>OX438922.1:3062500-4262500 GCA_949316025.1 Lapara coniferarum
CACACACACACACACACACACACACACACACACACACACACACACACACACACACACACACACACACACACACACACACACACACACACACACACACACACACACACACACACACACACACACACACACACACACACACACACACACACACGTCTGTTATTCCCGAAGGGGTAGGCAGAGGCGCAAGTAGTGCATCCACTTTTCGCCGTTATTCCGTCCCATGATGTGATAGGTGGTGAGCCTATCACCATATCCGGCACAAATTCCAGACTCCGGGCTGATACTGAATAGAAAAACTCAATATCACTTTGCCCGACCCGGGGATCGAACCCGAGACCTCAGCTTTGCAGTCGTACACGATACAACTACGCCATCGAGGCAGTAGTATGATGCTAATATTTTTATATTTTTTAGAAGTAAATGCCAAAACTACTGAACTGATATCGATGATATTTGGCACATGGATAAACCTAATCCTGGATCAACACATTATAGATCGGCTATTTTGTCCCCGGATCTTGCTTTTTTTTGTAGGAAATATTTTAATTTTAAATCAGGTTTTTTGATAGATGATGCTGGCGTTGTAAAGATGGTGCTATAGTGAATAAGGGGCTATTGTAACGTTATACCGCAAGGCTCTAAATAAATATCGTTGTTTTAATTGCAATATATTATTATAGATCAGCTTTTGCCCGCGGCTTCGCCCGCGTTAATAAGTTTTTTCGAGCTAAAAGTACATAAAAACCTTCCGGTTGAATCACTCTATTAGCTATCTATTTATAAAAAAACCGCATCAAAATTCGTTGCGTAGTTTTAAAGATTATAACAGTACTGTTAATCGTGTTCTGTAAACTACCTACGGAATGTTGAATACAACCTGTGCTCATGACGTCTCGATGCGAACTGAAGTGAGCCGAGTAGTGTAGTAAGACGCTTCGTGTTCAAACCTCGGGACACTTCGAGTCCTTTGACTCGGGCGAAAAAACCGACAACGACTGGAAGTCGCCCGAGGCGAGGCGAGGTTGCATGAGGCGAAGCGAAGTGCTCTTCCACACTATCTTATTCGGCCAACCTCGATCAACTTCGCGAGTAGTGTAGTGCAGGCTTAAAACTCATTAATGTAGGCGTAAGTTACTTGTAGTGACGTTCTGCCATACGCATACAAGCGTGCAAATAATATTGCTAGTGGTATGAAATTTTCCCCAAGCTTGGGGTAAGTGGAATTGCTTCTACCTTGAGCCATTATTTAAGTATTATATATCTCGGAGAACAGAGAGTGGCGGCCGATATAGGTATACGTGGGCACATATAGTAAAATTCACTAATGAATTATCTTCAACTCGCTATTTATTGTCAATTATTACGTAATCGAATGTTCACAGAGTACAATACCACGTCAGGAATAGTTATTAACTTTGGTTATTATAACACACTGCATATTGAGACAATTATTTAACCAGACTTCTCCATTGTAATCCACTCACATAGTAACAACTCGAACTAACATAGTAACCGCTTTACTAAGCACTGACCGATATGGAAACCACCATAATAACCACTTAGTATTTAACTGCACCGAACTAGTTGCAACACAACCGAACTCAACGACGACTGAACTAAGACTGTTCCTTCAAATGATTCGGCACCCCTTTTATACACCCAACTGTCGCTCTGACAATTCAACACGATTTTTATTTGTCTTACCCGACGTAATATATTCAGACACCCTCAATGAGATTAATAAAAATGACAATTCCTTTTTATACTTCCTTCCTATCCCGACATATTATTATACTTATGGAATTATTATTATTGTCCACTATAAGAAAGTACTTTATTTTATTCTTCTTAAGAAACGAATGGTTTTAAGTGGGGAAACCCTGAAAAGGATCAAACCGATACCAAATAATAAAATTGCTTTTCTTTACTATATTGTCTTGAGTTCAATTACATATTTTTTAAATTTCATTATTACTTCGTTAGGGAGAAAAAAATAAAACCTGAAAACACGTGCTGACGTCATTTAACGGCTGAATGAGGTACTTACCTTTGCCTCGATAGTGATTTTATGAAGGTGATTTTTTGTTTTTATATTTAAGTCAACAATGTCAAAATACGTCACCGCTTCTATTTTATTAGAAGTTTTGCCGGATTATAGTAAAACAAAGACATCACTATTCAACCGTATGATTGACGTCATTTTACGCTTAGTGCTTACGTCTGTTGAGGATATTAAGACGAAATTAAAAGTTAAAATTATTAATGAAAACGAAATATTTTTGAAAGAGAAAACATACGGGCGTATAAGTTCTTACTTTAGATCTATTTTCATCTAAAATAATAATATAAGCATGTAATTTTTTTTAAATATTGTTAATTCAAGTCGGACTAATAGAAAATAATATATTAAGATAAATTGTAAGGCACGGCAAAAGCCCTGATAAAATCGGTATAAACTGCATTAATTTAATTTGTTTTCTTTTTTTAATTTGTTTTCTTTTATTTTTGTATGCGGGGAATTTGTGGGGAATTGAGATATTTTTCTCCGCGCGCATTTGGGGAATTTAGCTTCGATATTTGTGGAAATGATGAAAGATGTATTGGTAACCCTGCTAGTGACATCTGAGTCAGATGATCTGACATGATAAGTAATTGATAGTGGCAGTTTGCACATAAATATATTACCGGGAGATTTCTTTCCTGAGACAGACTTTAGTTAAATTTTACTTTTAGCAACTCAAATGGCACTTGACATGAGATTTGACCGCGTATTAGCAAATTTTTTCGTCGATCAGCCTTTCAGAAATGGGGGGTTAGCCAATGAGTGTTTGGTTTGAGGTTAGACCAAGCAAATCAATTGTTTACTTATATTATTTGTGTCTTTTTAACAAACGTGTTCACTTAAAAATGCCTAAACGAGCTTGGAAAAAAACGCTTATAAAAAATCTAACTTTACGAAGGCGCAACTCGTCTCAACAACACCTTGAAGAACATTGTCATCAAGCTGGTCAGATTTCTCAAAGTTCACACAGTGAAGACTCATTTCAAGAAAACCTTCATGAAAATAATCAGGTTTCTGCTCGTCCCACGCGGGCTGCTAAAGTAAGATGCTTGCAAAACTTGACTAGCATTATACAAGCAGAAAGGTCTTTGGATTTAGATGTTTCACGAGAGCGTGCGGCACAACGTGTAGCTAATGAAAATGACGAACAACGAGAGCGACGACTGCAAGATTTGCGGCAGCGTGCGGCACAACGTGTAGCTACTGAAAAGGACAAACAACGAGAGCGACGTTTGCAACTTTTTAATACCATACGTGGTATTTATTACTTTAAACCAACAACGCCCGCTGCGGATGCCGACATCCAGGCATATATTGCAACTATAGCTGCGGGTGTTGACGGGTAGTGTAGGTCCTAGTAATATTTTCCATTTGAAGAAAATATTTACGACTGAAATCAAATGAGTTCATACCTATAGTTACCTTACTGATAAAAAAAAATCGGTTCTTCGCCAGTTCAGATTTTATATTCTGAAATCGGTTCTTCGCCAGTTCAGATTTTATATTCTGGCTGGAGAATTTTTTGAATTTTTGAAAAAGTGATTTTGCACTAATTTTCAAATATTTGTCTCGACAGATTTTGAAAAAATTTAGTTTATGAGGCTGCATTATTTAATAGATTTATTAGGTTTTAAAATTGAGATTACACATTGTGTTTCCCAAATATGAGTATTATTAATTCCTCCCACAACCTATTAAATATATTGAACAATATAATTTTTGAATTCATATTCAGTTATTTAATTAATGTGTCATGTAATGTCAAATGTATGTGTGTGGGTATGTCTCAGGCGTGGAGCCTGGTATAGTCCGTGTAGTATCTTGTCTACTTTTGAAAGAAATGTTCAACTCATCCATGCTAAAATTTTGATTAAGCGAAGCATTCTTCTCACTTTTTTTTACCACTATTAAATGTAACAAATCTATCTATAAAAATTAATAAATCTATCTATCTTTAATTTGAGTAGTATCTGTTAAATAATTTTAAAAAGTTGGGATCCATTCATCATAAAAAAAATTGTTATGGGGATTACACCCTATACTTTTGATTTTTTTAATGTAATTCCAAATCTATACTAATATTATAAAGCTGAAGAGTTTGTTTGTTTGTTTGAACGCGCTAATCTCAGGAACTACTGAACCGATTTTGAAAATAGTTTCACTAATAGGAAGCTACACAACTCCTGAGTGCTATAGGCTACTTTTTATCCCGGGAAAATTTTTTTGTCCCGGAAAATCTTTTTTACGCGGGCGGAGCCGCGAGCACTACTAGTTCTAGATAAAGGTGTTAACCTATTAAAATTATTACATGAATTATGCCAAGAAGTAATACTTTCATCTTCTTTTAATGGTATCTAGCTATTTGTAATTAATCCAATTGGATTAAATTATATTACCATAGACAGGTAACATCTGTAGTAGGTAACAAGAAGTACTGTTTTGATGCATCTATAGATTTTTGTACTGCATCTTTATGTTTTTCATTCCACCAGGGTACTGGTCTTCTCATAATATGTCTGGAAGGTTTTTTGTTAAGGTATTGTTTTGTCTCTGATATTATTTAAGACTAGCTTTTGCCCGCGGCTCCGCCCGCATTAAAAGTTTTTCCGGGATAAAAGTCCCGGTTTATATTTTCCCGGGATAAAAAGTAGCCTATGTGTTAATCCAGGACATGATCTACCCGTGTGCCAAATTTCTACGAAATCCGTTCAGTAGTTTTTGCGTGAAAGAGGAACAAACATCCTTACATCCATACATCCAAACATCTAAACATCCAAACATCCATACATTCTTACAAACTTTCGCCTTTATAATATTAGTAGGATATTAACAAAGTTGTACAAGATGAGTAGACTATACTTAATTAAATCTAACGATGAAAAGCAGTTTTCAGAAACAGAGTGAATCATCGTGCTGCCATTACAGAAGGGGACCTCTGAGCCCAAAGAGACGAGCCGCGAAGCGTTATTGAGCGGAGACGGGGCCGGCGAATTCGGATGCATTAGAGGTCACTTGGGTGGCATCTGGGTCGGAAGGCCGGTGAGTCCGACATAACTATTCTTCCCCTCCCCAGGCTTAGAATAAGTACCCATAAGAAGGATTTTTCCTGCGGGATAAAAAAAAAAACATTTTGCCTAATTATAAATAAATCTTTCTTTGATATCAGAAGCTAGAATATACATGGAAGGTTGAACATTTATTTCAAGTAGTCTTGGAAGATGGTAGCTACTTAAAACATCATCATGGACAAACCAGTTACATAAATTAGCAATGGTAGAGCTGACAAGTGTTAGATCGATACCAAAGGCTTGCCTGTTAGGATATGGCAGTATTTGGCGAACCGTCATGCATAATACACAATGTTCATCTACAATATGGAACAGACATATTCCCTTATTATTGTTACTTTGACCATCATTATGCATGGCTTTGAAACGCCCTTGAAGAGATATTTTAGCTTTGCCGAGTCAAATCTATTATTGGGAGGGCAATAAATACAAAATATTGTCCAGATTTAGTTTCTATTTAGATGCATATGTTTTTAATAGATTTGTTGGGCTATGGGTGTAAAATAAACTATAATTAGGTAAGATTTCTATATTTTTCAACAGTGGAGCAAAAGGAAATACGTTTGTTACATTGTAATTTTGCAAGAGAACAACTGAGACTACTGACAAAGTCATGTTGATTTACTATTTCTTATTTTAAATATAAGCAAACACAAAGGCCAGTACGAACATACAACAAAACCTCTGTTATAAAATTTACTCCTTAACAAGATTCGTAAAAAAAAATATTGATTACACTGTATTTTAAATTATGTTTCACCAAAATGCCTACACCATTATAAGAATTCACTGAATTTTTGTAGATAAAATTATAATTTGGAAAATGTGGTATTCTGGAGTCAAATTAAATTAAACTTTTTATTTGGTTCATTTAAATTAGTGTCCCGTCCTTTGGAGTTGTTTCTTAAATATTCTTCTTTTTGATGCGGATTTAAAATGAGTACTGCCTCGGTGGCGTAGTTGTATTACATTACGACTCCAAAGCTGAGGTCTCGGGTTCAATCCCTGGCTCGGGCAAATATTGAGTTTTTCTATTCAGTATCAGTTCGGAGTCTGGAATTTGTGCCCGATATGGCAATAGGCTCGCCCCCTATCACACATGGGACGGAATAATTGCGAAACGTGGGTGCACTAGTTGCGCCTCTGCCTACCCCTTCGGGGATAACAGGCGTGAGTGTATATGTATGAGTGTATGTTAAAATGCGATTCGAAAATAAAAAACGAAACTTTTATCCCGGAAAAACTTTTTCACGCGGGCGGAGCCGCGAGCAAAGCTAGTTACTCATACATTTCACGGGTGACTTTCTGTTAAATAACCTGTTTTTGGTGCCTTATGGCCGGCAAATTACCGGTGCCGCCCCGGGCGGC
Organism: Lapara coniferarum; assembly: GCA_949316025.1. Taxonomy (NCBI): domain Eukaryota; kingdom Metazoa; phylum Arthropoda; class Insecta; order Lepidoptera; family Sphingidae; genus Lapara; species Lapara coniferarum. Next base: position 3,068,999 of record OX438922.1, read on the forward strand.
AAGAACACACGCTACGCCACTGACAGTACTTAACAATGTTTTATTTTCAATAAAAAAAATATTAAACTTGTGGCCCTAAACGTCGAAAATATATTTTCGACGACCGTTTAGTCAAAAAAACATTTACTTTGGATCCATTTATATTTTTTTTAGAACAAGTTGATTCCATAAACTACCCATAGTAACTATTGCGAACTCTAATTTTTAACGAAATATTATGTCAACGGGTTTATTTTGCAAGAAGTGACTATAAAAAATGTAACTTACCGGTGGTAGGCTTTGTCAATACTCAAAGGTGGTAGGAGACATTATTTGCTGTTTTTCGTCGACCCTTGTAGTTTTTGCACACTCGATATTTATGAACAATATAAATCAGCGTAACAACGTGAGCGAACGCCATGACAGCTCCTACTTCCAAGCGTACTAAGCGCGGGAAAATGATATCAAGGCGGATTGTAAGCCTTTATTTTTATCGACGCGTTTGAAGCGTTTAGTCATTCTAGATATATTATAAATTAAAGTTTGAACCATTTTATTTTTTTAGCGTCCAGCATTCAAACTAAAAAGCCTGTTATTTGCAAGTGACATTTGTGAATGAAATAACAGTTCCCCACCGAATTCAGGATTTGTTATCTAATGAAAAATATTATATGAACTTATTTATGTTTTTTGCAAAACGTTAAAAAACAATTACACTGATTGTATTTTTGAAACAGATTGTTAAGTCACTACCAAAAAAAGAATGAAAATTTAATAAAGTGGTATTAGTATTTAAGTAAGTATTAGTAGCTATTAAGTTTCAATTTAAAAAAAAAAATCTATTTTTATTAGTGGATTTTCTACAAAGCGTGTTTTTTAGTTTTTTCAAACTATTACTTACATTTAAAATATCAATTTACAAAGTGAAACAACAATAACTGACCTGAAGAATGCCAACTGGTTCATCAAATCTCTCGGTGTCGTAGAGTCTAGAGTCCCTCTCCTCGTAGATGTGACCCATGATGGAGCAGGCCTTGAACACCATGAGGTTTTTGGTCAGCGTGCCGGTCTTGTCGGAAAATAGCACTTCCACCTGGCCAAGTTCTTCGTTCAGGTCAGAAGTATTAGCCATGGCGGGCCGACCCGTCTCCTCACAACGAAGATCTTCATCCCAACCAATGAAGAGAGCACCTACGGTCCAAAAATCAGCTTAAATATGATGGCTGAAGGCAGCTAAAAGAACCTGCATTACCTGCATAACAGTGATGTACATCTAAATTTTAAGTGGATCTAAATGGCCTAAAAATATCACTTAACGCATGGAAGATTTATCATGGAATCAAAATGAAACTTTTAAAATGTGCAATATGTAAATATGATTTCAGATTATGAGTAACTAGCTTTTGCCCACGGCTTCGCCCGCGTTAATAAGTTTTTCCGGGCTAAAAGTACATACATAAAAACCTTCTCGTTGAATCACTCTATCCAACACATTTATTTGTATAAAGATTAATATTATGACGTTGATACAACTCTGAACAAATAATGCATTAATTTCGACCAAATTTGATTACCATAAAAACGGTTCTAGAGAGTTTATTTTAAAAGATAGACATATACTGTCGCGGACTTTTTTTTAGATCATTTCAAGAAGAATAATTCTTTCATACATATATTTTTGGTATCTTGAACCGTTTTCACAGCGCACGCAATAGAAGCCCTCAAGGATGAATAATTTTCCCCGCATTTTTCACATTTTCCATTATTTCTTTGCTCCTAATAGTTGAATCCTGATGTTATATAGCCTATAGCCTTCCTCGATAAATGGTCTATTCAACACAAAAAGAATTTTTCAATTCGCACCAGTAGTTCCTGAGATTAGCGCGTTCAAACAAACAAACAAACAAACAAACAAACTCTTCAGCTTTATAATATTAGTATAGATACGACACGCGGCGCTAATGGGTACCCAAAACGTGCTGCTATATTCACTTGTTTTATTTTGTATTTGATTGTTTAGATTAATCTCCAAACGGTTAAGCCAAGTTTTCAGGGTCTTTCAAGAGCCGGTTGAATTTTTTAGAGTGCTATTTTCGAAGAAGGAACTAAAACCCAAATTCTATCATGCAATCCAACACAGCGCAATTAGCCCTGTATCATAATACTGCCCACTACTGAGCTCGGGCCTCTACTACTGAGAGTGGTTCGGCCTTAGTCAACCACGCTGGCCTAGTGCGGGATGGCAGACATCACATACCCTCGAGATTCTTATGGAGAATTGTTAGGTATGTAAGTTTCGCCTCGCCATGTTTTCCTCCAACGCTTAAGCAAAAGATTATTAATAAACAATTCTCACGTAACTTCAAAAAGTCAGAGGTGTGTGCCTTAGGTTTTAAACCTACGAACATTGTCTCGGCAGACCGTTCCGTTCCCAATTAGGCTATCGTCCACTTTTACATTCTGTCATAAATATTATTCAATTCTATACTCTATAGTTCATACTCACCAATAAACTTATACAACTCTATAGTAACATACAAGGACATAGGAATAATATAATAATAGAGGAGTAGGAACGAGAAGAGATCTTGCAGTATGTAGGAGATGGGTGGGGGGAAGGAAGACCCTTGACCGAGGTACAGATCCCGCTCAGGGTTACGCTTCTCGATGACTAGCTTGGCTGCGAGGGAGACGAACATCTCCACCACGAGGATCAGAATGAAAAATAAGAGGAACCCGTTGACGGCCAATTCACATGATGAGAACTTGTTACCGCTGTACTTTGAATTGAGAGCTAGCTTGGTTTCTTCCCCTGGAATCAATACAAATAACAACAAAAAATAATTAGACTTTCAACGTTGTTTTTAAAGTGGCGACAAGCGAATCATTAGTTTACTTAGTACTTTCCCTTGTCTATGAACATTTTAACAGGGAAATGTTTTTTGTGTGCAAAGGAATGGGAATGAGAGTTTTCTATAACGTTCTCAGATCGTACGAAGATAACAGTATCATAAGGGTTGATCAAGCTTTTAGGTTCTACTCTAAATCAGTTGCCAGGCTCTACCACATACATTTTTAGACTCAAACTTACCTGTGTACACAGCGCATCCGATTGCCCACTCAGTATTCTTGACCCTGGAGCCTCTCAGCATCAAATTATCGGGAGAGAGTACCAAGCTGTCCAGGCCGGGTATCTCCAACCGACCGTAGAACGTGTACAGATCTGCCACCGGATTCGGCACCTCGATGCGCATGTGTTGGGGGAGGATATCTATGAAGAGAGGTTTATAATAAATTATACTATTTGGAAATGAAGTAATTCTTCTGTGAGTTTCTAGTAGCTGTTGAAACCTTGCGCCAGTATTTGTGTTAGTTGTATGTGTTATGAGAGCAAAATTTGTACGTAGTTGCAGAACCAGACCAGTCAAGTTGACTGATAGGCATATTTTTACGGAATCAAATGTATACGTTACGCCATTCACAAGTCATATTACCATACCATATTAGCCCTGTATTATATAGGTACTGCCAATGGGCAGTACTCAGCAGTGGCTGAGCACGGGCCTCCTTTACAAGTGAGAGGGTTAAGGCCTTAGTCCACCACGCTGGTCTAGTGTGGGTTGGCAAGTTATGATATTAAAAAAATAAATACAGTCATGTCTTTATACGGTTTGATAAAGGCTCTTTGTTTATCCTAATATTACCTGGCGTATACCCAACCAATGGCGGTGGGACCCTCAAGGTCTTGAGATTGGTCTCCCCATCCAGGTTGGCAGTAGTGACGTAGCATTTCCCCTTCTCCCCCACGGAGCACAGCAGCACCAGGTCTGCCGGCACCTCCTTCCCCCGCTTCACCCTCACCAGGGTCCCAGGGGCAATTGACGAGTTCTTCACTTCTTTTATCACACCTTTGTGTACTATTTCCACTGTAGGTAAAGTAACCGTCTGGTTATTATTATACTAGCGGCCCGCGCTCGCTTTGCACAGGTAGTAAAGCATAATATTATATACCTACATTTGTTTTTTTGTTGTACATAACATTTATGAATTATACGCGTAAACCTTCCTCTTGAATCGCACCGTCTATTGGTGAAAAACGTATGAAAACCCGTTCGGTAGTATTTGAGTTTATCGCGTTCAAGAGACAAAGAGATAATAGGGGACTTTGTTTTATAATAAATAGATATGTAAGGACATATCCCTAAAATAAAAAGAAAAAAATACCGCGAGAAAAAACATCCGGAATAAAATCCCCGGTTTATGTTATTCCGGGATAAGCAGTAGCCTATGTCCTTCCCTGGGTCTCAAACTATCTCCATACTTATTTGTTTGCTGCTCCACTTGCAAAAAAATATTTTATGGGATAAAAGTTCCGATTTTTTCCCGGGATAAGAGTTAGCCTAGGTCCATCCCTGGGCCTTGAACTATTTCCCTTCCAAATGGCATCGTAATCGGTTCAGTGGTTTGGCTGTGGCGGCTCCACTCGCGAGAAAATATTTATTTCGAATCGAATATTATGTTACTATTTCAAAATGTCTGGATTTAAGGTTTAAATATAATATTAAACGCAAGTGTAGGAACCCCTAATATTAAAATAAGATAAAGCTAAGAAAATGCATTTGGTACTGCGCGATCCAACCTGAGCCGTTACAATCTCCGAGGATTTACTGATTGTGTTTTAAGCAGACGGGAGCTAGTGGCAGTGATGAGACTTCGCTCCGGGCACATTGCGACAAATATGTTTAAACATCTTGTGAGGGCGTCAGACTCAGCTAACTGCTCTGACGTGGAGTGAAAGATGTATACCATATTTATTCGGAGTATGTGCGGAGTGGACCTCATATTTTACTTAGCAATATAGGGGATTTTAATAGTAAGTATGTTGTCGGCTCCTATGTTTGAGGGAGCTAGGGTTTTGGAAACAAAAATATTTTAAGTGTACTGGGGAAAATGTTTAGTCTGTAGACATACTATATTAAGGGGACGTATGAAGCGAATTGTCACTGCTAAAGTTTTTTTTTTTTATCTTATTTTAAGGAGCTTTGTCTACTCCTAAAGCTAACTTTAGCGGTAACACTAACGTCAGATTTTGTGCAACCCACCCTAAGCATTTCGTTCTTCGTTAGTCAATGACGCGTAGGTAGGTATGTGAAAATAGGGCAACATCTTTATTAGTCCAGAGTGTATATTAATGGAGTAATTCAGTAGTGTTAAAAAGGTATATGTATAACTTTAAAAAATGAAATCCTCCTAGCCAGTTTCGGCCACGGCGGCCAATCTCAACGAAGATCAGCCAGGTACGCAAGAGATATTATAGTGCCTCCTAGCCAGTTTCGGCCACGGCGGCCAATCTCAACGGAGATCAGCCAGGTACGCAAGAGATATTATAGTGCACAAGTGTGTGCGCAATACGCACCTGTGTATTGCGCACACATTCTCGCTATTCCTTCACTCTCATAGTCCGGTGAGACGGCAATCCGACATGACCGGAGAGAGATCAGGCGCAGGACCAACGACTTTACGTGCTTTCCGAGGCGCGGGGGTATCACACCGCCCACTTCCTGACTCCGAGCTGCGGCTGAGTAATTTTTAAGATGGAAAAACCCAGTCACAATGTTTTTTTGGCCCGACCCGGGATTCGAACCCAGGACCTCAGCGCGCAAATCGTACTCGTAACGCGTACGCAGTACAACTAGGCCACCGAGGCAGTCAAACGACGCCGGATAAACACGGCAAAAATCCCGGACAATTTGGCGAAATATGGGTCTTTCCCCGGACACCTCTGAAAAAATATTTTGCCGTTCCTTCTTGAGTGCGGGACGTAAATTAATTTTTAACTAAGATTTATTTCAATTTGTCGCTCATCTATAAAAAAATGGATTTCCCCTGACAACAAAAGTGTCCGGTTTTTCCCTCGGACACTTTTTAAAACCCCGGCCGGACGGGCCCCGGACGCCCTTCAAACTAGGACAAATCCGGACGGATGGCAGCCGTACCCCATACATCTATTTATATAAGCGGGGCTTGACGGGTTAAATTTATACTTACAGATAACCTGTACTTAAGAACATAGATAAATTATGACTCGACCCTCTTTCGACTATCGCTGTTTTGAGAACATTCATCCGATTCGCGACTTCCGCGTGAGGATTAAAATTACGATAAGTTATCGGACTTTTTAGTTAGTTTTTATTAGTCTCCAAAAAAGGCTTATACATCTCATGGCACTAGTATATTAAATGCTAGCTGAATCACGATCTTTATTCCTATTTAAAGTCATGATCATCATCATCATCAGCCACACGACGTCCACTACTGAACATAGGCCTCCACCAAAGATTTCCAGATGGACCTGTCAAAAGCGGCCTGCATCCAGCGCGTTCCTGCGGCCTTTACTAAATCATCGGTCCACCTTGCAGGTGGACTAGGCCGACGCTGCGCTTGCCAGTACGTGGTCTACACTCGAGAACTTTTTTGCCCCATCTACCGTCATCTGTCTATTAAAGTATTCCTGTTTATAGTGACGTAAAATTAAAAAAAATCTTGCACTTGAAACCTGAAACTTGGTACAGCTAACGGAGAATGGCTGATAGCTCTCGAAGGGTTGTCACTCTTTTTAGAACTTATTAAATGCAATTAATATTAATAAAATGCTTATGACAACAAAATATTGATTATTAGGTATTGTGTATGATCAAATGTAGGTGAATATTCAAAATGAATAAAAAAATATTATAAAAACGACATAGCTTATTGCATCTCTGAATGCCACTTCAGTGAATTTGTAAAATATAAAACTGAAAAAAGAAACCTTTGTCGGTGTGCATTTTTTTTTCTATTGTATAAAAATAATGTATTATACATGAATGCTGCAGATATAAGTTTACGTTGACAGAAGGCGCGAGTGACAACCCTATACAGGTGCAAAATCGATGGCAGTCCGATTCCATATCACCAACACTGTTTCCGTAATGAGATAACGCATTGATTAAACCGTCCGTGACTGATAACACAAGTGTACCCGCAGATTTATCAACCACACTATTATTAAAATACAACGTAATTTTAATAACCAACGATTATATCGTATCAATTACTTATTCCTTTGTTTATCAACTTAGACTAATATTTATCAAATAACATGGGCGCTACGTGGAAGATATGTATAGAATATTGTTTTAAGAAATTTACAAGAGTTGTCCGGAATGGAATGGGAATATTGGATGTACTTGTCGTAACTCTACAGTCTAGCTAAATGCCGAGATTTAATCGAGAATTCATTACGGCCGCTCAGCCAAGTCAACCGGCTTTAAGTTGGGCACGACACGTCCCTAGTCCTCCCGTCACTTGCTAGTACATACATACAGCCCCACGCCCTTTTCTTCGAAGGGGTATGCAGAGGCGCAACTAGTGCACCCACTTTTCGCCGTACGTCTTCGAACCCGACACCTCGGCATTACAGTCGTACCGGAATACAACTACGCCAAGCAATACCTAGCCATTTCACAAAGAATCGATATTGTTTTAATAGAAAATATAATGTCAAGAGCGTCTTACGCACCGCCTTACCGGATTTTAGTACTGAACATACGGTTGGATCGGAATGAGACACCATTACGGGTTTTTCACCAGTTATCAACAAACTGGCTGATAAAGCTACAATCTTCTGCGAATTGAATGATTCAAAATGGCATTTGAAATATACATTACCGCCATTTGCAATACCTACATTGATATGAGATATGTAATCAATTTTATGTGTAAGTACTAAGTACATTTAGATGTTGATATAATAAATCAGTAAAACATATCTAGTTTAAACTGATGTCAGTCATAAAGTTTTCTACAATAAAATATTTAAAATACTTTATGTTTTCATAAAAACGTTAATTCTATACGTTGAATTCTATTTATTATCTTCACTAGCAAGTGGGTGGATAATGAATATTTTGACACCAAACTAATAAGGGATGCCGTAGTTTTGTATTTAACGTGAATACCAACCCGAACGGCAAGGAAACCAATATGTCATTTGCTTGTCTTTTTTAGGTTAAATGTTTTTTTTATGGCATCGAATGACAAGACGAGCATGCCGTTCGCCTTATGGTAAGCGATACGACCACCCATAAACAGTAGAAACACCATCCAGCACCTTGAGTTACAAAGTACTGTGTGGTAATCCACTGCGCTCGTCTTTCTGAGACATAAGATGTTAAGTCTCATTATGTCCTGTAGTTACACTAGGTACAATGCCCTTCAAACCGAAACACAACAGTGCAAGCACACTGTTGTTTGGCGGTAGAAATAGACATTGCGGTGGTACCCACCCAGACAGACTCTTACACAATTATGAGAGTTTTACCACCAGTAACGTAGAAGGGAATATTGATTGATGCAAAAGCTAAACTCATAGAAAACATTTGCGTTACAAAAATATCTATTAGGTATTAGGTGCTGCACTCGGATTCGTCCGCGTGAAAAGCCTTTCCCGCTACAAAACTCTGTAAAACACGTTTCAACGCCAGCGCCATCTTAAAGAATCAGATAAAAATGTCTATTATTTCACATAGAAGTAAAATTGAGTGCTATAGGCTACTTTTTATCCCGGAAAATTCAAACCATGACTTTTATCCCGGTTTTTTTCTCGCGCGTGGAGCTTTCACGGCCAGACTACTAAAACCCTGGGACGGACCTACGCTATATCTTATTACGGGAAAAAATAAACCGGACTTTATCCCGGAAGAACATAAACAGGCAAATTTATCTCGGAGTTTTTTTCTCACGAGTGTAGCCGTCACGATCAAACCACTGAACTGATTGCGATGAAATTTGAAAGAGAAATAGTGAAGGACCTTTGCTACTTCTTATCTCGGAAAACATAACCCGAGACTTTTATCCCGGCAAATATTTTCTTGTAGGTGGAACTACGAGAGACTACGTATGAAGATAGTTTGAGATCCAGGGAAGGACAGAATATTTTTTATCTTTTTATAAACTCTAAAACTACCGAACGTATTTTCATATGTCTTTCACCAGTTGACGGATTGATTCAAGAGTAAGGTTTATGAGTATATTACATAAATGTTTTGTATGAGAGAAAAATAAATTTCGGTATATAATATTATGCTTTGCTACCTGTGCGAAGCCAGGGCGGGCCGCTAGTTTAATATAAATTTAAACTGATCGATTGTAGTGCGAGCTCCATTTAGATGCTAATACAACACTATTAGTTAAAAATGTGGAGTCAATGTTGATTTTCATTTTTTCATATAAAATCACGTAAGTAATATTATGTAGCTGTTGTGATAAACTCACCTATTTGATTATTAACTATATTATCAGCTTTATGCCGTAGCCAGTCTTCGTAACCTTGCTTCGCAGCAGTTACCAGCACCATGAATGAGAGAGGTAAGATGCTGGTGAATGGTGACACTGGGCTATCTGTTAACAAAGAAAAAAAAAACAATAAAGACAGTTATTTGGAGGTAACAGTAGTAGACGGATAGAAGACATAAAAGAACATAGATAGTAAAATACCGGTGGTTAGTGGTAGGTCTCTCGTATGCGAGGAGCCGTCTGGGTAGGTGCCACCGCAGTGTCTATTACTACCGCCAAGCAGCAGTGTGTATGCACTATTGTGTTCCGGTTTGACATTGTAGCCAGTGTAACTACTGGACATAATCAGACTTAACATCTTATGACTCAGGATGAGCGCAGTGGAATGCCACACAGTACTTTGTAACCCAAGGTGCTGAATGGTGTTGCTACTGTTTATGAGTGGTCGTATCTCTGACCATCAGGCAATCGGCATGCACGTCTCGTCATTCATTGGCATAAAAAAAACGGTTAGGAAGGTTTTTTTACTGCTTATTATTTAAAAGTCCGCGTCTTGTTTTTATTCACGCCATTCTATCTTGGGCAGTTGTAGTAAATAGAAATTAAAAAGAAGTAAAGTTCATCAATTCGAATGCGCGAGAATTGCCCCACTGCTCTTGCAACAGCTCTATTATTATGCCAAAAATTGCTAGGACCGTATCCGGTCTCCGGATCCGGCTTATTGGTACCGGATCCGGTAAACTTTAAATGATGCCGGATCCGCCGGATTACCGGATCCGTTTTGTCTGGATTGCAATCCCAACTTACGTCTTTTATCCGCGAAGGGATAGGCAAAGGCGCAACTATGAACTAGCGCACCTACTCTTCTCCATGCGTAGGTATTGAGTATTCCATCCCATGACGCGATAGGAGGGGAGCCTATTGCCATACAGGGCACAAATTCCAGATTCCACTTTGCCCGACCCGGGAATCAAACCCGAGACCTCAGCATTGCATTCGTACCGTAATAGGTACAACTTGGTTTTTACACCCCTTTTCTTTCTTTGAAACTAGTCTACGCATATATACTTTCCTTGGAATTGTGGTATTACCCTAAAGTAAGTAAAAGAACTTGATATCATATCTAATAAAGATTTATAAATAATACTCGCTGTGACGTCACAAATTAGTAAAACAATTAAGATGGAAAACCAATTTGCGTCATCATTATTACCCATTATATAATCTACTATCCTTTTAGAGTGTTATTAAAAGACCTTGAAGAGAGTATAATGCAAACAATTTTTTCTTATAGCAGAATAATTGATGATTAAACGAACTTACCTGTAGTGAAGTTCAATCATAATTACTCGAAGGGTTTCGTTCGAAGATATTAGTATGACACATGTAGTTCCACACATACCGCTTACTGAATCGCACTGTATTTTAGAGACAAAAAGTTAATAAAATAAAAAATATTAACACTTTGTAGGGTAGGTAACCATCCTCGTCGATCGCCCCGCGCGCTGACCTCATTTTGTTTAGAGACTTGCTGAGCTGTTTTTGATATTTCACGACTGTTGGGTCGTAGCTTGAAATAAAGGGAGGGAGGGTTACTAATATCTTCGAACGAAACCCTTCGAGTAATTATGATTGAACTTCACTACAGGTAAGTTCGTTTAATCATCAATTACACTCGGGTTTCGTTCTCGATATTAGTATGACACATGTAGATGTTGAGAGATAGTCGTGAAATGTTATATCGCAAACGATGTTTATTGAATAACGATTTAAATATAAACTAAGAGAATTACATAATTATATAATTTGTGTAAATCTAAGTACATTAAGTTATCTGCGAATAAACCAGCAACATAATAACAATATTATTTGTTTATAACGTTTCTGGCGAAATCATTTAAATCAGAGGAAATGATTTTGTTATAATATTTGGCAAAACATATGGATGATGAGCTCCATCCAGCTGTTTTCCTGATTACATCCAGAGAAACACCTGACGAATATGCTTTTGAAGTCGCCGCATGTCTAGTACTATGCGCGGTAAAAATGCTAGTATTAATTCCGCTTTCCTCTAATGTTCCTTTAATCCATCTACTTAAAGTTTGAGACGTGACTTTTTTATGAGGTTTCTTTAATCCAAAGAACAAAAAACTATGATTATCCCGTAAATCCTTACTCATTTCAAGGAATGAAATCAACGTTTTAGCAGGACATATTTGCGGCCTCTCAGGTATAAACGGTAACGAGAGAACTGGTTGAAGTGAACCTATACGGGAAGTTTTTATAAGATCAGGAATTTTTATGATAATACCACTATCAGACATAGTAATATTTCTTATATCAATTTTTGAGAGTGTCTGTACACGGTGTGCAGTTACTAACGCAAGCAGGGTAATTAGTTTTTTACTTATTTTATCTATATTTAAAGATTCATTTGGAAATCGTTCTCCTAAAAAGTTAAACACTATGGATGTATCCCAAGTTGTATTATACCTCGGAAGAGGGGGGCGTAACCGAAAAACGCCCTTAAAGAATCTCTGTACGTAGTCATCGTTCGCTATTTGTGGGCCTAGGATCAGAGATAGCGCTGAACGGCAGCTGTTTAACGTTCCGTGCTGCGCACCCGCATTAAAGAGGTGCGTTAAAAAATTTATTACGTCAGATGTCGATGCTTGGTATGTATTGACATTATTTTTGTGGCAAAACATGAACCATTTCTTAAGACATGTATCATATTGTTTAATGGTACTATCTGATAGGGATGCCAGCATTATGGGGATTGAAGATTGAGGTACCTTTCTTCTAAGTAGTGACGTCCGGACAGCAATCCTACAACCAGGGTAATTTGCCGGTGCACTGTAGTCTTGCTGGAATAGGAAAGTATTGGATGATCACTAGAATGCAAAATTAAAGGTTTATGTCTAAGAAGGCTTTTAAATAGAGGAAACCACGGTTGTGTGGTCCATTGCGGAACAACAACAATCCCAGTAGCCTTATCATTTATGATCTTCCTTAGAGTTTTCAATATAATTGATATCGGAGGGAATGCATAAAAGAAAATATTTGACCATGAAATGGTGAATGCATTGATTGCATATGCATCTGGATCTTTATGCCACGAAACATAGGTTTTACACTTAGCATTATTTCTACTGGCGAACATATCAATAGATGGGGTACCATAATATTGAATCACTTTTTTATAAGCAGTATTTGATAACTCCCATTCAATATCTGGGTGTACTTTCCGTGATTCGGCATCTGCTACGGTATTGTCGGAGGAGCGTATATAATCCGCGTATACAGTGATCTGTCGAGCTTCACACCACTGCCATAACTCTTTTGTTATACTTGTTAAATGAGGGTATTGAATACCACCCATTCGATTAATATATGAAATAGCAGTGGTATTGTCGACTCGTAATAGAATCTGACAATAACTAAGGTGTTTTGCAAAAGTTTTGAGACCCAGGTAGGCTGCTAATATTTCCAAAAAATTTATATGAAATGAACGTTCGTGTTCCGACCAAGGTCCGTTGGCAGTCTCTGTACCACAGGCCGCCCCCCACCCCGTTGTTGAGGCATCAGTAAATATTTCCAGGGAATATTGATCACTTTTAATTTTATTAACCGAATGGTTAATTGCTTTTAGCCACCAGTTAAAATCTGAATTTAAAGTGTTAGGTATTGACGTATATCTTTCATAATCTTCATTATTTTTTAGGTTTAAGTATTTACATCTTTCAAAACTCTTAGTATAAAGCCAACCATATTCTATGGCCTGGCAAGAAGATGTTAACAATCCCAAAAATCTAGCAAAATCTCTAATTTTACATTGTTTTAAATTTTTAAATTTGATTATCTCTTGTTTTATCTTATCTTTTTTATTATCAGAGAATCTAACTTCAAGTCTACTTGAGTCTATTATATGTCCTAAAAATTTGCATATATTTTTTGGTACAAATACACTTTTTTCAATCTATACTAATATTATAAAGCTGAAGAGTTTGTTTGTTTGTTTGTTTGTTTGTTTGTTTGTTTGTTTGAACGCGCTAATCTCAGGAACTACTGGTGCGAATTGAAAAATTCTTTTTGTGTTGAATAGACCATTTATCGAGGAAGGCTATAGGCTATATAACATCACGATGCAACTATTAGGAGCGAAGAAATAATGGAAAATGTGAAAAATGCGGGGAAAATTATTCATCCTTGAGGGCTTCCATTGCGTGCGCTGCGAAAACGGTTCAAGATACCAAAAATATATGTATGAAAGAATTATTCCTCTTGAAATGATCTAAAAAAAAGTCCGCGACAGTATATGTCTATCTTTTAAAATAAACTCTCTAGAACCGTTTTTATGGTAATCAAATTTGGTCGAAATTAATGCATTATTTGTTAAGAGTTGTATCAACGTCATAATATTAATCTTTATACAAATAAATGTGTTGGATAGAGTGATTCAACGGGAAGGTTTTTATGTATGTACTTTTAGCCCGGAAAACTTATTAACGCGGGCGAAGCCGTGGGCAAAAGCTAGTATTGATAATAAATCCCAAAGACTGTAATAAAAGTCTTGTGTCATTAATATTTTTCAGGCAATTCTGGTAGGAATTGCCTATTAAAAATATGTCGTCTAAATAAAAAGTTGATAAATATCCCATGGAACGTAGTAACTTGGCCACTGGTTTCATAATTTTCGTAAATACGTAAGGGGCTGTACTGAGACCGAACGGTAGAACGTTAAATTCGTACAGATTACCATTCCATTGAAAACGTAAGTATTTTCTATGATTTGGGTGGATGCTGATTAAAAAATATGCGTCTTTTAAATCAATTGTGCACATAAAAGCATTCTGTGAAATGAGTTTCAACGCCGTACGTAAATCCTCCAGTTTAAAGTGTTCAGTGTCAATGAACTTATTTAACTGTTTTAAATTTAATATAAACAGTTTTTTACCGTTTGGTTTCGGTATTAAAAATGTATTTGAAATAAACTGATTTTTATGTGGTTGACACTTCGAAATAGCGCCCGTGGATAAAAGATTATCTATGGCTTCTCTAAACTCTTTAAATTCGGTAATAGAGTATTTCGCTTCAGTAGGGACAATGGACTGAATGATTGGCCGTGAAAATTTAATTTTATATCCATCAATCCAAGAAAGAATGATAGGGTTACTGGTTATCAGTAACCATCTTTTGTAGAAATAGGTCAATCGACCAGCTGTCCTTACCGGATCTAACGACGCTGTCTCGTGTTGTGATGACGCGATGACTTGCTGGAAACATTGGCGTGCCTCGCGGTCATCGTCTGTTTCGAAGTGGAAGGGGCCACCTTCGTACTCCTTGTATTCCCCGGCGGTGGCACCCTGTGCTGAGGAGGAGCTCGCCAGTTTAAAGGCTTATTTTGTGCCTTTGCAGTATGTTTTTGTGGTGGTGCTTTAACAGCCGAAGCCGATCTGAGTTCAGCACCTGATTTGCTGATAGTTTTTGCCGTTTTGAGGGTCTCGGATAGGTCCTTGCCGAAAAGCAAATCGTCTATATTTGTTTTTTCGAGTTGGTCTTTGAGTTCTCGTTTAAGAGTTGATAAAATAAAGGCCCGTCTTGTCACAGAATCTGAATGTTGGATATCTCCAAGAATACGACCCGTGTCCATTAACAATTTTAGTAGCTCAGGATGTTTATTTTCTGATGAGAGAAGCAAAGTGATTGCTTCGCCGAGTGATGATAAAGCACAAGCAGTTAAAGTTTGCTTATATTCAATACCTTTATCTCTCTTGATCTGGCTATCTATTAAAGATGCACTAATCTCAGGGTTAAGGGAGGGCGCCTTGATAAGTTTGCAGTTCGATGGCACTAGAATTTATCCTTCATTTCTTTACGGTTTTCTTTTGAAAGACCTTTAGAAACAATATGATTAAGCCTGATAGCAAGATCCTTTTGGATATCTTTGCCAAATTCTTTTGCAACTGAAGGGTCTTCGCCTAGAATATCCAGTATTTCTTTATCTAATTCAAGAACCTCTTCATTTATTGCAGTTGGTATTTCGGTATCCTTCAGTGCAGTTGTACTAGTAGATTGCACGCTTTCGTGCATCTGATGGCACGAGTGTGAAGAAGAATATTCAACAGCAGGCGGTAACGGCAGCAATGACGGCGGGTCCGCGGCGGTGATATTTTCAACCGAGGGTATAATATATGTGCCATCGACAGAGTAAGAGGCTAATGTTTCAATTGGCCCGTCGACATTCTCGGGTAAATATTCATGGCTACCCGAGTTCAAATCATTAGCGGTTTCTGTTGAATCGCGCTCTGCAAACGGAAAATTTCAACGATATCGTTCCCGTACCCATATGCATATGTATTATAAAAAATACAAACACACGAATTGAGAACCTCCTCCTTTTTTGGAAGTCGGTTAATTATTGCATAGCGTTTTAATTATGAAATGCATAATATAGTGGTAGTGAGACTCCTTGTGAGAAACACGCAAAACCACATGGTATGTATAAGTGGGTAGGTACGTCGGGAATATAATAATAGGGATTATACACAGTGGTGGAAGTACCCGAATAAGTTGGTAAATCCGAATACTGTATATTTAGTTTAAAAATTGGAAAGCCCCTTGTGGACAGTCCGTAGTTTATTTATTTACATAAAAAAAGTAACACGTTTTCTTGTAATATACGTGTTATATGCAATTGTGAAAAGTTTCCATTTGAAAATTTCGGCTATTTCTCGTTAAAACGCAATTATTCGGCGCTTTAAAGTCAAACTGTAACATTTAGGATATTAGTTTTAAATAAAAAAAAAAATTTCATTAAGCTCACCTTGCTGGTTTTGAGCGGAATGCGTATCACTCGATGATGAAACACTATTATTTCTCTCGCGTCGTTTGCTATGTCTCAGCTTACGCTCTAATTTTTTAATCTTTTTACTAAGATATTCAATATTAATATCACTGTGCTTATCACGTTTTCGTTTAGGCATTATTAATGTAAAATAATACAATTATTTGATCAAACTACACTTCTAAAAATAGAATATGAATTGAATTGTGCGAAACAGCGAAGCACTAAAGTGTGAATGAGGTCAGCGCGCGGGGCGATCGACGAGGATGGTTACCTACCCTACAAAGTGTTAATATTTTTTATTTTATTAACTTTTTGTCTCTAAAATACAGTGCGATTCAGTAAGCGGTATGTGTGGAACTACATGCGTCATACTAATATCGAGAACGAAACCCGAGTGTAATCTGGCAATCTACCCTGCCGTCGTAAAAAAGAATGCAGTAATCGACATTTGTAGCATTTTCTTATTTTTAGCAAAACGGCATTATAAGACACGTATTTAGCCATTGGGTTAAAAAAAATAAAAACAATATTGTTAGAGATATGAATAGATTTGATTTGTAAATGAGTACCTACAGATTTCAAAAAACATTTAACTGCGTTTTTCTCGAAACCGCATTTTGCAGGTATTGCATTTAGAATTACGAGGGCAGTACCCTGTTCCATAAATGATCAAAAGGCATTCCATCTGGCATCAGTCTGAAGTGTATGGTTGAATTACAGTTTAATTCAATTAAAAATGGTAATTATTTCTTCCTTTTTTGAGCTTGATTTATCGACGACACTTATTGATGTCTTATTTGCAAGGAACTGTGCATCTAGGGTTTTTAATACAGCAATGAGTTTACCCGATTTTTTTTTTATTTTACGTATCAATCCACATTCCACACTACGCTATCAAATTGTTACTACAAAATCACGGTATCCATAAACTATTTTAAATGAAACTTCGTCCCTTTCTGATTCCTTTCCTTTATATCGCCGTTTTCAATATATCTACACTCTCAATCTTAGTCTTCGATCCGTTCTCGAGAATAAATCAATGAAAATTAAATATTGATATGCATGTTAAATAAACGTTATGCTGATTAGGTAGTACATTTTTAGTGAGGGATTAAACCGGCGCGGCGCGGCGCGGTGGTTAATTCATTTTTAAATTTCACTATGCAATATTGAAATACTGGTAATTAACCAGCATCCTATTTTATAGTATTTTAGTCACTCCGACATATATATAGACTAAGAATTATATACTGCTCATTGCTGAGCACGGGCCTCGTGTACTGCTGAGAGGGTTAAGGCCTTAGTCCACCACGCTGGCCTAGTGCGGGTTAGCAGACTTCACATACCTCCGAAATTCAGAGAACTTCTCAGCTATGCAGGTTTCCTCACGATGTTTTCCTTCACTGTTATATGAATGTACCGTTATATGTGAGTACCTACTCCCACTGTATTAATTGAATTGTCAATTATTTTAATAACCGTGTGCTCAACTAATTATTACTGCAGACTGCGAGTTGCTGTTAAATTCTCATACACAAGGTACAGAACACAGTATTAATATTATGTTCTATGAGGCAGTAATCATAACTTTGTATTTGGGGTCAGATAAAGTGATTGGAGATTTTCTACTCTGTCATATAGATCGCAGTCTAGAATAATGTTAAGGAAGAGTGACTCCCTATTCCATGGCACTTAATAAAGCTGGCTTTGAATATGGGCGTGTAACATGTCATTAAAAATGGAAAAAGTGTAGGTACAGTATGTTTAGGGGCGATTGCGGACAACAACTTAACCGTGAGTCGGAGGAAGCCAGCAGCCGTCCCTAATGGGCCGAAGATGGCCACCGCGGAGTTTTGGTTGGTATGCCATGCGTTGTATATAGGTTAGGGATTCGGCCCGGCGCGGCGCGGCGATCGCCCGACGTTTTCCATCTCTCCGGGCGGTTCAACGTCGGGTCGTAAGGTACGGTGAACCCAACATAACCGCTCAGTCGTTCCCTTTGAACGCTGGGCGGTAGGTAGTAATAAGTCACTTTCTCCGCGTAAAAAAAAAACAGTGTGTTTAAAACTACCAGAAGCAAGCTATACATGGAACAAAATGGAATATCATATACAAGCGAATAGGAAATGGGAGATGTTTGAGTCCCTTGCCGAACCGCAAGCAAACCGTCATTTTAAATCAGTTTTTTATAAGTAGTACCGATACTTGTTGGGTTGGGCTAAATATTTTTTTAAGAGCACAGCAAAGCGATTCTACTGCACCTTATGGTAAGAGGAATAGGGTCTAGACACTGTCGACTGAATAGAGATGCTTACGTATCTGATTACTCACCTATAACAATAGCAATGACTGTGACAATCAAGAAGTAGAAGTTGACGACCCTGCGGAACTGCTCGGCGAGGTTCTTGGGCAAGAACATGAGCAGGGTGTACTTGGACGTCTTGATCTTGTTGTGTTTCTTCCTGCCGCCTTCCTCCACCACGCCGACCTCGATCAGCCGGGTGTCCTGCGTGGCGGATACTTTGTTCCCCTGTTCAACAAAAACAGTGTTCAACGACTGTATTTGGAAGAAAGACCAGGCTGTTTACATACAAACTTACACACATACATACATACGGATCGAATACAGAATCTCCTTTTTTAAGTCGGTTAAAAAAGGTTTAAATAAACAGATTCCGTTAGAATTTAGCGTCTGCGCCTACCTTTATATTCATTTATCACAAGACGGAATGGTAAAACAGCTTTAGTTATATTTAAAACTCGACATGTCACCATGGTGGTAGAAGAAATATCTAAAATTTCTCATTGGTCTTAAAATTATCGAGAAACAACCCTTTGAACTATAATATTGAGAATATACGTAACAGCGCAGAAAAGTCATAAAATTTCATTGATCGTGACAAAGCGCACATCGCATCTAACTTGCCATCATGATCTAGTTGTTTCAAAGTACCACATAAGGATGTACCTACATCATTCAGCTCAAAAGTTCGCACTTTTTTTTCTATCGTCTACACACTCAAAAATATAGGGTCCTGATAAACGTTTTAACACTTTATTTAAAGTAAATTTATTCTACTTTCATTATTTAATGAGTTTTTGTACATTGCTTCATCGGTTTTTTTGCAATACATGTTTAAGTGCAGCGGGAGAAATTCGTACTCTTGACGCGTCATGTGGGTAAAACTACGCAGAGATGCGGTTAATAGTTCGCATACTGGGTAAGCTTCGCACGCAGGTAAACTACAGGCATATAATTACAAATTGTATAAGTACACATGTAATCATATGGAATATGTTTTTAAACTTCCTTTATTCTTGGTACAAATATTGTAAAAATAAACATTAAATGTACACCTATTGTAGGCACCAAGAACATAATTAATTAGACTGTATTTATAACAAACTTTAGTTACTTTTGTAATTTAATGATCACTGTAGTTTTAGGAACGCTTGATGTAACTTTTCATTGTAATGAAGTTATAACAGCGTGCGTACTTTTAATCCCGTACTCTTACTCAACAGGGAATATTTTAAACAATCACACGTCAGTTGAGATGCAGTTATTTTTTCGGACAGAATTAATAGCTAAAATAAATACTATAATAATCGTGTAAACTTAATATAATTAACGGTCTTTTGTAAACTGATGCACCGTCTATCTATAAACTTTTCCCAGCACAAAATAGTTGATAACTAATAAACAAAATCACGTTGATCGCCGTTTTTCGCTAAACAAGTGAGGCTTGGTAAAATAGCTTGTGGGCTCTGACATAATCCCTGACGCACCCCTAATTTAGCCGAAAAAGTGTCTGAGCCCCTTCAATAGGTTCCGAGATATTGACCATGCGAAATTTTACCCACTGCGTGCTGTTACCCCGAATGACCCTAACCATCCCATATTCCGAAGTGAACACACCGGCATTTTATAAATGGCCAGTAAAAAATATTGAGAATTAAGAAAGTACCCGGTTTTTTATTTTTTTAAGTACTCAAGTCATTGTACGTTGAGCCAGTGTCGGCCTTACCCACTCCGGCGCCCCTTTTAAGGTCATAACGTTATTGCCTTTAGTTATTCAAGTTAAAATTAATGCCTCAAACTCGAACCTGTGTCGCTCTCTAGACCCTATGCGTCTCCCTTAGAAGCTCCGTCGTCGTTTAGAAGCTACCGTTCGGGCATTCATCACTAAAGAAATATTATTTATGGTTAAGGTTCGTTTGTTGCTCCATTCACAAACAAATACTGGGCGTAATACCTTTATCAGAGATTTATTTAGATATCTTACCCACGTATTATTTGTAGAGCTTTATCCCAAAACCTCATAATGTTCGATGACTACTAGATATTCGATAAGAATTGATTGATCACCCAAATCGGCGCTCTTGTCTACGCGCCTGCAGAAAAGATTTGGCTTGGATTTTACCGTTGCCTGTCATCAACACAAAATCGTATTCGAGAAACCGCGGTGTCGGCCAAACATTAAAATCGAACCCAGATCCTTCCGAGTTCCGATCCACGGCCCATATCTTATCTACGCTCCCATTATCTAAACTAAGGAGGCGATTATTGATTGAGAGCTAAATAGGAAGGCCAACACAAAATTTGAGTTTACGTTCAAAATTTTCCCAATTGGAATGTTTGCATTCACTATTTTTTTATTCGGGCACGGCAAAGTGACTGCACCTCACCTGAAGGTAAGCGCGATGCCGTCCGATAGAGTATCGAATGGCAGCAGATGGTTATCTCATGCCATTCGACACAATCATGCCGGCCTACTGAGCTGCTTCTTCACGCTACGGCGGAAGGACCCAAGATTATAGGAAGGAGGGAACATGCGCGGCGGTAAACTATTCCAAAGCGTGATGGTGCGGCAAAAAAAGTTTTGGCGAACCTATTGGTTCGGGCCGAGATGGTTTTAACTATCAAGCTGTGGCTTTACATGCCAGCACACGTAGTTCTGTTGAGGAAAAGAGAGGAGGGGATCAGATTAAACAATTCTTCAGATTATTTGCCATGATAGAGACGGTAGAATACGCTTAGAGAAGCGACATCCCTCCGTAACTATAGCGACTCAGGCATAGAGCAAGTATTGAGCGGAACCGTCCCAGTGGTGCAAACAGTATTCCATACCCGGCCGTACCTGTGCTTTATACAAGCGGTAGATGTGACCGGGCGTGAAAAACCGACGCACCTTGTTCAGGATTCCAACCCTGCGTGATGTGGCAGATATTACGCCTTCGATGTGATTCCTTGGATTCAGATCACAGCCGTTATCCATACCAAGGATACTCAGGATATTCCGCAATGAGAGTGGAACACCCTGAAGATTGGGGAGAGGAAAAAACGGGGATCTTTTGCACGTGAACGCATACATCTGCGTTTTCTTAGCATTGAACTCAACCAGGTTCATGGAACCCCACGTGGAAATGAGATCCAGAGTCCGGTTGAGCTCAATGACAAGATCATTGTGCCTTCGCACAATGTCTACCCGCAAACCAGGGGGCTCACAGTAGTATCGCCCATGAACCGTGCTGTCGTCTGCATAACAATGAATGTTGTCAAGCGATAACATATTATTGATATGCAGAAGAAACAAGGTGGGCGACAGCACCGAGCCTTGTGGAACACCCGAATTTATTGTCATGAGCTTCGAAGCGTGCCCATCAATGACGACACGTATTCTACGCCCATGGAAAAAGACAGAAATCCACGCACAGAAGTTATCGGGCAAACCGTATGCCGGAAGCTTGGAAAGGAGACCATGGTGCCAGACCCTATTAAAAGCCTTAGCTATGTCGAGGCTCATATCTAGAACCTCGCCATGCCTGTCAATCGCCTCCCCTCAGCGATGCATGCTAGAAGGTCACCCGTTGATCGATTCTGACGAAATCCGACATAGCCCAGTGGATTAGTAAGCTGAAGTGGTAGTGAACAGGGCACACAGTTCTAAGAACTGAGGGCCGACGGGGCAAAAAAGATCTCGAGTGGAGCCCACGTACTGAAAAACGCAGCGTCGGCCGTCCACCTGCAAGGTGGTCAGGTGGGCAGATGCGGGTCGCTTTGAACCGGTCCGTCTGGAAATCTTTAGGGGAGGCCTATGCTCAGCAGTGGACGTCATGTGGCTGATGATGATGATGAAACATTGCGCCCATGTAGGTAAACTTTGTAAACTAGTAAATCGCGTAACCATAGACAAGCATATTATGTCAAAATGGTAGCATCTGTCTCTTTTTTTACGTATGGTATCGTCTAACGAATACTAAATACGTTAACTTACTCGATACGAATACAATACGAAAATGCGTAAATTCGTGCTAGGAGCACAGAAGAGGAAGGAAAAGATAAAACATTAAAAAGTTAATTAACCTTCATAAAAAAGGTTGATACATATTATTTATTGAACCAGTTATACGTGAATGATGATAACATATCACCTATCCGAAAACATTCAGATATCCACGTGTTACGTCTGTTGCAAATTTTATCTGTAAATTGTGTGCACAATTAACAGTAAGTGGTAGGATCTTTGAATCCGCACGGATAGCAAACCTACTCAGTGGAGTTCTGATGGTAAGTGTAGGTACCATCGGGTTAAATGAGGTGACTTTTCCGAGCCCGTATAAAAAATCATCATGATGATGATGATGATGATAAAAAATACCGAAGCTCACAATGCCTACAAGTAACTGAAAATATACACGAATAAAAATTAATTAGTTGTTGAGTTTCTCGCATTGGTATATACTTAGATGCATATCTCTATAAGTATCGATACTGATATCAAATAAAAGTATTTTCCTAATTAAAGAATTCAAATTACTATGACTCGATAAGATAGTCAAAATAACAACACATAATATTACATACCTATAATTATTTATCAAAGATTACATAGGAACTTATAACAGATACAAACCGCTCGAAGCACGTTGAGTGGTAAATATTTTTGTTTAATGGCTAGTATTAGATTAAGTGGTTAGATTTAACCACGGAGGACAGAAGAAGAGGATTTAACAGCTAACAAATCAGTGGTTCATAAACTATTCATTAAACAAATAACACCCACCTATCGGCATCTCATAACATTAGATCATAATAGAGCGAAACATGCTGTTTTATAATGCAAAAAAAGTAAACAGAGCCTCCTTTTTTGAAGTCGATTAAAAAAAAGGCTCGAAGCCCCTGAATACATAATATTTTGATAGCGCATTAGAGCCGTATTACTAATCTAATCTTTGAAATGGATACACACACACTCACGCGGCACGCTTTTTATCTTCGAAGGGGTAGGCAGAGGCGCAACTATTAGGTACTAATCCCATGATGTAAATGTCTATAGCAGCGATCGGCAACAGGCGAGTGTCAAGTGTTAGCGCAAATACTTTTTGATAGAATTGTAGTTTTGGTTTTTATACATATTTAAATACGGAATAGCGAATAAAAAAATGATATTTTGTTACAGATTTTCCTCTCAGTCTTGTATGATTTATGTCGTCGTATGAAATGTAAATAAGTAAATTCATTTGGAGATTTTCTAAAGTTAGTTTTAATTCACGAACCGGGAACCGGGACAGCGGTAACAAAGTGATACCTATTCAATTTAAATTACAGTTTTATATATCTAGCTCTACATTCATTTAGTATTACGCGTTTTTTTTTAACTCAATACAAATCAACAGGCTCCGAACCCCGTTAGAAATTAATACCGACCCACTGGTCTATAACTTAAAAATTTTACATGAACGCAACCTTCAGGATTTCCTGACCATATGTTGTTAAATCATGTTATTTAAAATAGCATCAACCATGAATATGTTCAGCAGTGGACATCATGCGGCTATGTGCTTCCCTAAAGATTTCCAGTCGAACCTGTCAAAAGTGCCTGCATCAAGCGTGTTCCTGCGACCTTTATTACGTCGTCTGTCAACCTTGCAAAAGGACGTACAACGCTATGCTTACCAGTAGGTGTGTGGCCTCCACTCAAGAATTCTTTTGCCTAATCTGTCGTCAGTTCTGCGAACTATGTGCCATGCCCACTGCCACTTTAACTTGATGATTGGATGGGCTATGTCAGTAATTTTCTTTATTCTACGGATTGCCTCATTTCATATTTGATCGTGTAGAGAAACACTGAGCAAACCCATCTCCATAGCTTGCTGAGTGATCGTGCATATCCTGCACTTAAGTAGCGGAAATAGATAATGATAATATTAGTTTGAATCCCATAAATTTATAAATTTATGAATCCCATATATTAATTTGTAAATCGTAATAGACATCTCGTACTACAATGTGTACCTACATAATATGCAAGTATCCTGCTTCATGCCACATGAATGATAGTTTAGACCCATTTCTAAATACTACTCTACTTTGATCTGCGCCTGGGCGACGCGATGACAATATGACTGCGTATCTTTTTCTTATTCGTAGGCCAAATAACTTTTTTATGTCTTTATTAGACGTTGTAGGTTATACTGAATTATTATCATAATATCCTGGACTTTATTACAATTGTATCATCCGGTAATTGTACAATTGTATCTAACTTGTCGAGTGAGTCGCTAGTTCACTCGTCAATTGTTTCAGATGCTTACATCTTAATGCATTAAAACATTTAATCCATGTCATTCACGTAACCAGCCGCGTCATGTGCGAAGCGAAGTATGAATCCAAGGTTTCAAGTATTTTTTCCAATGTCTTAATAATCAATATCAAGTTGACCCTCCACGCTGTGGCGTAAATAATTAATTATTATTTCCACTACTTTCTATCGGTTGTATAATTTCTGTTTCATTATTATCCTTAACATAGCTCTCAAATTATAGTAATATTACTAGGCGTTGCTCGCGGCTTCGCCTGCGTGAAAAGCTTTCGCCGCTACAAAAATCCTTAAACCACTGTACGACACAGCGCCGTCTATTAAGGAAATCTGATGAGAAATTACCATTATTTCTCATGGGACCAAATTACCGGGATAAAAGTAACCTATGTGTTAATCCAGGACATGATCTACCCGTGTGCCAGATTTCATCCAAATCCGTTTAGTTTCTGCGATTACTTCTGTCAAACGTCAAGCATACAATTTGAATATACAAGCAAAACACATCTATTTATAACTGCCCCATACATAAAAAAATCTGCCTTATCAACAGTGATAACATAGTTTGAAATTGGGTGGAGCAGAAATAACACCAGAACTCCTTGAAATTACATCACTACCACACCTCTGATAGTGAATACCTGCGTTTGCACTTGGCAAACAAAATGTCATGCCCTTGAAATTTTAAAAACTCAATTTATTAAGCTGGAAAAGCGGTCAGCCGTGAGGTTAGCAATCCCGCAGATAACAGCTAGTGCGTAGGAGCGCTTGCTTAGTGGATACTTTAATAATACCAGCCCTGTATTATATACTGTCCCACTGCTGGGCACGGGCCTCCTCTACTACTGCGAGGGTTTAGGCCGTAGTCCACCACGCTGGCCTAGTGCGCGTTGGTAGACTTCACATACCTTCGAAATTCTTATAAAGAATTTCTTAGGTATGTAGGTTTCCTCACGATGTTTTCCTTCACCGTTAAAGCGAACGATAATTGTAATTGATAAACAATACAAACGTAACTTTGATAAGTCAGAGGTGTGTGCCTTGGGTTTTGAACCTCCTGACATTGTCTCGGCAGACCGTTCCGTTCCCAACAAGGCTATCGTCCACTTCGGATTCAAATTCAAATGTCTAATAAAAAAAACGGACAAGTGCGAGTTGGACTCGCGTACCGAGGGTTCCGACAAACTTGTAGGTAAGGGATCTAAGTATATAAGTTCAATAGTTCGCTAAAATTAATTAAATTGCTTTCCGACTTCCAAGCATTCGTTTTTGTACCGAAATACCTGTCTTATGATCGAATAAAGGAGATATCCGCATTTTGTATGGGTGCTGGGCTTCAAAATCTAACGAGGCTGCAACTTCTGAGATATTAAAGAGACGAAACATGGATCTTGGATCCATTAAAAACGCATTTTCGGACCCCTCCACTTATAACTAACTTTTTAAAAACGTTCGTATTAAGTGTCGTTTTTAACCAAATTAAAATTACATAAATCTTTAAATCGGAGGTCTTTACAACTCAACGATTTTTTTTTAAAAGGCTAGTTTTTAGGATTTCTATCTAAATATATATAAACCGTCTTAGTTAGAATTTTAAGCCCGTTTTTGGACTTGTCCTTTCCAATGAAGACAACTTTATATAAAAACTGGGAATAAGTCTAGATTTCAATCACAAAGATAGATCATAGTATACAAGAGAGCTAGAGTGGTCAAGTTTGCCGGAAATTATAGTGATACCAAATATTTTATAATAATCTATAATGACAATACCTAAAGTCAAAAACCATATAATCTTAGAATTTTATCATCATCACCATCATCATCAGCCACATCATGGCCACTGCTGAACACAGGTCTCCCCTAAATATGTCCAGTTGGATCTGTCAAAAGGGGCCTGCCTGCATCCAGGGTGTTCCTGTGACCTTTATCAGTTCGTCTGAATACACACATACACACTCACGCCTGTTATCCCCGAAGGGGTAGGCAGAGGCGCAACTAGTGCACCCACTTTTCGCCGTTATTCCGTCCCATGATGTGATAAGGGGCGAGCCTATCGCCACCATCGGAATAATAAATTTAATAAGTAGAATTTTATAATGCTAGTATTACGGTAATCGTTAATTAAGCTTGCGATAAAATTCATGTCTCGCTGTAACAAGATGATACGCAAGACAAACTGTGTACAATATGTTGTTGACACGTGTTTATTAATGTATGTGATAGAAAGGTGACAAATAAAGTGCCATTGGCTGTTGGGTTTTACCTTTTAGCAAACACAAATATACTAGGTAGGTCTATCTGGGTAGATTTATTATAATATGCAAGTATCGATAACTGTTTCTGCCGCAAAGCATCAGTGTGCGTAAACTTTTGTGTTCCGATCATTGTATTTTGCGTAATTAAGGGGATTTTTCTGATTTGGGTACATCATTAAACAAATTACACACACAAACACTTGATGCCTTTTTCCCCGAAGGGTTAGACAGAGGTGTAAATAGGGCACCAACTCTTCGCCACGTGTGTTCCGGTCTATGATGTGATAGGGGATGAATACATCACCATATTGGGTAAAAGATCCAGACCCCGGGTTGATACTGAGCAGAAACATTCCATATTCCTTTGACCACCCCAGGATTCGAACCCAGAACCTCAAAACAGTGACCATATTATACTTAAGAACCATAAGTACCACCTATTGACATGTTGCTCTACTCTACCTGGCCGTTATCCCAGTACCTACACAATTTACGAGTACCCCTCCACATATTAAGTACTGGGCCATTTCACGTGAAGCGGGCAATGAAAAAATTGTACTTCTGTGGGACCTGAATTAATGTACACCATTATTTTTCTTTTTTGCCTACTTACGAATTAATGCGACTTCAAAGAATTGAAAAACATTACACATTAACAATAAAACTCATAGTAAATAAAAAATTCAAATACCGAACACCAAACAAAAACTGAAACAACCATAGACACTAAACACCAATTACCTTCATCTGTCAAAAGAATGATGACAAAAAAAGTCTACGGCTCAGGCACAGGCATTTTGCAGCCACTGGCAGTGACTACCGATTGCCAATGCCAGGATTGCTTCAGTGTCACCGTGTGCAACGGGCATGTGCGAAACGTAACATCTGGCCGTCGCAAATTAATACTATACTACTATACCATACACTACTAAAGATTGCTGACTGGTCGATACATTTCAAACAAATGTTTAATTATAGGAATTTGTTTTAGGTCACATAGCCTTTGAGCGTACAATGATGGCAAATGAATAGCATGTAAGGTTTGAAGGCCGAGGAACCTTGAAGGACGATGTTTGGGTTGATGATTGTCTCCTACTCTTGGTCATTAAGTTACTCCAACAAACTTTTTGTCAAGTTCACTTTTTTATCACCATGGTGAAATAGCTGTAAGGACGTGGTAGATGCACGGTATGAATAATATGTATTTTGTCTGCCTGTGGCGTAGTTGTATTGCGTACGCGTTACGGTGTACAGTCAGTAGTATAAATAGCTGAACAAATTCTAAATTTCAAACTGCCTACATAGTTTTGTGTTCTTACTTAGTAATCCTTTTTTATCTTCACAAAAATAATATAAAATACTTTACTTCCAACGAAAAAAGTAATGTTTCAGTTTAACTTAACGCGTATATAGGCGTTATGAAATTTTGATTTCATTTTATTTTATTATTATTTATTAAGAAAACAAACAGAATAATATACAAATTACACAAACATTCATAACTAACACTTATTTCAATTAAGTTTCCACAAAAAATCATACTTAAACAGATAGTGGATACATACGACAAACTAAAAAAAAATCGATAAAACAAATGAATTAAATTAAATGTAAAGGTGCTACAAACGTCCAAAACTTTTAGTAAGCAATGAATCATATGGTTATTTCGTTAAGTTGCGCACAAGTCCTTTTTTAAAAGCAGTAATAGACTCATGAAACATGAATTTGTTCAGCTACTTATGGTGCTGACTGTACAATTAGTGCGCTGAGGTCCTGTCGATCGACCCTGTCTGGCTAATTCGTGCTATAAACAAAACTTATATCGTCGCTCTACCAAAAACAATATAAAATCTTCGCAAGTTAATAATACTCAATGAAAACGGTTTTATAATGAGACGTACCAGATAAAAACTGGATTTTTACCGCAAATTAAATTACTATGAACTCGCGGTAAGAGAAATACCTACATAGGTAGCGTTTTATAAAAGGAACCACACTAATATGTAATGCATGAGCTTTGCATATTGGGAAATTATATTATACTAGCTTTTGCCCGCGGCACCGCCCGCATTAAAAAGTTTTTCCAGGATAAAAGTCCCGTTATAGGTTTTTCGGGATAAAAAGTAGCCTATGTGTTAATCCAGGACATGATCTACCCGTTTGCCAAATTTCATCGAAATCCGTTCAGTAGTTTTTGCGTGAAAGAGTAACAAACATCCATACATCCAGACATCCATACATACTTACAAACTTTCGCCTTTATAATATTAGTAAGATTATTTAGGTTATTATTTCTTGCTGAATAAATAAGAACTGTTGTCAACGGGAGTAGTCTCTGAAAACGTGGCATAGTTCTACGTCTGATTTTGATAACGTAGACATTCTCAAATATTATGCAATTTGATCTAATTGTTGAGAATCAAAATGAAAGTCATTATATAATTATTCTGTCGGAAAAGCATTGGATACCCACCAAATCAGCATCAATACCTCCATTAGGAAAACGCTGGATCCTGAAACTGTTCAGAGCCTTTCTGCACGGAGGCCCAGAAAAAAACCCTATTCCCTTCGCTAATTTGAAGCGCATAATTATGTAATTTTTTTTGGACTATGGAGATAACATAATATCATAATTCTAATCTATACAAATAAGGCCAGATTAATATTTTATTCCGAGTATAGGTTGTTGATATTAAAAGTTAAAACATCCTAATTTTCGTTAAATCAGCATGACGCTGAAAATCACTCAAGATAAGTTAACGAGTCGACAGTCGTAAAGTTTTAACACAGTAACTAAACGTACGTTATTTGACTTTTTAACTCCAGACCGTTTTTAGTGTACTGCGAATTATGACTTGTTTCAAAAATATGAACAAAAATTTGCCGCAGCTTGGCTATGCTTCTGATATTATTAAATTCCATTGGCGGCAGTAGCCGCTTACCATCAGACTGAACGCTTGTTCATTTACCTACTAAGGCAAAAAAAAAATGTCTATTATATTTTTACGATATAGGGGTCAGGGCCAGGGGATATATTTTTACGACATACCCTCGAAATTCTTATATTAAAGAATTATCTGATATGTAAGTTTCCTCACGATGTTTTCCTTCTGCGTAAAAGCGAACGATAATTGTTAAATAATAGCTACACTCGTAACTTCGACAAGTCAGCTGTGTGTGCCTTGGGTTTGAACCTCCGGACATTGTCTTGGCGGTCCGTTCCATTCCCAACTAAGCTATCGTCCACTTTTCACTACCGTCCACCAAAAATACTGCTGGTGGTAATTACTTCCATATATTTGGTTGAGTTAGCTAAATTGTCCGTAACTTTACATGCCGTGGTCATCCACAATTTGTAATGACATTTAACCATCATAATAATTATTATCTTGCTGTATCTAATTTTGTCAATATACAATACTTTGATGATGCTATAAATTAATAAATTGTCTTATCGTTGCATGGTTTAATCTCGTGATGACCGTAAGATCCGCGAGCAATAAGGACTTAGTAATACGATACGAAAAATATAGTCAGTAAAGACAACATCTATATCTATCTCTTTGTCGATAATCTTTTATCCAACAATGCACATTTCAATTAAGATAAGTTAAACCTGATGTTTATGATTTGTATAGATATGGAGTGCCGTAAAATATATCGCACCTTTAGGATGAAAACGACACAACTCAAAAAGATAGAAAATTGAGTTATCGTCATAAAATTACTTAAAACGAAGTTCTCAATACAATAATAGATCAAACACAGCCATATTCAAGCAGGAAAAGGACAAAACTGTTATATCCATCCCTTTTTTGTTATATTTTTATAAATAAGGGACTAGTTTTTAGTAATTTAAAAATGACAACTCAATTTTCTATTTTTTGAATTGTGTCGTTTTCGTTCTAAAGGTCCGATATATTTAAAATGTAGATTATCTAATTGTTTAGGACTTCAATAATAGCTACAAAAACATTTGTGACTAAGTGGCTGTTGAAACTTTTATCCCGGAAAAACTTTTTCACGCGGGCGGAGCCGCGAGTAGAAGTCTAGTTATATGCACATCAAATTGTTAAATATACATTATAAATGAAAATAGTATAAGGGACGCCCATATTTTTTTCCTCGCGGAGAAAAACGCGTTATCGCTACCACCACTGAGGGGCTAGTGGAACGGTTATGTTGGTTTCACCGATCTTACGGCCCAATGTCGACAGCATACATTTTTTGACGTCCCTAACGTATATCTATACTAATATTATAAAGCTGAAGAGTTTGTTTGTTTGTTTGTTTGTTTGTTTGTTTGAACGCGCTAATCTCAGGAACTACTGGTGCGAATTGAAAAATTCTTTTTGTGTTGAATAGACCATTTATCGAGGAAGGCTATAGGCAATATAACATCACGATGCAACTATTAGGACGGAAGAAATAATGGAAAATGTGAAAAATGCGGGGAAAATTATTCATCCTTGAGGGCTTCCATTGCGTGCGCTGCGAAAACGGTTCAAGATACCAAAAATATATGTATGAAAGAATTATTCCTCTTGAAATGATCTAAAAAAAAGTCCGCGACAGTATATGTATATCTTTTAAAATAAACTCTCTAGAACCGTTTTTATGGTAATCAAATTTGGTCGAAATTAATGCATTATTTGTTAAGAGTTGTATCAACGTCATAATATTAATCTTTATACAAATAAATGTGTTGGATAGAGTGATTCAACGGGAAGGTTTTTATGTATGTACTCTTAGCCCGGAAAAACTTATTAACGCGGGCGAAGCCGTGGGCAAAAGCTAGTCATAAAATAAATAAATTACTGTTTCAACAACATTGACTGGTTGATCCAATAATTTAATCATTCAGCATAGATAAAGAAATCCATATCATGCTATATTTATCAGAAATTTTTGTTTTTTAACGAGCCGTAAAAAAACATTAGGATCAGAAAATTATTTTATGCGCATATTTCAAGAAATATTTATTATTAATGGGCGGTCTTTTCGAAGGCAATATTCAAACTCTATCATAGTATAACCATTAGGATATGTTGCCATGATTTATATTTATCGTATTTAGAGTTGTATTTTATTGTCTATTTATCTTTAAATCAGCGAAATGGGACAATAACGGGCCTGAATTAATAAAAGAAACTTTGCCCATTAGTAAATGCCAAAGGTCTGGAAAGTAATTAAGAATAAGAAATTAAAACTTATAATTT
Organism: Lapara coniferarum; assembly: GCA_949316025.1. NCBI lineage: Eukaryota > Metazoa > Arthropoda > Insecta > Lepidoptera > Sphingidae > Lapara > Lapara coniferarum. The sequence continues at coordinate 3,101,241 of OX438922.1, forward strand.
TAAAAGAGTTAATGTGAAATTAATGCTTCCATACTTTATTTCAAATAATAAATATAAAATAAATTTGTTTAAAACACACTGACGTAAGTGATCCTAAAAACGCGCGCAACCATCAAAGGTGACAAAGTGAACTCACGAAACAGCAGCATAACAGCAGTACACACGAGCGCACGCACTCATACAGTCTTTCCGTCCAATTGACCACTATTTCACCACATCTCATTTTATCACACAATCACGGCACATTTTTCATTTGAACAAAGCACTGACCCTTTGGAGTTGAAGACTGACACGGCAATGGGAGTACTGGCGGCTAATCAGATAGCAAAATATATCTTATCAGCGTTCAATAGTATCAATAAAATGTCGATGATAGGGCGGTCTTGTGACGTCGTATCTAGACCTTCCACTTGTTTCGTTATCAACTCTAGCGACCGCGACACCTGCTTTGGGTAGTTATAAAAGTGCTTTAATTTCGGAAGAGCCATATTCAAATGTGATGATATTTTTGTATGGGTTATTTCTTTAGATCAAAACGTTCTGAGCACTTGCCTGCCCTATTTACCTAGCTACGGTTTAGAACAGCTGGCAAGCAGTGATAAATTTAAATTTATTTAAATTGGAATTTCGAAAAGCGAACAAGGCTATATAATAATAATTCTGATTCGATGGCTTCGATTCCCGGGTCGGGCGAAGTGATATTGGGTTTTTCTACTCAATATCAGCCCGGAGTCTGGAATTTGTGCCCGATATGGCGATAGGCTCGCCCCCTGTCACATTATGGGACAGAATACGCACGGCGAAAAGTGGGTGCACTAGTTGCACCTCTGCCTACCCCTTCGGGGATAGCGGGCGTGAGTGTGTGTGTGTATGTGTGTAATAATAATGTAGGCTTTATATGGTATACTGAATTCGTTTATTTTATGATAGTGTAGTAGGTATTCGGTTAGATAGGAGCTCTTCTTCCTCCGTGGATAGGAGGTATTGACTTGGCACATATTCTTTTTATGTGATAATGTTATGATATTTAGAAGATAATGGCATTATCAAAACATCGATATTATAAATCAAAACCTTTATATTTGCAATTAAACAAACATTTTTCATGTCTCACTCATTTTACAACGACTTATCTCACGAATCGTGAGGCCTTATGATGATACATCATAACGAGGTACATTGCCATAAAATGAGTGACAATACTCACGGTAAGATCTGCGCATATTTCATCAAACCAACAACAGGTGGCTTGGTGAGAAACCAGATCATACATTGTAAAGTTATGACACGTAAGCTTTGTCTTAAAGTATAGTGCGCTAGCTGTTACATATGGGCATACTTTTACAGACTCTAAATCCATAGATAACAAAAGTAATTTGCCGGATATAGTCTTCTTTTGTCCGTTTCCTTCTCTTGCTTCGCTCTATTTTTGCATCTGATATGTTGCTCATAACCAAAAGTGACTGATATTACCCAGTCCCACTGCATGACCGCAGCAGGTATCACACATGTCTTTTTATAAGGTGTATAGGGATAGATTTTTCTCGTGAAACAGTTTCTCAAAAGAAAAGCGAGAAAGCACACGAAAAGAACGGTAAACGGGTTCTAGATACCTACGTCCTATAGCTTTAATGTTTCCTTCCTGGCATAGTGAGTTGGTAATTTGGGAATATTGTCTAAAAAGTTGCGTGCGGTTACTAGCTTGCGCTGTATTTCAGATTGATGTGGCGTCCTGACCCTGTTGGTGTTTTGTATTTCTTGACAAGTAGTTGCTCTATCACGCGATTTCTTTACCCACGATTGAACTGTGTTTGATCTCAGACATAAAATGTTTAAAAATGTTGTTCTAGAAACCTGTAAATCTTGGCCTTCTGTCATTAGCAAAAAGTAATCCAAAGTACCATCACGTCTCGATCCCTGATTACTAGTTTTACGTGTGGTACTCCTACGGTTAACAAGTCCGACTACATACACTTTGTGCTGGTCCCAGTGCATACTTTTCCAAAACGGTTGTGTATCTCGTGACGTCTTTTATCAACATTTTTCACAATTTCGCACCTTAATTTCCTACAAAACTGCAAATTACACTTATCACCAAATTTTCTAGCAGGCCTTACTTTATCTTGTCTTAGTTGTCTATTCTTTGCCTCTGTATATCCTAAACATACCTCTCCTAACATACGAAGTTTCTTATTTTTCAGTTTCATCCAGATATCCGGGTAACATTTAGCTTGGCGTTTTCTTTCTTTATTCATTGGATTACTTGTGGTAAATGCCTGCTGACGTGGATGAATAAGAATTGCTTATGATGACACTACATTCAACTTAAATTTTACTTTCTAATGAAGTATTAATTGCGCAACGACTCGAAAATTGAACCTGCGAGGTACTGCCTCAAATTCGTCAACACATTACTTATATTATTCATTTAATACATTTTAAAATTTAAAGCACCTTCAATTATAGTTGGAGAGGCGCCGGAGGAGGGAGCGGATGTGGAATACACGGAAAACCTTAATTTTTATGCGAGATCAACTTACTTCACCAGGCGCCTCAACGAAATGTTATTTTTTAATGCTTTGTAACAAGCGCGTCTCCAACCGTTAGCGTGTCCCACCCTGGCCCTGTCGCCTTGGCCAAAGGTGGATTATGCATACCGTCTGCTCACTGTGTTCATATGGAAAAGGACCTTAATGTGTTTACGACACTCACTTCCTTCAGCGACAGCGAGAGCGTAAACGAAAGCAGATATTTAAAACACAACTGAATTCAAGAGGGTGCGTTAGTCATACCTCTATCTACCCCTTCGGGAAAAATGTGATCAGTGTTTATACTTTTATTCAAATACACAAGAATAACTTAACTACAATATAACTTAAAAAATATATATTATAAATTGCATGTGTAATATTAATATTGCTTTAACCATTATACATTAAAGTTTTATCTGATGTAATACATTTAATTATTGTGTCAAGCCATATTCCAATGGCAATTTCAATTGAATCAATGGTGTGACTAACCCAAGGAAAGTGACTATAACATTCGCAGTCTTGTCTTGCAAGGATGTCAGCAACTCCTCAGTATGGCATGGATGCACTATAAAGTATGGTCTTTGGAGCACCGGATGTTCCTGCTGAGTTATCACCGAGTAGAACTCCTTTGGGTTTATGCTGTAACAAAGATTTAAAAGTATTTATGGATTACTAGCTTTAGCCCGCGGCTTCGCCCGCGTTAATAAGTTTTCCGGGCCAAAAGTGCATAAAAACCTTCCCGTTGAATCACTCTATCTATTAAAAGAAACCGCATCAAAATCCGTTGCGTAGTTTTAAAGTTCCAAGCATACATAGGGACAGACAGCGGGAAGCTACTTTGTTTTATACTATGTAGTGATGATAAATAACTTTTACAATGATCCACTAATACTTTAAGAAAAATCTGTTTAAAAATCTTTATCTATTGCAATGATTGACATTCCATTCAAAAGGATGGAATGTCTTTTCTTGAATTGTGAAACTTTTTATCTGTTATAAGTTTATTAGTTTTATTTTATCTGTTACATCAGGTATATCTGTTTTGCCTGCATTTCCTTAACTTCAGAATCCAAAATAAATACCAAATCCAATAATGAGATGCAATGCTATAGAATACAATATTTTGGTATCTCCTTTAACTAGGAGGCAACAAGAAAAAACATATAAGTGATAGCCTAGTGGGAGTGGAACGGACTGCCGAGACGGATGTCTGCACATTCAAAACCCAAGGGCACACATTCTGATTTTTCTAAAAAGAGTTGTGTGAATTCTTTGTAAATTATCACACACTTTAACGGTGAAGGAAAACATTGTGAGGAAACCTGCATACCTGAGAAGTTCTCTGAATTTCAAAGGTATTTGAAGTCTGCCAACCCGCACTAGGCCATTGTGGTGGACTAAGGCCTTAACCCTCTCAGTTGTAGAGGAGGCCCATGCTCAGCAGTGGGCAGTATATTATAATATAGGGCTGGTATAGTATGGTAAGTAAAAACAAGCATTACAATAATTAATAACATTATTACTGGACTCTGTAAGGTCACTAAACTTCTTCTATACTTACCTATATATATAGTATTTAAAGATAAGGTTTTTGCTACTTACTATCAGGCGAGAGGATTGCTCGGCGCCGCATTCATTTACTTACATTTAAAAAACTAAGACAATATTATATCCTTACCTGAGGAAAGACAGTCGTCTTACATCTTCTAACGATAACAACATTCCTGATGAATTCCAAATGTTGAAGCTAAATGAAGGCACACCGTAACTTAGATTGTAAAATATTACATATTCCGCTTTCAGTAACGAAACTTCATCATCAACACCATGCTCAATAAATGTTTCTTTTGAAATGTACGATTGGTTTATATCCCGTTCATTTTCAATTAATTTCCAACCATCACATATTTTATCAGAAATTATAACAAAATTTTTCGCTGCAGTAAAAAACTCTTCAGCTGTTATCATATCTACATTAAAATAGTCTATAGGTACAGAAATACTAGACTACAAAATGATAAACATCATAAACCGGTCATAACATTAAGTTAAATGTAAAATTTATTGCCATATTTCTAGGTTAGCTTTTTACATAAACATATTTTTAAATGGTAATTGGATTTTGAATAATAGTCTTTATGTGAGTGCTGTAAGGATTATTTTGTGTGCAGTACTTGTTTTTTGTGTACTGTCTGTCAATTTTTTTTTTTCGTCCAGAGGACAGGCTATAGTCGTTTGACCATACTGCCTGGTCTTACGTAAATTACTGTCTGTCAAGTGTCAAGTGCAGCAGTGCTGTCTGCTAGCAAAGAGAACTGGAACATAACCACTACGTAGTACGTTCTGCTTAGAGGTGGTGCGTATTTACGCAACCAGGTTTTTACACCAGGTATTTGCTTGCAAGTACGCCGACCAGGTGCCGCCCCGAAACATTTGCAAGACTTGAAAGTATTTTACGCCGCGCTACGTACGCGCGCAATTATGGTTCTTATTTCAACAAACTAGTGAGCTATTTCCTATGCAAGTATTTAAGTGTTAAAACTATTATATTTGTTAACGCGATTGTGCTCCTTATTCGTACCGAAACATGGGTCAGTAACATACGCAGTAAAAAAATACTTGAAAGTATTTCGTTTTAAGACTAACCAAGTGCTATAAGTACTTTATTTACAAACGCGATTGTCCTCTTTATGTGTACTGAAACACGGATCAATTTCCTATACAGAAATAAAATACTTAGTATTTATGGAATCGAAGACTTAATAAACTTGAAAGTATTTCGAACCCTGGTTTTCGGCGCTGGTTTTTTTAGGCAGACTTACTTGTAAGCCCTGGTTCACGATTTTGCAAGTATGACCAATGCCTAGTTTTGCTAGTGTCATTCAGTAGCAAGAGTTTTTAAATCGTACAGGCTAGGCGTCGGTTACAATAAATATAAATTTAAATCTGTCAAATAAGGAATATAAAATTATGGTGGTATATTGTCCAATATAGATCTATTAATGAAGTGAATTGAAATAACTGTGGCAATCAAGTGTTTTTTCGTTGCCGCCAAAACTCCTTGATGTAGTCTTGGTAAGGGAGTCACTGCTTTACTACAACATAGTACAGCTTGGCAAAAAAGAGTATGACGCGGTGAAAGTAAGAACTAACACTAATTATTTGTTGCAACACTATTAGACTTGTCATTTGTGTCAAATTGTTAGTAGATTATGTGTCATCGTTGTTTACGCTAAATTATTTTCGACGGAATTCTGTAAATTCTTCTACGATCGTTACTTGTTTTATTAATTAAAATGAACAAAACGATTCGTAGTAGTGGTAGAGTAGTGATATACCAAGTTTTTTTCGATGTTTGGGTGAATCTCAAGCAGGACAAATTTTGTATCAAATTGACAATGTTTATCAGAGAGTTGCCGATATGACAGGTATTTATGCAAATTATTTACATTCTACAAGTCGAACCATACATTTTGCATTGGTTTATAACCTGAGTAACATAAAATTTACGATATTTTAGTGTTTTGTTGACAAAGGTTATGTTTACAAACCACTTATACACTGACTTAATTTTTTGATACTTGAGACATGAAAAAAAATATGAATGTTTTGAAAGTTCATGCATGTTTGGTATTTATTTTAGGAAAATCAATTAATGCTTTGAGGAAATTTGTTGAAGAAGGTGAACAAAATAATGGCATTTTTTCTACACCTGGGAAACATCGGAAAGGTTGACCAAAGAAAGATCTCGATGATTTTGACTTATGCGCAATTAGACAAAGGGTTCATTTCTTCTAACCGTAAAAAAGCAGGTATGTAATATATTTGATATTAGATTTTAGTCCCGGATCTGGCCATGGTAAAACGCTTTTGCGGGGTAAAGGTTCCAAAGAGAGAGCAATATTTAAAAATAATAATGCGTAATAGAAATCTGCCTACAGAATTACAAAAACATGTTATTCATTTGGATGAAAGCTATATACACTCCAATGTAGGGTCCATTGACATAAAGGTAGGGATCTAGTACATAATATTTTTTTCTTAATGTTATTAACTTGAACTCATAATTAGTAATATTTTACTCCAACAGATGGCAGCTGAACAAGCACTTCTAGCTATTACTGCTGAAGATTGTAAGAATTCCTGCCATCACATTATGAAAATTGAAAAGGAATATTATGATAGGGGTTTGACTATGTATCATGATATTGAATAATTGGTTATTAACCACAGAGAAGACAGCAGCAGCGACACTGCTTCAGAATCAGATGATTTTGTTGTTGCAGGAACATCTAGCCAAGACACAATATAGTTTTCTGGGGTAGAATATTTAGATGAAAGTGTTTTAGAATCGAATTAATTTTAATAGAAATTTTGTATTATTTAAATAAATAATGAAGATATAAAAATGTTTAATTTTCTTAAATGTTTAAGATACGATGAACGGATATTTATACTAAAATAGTATTTTCTAACGATGATTACACCAGCTCGAATCTCGCGAGAATAAGAAGGGCTACTAAATTATTTGATAACAAATAATTCCGTGAGTGAGCAGATGCTTCCATGTAATATTATTCATAAATCAATGGACTCAATACTACTTACAAATTCAACTTATCAAAGACCTAGTGCAAAAAATAAACCTCTTTTCTTTTGCATGTATTATAAATCTCTTTGTTCTTTTATACAAATAATATTTACCTGACGATTGGAAAGCATCCCTAGACTCAGTAGGTAAACAACAATAAATGAACAAAACTGTGAGTTACATCAAACAAGAGGTTTTCGTAAGAAATATTTTTTCATCACCAAGTTGCTTTTTTTCTTAATTGTGATTCCTGTGTCCTGGCCAAACCAAGAACCTTATACCCACTATAATCTCCCTGGGCCAAACATAATGTGCCACGTGATACTCATTGAAAAATAACAAGTATCTAAACACTTTACGTCGTAGTATACTGGGTTGCCATATTAGTGTTATATTCGACTTAGGCGCCCTCATTAAATCCACACTCTTTTTTGCCAAGCTGTACGTAGGAAAAAAAGACAACCAAAAATATTACTTAAGACGAGGCTGTAAGGGCTTGAACTCTTTGCCTTCCCTATAAGGGAAAATTATATTAAAAAAAAGATATTTCATATTGACAATATTGACATTCGTTCACTAAATTTTGGTTAATTTGAAAGATAAGCGTATTGGTTTGGTGTTCCGTAGTTTTATCAATTTCTTATCAGTACGAGGAGAAGGCCTGTTGCCCAAATTATCTTGTTACACAGTTTGGTGAAGTGATATTGAAATATCACTGCAGTTACCACGACGAGTTCATTGCCTTGAGATCGGCAGTGCAAGTAGTAAAACTAATTTGGAATTATCTTTACTGTTACGCGCCGTCCTCAAGTACACCCAGAACAAGTTTGACCCGGCCTGTTCTGTTTAGTTGTTTGATTTGCTTTTATTACTGGTAAGCATATTTATTGTAACTTTTATTATTGGATATAATTAAAACTTGATTCATAAGTTTTCAAATCAATCTTTTGAAACGTGATTCATGTGACAATATGTCTTATTCTTGTTTTGTACTTGATAGTCACTTGGTAAATAACATATCTTAACATTATCTTTAACTTAAGTACCTACTTATTGCATACAAAAAACAAGAATTTATAAATAGAAAGTGAATTAATATTTTATATCTGAGGTAGTAGATTTAAAAATATACTATGTGCAACTATTAACATATCAAACTCAAAATGAAGTTACCACTTGCAATAAGGAAAACTAGATAATATTCTTAAAAAGAAAATACATTGAATATTCACTGCAAACTGCATCTTGTGTTACGACAGTACTGTAAAAAAATATTTCATAGTCTGATTGCTTTGCTAGTCACAGATAGAGGTGATTATGTATTTATTCAGTGTTGATTAGAACTAGACAAATAAATAAATAAATGCATAATTACTTTCAATAAAATAAACATCAGTGAAGTATTAAATACAGGCGATAGCCTAGTTGAGAGTGCAACAGTCTGCCGAGACAAATGTCTGTAGGTTCCAAATCCAAGGCACACACCTCTCACTTTTCTAAAATTTTATGTGTGTATTCTTAGTGAATTATCGCTCTCTTTAACGGTTGAGGAAAACATTTTGAGGAAACTTGTATGTGAAGTTTGCCAACCCACACTAGGCCAGCGTGGAAGACTACTGCCCATCCCCTCTCAACAATAGAGGAGGCCCATGCTCAGCAGTGGGCAGTATATAATACAGGGCTGGTATGGTATAATAAGTTTTCACTAATATTCTACATGCACATTCATACATGCCTCATTTGTTTCAGACTTAACAATGAACTGTTTAAAAAACAATTGGTTTACGGAGTCATGTGAGATGTGGCCTGGTGGCACATTCTCCTTCGAAGTTAAAGAAGTGCTTTACTCTGAGAAGTCAGACTATCAAAACATTAATGTCTATGAGACTACAAGCCTTGGCAGGGTGTTAGTGCTGGATGGGATAATACAGTGCACACAGAAAGATGAATTTTCTTATCAGGTCTTTTTCCCCTATTATTTTAGTCTTATGATACGTAAAAGTGTAGGTAGGGACACAACTAGTGAACTCAATTTGCGCTATTTATATTTCGTTCCATAAAGTGATAGAAGACAAACAATGTAAATTGTGTGCCACACCAAGCACAAATATTTAAGGCTAGGAAATCTGAGCGCTGTTGGCATTTACAGCTGTCTAATGTACCGGCGCGTCAGGTACCGCGATGTTGAATTTCAAATGAACTCGCTCGACACCGATCAGCCGCGACTACGTCACAATAAACAATTAAGCAATAGTGAAGCAGTTTGTTTTACGACAAAAGATGTCCGCTTTTTTATGGGTGCTGGGCCTCAAAATCTAACACGGCTCAAACTATACGAATATTAAAAGGACAAAAATATGGATCTTGAATCCATAAAAAAAAAATTAGACCCCTCCATCGATAGCTAATATATTTTAAACTAGACTTCTGCTCGCGGCTTCGTCCGCGTGAATGAATTTTTCTGGGATAAAAGTCCCGCTTTATAATCCCTGGGATAATGGACCTTTATATTGATGAAAGAGTTTTTCAAATCAGTCCAGCAGTTTCGGAGCCTATTCAATGCAAACAAACATACAATTGAATCTTTCCTATTTATAATATTAGTATAGATAAGTGTAGATGTAGTTTTTAAGCAAAATAAAATTACATACATCTCAAAATTGGAGGACTTTAAAATTATACGATTTATTGGGAAGGTCTAACTTTTGGGAGTACTATCCAAACATATGTATGTCGCAGACAGCGGCGGCTGAAATAGGTATACGTAGGCATACATAATAAAAGTTACCTATGAATTATGTCTTGATGTCACGACTTATTGTTCGTTGATCAATGATTACGTAATCAAATGTTCACAAAGTACAATACCACGTCAAGATTCATTATTATCTTTAGTTATTGTGACATAATATTGGTGATTGAGACAATTACTTAACCAATATTAACTATAATAATCGACTAGTCTAGTAACCTGAATATGACCTCAAGTTTAAACCCGAAACCCTTTCAGTATTCCGAGTTTGACAGGTGTCATTTCAGATTTTTTAATTAGAACCCTATGGGTAGGCGCGTAAAGACGATTTCCACTGAATGAAAAGTGACGTCTTGTTCGCCGGGGAAGACGCGAATATGGAATGGTTAACACAGTAACCGCTCAACTAAGCACTGACCGATATGAAAACCGCAATAGTTACTACTTAGTATTGAACTGCACCGAAGTAGTTGCTTCATATGATTTGGCAGCCTTATTATATACCCAACTCTTGCGACTACTACTAGTCTGACAACTCAAATGGATTTTTCACGGTTATTATTTTATCTTACGCGACGTTATATATTCAGACACCCTCAATGAGATCAATAAAAAGGAATTACCCGACATACAAAATATCTTGGTAAGAAATTGAAATAAAACCATTTTTTTTATTTTATCGCGATTTTTTAAATGATATTTTCGTATTTGTTTACTACCTACTTTAAAGTTTGAACTGTATAGAAAATATTGACTTTGCTGTCCCATCTAAAAAATTTACTCTATGTACCTATAAATATGTCGGACAGTATTTTTTCAAATCATAGTAGTCTTCATATAAATTGTAGTCAAGTCCAAATTGCCGTAAAATCCTGAAAATAATTTATTATTTTGTATTAGTATGTACTATTATCACTCATACTATTTTATTGTTGTTTCTTGGCAGCGTCGCCCGCATAAAAGAATTTTTATAGGCTAAAAAGTATACCTATGCTCTACCCAGGGACTCAAGCTATCTCCATACCATTTCATAGATATCCGTTTAGTAGTGTCGGAGATGTGTGCTAACAAATAAACAGAAAAACAGATACGCAGACAAACAGTGAGAAAATAAAAAACGGTGATTTGTGTTCTATTACTCTTATTTAGTCGTCCCCTTATTTTTCTTTCTATGTACAGACACACCGGGTTCTAGTATTGCTTTATAGATGTTACACAAAGAAGCCTATACCGATACCTCCAGGGTCTGCAGAGCTCGTATGCATATTTATAAGCAGATACTTAATTTAGGGGACCCAAACCGGGATTTTTTCAAGAAAATGTGGGCTACTGGACCAAATGAAGAACTTAAAAATACCGGTATTGATATCGCAATAATTGGGAATTACTTGTATCAATAATAAGGTTTTGTGTTATTCTGTACTATGATCTTCTATCCATAATATTAAATAGCAAATAAAAAAAACAAAAAACAAGCCTTATAGAAAATCCACCTAAAAAATAGAAAATAAATTTCAATTAAGCTATGTAACGTACGTTTAAATGTATCTATGTAACAGAAACCTTGAACATGATTTTGACCGCCTTCAAAACGTCGGATGAAAATTTGGCATATTTATCATGAACCGAAGACAATTCAATATTTTAAACAAAAAACACTATTTTATAGAAAATCCAACTAATAATGAATAAATATTCAAAATGAATACGTAAATGATAGCTCATTTTTTTTTTGACATCTGTTGGACCATAGTAGAGTTATAACTAAACTGGCTACTCTTATGTAAAAAAATAATCTTACTTGTCTTTAGTGACATCTGTTAGACAATAGTAGAACAAGACTAAAAAATGAAAAATAAATAACAGTTAGAAAAAAAAACAAAAAAACATGTTTTATAGGAAATCCAACTAAAAATAGAAAATAAATTTCAATAAATTTGAATTAAGAATAGTGCAAATAAGAAAAAGATGTACTTATTTTATTGTAAAAAAAGCGTGGGGTGCTTTTTAAGATATTATCAAAATGATAATCCTTCTACTCATATTATCTTTCAATAAAATATTTATATCTATTGGCACCATGCATCCCACGCCTTTTTTTTACAATAAAGTACATTTTTAGTGAGACTGCCTCGGTGGCGCAGTTGTATTACAGTATGACTGCAAAGCTGAGGTCTCGGGTTCGATCCCCGGGTCGGGCAAAGTGTTATTGAGTTTTTCTATTCAGTATCAGCCCGGAGTCTGGAATTTGTGCCCGATATGGCGATAAGCTCGCCCCCTATCACATCATGGGACGGAATAACGGCGAAAAGTGGGTGCACTAGTTGCGCCTCTGCCTACCCCTTCGGGGATAACAGGCGTGAGTGTGTGTGTGTGTGTGTAAAGTACATTTTTCTTTATTTACATTATTTTCCTTTGTATGTATTATGCTAAAATATTATCCAAATATATTATTTTAATATTTTACACGCAATAAATTCAAATGTGATCCTTTACTATTCAGCAAAAACAAACAACAGTTGAAACAAGTATGACAACATGTTTAAAGAAGAAAGAAAAAGAATAGGAAAGATTCATAGAAAAATCCATCTATTACAAATAAGAATCCATAATTGTTGTTCAAAAGTAGTTGGTTCCTTTTCTGCATAACGCGGTCCAACTATAAACAAAAGCTGTCAAATACTTCGATAAATTAGTGGCAGCAAGCGCGAAAAATTGACGTAGGTCGCCCCGGGCGCATCTGAAACGAAACGCGTTGGCGAAATTGTTAAAAAAATCGTGTTTTTTTTTGAATTTTGAAAAGCTAGAATTACTTTTGTGAATTTTTTTTCCATAGCAATCTGCTAAATGTTATTACCCTTTTATTTACTTATATTTTTAAAGTAATTGTTTAATATACTATAACTAATTATTAAAAATAAAATCCGAATTTTCTCTGTTTTCGTGATTTTTTATGATCGAGCGAAGTTGTAAGTATCGTGTTTTGGAATCCATACCAATGTAGAATGATTATTTAACTATAACATATATTTTTCTCGGACCGAAATGTTGATTATTTCTTGGTTTAAAATTGAATAGAAAAGAAGGTGTTTTGGGATATGGCAGCCTTAAATTGAAGGTGATAAAGGTCTTATCACACTAGCGTACTAGTCGTACAACAACCCTTTTCTCAATTTATACACAACACAAACACTCACGCCTTTTATCCCTAAAGGGACAGGCAGAGGCGCAACTGGTGCACCTACATTTCACTGTGCGTATTTCGTCCCAACCTATATTTGATTATATTACAAGTGTATGTCGTTACATCGCAACAATTTTTTTATCAGACGCAAAAACTCGTAAAATGTATGTAGGACATTCATAATACGTAGGTACAAATTTTAGTTTTCAAAATAACACATGATGGTAGTTGTTCCAGTCGACTCGTTAAAAATCGATCTGCCAAATTCTTTGCTGTACATGATTTCGCGTTTGTTTACTGCGGCTTCGAATAAGCAAAGTTAACAATATTTGCTTGTTGGAATCCATTTCTGTTACTGACTGCCGAAAACGCGATGCGCGTGCGCAGCGTGTGCGCTACGCCTCCACTCCGCGGCTCCGCTCGCAAAGTAGAGTAACAGGTCTCTAAGTCTTATTAGAAAAACCCAATTTTATAGAATTGAATTGAGACAGTAGAATTTTTCATACTTCATAAATGAGAGTAGCTACAATCAATACAAATTAAGTAAGCTAAGGATATTTATTTATTTATTTGTTAAGGATTGCTAACGGAGTTTACAATCATTCTTATAAAATCTACACATATTTATAGCTAATTATCAAATATGTAATTGTAACTCTGGTTATAAGCAATCAAAGCATGAGCCACAATCTTTAAACCAATAAAAAAGGCTATATATGTAATATCTAGTTATGTGATATGTTTATGAATTTGTGATCTGTTTAGGCATATATTTGATACTTCAATAGAAAACTGATACATCATTTTTCATATGAACCTAATTTATTTCAGGAAATGATCTCGTTCCTGCCTCTCTGCTGTCACAAGAATCCTGAGAAAGTGTTGATAGTTGGAGGAGGTGATGGTGGGGTGGCCAGAGAGGTTGCCAAACATCCCAAAGTGAAACAAATTGTTCAAGTATGTAGGAATACATGAAATAATTAAGCTAGTTATGTTACATTTTACATACATACATACATACATACATATACACTCAAGCCTGTTATCCCCGAAGGGGTAGGCAGAGGCGCAACTAGTGCACCCACTTTTCGCCGTCATTCTGTCCCATATTGTGATAGGGGGCGAGCCTATCGCCATATCGGGCACAAATTCCAGACTCCGGGCTGATACTGAATAGAAAAATTCAATATCACTTTGCCCGGCCCGGGGATCGAACCCGAGACCTCAGCTTTGCAGTCGTACTGTAATACGACTACGCCATCGAGGCAGTCACATTTTATGGTAAACTATTGTCAAGTTAATGCTACAGTAATGGGCTACGCCCGCGTGAATAGTTTTTCCAGGATGAAAGACTCGCTTTATATTTTACCAAGATAAAAATAGCCTGTAGCACTAAGGAGTATGTAGCTTCCTATTGTTAAAATATTTTTAAAATTGGTTAAGCAGTTTCAGAGATAAGCCCCTACAAACACAAACTTTTCCTCTTTATAAAAATAGTATAATAATAATCACAAACACCATCTCAAGTATTTATTGAGTATCACAATATATTTTTCTAGGATGGATATAAAATTTAAGTTTTGGTCACCATGCAATCCAAAAATAATAAGAATCATGAATCACTCCAAATGATCACCATTTGAAAAAAATAAAAGGTCTTATAATTGCGGAACTGCTATAATCAGTTGAATATTCTTCATTCAATATCTGTTATCAATAAATAAACAAATTACTATAATGTGGTTAGCCACAGCGCGATAAGTTCTTTATCTTACTGTTACTTTAAACAATATTAGGATTGTTCTGTGTAATGATTGTTACATTGTCCATTTTTCAATAAAGTAACATGTTACGAACCTTGTACCTATTTGGGACTTCGGATTTACAATACTCATATGAGTTAGCTTAATAAGATCGTTTCACAAGTTTCCAGTTCTTGGGTCTAAAAAATAAAATATATTCCAAAAATGTTTGTACCGTATATTATACCGTTTTTCTTTAATGTCTAAATTTGGTCCTTCGGTGGTAATATACATCTCTAAAAATTTTATGAACAAAATATTCAATCGATAAATGCTATTAACAGACAAAAAAGTGAAAACTTTAAGTTGAAATTAAAGAAGTATTTCCAAATTTTATGATCTAGAACTAACATTTTCAAATCTTATTGCCGGAACTATCTTATGGTGTATTTTTAGATTTTTTCTCACATATAGTAAGATACCCTTTTACCTTCTCCGTATTATTTTTTCCAGGTGGAAATAGACGCAAAAGTAATTGAAGTGTCCAAAAAGTACCTCCCGTTCATGGCTGTGGGGTTCGACAGTCCGAAACTGACGCTTCACGTCGGCGACGGCTTTGAGTTCATGAAGAACCACAGCCAGGAGTTTGACGTCATCATAACAGACAGCAGCGACCCCATCGGACCCGCAGTGAGTCTCTTCCAAGAGAATTACTTCGCGCTGATGAAAAGCGCGCTAAAACCCGGTGGAATAGTGTGCTCGCAAGCTGGTACCATATGGAACGATTTAGAACTAGTATCGAGTACTTTGAGATACTGTAGGAACCAGTTCCCGTCAGCTACGTACGGGTACACGTCGGTCCCCACGTATCCCTCAGGACAAATAGGGTTCGTCATAGGCTCTCTAGACAAAGATGTGAAGTTCGACACCCCACAATTAGTGTTTACCCGCGAGGACGAAAAGTCAATGAACCTGCGATACTACAATAGTGATATGCACAAAGCGGCGTTCGTTCTGCCGACATTTGTCAAGTATCAGCTAGTTTGATTCATGTATTTGTTTACGTATGTACTTAAACATAATGCCTTTATTGTTACATATATTTATTTTAATGTGCATAGTTTTTGTATCCACGTTTATGAATGTTTTTTTTTAATAAATTTTATTTGACATTGAATTTGAAGCACCAATTTAAAGTTAGCTTTTACTGTACTAGAGATATAATCATTTTTTGCTCGAATAGGCTAAATTATTTATTCTATTTATAAATTATATTTCAGCGGATCGCATGAGCGTAGATGATAATTATTCTAATGCAAGTAATTTTTATTATTCTGTATAATAACCAATTTCAGTTAGTACTTAAAGTAATGATATTATGTATAATAATGTCCACCTACCCACGATAAATAAAGTGTTGCCAGTAAGAAAATCTCAGTACTACATTAAGCAAGTTATGTTTCGCGCTTACATTCCAATATGCATTCTTTTTTTATGATTTAGGGGGGCAAACGAGCATACGGTTCATCTGATGGTGAGTGATCACCGCCGCCCATAAACATCTGTAACACCAGCGGGTATAGTGATGAGTTGCCGGCCTTTTAGGTGGGAATACGCTCTTTTTTTGAAGGTTGCCTGGTCGTATCTGTCCGGAAATGCTGATGCTGCTGGCAGCAAATAGTTCCATAGTTTAGTAGTACGTGGTAAAAAATGTCGACAGAAACGTACTGTGGGGGATTCTCAATACTATTTTTTAAGTCTAGTCTGTAATGTTTTATGTTATAAAATATTCTACACTCAATTAGAAACAGGGGTAAGGGATAAATGTAAATTGTGTTAATTATCGAAACCTCATTTTAAACTCAAAAATTGTTTTGTATTTATTTTATACTCTGCACTTATGTTACAATAGGTAATAAAATGTAATAATATATTGAAGCATTTTAAACAATTCCATATTTTAGATGTAGGTAGGTAACTTTGTTATTTAAAAATTATACGATGTTTAGTCCTAAATATGTCATATTTTTCATTGAGCAGATATGTTTTTAATCATTCAATTACATTCGTCAATTATGGCAATATTTGCTCAATAAATAAATAATTTATAAACGAATGTATATTTTTTACACTATTTTTGTATATTTTTTATGAATGTTGAAATCGGGGACAATAAATGTATTTTTATAAAACTTATTTTTATTTTTTTCAGTTTCCTAATTTAAATAAGCGATCTGTCTGCTTATTCTGAAATACCGCCTTTTTCCTCATTATTTAGTGTTGTCATACTTCAACAAGTACAGGTCCCTAAAGAGTAAATTACATTACCCAATATAAAAATTCACTAACACTTCTTCTCTTTCGCCTTCTTACTACATACACATTTAAAAACATACACAACAAAAACAACCAGACTTATAACGAAGGCTATTAAATCTAATCCGGCCAGTTGGTATCGCGTGAGCCAGCGTCCACAGGAAGACATCTCGACGCCGCCGAAGCGTGCGGTCCTTTCGATGTGGAAGATGGCAGTCTCCATGGGGGGATGAGGTCTATCTCGCCATAGTTCACGTAGAAGTCTGGCATACTGACGTTTTCTGTAATATCCAGAACGCTTCATGTGAATCAGGAAAGGAAATGTTATAGACATAATGTCTGACTTAGGTACTTATGGAATACCACGTTGTCGGTAGCGTGGCTACTGTTTATGGGCCGTGGCTATCAGTCTAATAATTCATTTGTATAAAAAAATACTCACTGCCAAATTAATACTTTGTTAAGCGCTTCAAACATAGTCTCTTCTTCAATATTCTTAAACGGCAACACCTCCGCCACACCGGCACGCTGCGCATGCGCAGCGTTCCCAAACTGGTCTCCGAGGATCGGGATGATTAGAGAAGGCACGCCCGACGCCACTGCTTCCGTGAGGCTCAGCAAGCCCCCGTGAGTCACAAATGCCATGCAATTTGGGTGATCTGTGAAAGGTATTTTCATCATCATCATCAGCCACATGACGTCCACTGCTGAACATAGGCCTCCCTCAAAGATTTCCAGACGGACCTATCAAAAGCGCCCTGCATCCACCTTGTTCCTGCAACGTCATTATGAAGTCGTCTGTCCACCTTGCAGGTGGACGGCCGACGCTGCGCTTGCTAGTACTTGGTCTCCACTCGAGAAATTTTTTGCCCGATCTGCCGTGAGTTCTTCGAACTATGTGCCCTGCCCACTGCCACTTCAGCTTGCTAATCCGCTAGGCGATGTCAGTGGCTTTCGTTCTCTCTACGGATCTCGTCATTTCTGATTCGATCGCACAGAGAAACACCTAGCATATCCCTCTCCATGGCACGCTGAGTGATCGTGAGCCGTCTAGGCGGCCCATAGTCAGAGGCCAGTGCCGTATGTCATCACTGTTAACACACATTGATTGAAGACTCTTGTCTTCAGGCCAGTGCCTGAAGACAAGAGTCTTCAATACCTACCTACCTCAGTACGGTATTTTATCAGCTTATTATATTTCAGTGATATTAATATTATGACCAAGAGGCAAGAATTGGTATTTTTAATAATAGGCACTTAACTGCGGACAATAAATAGATATCTTTCCAGTGATAGGTATAAATAACTGTGTGAAGGGAATCTTCATTGAATATTTTATCAATAAGGAAAATAATATAATTATTCAATTACAGGATATCAATATGTCAGGGTGACTAGCGCAGTACCTACTATACCTACCTACCCTGCTGCCTGCAAAACCTACTTTGGAATTCAAAATTGTGGACGGCATTGATGTTGTACCGCCAATTGTATCACCACTGCCTATACTGATTATATTACTTGTATATATTATGATATATTTGTTACTTATGTTGGTGTACAATAAAGATGTAAAATAATAACAAATAAATAATTGTATATTATGATTTTTAATACATGCCATGTAGTGCTTGGATAATCTATACTTTTTAATATAATAAAGCTGAAGAGTTTGTTTGTTTGTTTGTTTGTTTGAACGCGCTAATCTCAGGAACTACCGGTTCGAATTGAAAAATTCTTTTTGTGTTGAATAGACCATTCATCGAGGAAGGCTTTAGGCTATATAACATCACGATGAAACTATTAGGAGCGAAGAAATAATGGAAAATGTGAAAAAAACGGGGAAAATTGTTCATCCTCGAGGGCTTCCATTGCTTGCGCTGCGAAAACGGTTCAAGATACCAAAAATATATGTATGAAAGAATTATTCCTCTTGAAATGATCTAAAAAAATGTCCGCGACAGTATATGTCTATCTTTTAAGATTAACTCTCTAGAACCGTTTTTATGGTAATCAAATTTGGTTGAAATTAATGCATTATTTGTTAAGAGTTGTATCATCTTCATAATATTAATCTTTATCCAAATAAATGTGTTGGATAGAGTGATTCAACGGGAAGGTTTTTTTATGTATGTACTTTTAGCCCAGAAAAACTTATTAACGCGGGCGAAGCCGTGGGCAAAAGCTAGTGTTTTATATTTTTATGGAAACATAGCTTTTGCCCACGGCTTCGCCCGCGTTAATAAGTTTTTCCGGGCTAAAAGTACATAAAAACTTTCCCGTTGCATCGCTCTATACAACACATTTATTTGGATAAAGATTAATATTATGACGTTATAATATAAATCTCTTAACAAATAATGCATTAATTTCGACCAAATTTGATTGCCATAAAAACGGTTCTAGTGAGTTAATCTTAAAAGATAGACATATACTGTCGCGGACATTTTTTTAGATCATTTCAAGAGGAATAATTCTTTCATACGTATATGTTTGGTATCTTGAACCGTTTTCGCAGCGCACGCAATGGAAGCCCTTAAGGATGAATAATTTTCCCCGTTTTTTTTTTCACATTTTCCATTATTTCTTCGCTCCAAATAGTTGCATCGTGATGTTATATAGCCTAAAGCCTTCCTCGATAAATGGTCTATTCAACACAAAAAGAATTTTTCAATTCGAACCAGTAGTTCCTGAGATTAGCGCGTTCAAACAAACAAACAAACAAACAAACAAACAAACAAACAAACAAACAAACAAACAAACAAACAAACTCTTCAGCTTTATAATATTAGTATAGATTGAAAAAGAAACAGTCGAAAGCAGGATTTGAACCCATGAAATGTCGTTGGCCATCTCCTTTAAGAGATAAATAGGGAACTTGAAATTGGACACACGAAGGTAATAGCTGTTGGCAGAGCACCGGCACGGTACGCTGGAGGTCGCGGGTTCAAATCCTGCTTTCGACTGTGTCTTTTTCAATGTTTCCATTAAAAATAAAATCATTGTCCAGGCACTACATGGCCCTTAGCCTGTATAAAAATCATAATATCTTTGTAATTTTTTTTATTTCGAAAAAGTAAAGACGGTTAGCTAGCGTTAAAACATGGAATACTTACTCAACAAATCATACTGTGGCAGCCATTTCAACATAAGAATATTGTCTGGTAGATCTTCGACGGGATCAGCCTCCCATTTCCACAAAATCAGTTGTGGCATACGCGCGAATGCTTTCACAATGGCGTCAAATCTCTTCTTCGGGAGGGACGAGCCGCGAATCAACGAGCCCAGACTGAACAATATAAATCCATTTTTGGCGGTTGACACCAATTCTTCCAAAGGCTGCAAGAGTTACATTCAATATCATTGATATAGGCAAAGCGAATGCCCTCAAAATACAGTCGACATGTTAATCACAATAAATATAAAACCGTACTTTTTGCGTGTCTACATTGCATCTACATGTTTACAATTTAGATTAATGGTATAATTATGTTAATATTACAGATTCATAGTATCTAGATAAACTTGACCTAGGAAGCGTCACAGCGGTATCCCTAGCCATTAAGCGTAATAAATAACTGTTCTAGTTTGTTTAAATTATAATAAACATGTTCGTAATCCACACAGAACATAGAAAATATATGAGATTTTCAAATGTATGAGGTGTAAACATTATAAAATGATTTGACAGGCTTCATGGCGATGACCGAGATACGAAAGACGTCGCAGGTTCGATTTCGGCATTGCCGAATAAAGCAAATACGTTCTGAGACTGGTGTATACTTAATTCCTGATATCCACGAATAGGAATTGGTACCTTAGTGTAGTCAGGATTATATCAGTAACTGTAATTAGACAGGTACTTTTATGACCTTGAATATCCAACCAAATTCTAAACTCATTAGCCTAATTTTAAACAAACTTACAAATTAGTTTTACTAACAAATTAGCGATAAGGACGCCACTGGACAGAACATTCCTTTTTAAATATCGATAGGTTAAAATTATTCGTACTAATTATAGTATGTACTTTTTTAAGCAAATGAGTAAAATTGGGTCATTTAATGAGAACTGAGTCCCAACATTTGCCGCCCAAAAATGCAGGACGAAAAATAAAAAGACATTTCAACAAATAACAAGAACATGAGTCAAAAGTAAAAATTTGTAAAAGGTTTTATTTTTCGCATTTTGCCGCCCGCGCGGCTCTTATTCTTACCTCTGGTAACGGCTGAACAACCCTATTATGTAAATGAACCCCGCCGATTTCCACAACAGAAGGCGGCAGAACTCGTACACCGTTCAGTGAATAATGCGTATTCACAAGCACAACACTAGTGTTTCGCCCCACATCACTCAAAGGCGGCAATTTTCTTCCCAGTTTCCTCTCCAATATTCTCTGCTCTTCCCTCCAAATAGCCCATTCATACCAAGTGTTATAAAACAGCAACACTAGAGCGTTTTCTAATCGCTCGTAGAAGTTCATTTCCTCCGTGAAGGGTAGCGTCATGCCAGGCACGTATGCCGGGTTGTCAGGAGCACCGACTCTTGATGGTGTCCATGGCAGTATCGCAGAAGACATCAGTCCCACGGACGGTAACCTGTAGTTATGCACTATACCAAGCATGCAATCGCTATTGAAGTGCTCCACTAAAATCACATCGTAGTCACCCTCGCCGCGCACAAACTCCTCAAAAACTTCCGAATTGACTATCTTATCGCACAATTTCAAACACGATTTCGCCAAAGCTGTTACTAGAGGTATGTGTTCGAAGTATCTCTCCAATCCGAAATAACTTCTATCTATGTCCTTCAGGTCAATAACTTCCACATTCAGGGATGCTAAGTGGGTCAAGCTCACATCCCGGCGGTTAGGTTCAGGCTTGCTTGAAGGGAAGAAGGAGACCACCGTTAACTGATGGCCGCGTTGCGTTAATTCATCAAGAATTGGTTCAAAAACCATATAGTGGCTCTTCCCCGGGTACGGCAGTAAGGCCAAGATTTTATAACATTCACTTGGGACTACGAATAATATAAATAATAAGACATGCATCGTAGCATGCGCGTGTCCGTTCAGAGCTCCGATTGAACACTGTCAGCAAATTACATTATGTTATTTGTGCCTATTATTAGAGTGACATGCTGGAGGTGCATAAAAGATGACCGTTTACTGAATGAACGTGCTCAAGTGCCTATTCAATATTGTTATCGATGTAAACTCGTAAAATTACCTAGCTATTGTCAAGGCATGGTGTTTTTAAGGCTGCGATTCTTTACTGTGGAATGGAATGTATGTTACGCGCGAAGCCTTATTATCGGTGCGCCAATTAATTGTAGTATATGTTAACGCACGCAAGTTTCAAGCACAGTTTTGATTGAAAACGGCAACAAGTTGAGTTGACTTGGGGGATAGATTGAAATTAAAAAAAGATATGAAAAATCTGGCTCGTTTATTCCATTAGTGTTGAAATAGTCTTTCCGATGATATATTATAAATTAATCAGATCGGTTTATTTTTAAATAATCTAGATGAAAAGATGACTGAAATAGTCGAAATTTTAGATACGGCCTCTTAAGAGCATGTAGATTGGGTCAAAAGCAATCGATTTTGTCCCATAAAACTCCGTCCGAAGCTGAATAGGCTTCGAGAAATTTAAGATTTATTGAATTTTAATATAAGGCACTTTTAAGACCAATCAATAATAAATAAAGTACTAAATGGGATTGGAGTATTTTGTTGTTTTCTATTAAATAACATTCTAGGCTAACATAATAAACAATAAATATTTAAAACCTATGATAAGTTTGAAATGATGACCTTAAATCTATCAAATTCGTATTTTATTCAAAAAAGTTCTTGACAAAACCTGCTGTTTATTTCAGAAAAACTTCAAGTGACTAAATGTACAAAACACGTTAAAAACTTACTTATTTATCTAACTTTCTAATAAGGTATAACTCATCACAATTAACCTTGTAGAAGTTAGGTATAAAAAATACAAATGTTTGATTACTGTTCTGGTACAAATTGCTTGCATGCATCTTATTAGGTAAAGCGTATAATTCTTTCAATAAAATAAAATTTTCTGTATTTTTACAAATCTTTGTCGACTTGTGAGCCTCCGTTCTACAAGTGCGCATTCTGTGGCGTAGGTTATTATCTTTGAGTAATTCTAGGAAATAAACTTGTTGTCTGCTCATCGGTATTAATTATTCCATAGATCAGTTCATCACGTGTAGGTACAAGTGCATAGATTTTTATTTCTGGAGGCACATGAAAACTTTGGTGTATCTGTACCTAGACGCGATGAACTGATTTAAGGAATTATAATTAATGCAGATGAGTTGACAATAAGTTGTGTCCATAAGTAGGTATTAATTACTAAGTTAACTACGCAGCAGATTGCGTACTTGTATTGGGAAGAGAGGCTCATAAGTCGAGAAAAGTTTGTAAAAATAAAGAAAATTGTCTTTTATTGATAGAATAATACCTTTATACCCTTTAATAAGATGCGTACAAAACAATTTGTACCAGAGCGGTACTCAAACATTTGTATTTTTTATAACTTCTACAAGGTTAGGGTCATTCGGGGCAACACCACGCAGTGGGTAAAATTTGGCATGGTCAATATCTCGGAACCTATTGAGGGGACTCAGACACTTTGTCGGCTAAACTACGCGCGCGTCAGGGACTCAGACGCTCTCTTGTTTAGCAAAAAACGGCGATCAACGTGATTTTGTTGATTAGTTATCAACTATATTGTGCTGGGAAAAAGTTTATGGATGGACGGTGCATCAATTTACAAAAGACCGTTGATTATGTTAAGTTTACATGATTATTATAGTATTTATTTTAGTTATTAATTCTGTCCTAAAAAATAACTGCATCTCAAGTGATGTGTGATTCTTTAAAATATTCCCTGTTGGGTAAGAGTACGGGATTAAAAGTACGCACGCTGTTATAACTTCATTACAATACAAAGTAACATCAAAAGTTCCTAAAATTACAGTGATCATTAAATTATAAAAATAACTAAAGTTTATTAGTACTTATACAATTCGTAATTATACGCCTGTAGTTTACCTGCATGCGAAGCTTACCCAGTACGAATTTCACGAATTACATGTATTGCAATTTGCAAAAAAAAAACGATGATGCAATGCACAAAAACTCATTAAATAATGAAAGTAGAATAAATTTACTTTAAATAAAGTGTTAAAACGTTTATCAGGACCCTAAATTTTTGAGTGTGTAGACGATAGAAAAAAAAATGTGTACTTTTGAGCTGATTGACCCTAATTGTGATGATTTATACTTGATTAAAACGCTGAATAAATAAATAAGTTTTTAACGTGTTTTGCACATTTAGTCACTTGAAGTTTTTCTGAAATAAACGGCAGCTTTTGTCAAAAACTTTTTTGAATAAAATACGTAATTCATAGATTTAAGGCATCATCAACTTGTCATAGCTTTTAAATATTTTATTGTTTCTTATGATAGCCTAGAATGTTATTTAGATACTAGAAAACAACAAAATACTCCAGTTCCATTCAGTACTTTTTACATTATTGAATTTTATTTGGTCTTAAAAGTGCTATATCTTAAAATTCAATAAATCTTAAATTTCTCCAAACTATTTAGTTTCAGATAGGGCTTCATAGGACAAAATCGATTGCGTTTGACCCAATCTACATGCTCTTAACGGGAATACGTCATATTACCAGTCACCCTGTATACTAAGCTAATATAAATTTAAATTGTAGGTTTATTTTTTGTTAAAAAGTTTTTAATGACATAATTTTAATGTCGAATACATAATTCGTACTTCGTACCTACCTGTAAGTTATAAGTAGGTAATTTTGGAGATGTGCAGTTACAAACAAACAGAAAAACAGACAGACAGAAAAGAATTACAAAAACCGCTGATTTGTGTTCCATTACCTACTCTTCTTTAGTCGGCCCCACGAAGTAAGGAAAGGATGGAGAGAGTTTAGAATCAATTTACTAAGAAAACCAGTGTCGCCAAACTCATGCGTATATTCACATACTATCATCTTTTCATTATGATTGGCCAAAATCAGCAATAAACATAAAACGTATAATACAAAATCATTTGCATTAAATTTAACCTTAATGCCATTCCATAAACTTCATATTTTAAAAATTCACATAAATTCATACGATATTATTCCTTCAGCCTGAATTTTGATTTTAATTCGATTTCATTCCGCTACTCCACGCTAGATGGCATATAATGGTAATGGCATTCATAAGATCTCTATGGCTGTCGATTTAAGAAAAGTTATTGATTGACACCAAGTACGCTAAGCATGCGTTAATAGTGTTGCACCCATATGATACCTTTTTGTAAACCTATCGATGTTTTTTATTTTATGGCTAAAAATTATAAATAACATTAATTAATGAAATGGACTTATTACAAAAATATATAATATTATTTTGATAAGCGCCGGAAAAGATGTTGAAAATATCTTGAATAAATTTTTCACTCAGTAAATTAAAATTCATTTTTAGTATAGATTTTAAATTCTTAATTTAAAATTTTAATACATGCAAACATGCATGTTAAATTACATAATATATTACCTACACAGTATTACAGTATAGCTAGTTTGCAATAAATTATGAGTATTTATACATATTATAGTAATTTCACTGCCGGAGTTAAATAGAGTAAAGTTTAAGGAAAATGTCAACCGGTAATAATACCAGCCCTGTATTATATAATGCTCACTGCTGAGCACGGGCCTCCTCTACTCTTGAGAGGGTTTAAGGCCTTAGTCCACCACGCTAGCCTAGTGCGGGTTGGCAGACTTCACACACCCTCAAAATTCTTATGGAGGATTCTCAGGTTAACAGGTTTCCTCACGATGTTTTCCTTCACCGTTAAAGTGAACGATAATTGATAAATAATACACACGTAACTTTGAAAAGTCAGAGGCCTTGGGTTTCGAACCTCCGGACATTGTCTCGGTAGACTGCTTCATTCCCAACTAGGCTATCGTCCACTTTTATATTATGATTTTTTATACATGTGAATGGCCATGTAGTGCCTGGTTAATGATTTTATACTTTTATAGAATCCTGAAAAAGAAACAGTCGAAAGCGGGACTCGAACCCACGACCTCCGGCGAACCGTGCCGTCGCTCTTTCCAATTGAGATATTTCGACCTCGCTTTCGATTGCCAAATTCAGGATCCGTACTTAATTCTCTTAAAGGAGATGACTAGCGACATCTGTCAGCAGTTATTACAACTACCAACTCAGCACCACTCCTTTACAGGAGCAAGTAAACCGAAACGAGTCGCTAAACTTTTTTCCAATTTTATAAATCATAATATAAAATTCGCCGGAGGTCGTGGGTTCGAGTCCCGCTTTCGACTGTTTCTTTTTCAGGATTCTATAAAAGTATAAAATCATTAACCAGGCACTACATGGCCATTCACATGTATAAAAAATCATAATATAAAATTGGAAAAAAGTTTAGCGACTCGTTTCGGTTTACTTGCTCCTGTAAAGGAGTGGTGCTGAGTTGGTAGTTGTAATAACTGCTGACAGATGTCGCTAGTCATCTCCTTTAAGAGAATTAAGTACGGATCCTGAATTTGGCAATCGAAAGCGAGGTCGAAATAGCTCAATTGGAAAGAGCGACGGCACGGTTCGCCGGAGGTCGTGGGTTCGAGTCCCGCTTTCGACTGTTTCTTTTTCAGGATTCTATAAAAGTATAAAATCACTATCGTCCACTGTCAACCGGTAAGGGAAGAAAATATTTTTTAAGGGTCGGCACAATTATGCCGGCCTAGTAGGCCGGACAAAAGACATTGAAGTTTGTTCCACAGTTTAATAGCACAATTACGAACTTCTTAACCTTTTGTTACGGGTTGAGATAGAAGAATACACTAAGCAATGGTTTCGCAAGCCAGCTGTCAGCACGTGCTTCACCTCAGGAAGTGTGAGGATGAGCAAAGGTTAAACTTGTATTCAGTTATACTTTTTATATTTTTCTGTATAACATCGTTAGCTATATAATATGTATCTGGTACTATAACAGTGGGTTAAATAAAACAATACACACCTTTGAAGTTGATATTATATTTATTTACTTATCGGCTAAACTTAGCTCAAGACAGAAATACAACAAAACCGGGTTCCGGCTAATAAGGTAAGTTCTCCCACCTTACCTTATTAGCCGGAACCCGGTTTTGTTACATACTTTTTTCGTAATTTAAATACTTTTGTTGTTTAATTTCGAAAAATACCTATAAGAGTGTGTCGTCGATCCTCTAATGCAGAGTCAGGAATCACTGAGGCTTCATGCAGCTGGGGAAGATATCCTACTCTCTGGTGATGCAGGCAGTTTTAACTCTACCCGCGATAGACAAAGTGAATGAAAATTGTGCCTGAGGTAAAACTCCCGGGAATGAATAGAGAACCCGCAAAATCGGCAGGCCGGCGAGTATTCTCCTGTCAACTTCCACGAAGGATTCCTGATATGTTCATCGTGTACTAGAACAAAACGCTCTTCGCCGTCACGGGGTCACTGATACGTATAGGACGACTAAGCGGCTACAGGTACAGCTGATCATGGCGAACACTCCGCGGGGCCCTTGGCCAAGCCTTCGTAATTTATGGGCACATACGAGCCAGCGACAAAATTACGTGCTCACACGCTTGGTGCTGCCGCTCAAGAGGTCGAGGAGATGTCATTCACCGGTAGGGTTGCAATCCCAACCAGAGATGAACTGAAATTGATAACACAAGGTAATCTTAGATCAGGCACCAGTCTCCACAGGTTTATATGTCATATTTTATATTATGTGCTATTGTAATTGTACGAACTGTGGAGAAATAAATATACTTATTATTATTATTATGTTGTATCTTTCCTGCGGGAAATCACGGCACGAAGACCGGTCCTTTTGGAAGGCTTGCGTGGGGATATGGATCCAACACGTAGAGGCCCCTTTAAGATACATTACTCTAGTTGGGATGTGTACGCCTTACGGGTACTCTCTCTGTCTGTACTTAAGGAGGAAATACAGCCAAAGACAGCGCCCGTAAGGCGTAAGGACTATTGCAGAGAAGATGGGAATTATACTGGGTCTATGGATGGGATCTAGATGGACTGGTTGCTGGGCTATTGATTGAGACAACGGGACGCCTGCCAAGTAAAATGTCTCAATCATTTGTATTCAAGGCAGACGGTGACTTGCTCCCCACTAGATGGGCATCCCAAAAAGTGGCGTATGCCAAGGACGCAACATCGGTGTGGGTGGCTAAAGGGTGTCGAGAGGTGTGCACCGATTTCACCATCGCGGGTCGCTAACGCGTCCCGGAGTGGGCTTCCTCGCTATTATGCAGATTGAGCACTTCCACCCTGGAGCTCAGGTTCTTAGCTCTTGCGATTTCCACCCCTAGCCGGCCAGTTAAGGCAAGCCAAGGGTCAGGGGGTCTCATTTAGCCCCCACGGAATCAGGGTACGCGGTGTCGCCACTCACCGACGGCTCGCCATAAAGCCGCCCCTGCGGGCTTATTATTATTATTATTATTATATAACCAAAATTAGAACCAGACCACTCACAATTCTCAAATGTACGTTTTAAATCAAAGTAATTTTATTACAAATACTGCACACGCAATCATAGTTTTTAATACGTATGTAGCATTTATTATTGTATACAAACAAAACAAGCAGTTGGAAAACTGACAACACTACTCGCACTTGTTTTACAACACACGACTTGTAGGCCAAGGTACACAACCATACAGCCTTCAATCCGTTCATGTTTTACGAAAATAATTAGAGTATGGGGTTTGAAAGTTTTTATGTTACAACATAGCGCTTTAGTGAAAAATTGATAATTATCGATAACATTTTATCGACCATGCATGCACTAATTGAGTAGCGGTGACACTGTGAATTGGTGACAAATCATTCTAGAACAACTGATTTTCGTTTTCGAAAATTAACCTTATGATGAAAGAAATAAGAAACACTTTAAATTGTAATTTTTGTGCCATATTTGGCATAGAAAATCAATATACATTTTTCGGCTAAATAAGCAATAAACCAGAAAATATTACTTACCGACGGTATGAAATACCTCTGTGGGACACATTTTTGCTATAGCTATGATTTCGGCATTCCAGAATAGCACAATAGGGCATTTTAATATTTTTAACTATTTTTTCTAGTTATTAAAGCTTTGACAATGCGTAATGACGACTGAGACCGCTCAACCGGGAGTTAGTGCTGCCTAGCTAACTAGAGGGTGAAAGGTTACGCCCACATTATAGTTCTATCTCTATCTCTGTTCTGTGGTCGGCCCCTATCTTGTTATCACATTTCTTTACATGTACAGACACACCGGTTTTACTGCTTTATTACATGTATGATGCAAAAAGTTCTAAGATTATAATTATTTTTAATGTCTTTCGTATCATGTACAGATAGATAAGCTTTTGTTCACGGCTTCTCTCGCGTGAAAGGGTTTTTCTGGAATTAAAAGCATAGATCAACTGGGTTAGGTAAGTATTTAGATAATAACATGTCACTTGACATATTCCGTTGCACAACAGTGTCTAGGCAATATGGAAAATCTCTCGTTATTTCTGATACCCACGATACAAGACTTGAGTTTTAGTCAAAGCAGTGAAAAGTCTGATAAAAAAAGTAATATTCACACACGCACTCACGCCTTTAACCCCCGAAGGGGTAAGGCGCAGTAATAAGGGGCGAGCCTATCGCCATATCGGGCTTAAATAGTAAATGGGCCTTATGACATTCGGGCGTTCCACAACCTGTTTATCTGAGACACCAATACACCAAGAGCCATGACAAAAGGCTATAGATCACCAGGCGTAACATGCATTTCCTGACAAACAGAGTTTTAAGAGCATGGAACGCGCTCCCACAAGGTGTTTCAAATTAAAGCATGGTTGAGAGTTGCGGGATACAGGCGTATCAGTAAACAAACTGCCTGCCTGATAACAAATAATCAATTCCATACTCCGGGCTGATGAATGAATGAAATCCTCCTAGCCAGTTTCGGCCACAGCGGCCAATCTCAACGGAGATCAGCCAGGTACGCAAGAGATATTATAGTGCACAAGTGTGTGCGCAATACACAGGTGCACTCGCTATTCCTTCACTCTCATAGTCCGGTGAGACGGCAATCCGACATGACCGGAGAGAGATCAGGCGCAGGACCAACGGCTTTACGTGCTTTCCGAGGCACGGGGGTATCACACCGCCAACTTCCTGACTCCGAGCTGCGACTGAGTAAATTTTAAGATGGAAAAACCCAGTCACAATTTTTTTTTTGGCTCGACCCGGGATTCGAACCCAGGACCTCAGCGCGCAAATCGTACTCGTAATGCG
This sequence comes from Lapara coniferarum, assembly GCA_949316025.1. Lineage (NCBI taxonomy): Eukaryota > Metazoa > Arthropoda > Insecta > Lepidoptera > Sphingidae > Lapara > Lapara coniferarum. Next base: position 3,131,760 of record OX438922.1, read on the forward strand.
TACGCAATACCACTACGCCACCGAGGCAGTCAACTCCGGGCTGATACTGAGTAGAGTAACCCAATATCCCATTCCCCGACCCGGGGATCGAACCCGAGACCTCAGCATTGCATTCGTTCCGTATACAGCTACGCCACCGAGGCAGACAAAATGAATATCCGCCCTGTGGTTTGGGGGCGCTTGGAGAATTCCACGGTATCCCCTACCTGTAGTAGGAGGCGACTAATAGGGGCCATCGGGATGTCGCGAGCGGTCGGCAGGGGCCTGTCCGCCGTTAGGTGCCTCCCCACAACAGGGGACTGGCTGCATTAAGCGGCACCGCACAGGCGCAGTTGCGGACGACAACTTAGACATTTCCGTCACAGGAAGCCCACAGCCGTCCCTAATGTGCCGAAGGGAAAATAAGGCACAATTATTAACACATATACTTACTGATAATATTATATAGGTATTAGGTAAGTACTTTTTTCTATTACCACTTATTTATTAATTTGTAAATTATTTATTCATGTCACCTTATCGAAGTAATAAGGTCAAATGCCGACGAACTAATTACTATCATGAGAAGAAACTGCATAATAAGGGCGTCGCATGTTAGTGAACCAAGCCAAGGTGGGTCAAGATTCGCACAATTGTCCATTGTCCATTGGGGACTTAAAAAATATAATAACATGCAGATTTGAACATTTTGTTCAATTAAAAAAAAAATGTCCTAGTAGGCAGCCTCAAAATACTGGGATTGGGCACCAAGCAATTATTTGACCCCTTCTATGTGGGTACGCCTATTCACAGTGTCCCTCATCACAGTTAAATACTCTAAGTAAAATGGAATTTCTAGGTTTCTTATCATAAAGCGTTTAAGTTCTACTATTATAACGACTTTGCAATTGTACTATTCAATGGAAATACTAAACCAAAGCGTATAAGCTATGTTGTCTAGAAACATAATGTTAGCTTAGGTCCATGACACGTGTAGGTACATTATGGTAATTTTACTGGAGGTAGAGTGACTAAACACTGGGTGGTAGGTATTAGGTACCTATGCAATCACATATGTCTATTACACACTACCGAGGTATCACAAACTAAGGATAGATGTATAGTTTGCAGTGATCATGGATTAATTTGAATATAGGTTAGCAGTGATTGAGTGATCTAAGCCTCTAAGCAAGCGTATCGTTTATCTGATTAGGAATCGAATTCAGGAATGCTTATAGACCACACCTTCGGGCATAGATACTATTCATGTTACATTTCGACGGCTCCGAAGAACAAAGTCGTATATGCAAAATGTTAGCTTTTCAGTAGAGCGCTTTGAAAGTCGTTAGTTTGTATTCATGTGCGAATTAGTGCTATTTTCACACATTAAGTTCAAAGTTGTTACTGAACCCTATAGAATATAATGTTTTGTTCACTATAACTTGTGATTTTCACAATTAACTTAGTCTTTCAAAGCGCTCTACTGAAAAGCTTCATTTTGCATATACGACTTTGTTCTTCGGAGCCGTCGATTTAATTAGAGCGGTCATTCTGCCAATGGCGGATTCAGCTATCAACTCAGTAGGGTTCAAATAAGTAATCGAGGTCTGGTCAGGACTCAGGACAGACTTCAAATCGATTATAAAAAAATATCAGTGGTCACCTAGTACCTGCCCATTGCCATGACCCCATTGACCCCCTTCTGGATCCGCCCTTGCAGTCAGCGTAATTAATGTAGGTACATTTATATTGCCTCGTGTTTGTGAATTAGGTATACCGTCCATTGTATATTTATAGGAATTATTTATTATATTCATATAATTTATTAACTTCATACTTATTCTGTACATAATCTATCTCGTTGCATAATGCATTATTACTCCGCATTTGTGTCTAAGTATATAAAATTATCTTGTTGGTCTAGTGAAAATATACCGTGCGATTGTGCGTTCGATTTATAGATCAAGCAAAAAAGTCAACAGTTTTTTTTAATGCGAAATCATATATATTCCTACAAGCTTTTGGCTGCGACTCTGCCCGCATTAATTTTTCCCGGATAAAAGTCTCGGTTTATATTTTCCCGGGATGAGAAGTAGCTTGGGTGCTTCCCAGGATCTTAAACTATCTACTTACTTAATTTTATAGAAATAGATTCATTGGTTCGGTCGTTACGGCTCCAACGGCGAGATTAAAAATCCGGGATATAATTCCTGGTGTATACTTTTCCGGGATAAAAGTAGCCTATGTCCTTCTGGATCTCAAACTATCTCCCTACTTATTTTCTTGCAGTTCCACTCGTGGAAAAGATTTTACGGGATAAAAGCCCCGGTTTAGGTATATTTTCCTGTAATAAGAAGTACCTTAGGTTCTTCCCAGGGTCATAAACTATCTCCTTACCAAATTTAATAGATGGTAAGTGTTAAATAATAGGCGTGCGTTCGGTACAATCATTTATTCAAGACTGGAGAGCCTGTATACCCACACACATACACAACACCTCCACCCTTATTAACTACAATATTATAAATATAAAAAGATGAAATTACTTAACTATTACAAATTATATAATCTAAAATACTTAATAAGTACGTAACTAGAATGCCTTATCTTAAACTTATTACAATACTACCTTAATATATCTTAATCTATTTCCTCGAAACCATATCGTACTGGTGGTTTACGATTCCTCAACGGACGACTTGTCCCACCAGTAACTATATCTCTATCCGGCGACATATTGGTTTTTTCCGATGGGCTACAAATGACGGTCGCGACATCATCTTGCACTTCCGATGACGTTGATGTCATGGTTTTAGACGATGAAAGTGGGGAGTCACTACACTCCCTTGAAATATTATCACTCGGTTCTGGCTCCCGTTCACTGGCCATAGGAACCGTTAAAGATTTACGTGATTTCCTACATATTTCAAATGTTCGTGCTAAAACCTCAGGGCTCACTTTCGTACCGGGCAATTCGCTCTGACCGGAGCTCTTTACCCTCTGTCTGAGCTGATCGACGTGTCTGTGATTTTCTGTTCCAAAACTAGATCTTATGCAGTAATCATTGTGACCTAACTTTTTGATGACCGTACCCGCTACCCATTTATCAGAGTTTTTTGTGTAATCACGATACCAGACCGAAGCTCCAGGCTCGAGTTGCCGTTGCGTCCCCCCTGCGTCCCTCTCGCTACGCGCTTGACGTGTGACAACTCGCCCTTCTCTTTCCGGCTTTAAATTATCTAGTCTCATTCGGAGACTACGACCCTGTAAGACAAAAGCTGGACTATCTCCGGTAGTTGCATGGTTTGTATTTCTATAGGCTAACAAAAATCTACACAGAGCTGTGTCTACGTCTAAATTTTGTTTAAACGCCTTTTTAATAGTTCGTTTACAGATTTTGACTGCATTTTCCGCAGCCCCATTGGAGGCTGGGTGGTAGGGGGCTGAGAAAATATGTTCGATTCCATTATACGTTAAGAAATTTTGGAACTCTGTGCTCATGAACGGTGGCCCATTGTCACTAACCGTTTGCTTCGGCAAACCAAATTTTGACCATAAATCGCGAAGTACGGATATAACTGCCTGAGCTGTAATACTTTTCATCTTAATCGCTTCGATCCATTTAGAACATGAATCTACAATTACTAAGTAAGTTAAGCCACATATAGGCCCTAAAAAATCTAAATGTAGTCTGGACCAGGGACGTGATGGCCAAGGCCACGAATGCGGCGTTTGTGCGGGCGGCGCGTCGGCTACGGCGGCACATACAGTGCAGGCACGACATTCCGCTTCGACTGCTTCGTCTATCCCCGGCCACCAAACGTAACTCCGAGCGAGCGATTTTGTTTTTACTATTCCCATATGGGAATCATGGAGTTCTGCAACAACTTTTTTTCTACATGAAACTGGGATAACTACGCGATGAACCCACATAATACATCCGAGTTCACAGTATAATTCATTCTTCCTGTTATGATACGGCATCATTTCCTTAATCTCGATATCCGACGGCCAGCCATCCACCAAACAGCTTAAAACTCGATTTAAAATTGGGTCACGAGCCGTTTCCCTTTTCAGAACCTTGTAATCTAGCAATAGCGCTTCAGAGGAAAAATGCAAATAAGTTTGCTCTGGTAACTCTTTTTCCTCAGAAACCGCCTCATTCTTTCGGGATTCGATCAAACGCGAGAGGACGTCGGCAGTGCTTTTATCAGTACTAACGTACTCTATTATAAAATCGTAAGCGGACAACTTAATCGCCCAACGCTGCAGCCGACTGGCTGCCGCGCTAGGAACACCACAGTTAGGTCCAAAAATGGTTACAAGAGGTTTATGATCTGTGCGTAGTACGAACTTCCTACCATACAGATATTGATGAAATTTTTCCATAGCGAAAATAATCGCTAGAGCCTCTTTGTGGATTTGGCTGTAATGTGATTCGTGAGATGTAAGTGTGCGAGAAGCGTACGCAACAACGCGCTCCTCGCCACCGAGCTCGCGCTGTGCCAGTACCGCACCCAGCCCGCGCCCGCTTGCGTCTACTGTTACTACCGACTCGCGATGTATGTCGAAATGCGCTAGAGCTTTCGTACTACACAAAAATTTCTTTACTCGAACGAAAGCCGAATTTTGTTGCGTTCCCCATTGCCAATGTTTTCCCTTTTTTAACAGTTCATAAAGAGGAGGTAAATGAGTGCTTAGATCTTTTATGAATTTTCCACAAAAAGTTACCATTCCTATGAACGATTTTAATTCAGTGACATTATTGGGATTGTTGTAATTGCTTTGACTTTTCCCGGGTCTACTCTTACCCCATTGTTATCAATTATGAAGCCTAAATATTTGACTTCTTTCGCGAAAAATTCACACTTGCTCTTTTTAATTTTTAAGCCATTCCCTTCCAAAATTTCTAATACTTGTTTAATCGACTTTAAATGGCTATCAAAGTCTTTATTTTTTATTAATATATCGTCATAGAAAATAACTACATTTGGAACGTTTTTGAACATGTTTACCATCACTTTTGAAAAATTCCAGGACTCGAAGATAACCCGTATACTAGGCGAGTGTATTTGAATAATCCCCTATGGGTATTAATTACTGTATACGCTCTAGACTGCTCCGATAATACAATCTGATTATAAGCCTGCGAAAGATCTAGCTTTGTAAAAAAAACGTTTCCACTGAGATCACTAAATAAGTCCTCCATTTTTGGAACCGGAAATCTGTCGATCGCTAAGACTCGGTTGAGGGTTACCTTATAGTCGGCACATAATCTCAATCCGCCGTCGGCTTTGCGCACCACTACCAGCGTCGTGGCCCAATCGGAGTGATCAACCGGTTCAATGGCGCCGGCGCGCAGCATGGCATCGAGCTCGGTGTCGACGCGCTCGCGCAGCGCATATGGCAGTGGTCTCGCCCGGCAAAAGATGGGTGTAGCACCCTCGCGCACACATAACTCGGCCGTGCCTCCCGTGTATTTACCCAATGTGCCGTCGAAAAGGGATTTATGCCTAGAAACAATTGTATTTATTATCATTTTGTTATTAGTTTTATTATCAACTATATAATTGTTGTGAGAATTAACTTTAAATATTTTTATTGGTATATTTAATTCAGCTAACCATTGCCGTCCCAACAAGTTCGTTGTTCCTTTATCTATTACATACAAATCTAAAGTTTTAATTGTACCTTTATAACTAACAATAGTCTCTATATACCCAACAGACTGAATAGTTGATCCATCATAAAACTTTAAATTTAAACAACACGGCTTTAAGTGTAGGGTGCTAAACATTTCATCATAAACATTTTTGCTTATGCAAGATAAGGCAGACCCAGTATCGACTTCCATACTAAGCAAACAATTTTGAACCTTAACTGTTATACAAACCGGTTTATAATCACTAAGCGACATTTGATACATAGGCTCGTTGTCGCCCTCTTCATACTCATTTATGTTATCGCCTATGGTGTCCTGTTCGTCCAACAAATGTAAAGGAGCCCGCTCCCGGCCCCCTCGGCTTGCACTGCGCGACCCGCGCCATGTACCTCTTCCTCGACGGCCGCCTTCACCGCGACCGTTCACGCGCCCTCCGCGTGAGGCAGATTCCGCCGCTCCTAATCGTCTTGAGTGATTGTACTCGACATTCCAATGCTCCTTTTTTGGACACATCCTTCTCAGGTGACCGATTTCGTGGCACCAACTGCAGACGAAGTCTTTGTACGAGCACTCGCCAGCTGTATGTCGCTTATTCCCGCATTTCGCACATTCCCCCAAGTTTAATTTGTTAAGTTCCTCTTTTGGCTCACCGTTATTTCGTTCCACAGCAATAGCATCTCGCTCGGCAGCCTCCAATGATAATGCTAATGTAATAGCTCGATTACACTGTAAGTTTTCTTCTGCGAATAGCCTCTGCCTGATCACTTCATTTTTTAGCCCGCAAACAAGCTGATCGCGAATATTTTCGTCTAGGGACGACCCGAAATCGCAATGTTTGGAAAATTTTCTCAATTCTGTAATGTAATCCGCTATTGATTCATTAAAGAGCTGCCGGCGTTGCCGGAATTTGTATCTCTCTGCTAACACTGAGGGTTTTGGTTGTAGATGGTTAGTTAGTAACTCGACTGCTGTTTGGTAGGTTAATGCTGACGGTTTCTATGGACTAGCCAACGTAGATAATAGTTCGTAGGCTTCGTCCCCCATAACAGAGATTAATGTAGGTAGTTTCAATTCATCTGCCACTTTGTTCACAAGAAAGTACATTTCCAATCTTTCGACATAACTTGTCCACTTTCCGGCTTTCACAACGAATTCACGTATTTTTCCCACCGACATTTTAATAATAATATATTATATAACACGAAACTATAACCGGGTTTTTATCCTCGTCGCCACTGTTAAATAATAGGCGTGCGTTCGGTACAATCATTTATTCAAGACTGGAGAGCCTGTATACCCACACACATACACAACAGTAAGCAATTGGAACAAGTCAGTGAGTTCGTGTACTTGGGAAGTAATATTACCGTAGGGTAAGCGGCCGCGCGCCGTTTTTTATACAGTACCGTCGTAGTTTGTGGAACGTTCTTGAATGATCCAGATTAGTCGGGAACTCTCTCGCAAATTAAGGTCAATGATTGCGTTTCCACGACATTCTGTCTCATCGAGACCTTGCGAGAACGTTCAATCGCCGAACCTTCCACAGTCAGATAGTCCGCTTCTCGCCAATAGATGGCGCTGTTTATCGGCGAGTACTAGCGCGTGTAACAATAATACCTAAGTGTCTTTGTGCATTTCAATTTTCAAACATTCAGTATCTAGTGCAGTGTTTTGTTTATTAGTTTTCTAGTGCTAATAAAGTTCTAATTGGTGTTTTACACAGAACAGGTGTTTTATCGTTATTTAAAAATTTAAACAATTTAAATAACGGAAATCCGTTATTTAAATTGTTTATCCCAAACCCCAGCACGTAACAGTATGAATTTTCCAATTTCATCATCCCAAATCCTTTCAAAAATAGGGTTGTCACAAATAAAAAACAAGTTTACTCAATAAAATATTATTCGCTGTTATTCGCTTCATTATCTTCGCATCCTCTACTTCTCTTGATGCTTATCCCTTGTTGTTCCGCATCATGAATGGCCGAAAACACTGCGCCCGCCTGAACTTTCTTCAATATTCTTTTATCGTGGAAGGGGTGCGTGTGAGCCGATATTCTGCAAACACAAAATTACAGATATTTGTTTTATAATTTATATGACATTAAAATTTGTTAAGGAAAATAGAGAATTATGGTGCTATACCTATTCCTGTATAGTTTTAAGGTTTTAGCTTGTATAGAAATCTTTGAAAAGTGTTTTTCTTACTCATATGTAGTTAAATCACAGCAATGGAAAATGAGAAACGAGATCACCACTGCAAAGCTCATATTATATTGAGAAAATAAAAATTAAAATAGATTACATTATATTTCTATGTGCATGAACAGCATAAAAATCTCTGTAATATGTCTCATGTTAATCACAACACTAGCATACTAGACCAATACCTTACCTAAGTACAACAACGCCGTTTTTCGTAATAACATGCGCAGGACACTTAACGTTGTTCAGATAGTCCACGCAACGCCATTGTTGCGAGTTGTTCCGATTTGTGTGTTTCAAGTAGTAGATATATCTGTTCAGTATCATCTGCAACGAGCCTTGGTTTGACACCGTGTATTGCATTATCGTCACATCTGGAATAATAACATAACAGTCATTCCCATCACAGTCAATTTTTTGATGTGAAACATGCCATGCCGTGGCGACGCGTCGCTATATGATGGTATATATACAGTCTATATGCAGTAGTGTGTACGGTGTGGCGACGCGTCGCCATGCGAAAAATTAATTAATTTTTCATCTTTATGATTGAACTCATCATATTTATAATCGTAATTACTAGAATCACAATGGTCATCATAATCATCAATACGACCTTTATACTTTAAGTAATTGTAAAATAATGTTTGTTGAATAGTTATGTGCCCAATAAGGCGATAAGCTCACCCCTGTTACATTATGAGACAAAACGAAGCATAGCAAAAGTATGAGTATTACTTGCACCACTCCATATTTCTTCAGGGATAGCAGGAGTGGTTGTATGTATGTATGTATGAGTTATTGTTATGCAACATAATTATTCTACTTGCATAAAAGTACTTCTTTAGAATTATAATAATAAAGGTCACATACATGGTTATGATTATACCGGGTGGAAGGGAAACGCTCTCTATACCGGAACGGTAAGAGAGAAGAACCATAACATTAACGAAAAACTATATTCATTTGCAAAGCTAAGCGATAATACTTACGATTTTAGTATTTCCGTAATTCATGCGCGCGCAATGTAAAGCGTACAAAGAACTGCGCGGCCGTCGCGCTGCGCCGAGACCGGCCCGCGGTCGTTAACCCGTCAGCTGATGTACGTGTTTCATTACGATTTTTTTGAAATATTAACCTTTTTTACTATGTTTTTCAGTATAATAGTTTGATTTATCTATCCATACGTGAAGCTGTACAGAAATTTGAGAAAATCCTACTAAAATTGTAACAATGCGATCGCGATTTTTTTAGTGCCATCACGTCAGGAATCACCAATACTATCACCTGTATTCGTTTCCGAGAGCGTTTCCCTTCCACCCGGTATGCATGATGAATATTATAATATCATACTTAAAAGAATGAGGGTATATATCGATCATACTCACTCGCGTTCTCACTGGAGTTCTCGCCAGATGGAACAGCATCAGTTTTGCCACACATAGATCTGGTTCGAACTGATCTCCCTTCCGTGCCTTCCTGTAAGTCTTCGTATGTATCATCCATGGTTTGGTTTTTTAAATGTTGCAGTGTCTCTGTTAAACTGTGGTTTATTTTACGATATAGTATTGATACTATAAATATCTTATTGATAGTTATATTGTAAAATAGACTGTAAGAGAATACATGCAATTCTTTGATATTGTTTTAATTCAACTCATTCGGAATAGGCATAATTGTGTTCACTGATGAGAAATCATAATCTCTCTTCAGTCAACACTTCATATAGAAATTTATTAGGATCTAATGAAGATCTTCAGAGATAGACAATGGAACTCTTCAATAACAAACAGCAGATGATCTGCGAATTCCGAAATTGTATATATATGATGTATTGTTTACACTATTCCATAATTACTAACAAAAAGAAATAAATTAAAACTTTTTAACAAAAAATAAAACGAACTTCAAAACAAAAAAATAATTTAACTTTATATACATAATATATGTGGAGTCTGAGCCTAATTTAAATTACGAAATACGAAAACAATGTTCAATTTAAATTAGTCAACAACTCCAAACATACATAATTTTTTTGTTTGAAGTGGTTTTGTAATTGTTTTTATTTTTAATACCAAATGATTGAAGTACTAAAGTCTATAGAGTTAAAGGGCGTCCCGTTTTTACAACCAATAAAGACCGCCAAATTACCTTGGACTGGACTCTTCGAAAGATTTTTCTTCTTTCATATTACTGTTGGATACTTCAAAGTAGCAAACATCTTCATCAAGTGTTTCCATGTTACAGTCATTTTCCTCAACTGTTTGACTATCTACCATGTCTACAGAATGTTGTGATGGAGATATGGACTCTGGAAGTTTCTAAAATAATTCATACTTTGTGTCATGACTTTCCACTATGTGTGACTATAGACAAGGCATTATAAGAATTAAATATTGATCATTCAAAGTACAAATATAACACATCTAATTAGCAGGCAATTCAATCTGAGAGTGATGAAAAAATGGAGCCATATTTTAATATTCAAATTATAGTCTTTTTCTCTCTGATTTAATTGAATACTAAGATTATAAAATTTCATGACATACAATATCTTCCAACCCTTTGATGTGTAACTCCTTGGCAGCCTCCGACAGCTCCATCAGGTCCTCAACGGCCACATAAACTTCACCAGTATAGATGTATTCTAAGAGTGCACATAGAGTCGAGTATGATATTTTCTGCAACAAATAGAAATAATAACAATTGCAGGCTTCATTTTAAGCTGTGTTAAATAATATATAATGAGCTTTGGTTTGCCATTGGTTTACAAGACAATAATTCTATTATAATCATCACAATGGCCCTACTAGTTCATAAACAAACATAGATTTATGTTTTTACTGAAATTGTATTTATGCTTTTACTGAAATTAATCAAATTAGCAAGTTTTTCATTTGATACAATGACTCCAGAAAATCCTTAACTCGTGAATATTTTTTGTATCCTAGTAAAGTTAGTCTTTATGAAATTGTATCATCAGGCCTTCCATTTGATGGCAGTTTCCAGAGACACATCTATGCAGTATCAAATTCGTATAAGCTAAATCCTTCATAGCATAAACAAAAGTAGCTTTAGAATTACTACTACCCACAATTTAAGTTTTATCATCTTTCAATGGTATAATTTTACATATTATGTTCTTGAAATTGGACTTGCTCATGTCTGTTATCACTGTTGACTCACATTTAAAAACAATACAGGATGGGGGCATGGTGCTGAAGACAGCAGTTCCTTGATGAACGGGCTGGCCAGAGCAACTATCACCTGGTGTACCTTTACAAAGTGTCCATCTGCAGCTAGCGTCATGTCAACAAACTCACCATTCTGTAATCAAATCCAATGTTAATTTTTGTGAAATACATTTAAATTTATCATATTAGTTTACATTAAAGCTTTTAACTGGTCGAACCCCGCTTATATATAGCTTAGATGTATGGAGAAACCCTATATACTCGGACGCCGGTGTCCGTAGCGGGGCTTGACGAGTCAAAAGCCAAGTCTAATATAATAATAATATGCACGGTATATAAGATTATCGATTATCATTGTCGGCCGTCCACCTGCAAGGTGGACTGATGACTTGGTAAAGGGCGCAGGAACGCGCTGGATGCGGGCCGCTTTTGACAGGTCCATCTGGAAATCTTTGGGGGTGGCCTATGTTCAGCAGTGGACGTCATGTGGCTGATAATTATGATGATAAGATTATATTAACAGTCAAGTATGTGTAGGTATAGCACAAACAGCAGCATGCAGGAAAAGAAGCAAAAACCACGACAGGAAAAAGTAAATGTGCTATCACCAGATTACTTATTTACAACAATACGATAATTATAAATAGGTTTAAATAATGAAATCAAAATATGTTTACCTAATTGAATACTAAAATTTACCTGCTGTAAAGTGCTTAAACCATTGCATATATTTTTTCGATGAGCATCCCATGACAAAGCAAATTGGGATTGCGCCATTGCATAATAAACTCCAATATTTCCTTACACGTAAATTCACTATTAAATTAAGTATTTCTCATTATATTTTTCAAACCGACGCGACAGAAAAAGAGAGAGAGAGAGAACCAGAGACAAATAAACAAGACCAAACAAGACTAAACAAGACTGTCGCCGGCTGTTGCTTTGATGACATTTGACCATAGAGAAGAGTAATATCAGGGATGCCAGATAGTGTCTCAGTAATGCTGGTACAGAGGTCACTGAAAGTTGGTATTTCACCAAATTTTACCAAAAAAGATGGTACACTCTATAAAATATACAATTTCAGTATACAATTTTTCCGGCAACCTTTTTTTAGGTCCCATAAGGAGAATTTGTAACCAGTACAGCTACTTATACGCTTATACTTGCGGCAAACACAACAATAATTGATTAAAATCATTGACAATGTAGATCTTTTTACACGTTTTAAAAATAAACTAAGTTGTATGGTATTTATCAGTTGTCTCAACTGCCTGCCTGATTATATATAATAATAATAATAATATAATAATAATTTACCTTAATAAAACAGGGAACTTATTTTAAAAATATTAGATATAGGTATATACTACACCATACAAAGTAATATTGACAGTACAGGGCTTTTTTTGGGGTTTTTGAATTTTGTATTTAGGGCTATTTTTTTTTAGGAGTTGGTAACCCTGCGATGGACGATCATTAAGTGCATTGCACATTGTTTATAAAAATAATTTTCATAAAAATATTTGTTCTAAACTACCAGTGCGAAAATAATAAATGATAATACCGTAAACATGGATAGATCTCAATTTTCAGTGTCATGGCAAGCTCATCAAAAGAGCATTTGCAATGGTCTGAGTGCGCTTCAGCAGGTAGGTATTGTTTGTTTTTCTGTGTGTGAATACACTTGTGAACAATTTATCGAAGAATTTAATAAAATGATTGTTGTATTTTTATCGATTTTACCACCAGTCAAGCTTAGGAATCTCCGTATATTCCACATTCGTTTTGCTATTTAGAATTTGAGTGATTGACATATTATAAGGTGTAGTTTCGGCGCAATCGTTTCATTTGCATTTGGTTTGTGTATAAAATATTTTCATAGTTGCTAATGTAACTTAGTGAATATCAATGATTGCAGTAATTTCTTTTCCTGACGTATTTTATGAGTTTTCTAGAGAGGAGAGTTTGTGGACATGACACTAGCCGCGGACGGTCACCTGGTAAAAGTGCATAAGATGGTGATGTCTCTCGTCAGCCCATACATTAAGGAGCTGATCTCCTCGGCGGAGTGCTCACACCCTGTTGTTTTTCTTAATGTAAGTTCCGGGCAAAGGAAATCGATTTACTATCAATGTATATTGTGAAGTGCTTATCAGATACAACCATGGTATCCAGTAAGCAATGCAATGCAATCAGCCCTGTATTATATACTACCCATTGCTGAGCATGGGCCTCCTCTACTACTGAGAGGTATGCTATGTTCCATTCCCAAATAGGCTATTGTCCACTTCCACTACCGTTCGTCAGTAAGTAATACCCATTAGTATTCATAGAACTTATTCTGTTGGTAGAATTGAAGACAGTGTTGACCTTTGAGTTGTTCTTAAAATCTTTAAATTGGTTTATGTGATAATTTCAATAGCACAATACATGATAATAATATGTTCTATTAATATACAATTTGTATGTTCTGTTACAATATGTTATACGTAAATAGTTATTAAGATTTTGAGGGCCATCTTAAAATTATTATTCTTCTGGAAAATGTATTTACAATAATTATTATTCTTCTGGAAAATTTATTTACCCTTAGCAATGATTATAGTAATAATATTAATATTAATAATGGGTAGTTACATTTTTAAATATATTTATGAATGTTTGTTTTTTAGTATATTATATAAACATGAGTATATTATGAGTATATATGAGAAGTGAGTATGAGAAATTTTAGTATGTATAAAAATGAGGAACATTATGAATAAAGAGAAAATAATAATAAGTTGTGGAGGAGAAGACACACATTTGCCAATCCTTGTTGTTTAATTCCTCAAGCCCCGCGATGGACACCGGTGTCCATATATATATATAGGGTTTTCCCATCATCATCATCATCGGCATCATCACTGCTGAACATAGGCCTCCCACAAAGATTTCCAGATGGACCTGTCAAAAGCGGCCCGCATTCAGCGCGTTCCTGCGGCCTTTACTAAATCATCGGTCCCAGCCCACCACCACTTCAGCTTGCTTATCCGTTGGGCTATGTCAGTGACTTTCATTCTTCAACGGATCTCCTCATTTCTGATCCGATTGCTTAGAGAAACACCTAGCATAGCCCTTTCCATAGCTCGCTGAGTGACCGTGAGCCGTCTTAGGCGGCCCATGGTCAGAGGCCACGTGTCAGTGGGTTTTCCCATACATCTATATATATAAGCGGGGCTTGAAGGGTTAAAACTATTTAGTTTCAAAAATTTATATTTATTTAAGTTAGTTAAAATAAATATGCACGCATACTCACACCTTTTATCCCCGAAGGGGTAGGCAGAGGCGCAACTAGTGCACCCACATTTTGCCGTGCTTATTCCGACCCTTGATGTGATAGGGGGCGAGCCTACCGCTATATCGGGCACAAATTCCAGACTCCGTTCCTCAATACATCTACGCCACGGAGGCAGTTAAAATAAATATTCTGAGGCTGTTAAAATAAATATTCATGAAAAATCAATTATTGTTCATTTTTACCGTGAAGGAAAACATCGTGAAGAAACCTACATACCTGAGAATTTCGAGGGTATGTGAAGTCTACCAACCCGCATCAGGCCAGCGTGGTGGACTAAGGCCTGAACCCTCAGTAGTAGAGGAGGCCCGTGCTCAGCAGTGGGCAATATATAATACAGGGCTGATTGCATTAATAATAATAATACCAACCCTGTATTATTATACTGCCCACTGCTGAGCACGGGCCTCCTCTACTGAGGGGGTTTAGGCCTTATTCCACCACGCTGGCCTAGTGCGGGTTGGCAGACTTTTGATTTGATTTCTGATTGCATTGATTGCAAAAAATTGAAATGTCACATTTCCTGCCCTTCAGCTACGCCACTGGCAATAACATATATCTAATGAAGATAAAGACTGTATATGTTGCATTTAATATGAAAAATATGTTTCCAGCAAGTATCCTACCAGACACTTTGCAGCATACTGGAATATGTGTATACCGGTGAAGTCCTTTTGGCCAAGGATAATCTAAATGACTTTATCAATGCAGGAAAGGCACTTCACATCAAAGGGCTTACAAATATGGTATGTAATACATTTAAACATAACATTAAAAGCATTAGAGACCCATCATATTGGCGAATTGCGAGCGATTTCATAGCTAGGCGAAGGTCCAGCGAACAAGTTGCTGATTGGGTGAACGCAGCAGAACGGCAGCGAACAAGATAGCAAGTTGGGTGTATAATGTATACTGAAGCCAGCCTTGAAGGGCCTAGACTGTCGATCTTGAAGCTGGATATTCGGCCGAACATTGTTAATTGGTGCATCATAAGCAAGCTAGCATAGGTAGCACACAAGCAAGTGTGTATGTAGAGGTTCAGGGTATAGAACTTTTTTGAAGCTGGCCTTAACTATGAAGAAGTGGTTATTAAATTGATGATGAAAATGACGATAATTTTTTCCGATATCCAGTTATAGTGAGTTAAAGCTTATATTCTACTCCCAAATATACTTAATCTGTCCACCTATAAAATATAATTAAAATTTTGGAAACGTACACTAACACAAACCGAAAACGAAGAGAAAATAATTTTATAAGTCACTGATTTGTGTTATATTACTCTTCAGTTGTCTCTGTTTTTCATTGATCTTATTTCAATATACAGACTCTGCTGTTGTATTATTTCATAGGTTTGGATGAAATGAAATTTGATACTGCATCTTTTTGTTTATAAGCATTTATTTAACATGCAATGTGTGCATGTAACTATGTTTATTCGGGTGGAGTCTTGCAAGTCAATTTTGAATTAGTTACCCTCAACCGACTGTGTTATAATTTTGCATTTCAGGATTTCATTTCATTTTGCACGTTCAGTTGAGGTGACAATGGGTTTTTAATACATCAATGGTGACAATGCATTGTTAGCTAAGTGGCTTTTCTCTAAATCCAATATGGCGGACGACCAAAGATAGCAGATTAGTCATTTTTTACGCACTCTTATAATATGGGTAATAAATAAAGAAAGTGACAGAAAAGCAAAATTTATAATTTCGTATACTTGAACGTACTTTTTCAAGTTATTATGGTTTTAAACGCAAATTACTCATCCGATTTTGATAAAAATTCTATGGGACCAATCGGAAGTATATTCTTTGTAATGAAAAAAAGTCTTGATATTGACACGTAGGAACGATTTTATTTAGCATAATTTTTCATTCGTTTGCAAAATAGCACATATTAGATCTTCAATTTGATTTGTTAAAATTGGATCTTCTCAAGTTTGTTGCTCTTTCTGTTTTCGTTTTCTGCGTCTACAAAGTAACAAAGGAACAGCAAGTTTTCCTCGTCGGAATCCATTCCCTTACTGACTGTACGAAAAGCCTTGCGCGTACGCAGCGTATTCGTTAGCTGCGTCTTTGACTCGCTATAAATTACTCCCAATTTGCCAGTATGATTTGTAATCCGCCCTGTGGATTGGGGGCGTTTGGAGAATTCCACCACGGTATCCCCTGCCTGTCGTAAAAGGCGACTAACAGGGGCCACCAGGGGTCGCAGGCGGGCAGCAGGGGCTGTCCGCCTATAGTTGCGTATAATATTTTAGTACATTGTGGGTAGTATCCTGATTCGAGCACTGAAGTCTCTTTATGAGAACTCTAATGCTTGTGTCAGGATAAATGGAGCCTACACTGGCTGGTTTCGCATTAATAAGGGTGTGAGACAGGGATGTGTAGCGTCTCCATGGCTGTTCAACCTATTCATGGATGGCTGTCTAAAAGATATGAAAGAGAGTGCGTACGGGCTTGGAATGAATGGTTTGTCACTCAACTCTTTACTCTACGCTGATGATCAAGTAATTCTTGCGTCATCGGCGGAGGAGCTGCAGAAGTTAGTGACAATTATGGAAGATGCTTTTGGGAGAAAAGGTATGAAGATAAATGTAAGTAAGACGAAAGTTATGGTGTTTGAAAGGGACGAAAGCATGACAGAGTGTAATATTTGTATAGGGAACGACAGGGTACAGCAAGTAAGTGATTTTGTGTTGACTGCCTCGGTGGCGTAGTGGTATTGCGTACGCATTACGAGTACGATTTGCGCGCTGAGGTCCTGGGTTCGAATCCCGGGTCGAGCCAAAAAATTGTGACTGGGTTTTCCATCTTAAAAATTTACTCAGTCGCAGCTCGGAGTCAGGAAGTTGGCGGTGTGATACCCCCGTGCCTCGTAAAGCCGTTGGTCCTGCGCCTGATCTCTCTCTGGTCATGTCGGATTGCCGTCTCACCGGACTATGAGAGTGAAGGAATAGCGAGTGCACTTGTGTATTGCGCACACACTTGTGCACTATAATATCTCCTGCGTACCTGGCTGATCTCCGTTGAGATTGGTCGCCGTGGCCGAAACTGGCTAGGAGGGGTATTGATTTTGTGTATTTGGGATGTGTCTTCACAAGTGATGGTAGGTATGACAGTGATATCGAGAGACGAGTGAGTGCAGGTAATCGGGTGAATGGAGCGTTGCACTCCTTTATGGGTAGCCGGAATGTGTCCAAAAAGGCACGACTGGCTGTCTATAGAGGAGTGTTATTACCAACTCTAATGTATGGTAGTGAAAGTTGGGTATGGCAGCAAAAGCATGAAAGTAAGATTAAAGCAGTAGAAATGAGAGCGTTAAGAAGCATGTGTGGAGTGACTGTGAGTTATAGAGTGCGGAATACTAGAGTGATGGACATGTATGGAGTGACAGAGGATGTAGTGACCAAAATTGAGAAGGGTATGCTAAGGTGGTTTGGGCATTTGGAAAGGATGGATGATAGGAGAATGACAAAGAGGATATATAAGGCGAGTGTGGATGGAAGGGCCGGCAGGGGTCGACCGCACCGAACCTTCGAATGTCAGATATCTGACATTCTAAGTAGAGGCCAGGTCAAAAGTACCCTGAACCGGCGGGAGTGCATGAAAAGATTGATGAAGGTAGAGGAAGCGAAAGTAGTGTGCCAGAATCGAGCAAAGTGGCGATCCATAGTCTCTGCCTACCCCTATGGTATAGAGGCGTGATACTATGTATGTATGTATGTATTGTTGCGACCTCCGTGATGGACGGCAGCAGGCAGGTAGTTGAAGCCGAGGGCGTCTTTCGGTGTGCGGAGGCTTCTTACCCCAATAATAATAGGAGACGGGCTGATCATACTCTGTCCAACCATTTATTTAACTTTTGACAGTTCGGTTTCTTATCAATTGAGAATGTACTAATGCGTTACCGAATCGATTTTTTGTAACAATCGATTTAATTTATGAAGAAATTTTGATCGATTAAATATATTGAAATGTTATTTTTGCTCAACATTTTATATTGCCTTATAAACACGCCTATTGAATGTGTATATTTTCTGTTTATAAATTTATTCTGTAGGTATTTTCTGTATTTTATATTCTGTATCCAATATAACTTTTGTAAATATCTAACTTTAACAGATTATTTTATTGGTTATCATATACTTACGCATATACACCTGTCGAGCCCGGACCGGCCCAATCGGGCCGGTCTGACAGCTGTCAAACTCGATATGTGTGCGTGTTGACGCGCCTTATGTGTGTGCGTGTAGGTCGATTTTCGCGTGTTGACAGACACGCGAAAAATTGCGCTTGGGCCAGTGTGGCCAGCGCTCCGGGCTCGACATATAAAAAGACAATATTTAATTTACATGGTCAAATTTTATTTTTCAATGAAAAAGTTTTGAATTATCTTTGTCACACAATCAGCGGGCGAATATCGATCGATAATTAATATCTGAGCTCAAGAACAAGTCGCTTCACTATGGAGAAGAAAAAATGGAATCCATAAAGTAGTCAGTTATTTTGTTTTCCATTCCTTGTCAATAATTATAAAATTCCATAGGCGTGCATACGTTAAAAGTTAAATAAATGGTTGGACGTAGTATAGGCTGCACAGCGCAGGGGAGGTTGACAACTTACGGCACTTCCGTCCGAGGAAGCCCGAAGCCATCCCTCATGCGCCGAAGATGGCCAACGCGGAGTTTTAGTTGGTATGCCGTGCGTGGGAAGGCACGGTGAACCCAAAATAACCGCTCAGTCGCCCCCCGCGAAGGCTGGGGGGTAGTAGTAATGTATTCTGCACGAAATAAAAAAATATGCTTTATAATGCTTGATAATACGGTCGGTAGTTTACTACTTTTTTAAAATACATTTATCAAAAATGTATGCTAGGTATCCAAAATCTAACGAAAAAAGAATTTTCAAAATTAGCGCAATATTAAGTAAGTTATTAAGCTTTAAAATTTGATCGAAGGGGAAGTTGTGAAATAGTAATATCAAACCGTGTCGTCACCAAGTGTCACAAGGCATAACGTTGTGCGAATGTGAAAGAGATAGCGCTATATTCCCACCACGCCCTCTCTTTTGTTCACAACATAATTTCAAATATGATACTTGCTTTATTTTTCAAGCAGTTTGGATGCTGATTTCACAGAATAATTTATTTTTCGTATTATTTTCTGTTACATATAAAATAATGTACAAAGCGAACATAGGAAACGACCTTATTTTTTTTTATTCCTGTTTAAAATTTCAGAACATAGCAAATGCATTGCCTGCTCAATCTGGCTTCATACAAATTCAAAGCTTGGAAACAAAAACAAACATGGAGAGTGAAGAGAATGCAAATGAACATAAGAAGGATCGAGAACAAGAAAAGATACATGAGTATGTTGAATATTTCTTTCTAACAGAATACAGTAATGAGCAAGTGGGTTCATGATATTGACTAAGCTGAGAATACCAAAAGTATTACCTGAGCAAAAATAATATAAGTACAGGGATTGAAAGAAGAGTGTTTAAATATTTCAGGGACGTTTTGATAATGTAAAAATATGTATATCACTGATCATAAGATTCATAATCTAATAAAAATATTATAATTAAATTCTAGGGTATACATACACGAAGACATGAATATGGACAATCCGATTGATTCAACCTATGATGACGTACTTGACAATGATGTTGACATGGATGATAGACAACAGAAACAACAGCACACATCAGGCCACTTGCAACCTTCAAGCACATCAGGCAACGCAACAGATCCTAGTATGTGCATTTATATTATTAAATCAATAAAGTATAGATCTATGATACATCAGCTTAAGCTACTATTACTGAAGACCTAAGCAGAATCGCGATCATGTCTCTGCTCGCCAAGTTTGGTTACGCCCCAGATTTAAAGAGTTAATGAATTAGTTTTGTCTGCAATTCATGTTCCTCAGACTAAAATCTTCTAATCTAAGATTTCCATATCCTATATATTGAACCGACTACCACTAGGCAACAAATATTAATTTATAATTTGTTTGCAGCCAAAATTCCGCACATCCAATACTCAGTTTCGAACCAAGGCAATCTTCAGATGGTGTTGAACAGATATCTGTATTACCTAGTGTATACCGGCAAGAACTCTGGTCACCGACGTTGGCAATGCATCGACAATCACATGAAAAAGTTCAAGTGTCAAGCTGCTGTCGTTACTAAGAATGGTGTCATCGTACAAAGGTATGCAGTCGAAATATGTGTCAATATTATCAAATAACTAGTAGTGCTCGCGGCTCCGCCCGCGTGTAAAAGATTTCCGCGACAAAAATATTTTCCCGGGATAAAAAGTAGCCTGTAGCACTCAGGAGTTATGTAGCTTCCTATTAGTGAAAGAATTTTCAAAATCGGATCAGTAGTTCCTGAGATTAGCGCGTTCAAACAAACAAACAATCAAACTCTTACGCTTTTTAATATTAGTTTAGATTGGGCAATGAACAGTATAATATTTGTTCAATGCAAAAAAATCATTTTTTTTTTAATTGGAAAGCTGCTTGCTTCATAGTGTTTTGTCCACGAAACAACGATTATTTCACACATTGATATAATATTCATAGGTAAGGAGACTTCTATAATAAAAGAAGTATACTTATTTCAGGATATCCGCTCACAACCACACATTCCATGATCAAAAAATTCTGAAGAAGGTACAGATGGGTGCAATATTTTCAGCTCTACATGAGGCACAGAATCACGGCAAAGCTATGCAAGAAGAGAGGAATGTGAAGGGTTCATCCACTAGTCAAGAAAAAAATGATGATTCAGATAAATAAAAGTAGTGTACATTTATGTTACTTGTAGTATAAATGTTTCATTATTTACATAGTATTACATTAAATATGTCTAAGCTCATTAATTTATTTATTACTAGGCAAGCAGTTACCAAGAAACTGACAAGTGCCTGTATCCTACAAATCTCTATCTTATGAATCATTGTTTTATAATTTTTTTTATTTTACATTTTCAAATTGTTAGTTATACAGTGGGGCCATTCATTAACCTTTAGAATGCCGAGCCCATTTTGCTTAAATGACGCTTCTGTGCTGCCACAGTGCCATACATTTAAAAAAAGTGTGTGTGTGTATTAATGTACACATATGAAGTGAAACTCTTTCAATCAATATTTTTTTCCATTGTTATAATAATTATTGTATTCCATTAATACGGTAAAATTATTATTATTATTATATTGTATCTTTTCTGCGGGAAATTACGGCACGAAGGCCAGTCCTCTTGGAAGGCTTGCGTGGGATCCAACATGTAGAGGCCCCTTTAATATACATTACTCCAGTGTTGGGGTGTGTACACCTTGCAGGCACCCCTCTGTCTGTACTTATGCAATGAAATGCAGCCAAAGACAGCGTCCGCAAGGTGCAAGGACTATTGCAGAGGAGATGGGAATTATACTGGCTCTATGGATGGGATCTAGCTGGACTGGTTGCTGGGCTATTGATTGAGACAACAGGATGCCTGTCGAGTAAAATGTCTCAATCTCTAATATTTAAGGCAGACAGTGACTTGCCCCCACTAGATGGGCAACATCGGTGCGGGTGGCCATAGGGTGTCGAGAGGGTTGCAAGGCCGCGTCGTCCATATGTGCGAAGTGTGCGGCGCACACAGGCGCCAAGGCAATAGGGGCGCCGGAATCAGGATGACATTTTATATTTGTTATACTACAAATCAAGCCAAGGGTCAGGGGGTCTCATTTAGCCCCCATGGCATCGGGGTACGCGGTGTCGCCACTCTACTTCGGCTCACCACAAAGCCGCCCCTGCGGCCGCGGGCTTATTATTGTTATTTTAAACTATTGCATAGCTTCTATCGCGGGCCTTGAGCGTGGAGACCGAATCCAGAAATTCCGTAACGAAAAAACCTGTCACCCCTCACTCCAACCGCCACGGCGGTGATATTTTATTTTCTACTCTGTCACAACCATGTAGAGTGTAAAATTCCATAAGTTAATTTAATATCGCAGTCTTGTAAGAATACAATATGTAAGAGGATATGAGCTGAATGTTAAACGATAAAAGGTCGAAATTACTGTGTATTTAATTTTTTTTCGAAAAAAGCGCGGGAAACGTTCGAACTTGGCGGGTGTTTTATTTTGGACTCCATAAGAAAAAAATATTTTGTATATAAGGATAGTCAGTTAAGTTGTATATATCTTTACTTATTTATTTAGTATCATATTGTTCATATAGAAACATAAATATTGGTAAGTTTTTCTTTAAGTAAAATTTATTATGAGCGAGACGAAGGAGCCCCCAGACCCTGGGGGTGAGGTTCCTGAACCGTCGCAATTTATTACCGTCAATACCGCCTCTAGCATGGACACTGACTGCTCAGTGCCCAACATAAATAAAAGAAAACGGACACGCCTACATAAAGTTTGCAAAAACTGTAATAAAAAAAAAAGATTAATCCAATGGCAATAAACTCTGGCAAACATGGCTGTTGTTGTGTAGACAGTGACGAGAAGAACTCTAACAATCCATCTTCACAAGTGCTGCCGTCTCAAGTTGCCCCACCTACTCCTACCTTTCCAATTGCTTCCGCCTCGCTTAGTGAGGTTGGTAGAAAACTATATTCCACCTCAGATACATCTCCTTTTGTAATACATGTGGTCAAATCTGTTTCTGAAGATTCTAATTCGAAAGATATTAACTTCCACCCAATATGCTTTGGTCGATTTTTGCACAAATACAAAATTGATAATATAGTTCAAGGTAGTGTAAAACGAATTGGTCGTAATAAAATTTCCATAGCATTTTCTACATATATATTGTATCTGCTAACACATTTTTGAATCATACAGCATTGACAGAAAAAGGATATGAGGCTTATGTTCCAACATTTAATATAACAAGAAATTTAATATAACAAAACTAAATAATATTATTTCTATATTACCGAAACCTTTTATAATTTTGGGGGATTTTAATTCTCATCACCAATCTTGGGGCTGTTCTTCAACAAAAACTTATGGGAGAGTCCTCATGGATTTAATAAATGATTATAATTTAAGTGTTTTAAATTCTGGTTCTCCTACTCGTCGTTCAAATCCTAATGAAGGTCTCAGTGCCGTAGATTTAGCCATTAGTTCACCAAGCCTAGCCTCTTCTCTTACTTGGGAAGTTCTTTCTTATTCTCATGGTAGTGATCACCTACCAATTCTGATTAGCTTTCCTTATACCACAAAACCTTCTGTATCGCGATCGCCACGTTTAAAATATGTATTAAAAGATGTAGATTGGAATGAATATAAAATACGACTTGATAAAAAAATCTCAAATCTTCCTGATATCCAGAATAACAACGAAACAGTATGTTCTCTGGCTCTCGCTAAAGTAATGACTGAGGTTGCGGATGAGGTTTTTCCCATTAAAAACACCAGGAGCACTACAATCCCTTCTCCACCATGGTGGGACCGAGAGTGTACAGCAGTTGCAAAGAAAAGGAAAGAAGCCGAAAGGGCTTACTGCCAAAATATGACTTCTGATAATTTTGATCACTACACGCTGGTTTCTAAACAGGCGAAAAATTTATTTCAAAAGAAAAAATCCGAAAGCTGGAAATCATTTTGTCATTCTATTTCTCCTGATACTCGGCCATCACTGGTTTGGCAAAATATTCGAAGATTTCGATCAGCGTTTAGTGATCATTCTGTCTCTGCGCTCTCCCCTTCCTTAACAGAAAATATTTTAGACCATTTGGCTCCTCCTTCTTGTCCACAACAACTTTGTCTATCTGCTGTCATAAAAGAAGACTATGAATTAAGCTCACTATTTTCACTATCAGAGCTCAAAGGTGTTTTAAGTGGCGTCAGAGATTCTTCCCCGGGTGAAGATGGTATTCCCTATTCTTTTTTTGTAACCTTAGTGAAACAGCATTACTTTATTATTTAAAAATTGTTAATTCCATTATGATAACTGGTAATATACCTGACTCATGGCGATCACAAATTGTACTGCCTATTCTGAAGCCTGGCAAAATTGCAGGTCTGGCCTCATCATACCGTCCAATAGTTTTATCTACCGTACTGTTAAAGCTTGCTGAACATATGGTTAAAAACCGATTGGAATGGTACATCGAGAGTAATCGTTTCCTATCAGATAGCCAATATGGTTTCCGGAAGGGTAAAAGTACGATCGATAGTATTAGTATTTTTGTGTCTGATATCCGCCTAGCCTTTTGTGAGACTAAATCAGTCGTTGCAACATTTTTAGATATAACTTCAGCATATGACAATGTGGTTCCCTCGGTTCTGAAAAAATGCATGATCTTAACATCCCCATTATGCTGTCTAACTTTATTATAAATTTAATAAGAGAAAGATTTATTAGTATTTGACCAGATGATGCTACCAAATTCTCTAGGACTATATCAAAGGGTCTACCCCAGGGGTCTGTGTTAAGTCCCTTATTGTACAATATTTACACGTATGACCTAGAATCAGCTTTAAATAATTCCGTTAAAATCCTACAATATGCAGACGACCTTCTTCTTTATACATCAGAAAAACTAACTTCTAATTCTTGTTCCACAATGTCATTAGCAATGAGCTATTTAGAGTCCTGGATGACTCTAAATGGATTAGATCTTTCTCCTTCCAAAAGTTGTTTAGTATTGTTTACCAGAAAACGTAGTATTCCCGTAATAGAAATAAGATACAAAAATGTTGTCATTCCGGTGAAGAACGAAGTAAAATTTCTTGGTGTTGTATTAGACTCAAAACTTACGGGTTCTCAACATAGTGATTATGTAGTTACGAAATGTGAACGTAACCTCAATATTTTACGTTGTCTTTCGGGTGTTTGGTGGGGGGCGCATCCTTTTTCATTACGACTCATATATAATGCATTAATTAGAAGTCTTTTAGACTATGGCACATTTATTTTGGAACCGGGTAATATAGCAGCATTTAAAAAACTGGACATTATTCAGAACAAGGCTCTTAGGATAATTGCTGGTGCTATGAAATCCAGCCCAATTAATGCCCTGGAAGTGGAGTGTGTAGAACCTCCTCTTAATTTGCGTAGGCAGTACCTGTCAGACAGATTTTTGTTTAAAGCCCTACAATTTTCTCATCACGCTCTTTTTCCAATACTTCAATCTCTTTCTCAATATATTGCAACTTCCTCATTTTGGAAAGAAAAACCACTCCCTTACTTGGTTATAAGTTTCCGTAAATTTATAAGTTTACAAGCGCCCACTTATAGTTCCGTTTCTCTCCCAATTTTTATGGTTGGATTTAAATCTCTTCTGCTTTCTCCGATAATTTGTTATTCCTTAGGCGTTGATAGAAACCACCCTGACACTAATAGTCAGTTTAATGAATTAGTGAGTATTAAATGGCCTTTTTTTCACCATATTTTCACGGACGCATCGAAACGCTCTTTGTCAGATTTTGTAGGCGTGGGCGTATACCATACTCAGTATAATATTATACAAAAAATAAAGCTTCCTCCAGAAACTTCAGTCTTTACAGGGGAATGTTATGGAATATATAAAGCTTTGGAATTTATTCTTCTTGCCAGACTTAGTAAAACTGTAATTTTTTCAGATTCATATAGTGCCCTTCAGGCAGTTGAAAAATTTCCTTTTAAATCAAAATCTCATTCTACTGTTATAATGAATGTAAGAGAAAAGCTTTTAGAATGCCTTTCTAAAAATGCAACTGTAGCTCTGTGTTGGATCCCTGGTCACTGTAATATAAAAGGAAATGTAAAAGCGGACCGTTTGGCTAATGAGGCGATCACAAGTGGTGATGTGTATCCCTACATAAATTACTGCAACGATTTGGCTGCGCTTCCGAGTACTTTTCTCAGGGAATCCTGGGTAAAGTGCTGGGAAGTAAGCAGTCAATCAAAAGGAAAATTATATTCTAAAGTCCAATCATGTATACCGGAGAAGCCTTGGTTTTCAAAATTGAAACTTAGCAAGCGATCTACTAGTATACTTATAAGAATGCGCTTGGGTCATGTGTGTTCGCCGGCTCATCTTGCCAGACTTGGTATTGTTGGTAGTAGAGCTTGTGAATGTGGTGAAGAAGATGGCGACCTTAATCACATCTTCTTCGCTTGTCCGCTTTATGATCGTGCTCCTTTTATAAACCAACTCATTTCCTTTGGAGTTCCTTTTCCTTGTTGTATTTCTTTCCTCCTCTTATTTAATGTAAATATTTATAATCTATTTCCTCATTTATTGTACATAATAACATAAAAATATAGTTTCAAAATATTTATCATATTGACGAGTATTATTATTATTAGCTCTATCTTATTATTATTTACTTAGTAATATATTATTGTGAAACCAACTTTTCTGATATATCTATTCCAAATTCCGAAACCTATTTCCTTCCCGTGATATGTTTCCCTAACTTTATTGTCGTTGGCGTAGCACAGCAACACAGTGCTTGTAGCCATAAAGAAAAAAAAAAATTTCCTGTCAGTGAAACGTATGGAAATGTCAAACGCGGCGGGATGACGTGGTTCTAAGTTTGAATTTTTAAAAAGTTTTTATTTTATATCTGTTCAAAGTGGTTTTTATTTAAATATTACGGCTCTAGAGCCCGTCTTTCATATTTTTTTTTTGTTGTGCCATCTATCGATGAATATTTTATTTTATATCTGTTCAAAGAGGTTATAAATATTAGAATTTATGCAATAGCTTTACCGCGGCAGTCTCCGAGTGCCACACATCTTTTTATATATATATATATATATATATATATAGAGAGATCTCTTGACGGTAAATGTTGATCAGACGCGACTTCACGCGAGCACTTTGTTGATCCAAAAATCTATGTTGATCCGGCGCCTTTTGTTGATCCAATATGCATTTCTGGTAACTAATGTGGCTCCAACCGGATCAACATCTACACTCACGGGACTTCTTACTAACGTTTGCCGAAGTTGATCCGATATACAAATCCACCTTGCGATAGTTACGGAAAATGTTGATCCGATTTGAATGAGCCAATCAGAGCACAGCAAACAGTCAGATTCAGATCAGATTGGCTGAGAGCATCCGTGACGTTTTATACACATCCAATTAATGATATTTTATTCACAGTATCAACATGTTACTAATACGGTGTCACTGTGCCCAACTTGTAATCACACTAATATCATAATGGCGAAAGTTTGTGAGAAAGTGTGTGAGCATGTTAGTTACGTCTTCACGCTCAAACGGCTGGACCAATTTTGATGAAATTTGATATAGCCGTAGTTGACACCCTGAATTAGTACATAAACTAACTTTTATTCCGAAAAGTATTCCTGCTAGAATTTAAGCCGCGACTAACACCGCGGAGCGCAACTAGTCAAAGTATAAAAAAGTGATGCTATCTAAAGTGTCGTAGATTGTTTTATACTCCATGTGAAAGAGATAATTTATCTATATTTTTTTACTGTATTTTTTACTCTGTGATACAGGACTCTTACATTCCTTAAAAAGCTATTCAACTTCGTTCTGCTCCAGGGTACAACGCCCAAGGCATGGAACAGGAGTGTGGTGGTATTGTTCTTAAAAAAAAACGGTGATAACGCCTTTTTTAAGAATTACAGACCCATCTTCTTGAGCCATTTTTACAAGCTGTTCTCAAAAGTCATCACGAATCGTCTCAAGCGCTAGCTAGATAACTTCCAGCCTCCCGAACAAGCCGGATTCCGTAAAGATTATAGTACAATAGGCCACATCCATACGCTGCGGCAAGTTATACAAAAAACTGGGGAGTATAACTTGCTACTTTGCTTAGCGTTCACGGACTATGAGAAAGCCTTAGATTCGATCGAGACCTGGGCTGTGCTGCAGTCTCTACAGCGGTGCCACATTGATCATCGGTACATCGAAGTGTTGAAGTGCTTGTATAAAACGCCACCATGTAGGTCCGAGTACAAGAACAGAGTTCGAAAGCTATTCCACTACACAGAGGCGTGAGACGGAGATGTTATCACTCCGAAACTGTTCACTGCCGCGTTGGAAGATGCTTACAAGCTCTTGGACTGGAAAGGACTTGGCATCAACATCAATGGCGAATACATCAGTCACCTTTGTTTTGCCGATGACATCGGTGTACTGGCAGAATCGCTGGAGGGTCTGACCACAATGCTCAACCGAGTTTCTCAACTGGTGGGTCTCAGGATGAACATGGACAAGACCGAGATCATGTCGAATGTTCATGTTGTGCCAACCCCGATTATCGTTGGGAGCTCATTTCTCGAAGTAGTAGACGAGTACGTGTATTTAGGTCAAGTAGTCCAACTCGGTAAGTCCAAATTTGAGAAAGAGATCAATCGACGAATCCAGCTCGGATGGGCAGCGTTCGGGAAACTAAGCAAGGTCTTCTCGTCCAAAATACCTCAGTGCCTGAAGACAAAAGTCTTCAATCAATGTGTGTTACCAGTAATGACATACGGCACTGAGACGTGGCCTCTGACTATGGGCCGCCTAAGATGGCTCACGGTCACTCAGCGAGCTATGGAAAGAGCTTTGCTAGGTGTTTCTCTACGGGATCGAATCAGAAATGAGGAGATCCGTAGAAGAACGAAAGTCACTGACATAGCCCAATGGATAAGCAAGCTGAAGTGGCAATGGGCAGGGCACATAGTTCGAAGAACTGACGGCAGATGGGACAAAAAAGTTTTCGAGTGGAGACCACGTACTGGCAAGCGTAGCTTCAGCCGTCCATCTGCAAGATGGACCGATGACTTGTTAAAGGCTGCAGGAACGCGCTGGATGCAGGCCGCTTTTGATAGGTCCATCTGGAAATCTTTGGGGGAGGCCTATGTTTAGCAGTGGACGCCATATGGCTGATAATGATGATGACGATACCGGATGATAGACCTCGATTATTGTTCTGTGGAAATGGACTCACAAATTTGCTGCATGAGAATGGACGTTTCATTTTTGTCTCCCACGAAAAGTCGCCCCTTTCTATCACACTAAGTTGTTTTAATACCCAGCCGCTTTTTTTTTTGTAAGGCCATCTTCGGCGCATAAGGGACGGCTGCGGGCTTCCTCCGACTCACGTCTAAGTTGTCGTCCGCAACCGTCCCTGCGCGTACCGCTGTTGCGGTCCTTCTCCTGTTGTTGCGGGGGCTCAGAAGCCCCCGTACACCGAAGGACGCCCTTGGTGCCCGAGGCAGCGTGAGACACGCTGCCATCTATCACGGGGGTCACAGAAGTTGGCTAGACTAATAGGTGGGCGGCACCTCCCGCCCACCCGTGACCCCCGGAGGCCCCTATTAGTCGCCTTTTACGACAGGCAGGGGATACCGTGGTGGAATTTTCCAAACGCCCCCAATCTACAGGGCGGACCCATCCGCTTTAGACTTGAAAATGTGTTAAATGCTCATAAAACATTTTTGCAAAACAGAAAACGCTTAATTATAAATGTGTTACCTAGTATTATACTAAACTTTACCTTATAAGAGACTCCCGCCCTCTTAATGACGGTTTTACGGTAAATGTTGCTCCAGTGTGAAGTTAGAACAAATGTTGATCCACCTATTTCACGTGTTTGCTCAGCTCCGAGTCTCGCAAACTGATATACTTTGATCCGTGCTTGATGCGCGTGTGACGTCAATCCGTCATTATATATATATATATATATATATATATATATATATATATATATATATATATATATATATATATATATATATATATATATATATATATATATATATATATATATATATATATATATATATATATATATATATATATATATATATATATATATATATATATATATATATATATATATATATATATATATATATATATATATATATATATATATATATATATTTAAATATTATTGTCTGCTAAATTGACAGTCATATTTTTAAATGATGTTAAATTTCAATATACATTTACTAATACTTATAACTAAAGTTAGATACAAGCCCAATAAGCCGTTCAAAGAGCATTATAATACTAGGAAATAAGAACTAAAAACACGTTTTATAGAAAATCCAACTTAAAAATGGAAAATAATTTTTAATAAAATTGAATAGTGTAAATAAGAAAAACGTGTATTTCATTGTAAAGAAAAACGTGGGTGGGATTTGTGTGATGTAGCAGCACTGCATATACCTTTTGCCAACATCACGCTATAGAAATTTAAACATGAAAACGCTGTCTACAATGTGTCCCTTATTTATTCAGTTCAAACAGGGATGCCAGACGTACCAATTTCCCGGTATCCCTACCATTTTTAAGAGTCTTGTACCATGTACGAAGTAAAAGTTGTGTTGGTACGAAATAATGCCAACTTTCAACATCAATCACCGAATTGTTTTTTTTTCTTGTATGTAAGAATACATCAAATACTCTTGTATGCTTTCATGCTTTAAAAACGAAAATAGTAAGTACGGGGATCTAAAAAAAGAAAAGGTCAACGAAGAAAGTGGATACAGAATTTTCAAGTTATAAAGCACGTACTGGCAACTAGGCAGTATTGTGTTTATGGGCTCGCAACCCTTTGAATTAAGTGACCAAGCTGAGGGCAACCCACTAACGGGTTACGAACCTTGGCTCAGGACGGCCACTAGAGGATGAGACATCAACGATTAGGGAAAGATTGGTTTTTAGGCCTAATTCTATTAGATTGTGTTGTCATCGGCACGCGGGCCGGAACTGCTAGGAGGTTCGGGGGGCGACGGGGAACGCGGCGAGGTCCTCGACGGTGAGGACGGAACTGCGGTCTTGTGGAGTATTGGAGTTTCAAGAACTCGTTCTTATGGCAGATGGCCAGAGTGATTTCGTCCTCTGGATCGGTTAATACGGAACGCGACCGTCTCCATTTGGCGCGGTCGAATGGAGTATATATTGACACTTTACGAACTAACGTGTTTGGGTGATTTACCGCCCGATCGAAGTAGCGTCTGCTGGCCATATGCATGAAATGCCTGATGGTCGGCATGTTGGTGTCCACGTGGAGGTTGCGGTTGCGAACGTACCACGGGGCACCAAGAGCATGTCTGAGCTTTATATTTTGTAAGACCTGCATACGGTGAAAACGAGCAGGCGGTAAATGGGCGAATACGGGCGATGCGTACGTCATGATAGGTCGAATGCAAGTCGTGAAGATCCTAATCTTGTTGCGGATTGACATTTTACTTTTCCTGTTTAAAAGCCAATGCAATTGGCCCATCGCGAATGCGGCTCGCGCGCGTACCGCGTTTATATGTGGGATGAAGGTCGACCTCTGATCAACGGTAACTCCTAGATATTTGGCTGTGTCCGTCCAGGGGATGACCTGGTTGGACATGCGGACTGAGGTGTGGGTAGGGCTGCCATCACTTAGATTGCCGACGCCGGATATACACGGCAAAAATTCCGGACATTTGGGCGAAATATGGGTTTTTCCCCGGACACCTCTGAAAAAATATTTTGACGTGCTTTCTTGAATGAATTTTAACTAAAGTTTATTTCAATTTTTCGCTTATCTATAAAAAAATGATTTCCCCTGACAAGTGTCCGGGTTTTACCCGGACACTTTTTAAAACCCCGGCCGGACGGCCCCCGGACGCCCTTCAAACTAGGACAAATCCGGGGAAATTCGGACGGATGGCAGCCCTAGGTATGGGGCACATGGTTTATGTTACAGTTGTAAGTATGTTATTGTGTGTGTATCATTTTTTTTTGTCAAATAGCAACTTTCAGTGACGTCTGTACCCTGTACCTGTATCACAGAGGCTACGTTCCACTAAGCACTCACGACGATCACGCTCACGACCACGAGTTTTCCCGTTCCACTAAGTCCTGAGCGTTGTTATCGTAAACCCAAGTGGAATGGATTATGGAGCGTTTTGGGCGTTGAGGAAATAATACAAATGGCGAGCTAGAAAAAATAAAGCAAAAGCTTTAATAGGTTAGGCTACCATTATTAAGTTTTAATGAGTTTTAAATGTAAATTTTAATAATTATAAGTGAAGTTGGTTTATGTCGAAAAATAAATATATAATTCAATTTTTATATGTAATTTCAATGAAGTATTCAATTATTTTACATTCAAATAGATTCAAAATGTCTTTAGCGACAACACTAGGTTATTTGATGATGCGTGCATGCAATAATACAGTCGAAAGTACTAGTTCATCCAGTTCAGATGAAGAATGGAATACAATTTTAGAAAATTATAATCGTGAAAATAGAAAACTTCGACTTTTTAGTTCTGACAACTTTGCTATTTTTCTCAACGCTCACGTCGACCCACCTCCAGAGATGGGTCGTTGTGGGCTTCTCGTGAGCGTTAGTTATGACGTCATTAATGACGTTTTCGCCGCGACCACAACGATCGTAGTCGCCATATGGAACGGCCAAAAGAGTATTTTGGGCGTTGTGAACGCTTAGTGGAACGCACCCAGAGTCACTATCTGGCATCCCTGGCTGTACGTCAAGATCGACCGTGCGTAAGCACTTTATTGACAATTTAATTGTGTGTGTGCGGGATCCTAAGGTCTGTTTCGCGGTATAACGACACTGTCAAATAATTTTTTTTCCTGTCAAACCTAATCAAAACATTTTGGGTTTGTTGATATAATTTGAATATCGTAAAGGACGTATAAATATTAAATTACACCATGGGAGAATCAAAATATTCGGTAATGTGGGATTCGTACACAAATAGTATTTGTAAAGGGTTAACTAAATTGCAACAGGTTAGTTTATGTACTTTTTGTTATGAATTTAAGGCTGCTGATTATCACAACATAGATGTGTACAGATCAGTTGGTATAGGTCTAGTGCACATCCTAGAATCCAGCACTAACACCCCCCAAATGTTTTGTCTATTAACGTTAACCGAGAGCTATTGCTCTAAAGTGCAGTAAAAAAATTAGATAAAAAGGGTTTTTCACAGCGGGGAGAGTTCGTGGACATGACGCTGGCTGCAGACGGTCATTTCGTGAAGGTGCATAAGATGGTGATGTGTCTCATCAGTCCTTATATCAAGGAACTAATTACCTCGGCTGACTGTTCACACCCGGTCATATTCCTCAATGTAAGTTTCAACTTGTGAATAAATTATGACACCACTGATTTGGTTAAAGAAGAAAATAAAAGCAATTTTCGTATTTGTTTAGACAATATTTGAAATAGAAAAACTCACAAACATATTGTGGCCAGGGTTTTCATATACATTAAAACTGGCCAACATTGATGAACAATGTGGTCAACTAGACCTGCTTCAGACAATATAAGACTTACTTATTTTAGTTTAGGATTGTAATCTTGTGTGCCCTGAGTTTATTATTTATCTGTTTCAGCAAATTTCTTATGAAACCTTGGCATCAATATTAGAGTACATATATACCGGTCAAGTGTCAGTTGAGAAGAAACAATTAAACTCTTTTATGGAAGCATGTCGTGCACTGCATATCAGTGGATTTGAAAAATTGGTAAGAAATGTGTAATATCAATTGTAATCAGTCTATTATTTAATGAATAAGGCATCGTAACTATAGTCTTGTCACACTTTGTTGAAGGACATTTAAAAATCGTTCAACAAAGTGTGATAATAATATTAATATTATTTACTTTCTCAGGACAGTGATCAAGTATCGTTTACAACTTTGGACAGAAAACCAAATATAACGAGTCAATGTTTAGCTGAGAACATGCACAGGTATGTCTTACACAGCACACTCATACTTCTTTACATAAAATTAAACTGAATAAGAGTATACGAAAGCCACTTGTGTAATAGTAAATGCCACACATCCACATAAACAGTAATTTATCACTCGAAATTTAAGGTGAAAATACTACTTAGAAGTTTTAAAACCCTCATTATTACTGTTGACACAAATTTCTTAGTCATATAAATAAAAAAATATACTTCAGTTAAAACTACTATATTTAAATATTAGTCCAGAAAAATGTTGGCTTCCTTTATAAATAATCTTATTCTTTGTCATGCTGAGTTACACCACACCATGTTTGTCTCCCTGAGATATTGTCTCACAATGTCCCATAATTGCATCAGCTAAATTGCTCCTTAAAAGGGCACTCCTGCAAGGATTACTCACTACCGTTATAAATATTTATCACATAACCCTTAAATATTTGTTTATTAGTTATAGTTTGACTACAGAATATGAAGAAAACATGGAAGATGATATCGATAATACAGAAACCGAATATCTTCATATTGAGGAAAACGATGGAAATGAGCTAGAGGAAGAAGATAAAGTCATAAAAGAACCTAATAAAAAAGGTGAAGTAGTTGAAACACTAGCTTGTTTTTCCCCTGACCACTCGAAAACTATAGTGGGATGGTAAAATGAAAAAATTATCTTTAACCAGTGTGGTGGCATATGCTAGCCATGTATACCGGGTGGAAGGGAAACGCTCTCGGAAACGAATACAGGTTATTATAGTATTGGTGATTCCTGACGTGATGGCACTAAAAAAATCGCGATGGCATGGTTACAATTTTAGTAGGATAATCTCAAATATCTGTTCAGCTTCACGTAAGGATAGATATATCCAACTATTATACTGAAAAACATAGTAAAAAAGGTCAATATTTCAAAAAATCGTAATGAAACACGTACATCAGCTGACGGGTTAACGACCGCGTGGCCGCCGCGCCTCCTTGTCGGCGTTTGCTTTGTAGCTTGTACCCTACCCAGTTTTTTGTACGCTTTACATTGCGCGCGCTTGAATTACAGAAATACTAAATTCGTAAGTATTATCGCTTAGCTTTGCAAATGAATATAGTTTTTCGTTAATGTTATGGTTCTTCTCTCTTACCGTTCCAGTATAGAGAGCGTTTCCCTTCCACCCGGTATGTAAGAAAACTTTTTATGTCATTCAAGTTTTGTTTACATTATTATAATCTTGCAGCCAATTGTTGTGCACCCTGTTGCATATTCAAATCAGTTCAATATCCTATTTATCTAATTCAGGTCCTATTAGGTCCTCAACTGTCTTCATTAAAGAGCCTTCAGTCCAATACAGCCTGTCGAATCATGGCAATCTGCAGCTTATCGTTAACAGATATGTATACAACCTGAGATACTCTGCGAGGAAGAATGGCCAGCGCACATGGCAGTGTGTAGATGGACACTGTAAGGGCAAAAACTGTCCCGCGCGTGTCATCACACGCGGTGACATCATACTGGGAAGGTGTGTAGATATTCATTACAACTGTATAACCATAGTGATCTGATAGTAAGGGTCAAAACAAGAAATATTAGGTACCTCCAAAATAATATGAGAATTACTAAACTCAAAACTGTATTGCACTGTTTGTTAATTTGAAAATTATAGCTATTAACCAGATGTTCTCTAAACTAAAATACACCAGTCATGTATACATCATGAGTAAATTATTAATTTACTAGATTCTGATTTTATTTTTATGGAAACATTGAAAAAGCAAAAAAAGCAGTCTCAGAGTCGATTTTGATGAATACTTAAACTGCATCATTGGTTTTTTTAAATCTACATTCTAGCCAGGAGTCTAACTCTTTGATTTTGAGAAAAAAAAGAACATACTGTCTCATTACACCAGTCAATAGTGTCTCTAATAAGGATCAAATCCTGAGAAGTAATGACAATTGGCAAACTAGGGGAAGGACTCATTACTAACAAATACTATTTTAATTTTCCTATGTAAGCAATTTTTTTTGTGATAATTTGCTTTCTTAGGAAACAATTTAATTTTATGATATTCTAATTATTTTAAATAGATGTCGCTGGAGGTAATGTGGTGCTGTGAATAGCTATTTAGAAGCGCTGTTTGTTAGCGTGAAAGGCTTCTCACGCGAGCGAATCCCCGAGCAACACCTAATATAATCGATAATATTTTATTCTGCGTGAATGCACTAATTGAGTAGCGATGACATTCTGTAGGTGTAACAAATTCTTCTACAACAATTGATATGCAAATATTTTGATCAAACCACCATTCTCCGCATTTCAAAGCTCACAACAAAAATAATTCAGTAACTTCTTTCCAGGACCAAACCTCACAACCATCCGCATCATGATAAGAAAATACTGCAGAAAGTGCAAGCAGGAACCATATTTACGACTCTATGGGATGCAGAAGAAAAAGTGAAAATTGTACAGAAAGAGAAAGAGAAGGAACACGAAGCTGCATGCAAGAATGTGAAGTAGATTAAATATTTGTACAAAATAAAATTATTATATCATTTTAAAACTTTATTTCTGTGCAATGTCAGAAGTTACCACTGGTTGTATTATGTATATGTACGTGTGCCCAATGAGAATTATAATAGATAGGGGAAAGTGCACCCAAATAAAAATATAGTTGGGTGTATCTATCTGACGCTTTTTTGTTGGTGTGTTTACAAGCGTACATATTAGGTAACTTATATAAGTAGCTCGGGAATGGCCTTAGGCAGCGCGAGGTTTTTTTCCGTGTGCCTTTTCGATGCGAGACTCTGGCAGGAACAAAAAAGATCCCGATCCTGTGGGCCTAGATTGCGATTTTATTTATTAATTTAAATAGCAGTGCCATTTTTTTTAATAAGGCACTTTCTCCGCGAAAACAAAAAAAGTGCCATTTTCGTAGGTAAGGTGCTTTAAGATGCGAGGTAAACATGGTACCAAAAAAGGTCTTCAGTTGGAGGTGCGATGCCCCAGGCGGTTAAGTTCGCCCATTTCTAAGGCCGTCTTTGCTAGTAGGAAGGGCCGGGCCGTTTATAGGGCGAATGAAGTAGCTGCCCCAGGCGCCCCTCGTGGGACGACCACACACATGGGACCTTAAAAAAATTTGTCAGAAAAAAAGAGGTGCTAAAAAGTATTTCCCTCAGGGCGCTTGAATAACTAAGTCCGGCCTTAAGTATGTAGTACGTACATTGATATGTTTTATCCTCGAAAAGTTATGCAGAAAGTGCAATCGCCACATCGCGCACAAATTCCAGACTCCAATCTGATAGTCAATAGAAAAGCCTTATGTCACCCTGACTTAGATATTGAACCTGAGACCTCAGACGACAGTCGTATCGCAATACTACGCCACCGACGCGACGTGACGTTGCAAACAAATTAAAATACTAGGTAAATCGGGAAAAGTTGGAGAAAACGAATTTACCATTTTAACGTAAAAAAATCAAAGCCGAGGTGTCTTTTACTACATAATACAAGGAGGCTGGCCAAAGAGCATTACAGTACTACGAACTGTCTCCGCGTAGTTGTATTACTTTACGACTGCTATGTTGAGGTCTCGGATTCGATTCCCGCATCGGGCAGTGGTATTAGATTTTTCTATTAAGTATCAGTCCGGAGTCTGAAAGCGCCCTATATGGCGATAGGCTCGTTCCCTATCACATCATGGGATGGAATACGCACGGCGAACATTGGGTGCACTAGTTGCGCATCTGCCTACCCCGTCGGGGATAACAGGCGTGAGTGTGTATATGTACACCGTAAATTTATAGTCGTTTTGAAACCGAAACGTTGTTACTTAGAACCATTTGTAGGACCAAGAAAAAATAGTGAATTAATTGTATCGTTCATAAATTAAAAAAATATTTAAATATATTTCTCACTCGTTCGAGTTATGATAGTAACGCCGCGACGTGACAAATTATTCAATTCAACTCAATTCTTTAGTTTATGGCTCCATCGCAATGATTTTGCCAAAACAAATTATTCACAAAAGGATCGCGCCGCGCTGCACTGTTGTGGTGTCCTATTAGTCTAAGTGGTGTCCATGACGCACGATAACAGCTGATCCTACGCAGAGCGAGGCGATACGTGTGCGGTTCCATGGGTGCGTTCCACTAAGCGTTCACAACGCCCAGAATACTCTTTTGGCCGTTCCACATGGCGACTACGCTCGTTATGGTCGCGGCGAAAACGTCATTAATGACGTCATAACTCACGCTCACGAGAAGCCCACAACGACCCATCTCTGGAGGTGGGTCGAAGTGAGCGTTGAGAAAAATAGCAAAGTTGTCAAAACTAAAAGGTCGAAGTTTTCTATTTTCACGATTATAATATTCTAAAATTGTATTCCATTCTTCATCTGAACTGGATGAACTAGTACTTTCGACAGTATTATTGCATGTACGCATCACCAAATAACCTAGTGTTGTCGTTAAAGACATTTTAAATCTATTTGAATGTAAAATAATTGAATACTTAATTGAAATTACATATAAAAATTTAATTATATATTTATTTTTCGACATAAACTAACTTCACTTATAATTATTAAAATTTACACTTAAAACTGATTAAAACTTAATAATGGCACTTGGTACTTAACCTATTAAAGCTTTTGCTTTATTTTTTCTAGCTCGCCATTTGTATTATTTCCTCAACGCCCAAAACGCTCCACAATCCATTCCACTTGGGTTTACGATAACAACGCTCAGGACTAAGTGGAACTAGAAAACTCGTGGTCGTGAGCGTGATCGTCGTGAGTGCTTAGTGGAACGTAACCCATATTTCCTCAATTTAATAAAAACTACACAAGTACCTACACACACAGAGAGAGATATAGCTAGCGTATTCTGTCTCATGATATAATGGAGACAAGCCTATTCCCATATCGAGCACAAATTCCAGACTCCGGACTGATACTCGGCAGAAAATCTCGAATATAATTTTGCCCGACCCGGGACCTCAGAGCGGTACAGCGCACACAGTACAACTACGCCACCGCGGCAGTTACCAGTACTTGCTTACTTTTAAATAAAATACTTTTTGATCGTGACGGCATTGATTGTATTAGGAATAATATCAAATCATAATTCGATACGTTACGACTTATGTAAGTACCTATTTACAATCAGTTGATACGCAGCAAGACGGCAATTTGATTTTTATTTAGATG
Organism: Lapara coniferarum; assembly: GCA_949316025.1. Taxonomy (NCBI): domain Eukaryota; kingdom Metazoa; phylum Arthropoda; class Insecta; order Lepidoptera; family Sphingidae; genus Lapara; species Lapara coniferarum. The sequence continues at coordinate 3,171,009 of OX438922.1, forward strand.
GGTGGGAAGGAGGAGACGATTGACGAACATTAATATGAGAGGGGGAACTTTGAGAGTCAGCAATTTCAACAAAAGATTTACGTACTGGCCGGAATCTTAAGGAAGCCTTTGAAAACGAAATATTTTCTTCTGACATTACCATTTTAATTGATTTTTGTCGAGAATGTTCGGGGTAGTTGGGGAAAGTAGCCATATGACAACCTGAGCAAAACAGACAAGTATATGACTATCAGGAACTGAACAGGTGTTGCCTCTGTGTGGCTAGGCACAACGATAGCATCTAAGCTGGGATCGGCACTGTGAAGCAACATGTCCAAAACGGCAACATTGACGGCACTGAATAGTAGGGAGGAGAAAAAGGGAAACCAGGAGGGAGGAATGAAAACAAAAAGCTTTTTCAGGGAGAGAATCCTCTCTGAAAGTTAAAACAACTGTAGTAGAAGGGACCCACTCGGTGGCACCGTTTTTGGTTACTTTTTTTATTAAGACGGCGGGCTTTAATAACTTTTCCACAGTGGTCAGGGTAATGTAACCCCGATATGAACTCGTCCATAGACCAGTCCGTGCGAATGTTTCTGACAACACCCATACGGGATATATGGTATTTTGGGATTGATGCAATTAATTTGTTTTCAGAAATTAACTGGAACTTAAGTAAATTGTTGGTTGATTCAGCAGAGCTGAACAGCACGGAGATCTTACCACGACCAGCTGATTTAATGCTCCCCTGGACAATATTAGGGACATTTCCTTGAAATAGAATTTTAGCCAACTTAAGGGGCTGCATGACGGAATCTGATTCACTCGAAATATGGATTAAAAAAGGGTCTTATCTAAATCAGAATAAAAAAAAATGTCATTGAAGTCGGGACATGTATAACAATCTTGGATGGACAAAGCGGGCGGGACGTTCTTTTTTGGGATTATAGTAGATATACCAGAATCTATATTAGGACGTTTAGAAGCTTTCTTAGCTAGTGTTAGTTGATATGGCGGGTACAACCGCAGGGCTAAACCCTCCACCCCCATCAGGAGGTTCATCCTCACCGACCTCCATAAGAAAAAAAAAACGGGGGGGACAAAAAAAAAGTAACAAAGGATTGAAACGAAATAACTACAGAAATATAAAAAAGATGACTTACCACATGAAGCGAATTAAACACAATGAAAAAAAAAGTAAAGAGGGTAGAAAATAAAAAAAGACGATAACTTTAGCGCATTAGCGAGACCATAGGATAAAGACTAAAGCACTTATTCTGAGAGCGAGACCGACAAAAACGCGTCGACGACCAAAGACAACCTCGCGCGGAATCTTTGTCAAGTGTCAACAAACAAGATCAAAGAGCATCAAAGAGTATTATATACATTGGGAAAACAAGATATCGAAAATTATTTTTAAAAAATTGTAGTCTGTAGATATTATGGAGTCTATTTCAATTTGTATTTGTAATAATAAAAGCGTGTAAAAAAGACTATTAGTCAAAGAGCATTATAATACTACGGAAACTATTAGTTTATTGTTGGTTACAACATTTAACCATGTCAAATGAGCGATATTCACTCTCCTGGCAAGGTTTTCAAAAAAATATTTGCAAAGGACTTGGCTCGTTACAAGAGGTAAGTATTAACTAGTAACGTTTCAATGTGTAAAATAATGTGTTGGTGCTTTAATGACGTTGTTAGTCGATTTCAATATTCCAGATTTTACTTATTTGCGGACAATCTTAAATGTATGCGTATTATAAAAAATGTTAATGACTCCTATCTATTACAACAAGATTTAAATGTACTGGAGGACTGGTGTCGAGATCATTCAAAATTCTATTTGAAACGCCATATACTTTACACCAACTATACCATGTCAGGTAGTATCTTGAACGAAGTATAGAAGTATATAATTTTCTTTACAGCATGGAGAGTTTGTTGACATGACACTAGCAGCAGACGGTCATTATGTGAAGGTGCACAAGATGGTGATGTCTCTCATCAGTCCATACATTAAGGACCTGATCATCTCTGCCGAATGTTCACACCCTGTCATATTTCTTAACGTAAGTTGGACATATTTAAAAGTGTATCAAAAAACAACAAATTATAAATTAAATCTTTGCTAAGAAAAAGAGACTTAAGTATATTTTAAGGTGAATACAGATGATAAATTTATATATTGAATTAAGACAACAGAATTTTCTACAAATTTTCAGAATGTTACATACACAACATTGTCGTCAATATTAGAATACATATACACAGGGCAAGTGTGTGTGACTAGGGACAATCTGAGTGAGGTTCTGCAGGCTGGGAAGGCATTGCACATAAAAGGATTGGCTGATGTGGTAATAATCTTACTAATATAATGATATATATGTTTAGATGTTTTTTATTAGTAAATCTTGAACCAATTAATAAATTTGTATGAAATTGGGCATACAAACAGAATATTATAGTTTACATTTTATCCTTTTTTAAGGTTGAAAGCTCTGAGTCAGGGCTTGTTGAAGCGGAGCTCGCTATCTTAGAAGTAAATGAGTCTACTTCTCTCAGAACGCATGATCACAAAACAGAAATAATATCAGATGACATGGGCACTGAGGAAGGGTAAGGATTTATATAATTTTGGTGTTTACTTGGCAGCATATTTTTTTTGCTTATGCGGTATGGTCGCCATGCTGAGGTGCTGGGTTCAATCCCCATATTGAATGAAGTTATCCCATTAAATTGGGTGTAATATCGACGGCTCCCAAGAACAAAGTCGTATATGCAAAATGTTAGCTTTTCAGTAGAGCGCTTTGAAAGTCGTTAGTTTGTATTCATGTGCGAATTAGTGCTATTTTCACACATTTTTTTTTTTTTTTTTTTTATTCGGGCACGGCAAAGTGACTGCACCTCACCTGATGGTAAGCGCGATGCAGTCCAGATAGAGTATCGAATGGCAGCAGATAGTTATCTCATGCCATTCGACACAATCATGCCGGCCTACTGAGCTGCTTCTTCACGTTACGGCGGAAGGACCCAGGATTATAGGAAGGAGGGAACACGTGCGCCGGCAAACTATTCCAAAGCTTGATGGTGCGGCAAATAAAAGAATTGGCGAACCTATTGGTTCGGGCCGAGATGGTTTTAACCATCAAGCTGTGGCTTCGGTTGCCGGCACGCGTGGTTCTGCTGAGGAAAGGAGAGGAGGGGATCAGATTAAACAACTCTTCAGAGCATTCGCCATGATACAGACGGTAGAACACGCTTAGAGAAGCGACATCCCTCCGCAATTGTAGCGACTCCAAGTTGCTCGTTACGTCTGCATCATCCACAATGCGGATGGCCCGCCGCTGCAATCCATCCAAGGCATCGAGCAAGTATTGGGCGGAACCGTCCCAGAGGTGCGAACAGTATTCCATACCCGGCCGTACCTGTGCTTTATACAAGCGGAGGATTTGACCGGGCGTGAAGAACCGACGCACCTTGTTCAGGATTCCAACCCTGCGTGATGTGGCAGATATAACGCCTTCGATGTGATTCCTTGGATTCAGATCACAGCGGATATCCATACCAAGGATATTCAGGTCATTCCGCATTAAGAGTGGAACACCCTGAAGATTGGGGAGAGGAGAAAACGGGGATTTTTTGCACGTGAACGCACACACCTGCGTTTTCTTGGCATTGAACTCAACCAGGTTCATGGAACCCCACGTGGAAATGAGATCCAGAGTCCGGTTGAGCTCAATGACAAGATCATTGCGCCTCCTCACAGTGTCCACCCGCAAACCAGGGGGCTCATGGTAGTATCGCCCATGAACCGTGCTGTCGTCTGCATAACAATGAATGTTGCCAAGCGATAACAAATCATTGATATGCAGAAGAAACAGGGTGGGCGACAGCACCGAGCCCTGTGGAACCCCGGCATTTACTGACATGAGCTTCGAAGCGTGCCCATCAACGACGACACGTATTCTACGCTCATGCAGAAAGCCAGAAATCCACGCACACAGGTTGTCGGGCAAACCATATGCCGGAAGCTTGGAAAGGAGACCACGGTGCCAGACCCTATCAAAAGCCTTAGCTATGTCGAGGCTCACAGCTAGAGCCTCGCCATGCCTATCAATCGCCTCCCCCCAGCGATGCATGACGTACGCTAGAAGGTCACCCGTTGATCGGTTCTGACGAAATCCGTATTGTCTGTCGCCGATCAACGAGTGATTCTCCAGGTAGCGGGTCAAGTGCGAGTTTATTAGCCGCTCCATGACTTTGCATAGCACTGAGGTTATAGCGATTGGGCGGTAATTGGTAGGGTCTGTCCGATCACCTTTTTTGGGGATCGGTTGCACATTGGCCTCCCTCCAAGATTCAGGCACTATACCTGAGAGGTAGGACGCACGGTAGAGGCGTGTCAGTGCAGGAGACAACTCCGCTGCACATCTTCTCAATACCACCGCCGGTATACCGTCCGGACCACTGGCTTTCCGAACGTCGAGAGACCGCAGCTCACGCCGCACATCGCACTGTCTGATGCGAATATCAGGCATTGTGAATCCGCAATCAGACAGCGCCGGCGGCGGCTGTGAGCCACAGTCTTCGAGCCGGGAGTTAGCCGCAAAGAGATTTGCCAATAGGGTGGCTTTCTCCTGCGGCTTGTGTGCCAGCGATCCATCTGGATACCTTAGCGGCGGCAGTGAGGGACGGCAGAAGTTAGACTGGACGGCCTTGGCCAGACTCCAATAAGCACGGCTGCTCGTCGGATGGTTGGCCAAAGCACGCCCAATCCTACATATCCGCGCGGCATCCGATCTAACATAGGCCTTCTTGCAGGCCTTGGCGGCACGGTTATAAGCTGCTTTGAGGGAATCAATATTAGGATCCTTCATTGCGCGACCCCTGATCCAAGCGCGATACGCCGCCTGTTTTTGACCAACAGCATCGGCGCAAGCGCGATTAAACCAGGAGCGTCCACGGCCCTTACTAGCGACCTCAGAGGAAGGAATGTAATATTCCATTCCTAACCTGACCACGCCAGCAATAGCGTCGGCACTCGCCGAAGGATCTTTTCCCTCGAAACAACGCTGCCGCCAAGGGATGGATGCGAAATATTCTCGCATACCATCCCAATCTGCCGACGAGTAATGCCAGACCCTTCGCTTAACCTGCACAGGACGTGGAGGCGAAGCGAAAGGTATTGACGTCCCAACCAGGCAGTGATCAGAAGTGCCCAGAGGGGCACTAACGGTCACTCGATACCCGGTCGGGTGACTCGTCAGCAGAAGGTCCAGCAGTGAAGGCGCATGACTCGCCACATCCGGGATCCTGGTAGGCTGGCTCACCAGTTGTGTCAAGTCATGTGTCAGAGCGAATGCATGGGCAGCTCTGCCAGCATGATCAGTCCTGGAGGATCCCAGCCACAACTCATGGTGCGCGTTGAAATCCCCCAAAACCACCATCTCCGCTGACGGAAACTGCACCTGCGCGTCATCCGCCGCCAGGCTGAGGTACCTGAACAGCCGAGTCGTCTCATCGTCCCCGTGGTGAGACCTGTAAAGGCACACGTAGATACGGCTCAAGGAGCCAAAATCCACGTGCACCCACAAAGTGGAAAAGGAAGGGTCCTCCATGCAGCGCAGACGGCGACAACAGACGTCCGATCGAACATACAAACATACCCCGGCCTTTGGCTTGAAGTTTTCTTCAAGCGAATAGCCGGGGTACAGCAGGTATGAATTATCGTCCGGACGGCGAATCTGTGTCTCCGTCAAGAAGAGCAAAGCAGGCCGGGCCGTCTCAAGATGGTGGTGGACGGCATTGAGGTTGGTATGGAGTCCGCGGATGTTGGCGAACTCCATAGTGAAAGCGGTGGTGGGGTTGTGCACCGCTGTAGGACCTGCTTTCTTTGTAGGCACTGTCATGAAGGGGGATGGGATGCGTGAAGAAGCATCGGGAAGCCTGTAAATGGGCACTCAGTGGGCCGAACGGGCACCAGAACACGAGAGCCAGGAATAGGTGAACTGATCCGCCGGACGGAAGGGCCCCCGTACCCTCCCGGGATGGGCCGCCGGGACCCCACATCCGGTCACCAACCGGCACGACGGTCCCACCCAAGATTATGCGCGGCATGGTGAGGCAGCCTCTCGAGGTGGTTAGTCTCGATTGGGCCCCTGTACTATACCGCGGGCGGCCAGCGGGTCAACCGTTTCTACAGGTCTCCCTGGCCGGCGGATCAATACGCCTTCCCCGACTGTGATCCGGAATTACCCACACGGAACAACCTCATACCCAATTACAGGCGCCCCGAGAAACCGGGAGAGCGTAGGCTGATCCCGTAACGCGGCCCCCTTGCGGGGGTCACTATGGCGGTCTTTTCGCCGTGAGCACGGTGGTCGCTACCCGGGCGGATGCAAGCATCCTACCACCACGGACTGTGTCACTCATTTGGCACTACCCAGGGGTCACGTGTAGGGAAACTAGAGTATGAGCCTACGGACGCGAGTGACATTAACCCCCAAAAGTTGTTACTGAACCCTATAGAATATAATGTTTTGTTCACTATAACTTGTGATTTTCACAATTAACTTAGACTTTCAAAGCACTCTACTGAAAAGCTTCATTTTGCATATACGACTTTGTTCTTGGGAGCCGTCGATATAGCTGGCCATATTTGGGTATGATATACATCAAATCAAAAAGCCTTAAAAAGTATCTTTTTTTTACACTGAGGAAGAGTAGACAGGTAAAAGTTAAAACATCAAAAAGGGTATGTGCACTTATGTATGCACGTGAGAAGTTATACTTCTTTGGCATCGTTCAATAATTTAGTATTTCGTATTAATTATGTTAAACTGTGAGGGGGCAGTGGGGGTCAAAATGGATTTGGGAGTTCAAAAGGGGTTAATTTGGGTTGCGGGGTCAAATTTAGTTTGGGGGTCAAGGGGGTGTGGAGGTGGCAGGTGTACAGTACAGTAGACCCACCACACTAGAAGCCCTACCCTAACCTCTAATGTAAAGTTCCAGGTAAAATAATGTTCCTGATAGAATAAAGTGAGGATACTACTTCTTCTTCTTTTAGGTTATGGCTCCACCGTTGCAGCAGTGATTTTGCCAATGTCTTTATGTAGATAGAGTGTGAGATAGAGTTACACGGAAGTCAAAAAGCATAACTTCAGATTTGACTATTTCCTAACAGGATCAATAACAAGTTCCGGCCTGAAGTGCAATATGAAAAGTTGATACTCAAAGTGATCAAAGTATGAAAATTAATGATATTTTTAGATCTAAAAGATGACGAATAAAGCATGATAGTTAAAGCCTAAGCATGATTAAATAATAGCGAATAGAGACAAGTGAGGATACTAAGAACCTCCTTAATTGAAGTCGGTTAATAGTATTGAAACTAAAATACAGTGATGCGCGCGTATAACCTTTGAGTTTTGTGTTACATGACGCGCGCATCTTAAAATTTCACTCTCATCATTTTTTCATAACGCGCTTAAAGAAGTATAACTCCAATTTTAAAAAAAATTACTCTCTTTTTAGTAAATAAAGCTTTTTGACTGTATATCTGCCCTGTAAAGGGATAAAAAGGTAGCTTGCCTTATTTTATTGCGTTGAATGACGAGACGAGCATGCTGTTCGCTTGATGATAAGCGATACGACCACCCATAAACAGAAGCAACATCATCCAGCACCTTGATTACAAAGTACTGTGTGGCATTCCCACTGCGTTCGGTATCCTGAGACATAAGATGTTAAGTCTCATTATGTCCAATACACTGACTATAATGTCCTTCAAACCGAAACACAGTGCATACTCTCTGCTGCTGGGCAGTAGAAATAGACATTGCGGTGGTACACACCCAGGCGGGCTCTTACATATGAGTGACCTACCACCAGTAGTTTTATTCTATTGTATAAAAATAAGTATTTAATATACTAATTTAAATGTTTAAATGCTATTTTTAGGGAACCACTATCACCTGTAGCAAATGAGACAAGCTATAACAAATCGATTGTGACTAGTAGACCAACCATTCAGAAAACAATATCAAAGAATACTAAAGATCAATCCGGTAAGGAGTTTTATATACAGCATGGTTAATGTATAAATGATATGAAAGGTAGCAATAATTTCATCTATCTGTCTATTACACTGTATGGTGTTGAATAATGAAGGAAATAATTTTTTTGTACATTGTGAGCTTAATTTGTTTAATCATTTGTAATACAAGAATTCTTGGAGTAAGAAGTTGGCAAGAAAATAATATTTGTAAAAAAAAAGACATCAATGGGGTTGAATAATTTATACCCGCTGTTATAACATTTTTTTACAGTTCTCGATACCCAAATACAATACGCGATGTCGAACCAGGGGAATCTTCAAATGTTGTTAAACCGATATGTGTACAACGTGCGCTACTCATACAAAAACTCTAACCGCAAAATGTGGAGATGCATATTCTATCCCAAACAGCTGAGATGCCCGGCTTATGTTATTACTGAAAATGATAAAATAATACAGAGGTAAGTTTACAAACATCTGTTCCTAGTCCAGAATGATTCACTGATAATTTCTTGCCTCGCATAGCGGCTGGTAAGGGTGGGATGTATTTCTACGCGTTATCTGCGGGTCATGTAACTGGTGTGATTTTATGGGCGCGTAAAAACCTTATTCGATATGACAATATTAACGCTTAACTCAGCCGCGTTGCGTTAGATAACTTCCTGTGTAATTAGTGTTAAATAGTATTCTTTGTGCCAATTTCCATAGTGATCGACGCTTTTACATACTTTTAAACTTGTTCTTAACTTCTAGGTGTTGTACACATAATCACACGTTTCACGATGCCAATATTATACGGAAAGTTCAAGATGGCAGGGTATTTACTGTTCTCAAAGATGCGCAATTACAAATGGAAATACAAAAAAGGACAAAAGATTCTGCAGCCGAAGAGGAAAACGATAGTGATAAATAATAAACTTTGTTGCATATAAGTTGTATTTATATTGAACCATTTTAAAATCCTAGTTCACTGCATGGGCGTAGCTATAGCTTTGAAATAGGGGGGGGGGGGGTCCTACAATATAAAAATTTTAGAGGCGTGGGTTCTTGCCTTGAATGACACCATATTTTAGCTAAGGGGGGTCAGACCCCCAAAATGTCAGCGGTCCGTGGCGTAGCGTGGTTTATGTTTATGGTAAGCTTAGCGGGGGGGGGGGGGGGCGCGGACCCCCCATTATTTACGCCAATGTCTATGGCGAAATTAGTTTTTTAGATATCCCGAGAATGTTTTCTCGAAAGCATTCTGGGGCGCATCTGGGTGTTAGAGTAGGGGCGTAAGCAATCTAAACGATTAATATGATTTTAATTGCAGGTTTTTTTATGGCAATGTATGACGAGATGAGCATGCCGTTCGCCTGATGGTAAGCGATTCGACTGAGTGCAAGAGTTTTTATAATTTTCTTTTGAATTTCCAAAAGAATTTAAGTACTAATACCTTAGGTCTTAACTTCAAAATAGCTCCAATTAGAGCCTCTTATGTGGATGACAAAAACAATATCGCAAATCACAATTTATTTAATGGCAACACCCTTCTGTGTCAATGTATTATCCTCATATGTCTCAAGGACATCAGCCAAGTGCTCGTTATCCCTGGGTTTCTTGAACTGTCTTCGTTTCTGCGCAGTCCTCTTTCGCTTTGGAGCTACTGGCTTCTTGGGCCCGTGGTCCTGCATGGACTTGATGCCTTGTTTCTCTAGATACTCCTCGATCTTGGCGTCGTCCATCGCGTCTACCGCTGTAGCACGCCATAACTTCACGAACTCTTCGTCAACCTGAAGTAATGATTTATGCGATCAGTAGGGTACAAAATTTTGTCTCCCAATTGTATTTTTTTTTGGAATTATATAAGTTTGTTCGTGGAAACATAACTAGATTGCATCCAAAACAAAGTAAAAAATATACCTTAATTGTTAGTGTTATATTCAATGGGGACAGATGATGATGATGAAAAGTGGAAGAGAAGTTAGGAACAAGGTAAAAAGAAACTTACATCTAAAGTCGCTGTTTTGTCGTTATAAAACAATATTTTCTTTTTATCCGTTGGCCTAGTTATGTACAGTATTTCTTGCGCTAAGTTCTTCAGAGCTCGCTCACAATGTGGTAAAGATTCTTGTACATCTTCTAGCAGTATGCCGCCGAGGCCTTTTAAGTCTTGTTGTTTTAATAACCTGGGGATATAGTTATGATCAGATTCAAATGTACAGTCACATAAGTAACTTCCCGTGATGGACGGCAGCGTGCCTCACTCTGCCTCTGACGCCAAGGGCGTCCTTCGGTGTACGGGGGCTTCTGAGCACCCGCAACAACAGGAGACGGACCGCAACAGCGGTACGCGCAGGGGCGGTTGCGGACGACAACTTAGACGTGAGTCGGAGGAAGCCAGCAGCCGTCCCTAATGCGCCGAAGAAGGCCACCGCGGAGTTTTGGTTGGTATGCCGTGCGGTGTACATAGGTTAGGGACTCGGCCGGCTCAACGTCGGGTCGTAAGGCACGGTGAACCCAACCTAACCGCTCAGTCGTTCCCCTTGAACACTGGGCGGTAGTAATAAGTCACTTTCTCAGCGTCAACAAAAAAAAAAACATAAGTAGCTGAACAAATTCAAAACTTCAAATCGCCTCTACACTTTTGTGTTTTTACCAATTTTCGTTTTCTCTTCACAAAAATAAAATTAAAGGGATTGACTTTACACAAAGAAAAAATTATGTTTTAATTGAACTGAACGCGTAAAGGCGATTTGAAATTTTGAATTTGTTCAAATACTTATGTGGCGGACTGTAGGTTATTTATTTAAGTGACCCAAAAGTTTTAAAATTTTAATATTAAGTTCATAATGTACAAAAGTGATTAACAATTTAAAAGAAAAGTAGAGAACAAGGTTGCGATAATTAATTATAAAATAAAACTTACCTCAGTAAAGATTTTTTGTCTTTTATTTTGTAAACAGGCTTGAATATGTATTTGTTGTCAAGTGTGCATTCTATTTTAGGATTATTCTGTAGTGCTTCTGTTTGCAACCACTGAAAATTACAACAAAACTCGTTAGTTTTACACAAATACCCATTGTTGTACCAACTTACATTCCCCTTCAAGTAGTAATTACATGCCAATTAGTATTATTTGTTTTAAATTATTTCTCATACAACTTTTTATACAACAAAATTATATGGTGTTTTGTTTTTACAGCTAATATTATCTTGTGATTGGACCTGGTCAATGACCCAGTACTTCAGGTGACAATAATAAATTACTAGCTGTTGCCTGCGGCTCCGCCCGCGTTAAAAAGTTTTCCGGGGAAAGTCCCGCTTTATACTTTTCCGGAATAAAACGTAGCCTAAGTAACTCCTTATTACATCAGCTACCTCCCAATAAAAGTCCCGTCAAAATCGGTCCAGCCATTTCAGAGATTAGCCGGAATAGACAGACAAAAATTGAAAAAAAAAAAAAAAAAATTTTTGGTGTATGTACCGTATATATATTCATTGGATAAAGATTAATATTATTACGTTGATACAACTCTTAACAAATAATGCATTAATTTCGACCAAATTTGATTACCATAAAAACGGTTCTAGTGAGTTAATCTTAAGAGATAGACATATACTGTCGTGGACATTTTTTTAGATCATTTCAAGATGAATACTTCTTTCATACATATATTTTTGGTATCTTGAACCGTTTTCGCAGCGCACGCAATGGAAGCCCTCAAGGATGAATAATTTTCCCCGTTTTTTTCACAATTTCCACTATTTCTTCGCTCCTATAGTTGCATCGTGATGTTATATAGCCTAAAGCCTTCCTCGATAAATGGTTTGTTCAACACAAAAAGAATTTTTTAATTCGAAATAGTAGTTCCTGAGATTAGCGCGTTCAAACAAACAAACAAACTCTTCAGCTTTATAATATTAGTATAGATTATACAAATATGGTACGCCCACGCGCCTAAGCGGAATAAAGACGGAATAATTCACAAAGTGAAATATTTGTTTACTGAATTTGTGTCAGCCACTGCTTCGGAATCCGATATTTATAATTTTCTTGAATATTTATGGTCTACTTTTACTACAGTTTCACATAAAATATTACTGAAATTTGCATGGAACTTCATTTTTCGGGGACGCACATTAGCTGTTTCTACTGATTTATGACATTGTAATAATGACATATTTTATCAATTACTAGTAGTGCTCGCGGCTCCGCCCGCGTGAAAAAGTTTTGCCGGGACAAAAATATTTTCCCGGGATAAAAAGTAGACTATAGCACTCAGGGGTTATGTAGCTTCCTATCAGTGAAAGAATTTTCAAAATCGGTTCAGTAGTTCCTGGGATTAGCGCGTTCAAACAAACAAACAAACTCTTCAGCTTTATAATATTAGTATAGATAATAATATTTCTCTATAATATAAACATTTATTACATTATGAATTACCATACCTGTTTGACTTTATTCCCAACATCCAACTGATTAGTTTCGTCCAACACTTCATCCAGGGTGAGAGGATGGTCGTCACCATCCTGATGCCTAGCTCTCATGTGCCTCACGATGCGGGCCAGCACTCCGAATCGATATGAGGAGCTGCCCGTCATCGTTTTATAACTAAAACGTTAAAAATTCAGAATAAGAAATTGCACAAGCAATTTATCAAATAATTTATTGAAGTATGTACTATTGAAACTCTATAAAAAAATAAAGTGATGTACACACACACACACACACACACACACACACACCCTCACGCCTGTTATCCCCGAAGTGGTAGGCAGAGGCGCAACTAGTGCACCCACTTTTCACCGTTATTCCGTCCCATGATGTGATAGGGGGTGAGGCTATCGCTTAAATTCCAGACTCTGGGCTGATACTGAATAGAAAAACTCAATATCACTATGCCCGACTCGGGGATCGAACCCGAGACCTCAGCACTGCAGTCGTACTGAAATACAACTACGCCACCGAGGCAGTCGTTGTGTCGTCGGCAGAAGTGTTGTATTCACTGAATATTTGAGCTTTGAAATTTAGAAGTCCATTTCATATTAATATTAATTAATGTCTTATGTTGATAGCTGTTTTATGTAACACCCTAAATAGTATAATATTTAATGATAGTTCCTTTCTATATGTTGGTTGACTACTTTTTTTTAGGACAGTTATGAAAAATGTATCCAAAATCTAACGGAAAAAGACTTTTCAAAATTGCCGCAATAGTAAGTTATAAAGCTTTGAAACTTGATGGAAGGGGTAGCTGTCAAATAACGGTAATATCAGACTGTGACGTCACTGAGCGTCACCGGCCATAACGCTGTGTGCGTGCAAGAGAGATAGCGCGTCATCCCCGCCATGCCCCCACTATTTTTCACAACACTATGTCAAAAATGAATAAGTGCTTTATTTTTCAACCGATTTTGATGCTGGTTGCATAGAAGAATTTCGTTTTCGTATTATTTTCTGTTACATCTAAAATAATGTACAAAATCAAACATAGGAATCTATCCTATTTAAAAAGTTGGAGAAGCCGAGTACATAAGTATTAGGAAGTGGAAAAAAGCACATCACAAATAACATTATTTTGATAGACTTTATAGAATTTTTGGCTTGAAAATTAATGTACACTACTATTAACTGGAGTAAGTATTAAACCTAAATAACATTTTGTCGAACTATAATAGGCGGCGAACAACTTGAGCACACTACCTTGTGGCAGGAAATTTTGGTAGGCTATTAGCCAGTTACTATACCAGCCTATTGATGTCTGGTAACAACTTTCATTCTTATTCCCCTGTTTGACTGTACAGTAGTCTCTTAAAACTTACTTAGTGGCGTCAAGCTTCGGTCCAGCACTGGCCGAGCTTGACGATTTTGATTTCTTCTTGTTATCATCTTTGAATTGTGACTCATCTTTCTTCTTCTTCTCAACACTGAAAAAAAACACATTATTTTTATCACTTCGGTCTTGTTATCTTGGTACAAGGAATATGGGGTCTTTTATGCTGTTGTGCAGATTTTTTATTTGGATGTAACTTTGTAGGTATTATGAAAAGTCTGTCCAGTTCCTAACACCATATTACAAAAAAACTTGTTTCTTAGGGGGAGGTCATGAATGTTCCCATTATTACTATTTGAACAATACTCATGTAAGTGTTACTATGATTTTGTATTTGTTTGTTGAGAACATGTAAATTGGGTCAAAAGCAGTCGATTTTGTCCCATGAAGCCCCTATCCGAAACTCGATAGTTTATGAGAAATTTAAGATTTATTGAATTTTAAGATAAAACTAACTTAAAATTAAACTTTTTTTCTGAAGTTACGAAATTTAAAGAACCAGGGTTTCATAGGAAGTGAAGGTTGTATAGAACCATAATTGATTCCTAACCTAGAAGACTGCCAGAGAATATTCCAAGAGTTTATTAGGTCTGGTTTAGTGTTGCTTTTAAGATCCCGAGTGAAACAGTGCCTGTATATAACATTCCCAGAAGAGATTGCATTATGAATGCATAAGTCTACAGTTACATTACCAGAAATGCCACGATGGCTGGGAATCCATCCTAGAACTACCTCTATACCAGCCAAAAACCATTGCCTTAGTGTCTCTTTAATTTTAACAGTGAGATGAAAAGAACCAATGTGAAAGGGAGATTTAATGATATCCTGTAATAAACTTAAGGAGTCTGAGAGAATTAGACTTTTATTTAAACTATGCGAATGAACAAATAAAACAGCTACCAAAATTGCAATAGCTTCACCTATAGATGTTTGAGGGGGACATTTAAAATCAAAAATTTTCTTAAACTTTGGAATCCACACAGCAGCGCCAACGCAATCACTATCAGTGAGTTTGGACGCGTCAGTGAAAATGGAGGTCCAATCACTCCATGCCTCAGTAAGAATTCTGGAAAAATTTCTTTGAGCTTTGGAATCACTCTTGGAGATTACAAATTTCAGAACTACATTAGGTTAAAAAATTAGGGAGTCAAATTCAAAAGAGTAAAGAAAGTGGCAATTTGTCTGAAAAACATCAAAGGAGCCATTATAATACTTTTGAATCAAATTGTTAAGAGGGGGAGTAGACTTGTGAGACCAGTAGCCAAGTTCTTGGACTAAGAGAGAGAAGGAATGGAGTTTTTTTATGGAGAGGATGAGATGATTTTTGAAGGGTGTTTATGAAATAGCGGTTGCAGAGATATTTTCTTCGAAGAGCCAAGGGGGTTCCAGACATTCAACTTGAAGGGCATTGAT
Source organism: Lapara coniferarum (assembly GCA_949316025.1). Taxonomy (NCBI): domain Eukaryota; kingdom Metazoa; phylum Arthropoda; class Insecta; order Lepidoptera; family Sphingidae; genus Lapara; species Lapara coniferarum. The sequence goes on from OX438922.1 coordinate 3,186,276, forward strand.
AGGAGAGGATTTCATAGCACCAGTTATTATGCCAGGGGCGGTTGCGGACGACAACTTAGACGTGAGTCGGAGGAAGCCCGCAGCCGTCCCTAATGAGCCGAAGATGGCCATCTAAAAAAAAAAAAAAGGCATTTGGATTGTAATTTATCTAAAATATTTAAGGCTAGTTTATTGCAGGGTTCAAGAACAAAACAACCATAATCAACCCCAAGATCTATTCAACCTGTGATTCAGATATAAATAAATTTAAGGGTGTGTGACAAGGGTCCCACACCCCCAACAAGCCAATCAAAATGATTTCCACATACTTCTGAATGTCCCAAAAAAGTAAACAGATTGTAGTAAAAAATAAATAAAAAAATATTGTAAAATGGAAAGTGATTACATTTGACACTGTTTTTATCATTTTATAGTGGTACAATGGCTAGTAGTTGACTAACTACTACTTCCTCTTTGGTTTTTGGTGCCACTGGGCAATCAGTATCTCAGACAACCTTCAATTAATAAAAAATATGCTGTGGAATGACATGGCATGATAATCATATTCCTAAGTGATTATAACTTCAAGTTTCAACTTACAAATAAACAGATTGAACACTGTACAATCCTTTCTATAATTGTCGACATTTGCCAACTTAATTGGTGGTATTCGCATTATGAGTGATTTGTACGCGTGTGAAAGAGAAAGTGTGTGGGACATGTGGGAGACATGTCCAATAAGGCAGTAAGTGTACCACAATCATGAAACATACGTCGGTGTAGCAAGTGCCTTCTTTTTAAACGCCTCCCGCTCCCGTAGCAGCGCCGGATCCATCGTAGAATATAGTTATCACAAGACAGCTTAACAAGTAAGTGTAAACAACATTGTTTTTGAACTTAATTCAAGTGTTTCACTACACTTTCCGCAAAAAACAATCCGTTTTGAGTTTAACATTTAGTGTCATCTTGACACTTGACACCTGATGTCTCGTCTGACATTGACAATTTTGTTTTTTATTAGGGGTTGACTCGTGATGCATAGCGGTATTTTTAGTCTAATTACAATATTATTATTTTCATCGAAATAAAGGTTACTATCATAAATATTTATTTGATTGGTTTTGATAGTGTTGTTGAAAGAATGAGTTTAATTAAAAATTAATTTACTATCTATTTTAGTTATGAAGGTACTACTTACATCAGTCCCCGCATAATATTATGAAATAGACCTACTTATTCAGTATTTTGTTTACATTTTTGTGTGGTTTGGTTTCTAGACTATTCAGAAAAACTTCGTTATGGCTTCCGATTGACAAGTAATGATATAGCTATGAAAAGAGTAGACTGCAGGTTCAATCCCACGGAGAGACGGAATAACCTTATCTTATTTACTAATGCATGAATCACTGCAATTATTTCCTATTGTATGTGCCAAACTATGTACATTGGTACAATGTACCTACATAGTCTATGCTACCTGCCTAATAAGTATTGCAGATTCTATACTGTAAATAACAGGGCCGCGCCGACCCAAGACAGCGCCTATGTGCGAAATCTATGAAGCGCCTCTGGTTTTTGTCGGCCTGTTTCGATATTTATATTTTTTTATTATTCAACGTTAACCTTTCTTGGCTCATTGTGGAGCACCTGTAATTTTTTTGTAAGTTTTAATTACGAAATAATAGTCTAAGTTAAGAAAATGGCCTTTTATAAATCGTATGTGATAAGTTAATTATGTAGTTGGCTATTGTAGCGACAGCTGCGGTTCTTTTGATTTTAACACATATCTCAAAATTCAAGTGGTTTAAAATTTAATCCACAGGCGTAAGTATTGTCCCACCGCCAGACGAGACGTAGTAGGCGTCGGGTGGACGACTGACCGACGTCTCCTGCCCTGCGGATTGGGGGCGTTTGGAGAATTCCACGACGGTATCCTCTGCCTGTCGTAAAAGGCGACTAATAGGGGCCATCGGGGGTCGCGGGTGAGCGGAAGGGGTCGTCCACCTATTAGTTAGTTTAGCCAACTTTTGTGACCCGCGTGACGGACGGCAGCGTGGCAAATATGCCTCACGCTGCCGTTGACCCCGAGGGCGTCCCTCGGTGCGCGGGGGCATCTGAGCCCCCCCCCACAATAGGTGACGGACCGCACTGGCGGTACGCGCAGGGGCGGTTACGAATGACAACTTAGACGTGAGTCGGAGGAAGCCCGCAGCCGTCCCTAATGCGCCGAAGATAGCCACCGCGGAGTTTTGGTTGGTATGCCGTGCGTTGTACATAGTACATAGGTTAGGGATTCGGCCCGGCGGTGGCCCGATGGTTCCACCTCTCCGGGTGGCTCAACGTTGAGTCGTACGGCACGGTGAACCCAACATAACCGCTCAACCATCCCCCTTGAAGGCTGGGCGGTAGTAATAAGTCACTTTCTCCGCGTTAAAAAAAAGGCGTAGGTATTGTCTTGGAAGACTTGTACTTACTCAACTATAAAGAATGTGTTGCAGTATAACAAATATAATTTCAATAATTAACGTTGCCATGTCATCCTGTTTCCTGCGCCCCTATTGCCTTAGCGCCTGGAGGCCTGTGTATGCCGCACACTTAGCACATAGGGACGGCGCGGCCCTGGTAACAAAATAACTAGGTAACAAGTATAGCATGCAGGCAAAGTTGCGATCCGTCAACTAATCTTTTGCCAGTACATTTTCTCTCTTTGTAAATTGTAAGGTATTGAATATAAAACAACTTACCATGAAATTGATAGATTACCGTATGCATAAACGAAAGTAATTAATAGTTCGCCAATGCGTTAAATTGTGAAAGCGTGTGTATAATTGATTTAGTAATCCACAAAACAATGAAATGGACGTTATTTCCCCTTTACATGGGCCGCAGTTCGATACTCGTATTGCGCTTACAAAAACTGGTTTCCCGTAGTTAGTTCAGTGTGCGATTGAATTCGCTGTCCGTAATTGTCACTGCTGTTTCTTCCGAGTGGCAGTGTGGACGTTTTACAAAACGGTGCGTATTGTTATTTATCATTGAGCTCTCGAGTATGTCAACTTTTTATCCTACGCATCTATTTAGGTTAAAATTTATCCTTTTTCGCATGATTCTAAATATCTTATCATTGTTTAGTGTTGATATGGCCTTAAAAGCGACTGATTGATATGGAATTTTATTTTAAAATATGATTCAATGAAGTGTTGTATTTTTAAGATCTTGGTGTATTTTTGTCACTTACTAACATTTGTTAAGAATTACGATCGCTTCTATTATCAACTGGACATTTTTTTGGGTACTTAATTGGTTTTTAATGTAGTGTCTCGAAATACAGTCAATTTGTTGTGAATTGGCATTTGCAACAACGCTCGTTTTCTGACGCTCTTTTATGTTAGGAAATGAATAATCTCTGCACGTGATACGAATATTATGTCATTGTGTTCACTAGGCTTAATTTATTGAAATGGTTTAACGCAAGAGAAAATAAACGGTCAATAAAACTATACAACGAGTTTGTTTTGTAAATAATGGGTGTTGTCATTTGTCGGCATACACGATTCTTGTATGAATACAATTAGGGGGATATCTCAATAATTTATTTTGTGTGTATTTTTATATAATCACATTAATCTTCGAAATAATGCATTTACATGCATTACATTTGCCACGTAATTAGATTGGTCCATACAAAACAAAGCTTTTAATATAAGTTTGCTAATCGTTTTACCAAAAAATGTACCTAATCAACGTATCCAATCAACATTTTAGCAGTTTGTTAGTCACTAAATATTATTATGACATTTCACCCAGCGACTCTTCTTGTAGTAAAGGTGAATCACTGGTTGAAATGGTATTCGTCTAAAGCTAAGTTTAGACCAGCAAATTCTCATAGCAATATATTATATGGGCAAGTATTGTCCATTTCATTTTCTAGATGCGTTTATATTGGTAGTACTAATAATTCTCTACACAAATGCGAATTGTCGCAGGCCCTACAAGCTCTAGGTCTATAATTTACAAATTTTAGCAAAATTGAGCTTGTTGTGACTGTTTACGTAGTAAAAAATCGCTTGTGGAAGATAGCTTCTACAAGTTTTCTTGCTTATCTAAACCTCGCTTAATGATGAGATCCAGTTTTTTTACCCTTTATTTATAATCATGTTGTACGTCGAAAGTATTCTTTATATTTTCTTTTTTTTCGCTAAGACGGGTTTTAATCTTGGTTTCTATAATATTATTAACAGCATAAATCGGTCAGAATATAGTATAATGAGGTAAAGTTGATGAGACAACCTTATTTTTTTTTTGCTTTACCATGCAGTTCTTATTTTTTAAACATTAGCATAATATTTTTAGAATTTGATTACTTATATACCTATATAGAATGACGTGCTGTAATTAAACTAAAACAAACAGGCCAATTTTTCTTAAGCCTGTATGCGTGACAGCTGTGTCATACCATACGCTGTCGCTGTATCATTCTGCGTATTCTTGTGTGCGCGCATAATCATACCATTTACTGCATGGTATCCACTAAAACGTGGAGAAAATTATATCTACAAAACAAAAAAATTGCACTCGAACTCATTTAGTGGTAAACCTTCGCCTCTATTTTTTTCGCTGCGTCTGAACGTTGTGTCTATCTAGGTACTAACTTTTGCCCCCTGGCTCCGCCGTCGTTAAAAAGTTTTTCCGGGATAAAAGACCCACTTTATATTTTCCTGGGATAAAAAGTAGCCTATGTGTTAATCCTTTAACACATACCTAGGCTAATTTTTATCCCGGGTATTTCATGTCCTGGAGGGCATGATCACCCGAGTGTCAAATTTTATCGACATTCGTTCAGTAGTTTTTGCGTGAAAGAGTAACAAACATCCATACTTAAAAAACTTTCGCGTTTATAATATTAGTAGGATGGAATTATTCAAAACATCCAGCGTATAAAAAGGGCATACCTAAATGCTAAATACAAACTAGTTAAGCAAGTATTATGTTCATTTTCATAGAAAAAAAATACTGGAGTCCAGTAACTTGACGGATTTGTAAAAAAAAAAATCTTTATTCATTACGCAGGCGAACATAGTTGCACTTATAATCAGTCAAGATACATTAAATTGATTAGATAATAATATTTTTAATACCAAAGCTAACGTCACTTACATAACTACAGAAATTTTTATTAGGAGTAAAATCAATGATGAAAAATAAAATGTAAGAAGCCAGCTCGGACTGGCAGGAAAAGCAATATAAAATAAAGAGATCATTTTTATTAAAATAATAATGGGAGGAACGCGTCGCGATCCTCACCGGTGAGGATACTACATACCCTAGCCTAGCTAACCGGACACTACATGCCCTAGCCTAGCTCACCTACCAATAACTTAACCTAGCAATTATTAACCAATTGCGATATCGGGCATAAATTGAAAAACATGACATACTTGTCAAACATGATGATCGAATGCAAAGTCCCTTCGAAAAATAAATTAATGAGACGAATGGTCCGTGGGCCAGTGACAGATTTTGATGACCAAGTTTCTCTCAAACGATAATTGGTGAGACGCATCAGAGACGTGTATCATAAAACCTCGTGAACGTCAGCTTCGGCTCCGTGGGTGCCATGAGCGGTGGTAGCCTCCCAAAGATGTAGAAAAAAAAATATTATTCAGTCATTTCCTCCCAACTAAGAATCATTTTAAATTGTAGCTAACCCGATACCTTGAAGAAAAAAAATAATCAGCTGACTGTAACTTGGGCATTATGCGTCAGCTGGTCAATCAAACATGTAAAAAAATATATCATTTCAGTGATTTCCTCTCAACTACAAATTTACCTGATGATAGCTTATACGCAACTATGAATAAATATATATGTCAGCTGGTTGTATGCCGGGGCAAAAACCGTCAGCTGATGCCTTGAAAGTTATAACGCAGGTGTTAGGCGAGAGCTTCTATTACATAATTACATGCATCAACTGACAATGTTTCCCTCCAGTTACTGATAGTAGATTCTCTTTATTAATTACAGCATTGTATTATCAAACTATACATGTAAAATGCTTTGACCTGAATAACTGACTGACGGTTAAACGCACAGCCCAAGCCTCTGACCGTAGAGATCTGAAACTTGCAGGGTGTGTTCCTTGTATGACGCGATGTAGGCATGCAACACTTTTCTAACCCTTAGATTAGAAACGTGTTGCAAGGGTGGTACCTGCAGTAGGTTGTGTTAATCTGAAAAGTCTTCTGCTGACCACTTTATCTTACTCCGGAGAGTACAATAAACTATAAATTCATAATCACTGTTCTTAATATTTCTTCAGTTATTTAATTATATACGTATTAGTCGTAAAGTATTTATACATTTCATCGGAAAACTCATATCTGAGCGTAAAGTCAAACATTTAAGATACATTATATCTTCCCAGATGAAAATTTATAAGCTGACTAGTTTTGCCCGCAGCCGCGGTCGTACGAAAGAGTTTTTTTTTTATAAAGGTCCCACTTATACATTTTCACGGGATAAGAAGTAGCCTAAAACTTTCCAGTTTCCCAGATGCTCGAATTATTTCGATACCAAATTTAATCAAAATCCGTTTGATAGTCTTTGAGTTTATCGCGTACAATCTTTTTACCCCATTAGGGGTTGAATTTCGCAAAATCCCGTCTTAGTGAGCTCCAACGTCCTAAAAGGAACCTCCACAAATTTTGAGACTCCTAGCACGTGTAGCTTCTCAGATTTCGTGATGAGTGAGTTAATGACCTTTCGTTTTTATACATATTATATATTACGGGATGAATTTCAATAGAACATGAAACACGTCTTCTATCAGTTCTGTTAAAAATAAGTTTAAGCAATATTTGAAGTAGGTTGGACCAAGGAATCACGTTGGCCCATAGGGGTAGACTTTCGGAAAATTCAATCTCATTAGATGCCTATGGCATATAAAGAACACACCCTGCAAGTTTCAGGTCTCTACGGAGTCTACGGTCAGAGATGTAGGCTGTGCGTCAGTCAGTCATTCAGGACAAAGGATTTTACATGTATAGATTGATAATACAATGCTGTAATTAATAAAGAGAATCTACTATCAGTAACTGGAGGGAAACATTGTCAGCTGATGCATGTAATTATGTAATAGAAGCTCTCGCCTAACACCTGCGTTATAACTTTCAAGGCATCAGCTGACGGTTTTTGCCCCGGCATACAACCAGCTGACATATATATTTATTCATAGTTGCGTATAAGCTATCATCAGGTAAATTTGTAGTTGAGAGGAAATCACTGAAATGATATATTTTTTTTACATGTTTGATTGACCAGCTGACGCATAATGCCCCAAGTTACAGTCAGCTGATTATTTTTTTCGTCAAGGTATCGGGTTAGCTACAATTTAAAATGATTCTTAGTTGGGAGGAAATGACTGAATAATATTTTTTTTTCTACATCTTTGGGAGGCTACCACCGCTCATGGCACCCACGGAGCCGAAGCTGACGTTCACGAGGCTTTATGATACATGTCTCTGATGCATCTCACCAATTATCGTTCGGGAGAAAATGACTGACGAAATTTTGCACTGGCCCACGGTCTAGAAGGTAAAAGAAAATTAACAGACAGAGTAAATGATAGCAAATAGCCATAATAATCCATACGAATGGTTTTTTCAATATTTTCTGAAATCCAATCAGAAAAATCGATAGGTGAATGATTTTTTTGTATTATTTAACGGTATGGCTAATTTTAAAGTCTCCATGGAGCTTAACAGGTAATGAACTTGAAATCGTGGTCAGATTCTTAAATGTGTATTTTTATTTTGTAAATATGAGTGGATGGGTCTTTGTGGTTAAGACTGTATTTCCCCCGTTATCTTTATCTGGGTATCTTGAATTGTGGCGGTTTTACCCGAGCTACAGACGAGACCCGCGTGGTAAAATATTGAAGATATTTGTGCAGGTGCGAATTCAGTATCTTGGCTGGGGGACTAATGACCTCTTTTTTCCAAATTATATTTCTATAATATTGTTTTACCACAGGTTGCGTTGTCAGTTTTTACTGGAGCCAGCTTTTTATATAAGGGTATATAGCACGTAATAAGTATTTCCGATACATAATGATTTAATATCAATATTTTTGTTTGCCCGCACTAAGCATTTCACTTCACAATTTAAAAGCTCCCTTCAAGGCGTTTTTTAAATTTTAATTACGTAATTCTCCACAATAACTAAACAGTAAGGTAACGGTCAGTGTATGTATTGGTTTTTACATAATTTTGTTTATTGTTACAATTGAACAATTTGAATACCAAAGCATGTTGTGTGCTTTTCACAGTGTTTTATTACATTGTAAAATATGTTTTGAATGCGATCCCGACATTAAAGATCAGACTTTTGTATTAATTACTTATCATTAACATCTTAAATTACGATCATTCAATTTATCGGTAGGCGAGTGAGTGATCCAATATTGCTCTTTAATGTTACGATATGGCCCAATTTCAGTACGTAAAGTTCAATTAAATTGTGTTGTCTTATGTCTATGTATATCAAAGTGAAAGCAGTATTGCATTTTATTGACACCTGACACAAAGCGCTTTGGATGTGTTCTCGTATTTTTGTATTACACAATTACCATTCAAACAGAATGGCATCCGTGCCGTTGACGGTTAATCTTTCGCCAATCGATAGCCGATACTACATGTACGCCGCCTTGCTTACCAGCAGGTATATGGCAGCCTCTTTACCGTTTTCGTATAAAAACATGCGTACAAATTACAAACAAATCCTTTTAATGTTAGTTTACAAACTAGGTATATCTAAATGGTGAAACGTTGCAATTGAAATAGATACGTGGAAATTGAAGGCATAAGTCAAAACATTCTTGTGTCGTTCCAAGTCCCTGCTTAAAGAAATGAAGAAGTCGATTATTCATATATTATATACTTAGTCTAACTAATACCTACGTGTATAATACTTAGCAGTTTTTACATTAGAATTTGATTGGCTGTAATGTAGTATTTTTACGGAGTAGTTTTAAAATTATTATTTTTGTTCACAGGTAACGATGTGGCTTCGTAGGTTTTACATATACAGCGTGTACATTATCATATTAGCAAAATGGTGAGTAATTATTTTTATTATAAAAAACATAAAAAAGGTAACCCTCTCACGAGGCACGAGCCTACAGGTTACAAATTCCATTAAAGCCTCAAGGAACGAACAATTAGGATCATTTTTTTCTCATTCACACTCTTCAAAGGATATAATTGAAAAGTTGCTCGTCTAATCATGCACTTCTAAATGTTCAAAACAATTTGTACAATACTCGCACGTTTAAGAAAAAATGTGTCGCAGTGGGCGAGAAAGTGGTTCGAGCGATGATTGTGAAGTGATTCTTGTACGACATAATCGCATGCGAGTTTTTATGATCTATATGATAATTTCCAGACCATTATAGCAGTGATTCCGGACGATTCTAGCGTCCGATCGGGAGACAAAAATTTGCTTCGTGTTAATGAATCTTAATAGTTAATACGCCATTAGGTCAACGAGTATATAACACAGTCCAAGTGAAGATCCGTCCACTGTGAGAGTGTATTCGCTGATGTTCTCCACAATTATATCGAAATGCAGGTGTACATGAAGCAGGTTATCTCATTACCTATCATTGAGTTCACTTTTCTAAATGGTATAATGGCCGATTGTGGTGGACGATGTATTTACCAATTTAAGTCAACGAGAAATGCACAGTTTTCATTAATAAGTAAGAATTATCTTTGTTGCCCGATGAATTTGTTCGTTTCATGAGGAACTAGCTTTTGCTCGAGGCTTCGCCCGCCCTAAACCCGACCTTAGGATAAAAGTAGCATAGAGAACTCAGGGATTATGTAGCTTTCTACAAGAGAAAAATAATTGGAATCAAATTAGTCCTTGAGAGATTACTCCTACTTCCAAAGACCTTATGAAACTTTACTTCTTTCTAAAATAGATATTATAATAAAGTTGTTTTAATTTGCGTAAACTATGCGTGGGTGAGTGAGTCATTCAATTGTATGGTATGCCATTTTAATATGTCACAAAAAAATATGTCCTCCGAGTGTGGGAATGACCCTCAATCTCTGCTTCGCCAATCCGTCCCGCTTGCAAAGAAAGGCGGGGGTGACGAGGAGCTGATAGTCGAAGTCTAGTTAGGACTAGGCTGCCATCCGTCCGGAATTCCCCGGATTTGTCCTAATTTGAAGGGCGTCCGGCGGCCGTTCGGAAGAAATGCTTTTTGGTTTGTAGATAAGCGATAAATTAAAATAAATCTTAGTTAAAGAATCTATTCATAATAACCCGCATTCAAGAAGGCACGGCAGAATATTTTTGCAGAGGTGTCCGGGGAAAAAACCATATTTTGCCCAAATGCCCGGTATTTTTGCCGTGTTTATCCGTCGTCGGTAATTTAGGTGATGGCAGCCCTAGTCAGAACGGACTCAAAATAAATTAGAATAATGAATTTAATTACACAAGACATAATAGAGGGGAGGGGGTGTCATGACCGCCGTTAACCCCCCCCCCCCCACCTCTCTGAATCCGCTCTTGCTCGCAACTTGATTATCCCAAGTCGGTGTAAATGTTTAAAAAATCTTTCCCAACCTACTTCATAGACCGTAATCGAAAATTAGCTAATTATTTAATGAGATTCTTTCACACTAATTTGTTACCGTTTACGTTATTTTTAAAACGAAATTATTTTTAATTATCGTGATGTTTTATTTGACACTATGCAATGACAAAACGTAAGAGTTAATGCGCGGTAATTGGTAAATGAGTTTCCCGTTGGTTACATCACGTCTTGAGGAATCTATATCGTTGAAAAATAAAACGAAATGTAAATTATTAATATAACCACAAATTACCTTATTAATTCTGTTGTATTATGAATAGCAGTTTCTTAATTGGGCGTCATTTTTAAATTAGGTATAAGTATTGCAAACGATGAAGCTTATTATGTCGTATTACAAAACGATTAACTAAAATTAATGTAAACGTGTACCTGGCATTTTTACGGTGCGTCAAATGGGCTAGTGTGTCACCTCAATATATTAATTTGTGGTAGAGATTACTTAACGTCCAGTTACACACTTGTTTGTTCATTTGCCGACCTAAACTAAAACGTTGATGTAAGGTTTGCATTCACGTCTGTCTTAAATAGGTACGACATAATTAGTTGCCCCAAAAAACGTTTAGCATATTTGAAACTTCGTTTTGTATCTTTAAAAACTAAGTTACCATAGCTTTGCAAAAAATATCGTTAAATGACAAAGTAATTTGTTTTTTTTTTCACTATAATATTAATGACATTAACACACTATTTTATATATCTGTCAGACATAGCTAGGCGCCGTATTTGTTACAAACCGTTCTAGATATTTCTATATTAGCAATTACCTGTTAATTTATGTGCTGCGCGTGGGACATGTTTTAGAGTCCACAAAAAGTGTTCTACAGGGCTCGTGTGGCATTTTATAAAATAACTAAATATTGCTCGCGGCTTCGCCCGCGTATAAACATTTCCTAGCATAAATCATAAAAGTCTCTTAACATTTCTTTTGCTGAAGAACGAATTGTACTATACCGTTTATATACCTACCTATTTTGCTATGCGGTGTATAAAGATGGCTTTTTTATACCACGGTACGATGAGCGTAGCTTCAGATCCATTTTGTCCACATTGTTAATTTGTAATATTATGGACCTGGATTATAAGAAATTGCTGAAAATTGCGAACTAATTCTGAATATTGGTAGGACTTCGGTATTTTGGTACATCCTTTACCAGCTTTTAACAGTGCTATTTACGAAGTCTGTTTGTATTTCCTTATTGTATTTTTTCTATTTATTCAAGTGTGGACATTTCAGGTACGTAATTGAATTATGCTGTTAAGCATATTGTTGACTTTCGCGAAACCTGCTGTGTAACTATAAAGTACAAAAAACATCTGTGATCCATTGTTTCCCACGTACGGAGAGTAAATTTTAAATATTTATAATAATTGAACAAGTTTGCATGTTTTCATTTTTTTTTCTGTACAAACTACATTAGTATTTTTGTATAGGTCTACGTTAAGAATTCAGTTATTATACCTATCTCCAGAATCTTTGGAGCCTATAAATGGCTCTCCCTCAACCGTACTCCGGGAAAACCCGCGGAGACGGTGCCGCTACTGAGAAATTCAACCGCAAGGGTTTTGAAAAATACAGGTTTATTATAGGAGGTTATCAAAATTAAAACCTAAGAACGTATTTTATTAACACGCTTTTATTAGCTTCAAACGTATGTATGTATCTATGTAACGGAAACTTTGAACTTTTCTCTTATCTACACTATTCTTATTTCAAATTTATTAAAATTTATTTTCTATGTTTTAGTTGGATTTTCTATAAAGCGTGTTTTTTAGTTTTTTTTAAACTGTTATTTATTTTTAGTCACCTATTATCTATTAGTAGTGCACAATCACCCAATTTGATGCTAGTAGGTACACTTTCTCAAGATAAAATGACTCATTTTACATATTGTAACAAGTAAGTGCTATCGTTTCGGAGATGTACAATGGAAACAGCAGATAACTCTTATTGTCTACTTTAGTTCTAAGTTGCATGTTACTGATAGACGACGCGCAAGCGACTTCTTTAAAATCTTAAGGTGGTCGAGTATATCACTTTTATGATTTTACTGGCTTTTACCCGCGGCTCCGCCCGCTTGAGTTTTTCAGGGATAAAAGTCCCGCTTTATATTTTCCCGGGATAAAAAGTCTATGTGTTAATCCAGGACAGGATCTACCCGTGTGCCAAAATTCATCGAAATCCGTCCAGTATTTTTTTCGTGAATAGTAACAAACATCCATACATCCATACTCACAAACTTTCGCGTTTATAATATTATAGTAGGATGTGAGCTTACGGTGATGGAAAACATGATGAGGAAACCTTTTTTTTTTTTTTTTTTTTTTTTTTTTCCCTCTTCGGCGCATTAGGGACGGCTGCGGGCTTCCTCTGACTGAAGTGTCTAAGTTGTCGTCCGCAACCGCCCCTGCGCGGTGCCGCTTAATGCAGCCCGACAACTTTATGGGGGGGGGGGGGGGGGGGGCACACGAACTATCTCGCGGCGGACAGTACCCGTGCCGACCAACCCGACCCCCCTAGTCCCCTATTAGTCGCCTCCTACGACAGGCAGGGGATACCGTGGTGGAATTCTTCAAACGCCCCCAAACCACAGGGCGGGAGACGCCGGTCAGTCGTCCACCCGGCGCCTCCTTCGTCTCCTCTGGCGGCGGGAGGGATCTTCTCGCTCCCGATCCCTCTCGGCACTCTCCTTCTGCGAGAGGACCACCTCACAGAAGTGGGCCACCGCACGCCAGGCCTCCCGACTGCCGACCATGGAAGCGACCACGGCCGACAGCGAGAGGTCTCCTCCGACGACTGCTCTGAGAGCGCTGCGTTCCTCATCCCAGGCTGGGCAAAACTCCAAAGTATGTTGGGCCGTGTCCAGCAGGCAGTTATCACAATGGTGACACACGGCCGACACCTCCTTCCGTACCACCCGAAACAGGAACTCACCGAAACAGCCATGCCCGGTGAGCACCTGCGTCAGGCGGAATGTTGCCGCTCCGTGGCGCCTGTCCAGCCAATCAGCAAAGACAGGACGCACTGCCTCTACGACCCTGAGCCCCGACGACGGGGCCTCCAGCCTGAGACGCCACTCCTCCACGGCGGCTCGCCGTAGGGAGGCCCTCTTGGCCTCTACCTCCTTCAGGGCCGGACGTTGCCCGCGACTGGACGCCTCCTCCCGCCAATGAAAGGCATCGGCAAGGGATTTGGCGTCCAGGTCCCAGGGCAGAAATCCGGCCAATAAACAAGCCGCCTCGAAAGAGACCGTGCGGTACGCCCTGATCGCCCGCTGCGCCACAACTCTCTGTGGGTTACGCAGGAGAGCGATGCAGCGGTCGCCCAGGGAGACGGCCCAAACAGATGATGAGGAAACCTGCATACCTGACAAATTCATTATATGAATTTCGAAGGTATGTTAAGTCTACCAACCCGCACTATGGACCCGCACACCCGCGTGGTGGACTAAGCCCAAAAACCCTTCCAGAAGTAGAGGAGGCCCGTGCTTAGCAGTACCTACAGTATATAATAATACTTTTAACTATAGCTGTATCGTAATTGATTATGGAGTAATTTTACTTTTTTAAAATTCGTTCCGCAAATTGATCATTAATTGTAAAATGTGTATTAATAATCAAAGGTATATTTTTAATATGCAGTTCCAAATTAGATAATGTTAGAAACGGTGAATAATGGAACGATTTGTCAATCGTCGTCATCCACGTTTGTTTTGCATATGATAAACGATTTATTGTGTTTAGAAATAAATATACAAACGAACGAACGGACTGCCTCGGTGGCGTAGTTGTATTACGGTACGACTGCAACGCTGAGAGGTCTCGGGTTCGATCCGGGTCGCGTCGGGCAAAGCGCTATTGAATTTTTCTATTCATTATCAGCTCGAAGTCAATTTGTGCATGCTATGGCGATAGGCTCGCCCCCTATCACATCATGGGACGGAATATGCGTGGCGAAAAAAATAATTAAATTGTTTGTTGTTGTTTTAATGTGAAAAATAAATTGTTTAGGTTATATTGTGAAGTGAATAAATATTGTGAAGAAGGAAGTACATGTGAATATCCGGTAAACGTCGGGAGAAAAATAAAATTAAAAACCACGATAAAATCCGTTATAATAGCTTAATTTCAATATCCGGTAATTTATAAGTAGAGCGCATGAAATGGGGCGTCGGATTTTTTTTTGTGAAACGGAGTTGCTGATCTGTTTGATTTGAAACATTCATGATGTATGAAAAACTTTTAACAGTTTAGCTCTATCACTATGGTCCTTTTAAGTAATTTCAAAATTTTAATGTCACTCGGCGAGTCATTCCTTCGTCTTCATAACTTACTTTTAATTTAACCTGATTTTGGTTGTCGATTATCGTGTTGGTAATTATTTTATTTGTAAATTATAAATAAGTTCACGCATTTCCCAGAAGGACGTGGACGATAGCCTAGTTGGGAATGAAACGGTCTGCCGAGACAATGTCCGGAGGTTCGAAACCCAAGGCACACGCCTCTGACTTTTCAAAGTTACGTGTGTATTGTTTATCAATTATCGATCACTTTAACGGTGAAGGAAAACATCGCGAGGAAACCTACATACCTGAGAATTCTCTATAAGAATTTCGAGGGTGTGTGAAGTCTGCCAACCGGCACTACGCCAGCGTGGTAGACTAAGGCCTAACCCCTCTCAGTAGTAGAGGAGGCCCGTGCTCAGCAGTGAGCAGTATACAGGGTCATTTTGTAACCGAATACATAAATTTAACTGCGATAAAATCAATTTGAAAGAAACACCTTGCAGTTAATTAATTTAACCATAAGTGTAAAAGAAAGAAGTACATTTTTCAAACAAAATAAATAACAAAAAAGGTCTTTTAATTTTAGACATCCTATTGCCACTACTAGTATACGAGAAATCGTCGGAGCGTCAACATCGCACTTTGGTATGTGTGTTTCATTGATAATATGCTCACGCACACGCGAACAAGAGATGCACACACGGAGCGCAACGATAAGCTGTCACATCGCGCCATCGTAACCAAGAAGCTTTATTCCAAACCGACAAGATGAGGTCGCTATTATTACCAATGCTTCTGTGTCAGGTCACATAGGTCAATCTAAACAACAGTCACTTACTAGATTCTGTCAGAGCCAGTTATGTCTCCTTTAGAAGACTGAAATCATTGCGGCATCTTCGATAATATTCACAGTCCATACACCGCACGTAGCTTATCAAAAAGCTTCACAACCCTAAGATTCTATCAACTATCACACGATACTTCAGCAAGAATCGCACGCTCAAGCCGCCAAATTCGTCGATCGATTTCGTGAAACCGTCTATGATGCTACCGTTATGATACGAGTGTCAGCGAGGTTCTGGAAGATTGGAATTTTGAACATTTACTTAGTAATCCCTAAAAGTACAAAAGACATTTCAACGACCTTCTCGGAAACATTAACACTTTATTCACGAGCTTTGTAAATGTAAATCATAGTTTACCACAACAGAAACTTAAAAATTAACACAATAGAATAATTAGAGAACATTTGATCGTGTGCGAATAAAAGCCGACAAAGGACTAACTAAACTAAAAACCTACACATGGCTCGCGTCTCCCGAAGCGATGTCAAAGGCAAGGTCACTCAGATCGATACAAAACGATTTAATAATAAAATTACAATAGGTACCTGTAAATACATAGGGAGCATCGGCCTAACATTCAGTACGTAAATCGACATACGCCACATCGTGTTGCTGCTCGGCGAGCGCCGAGTGGCGACTGGCGGGCAACGCGCGCGCAGGCCCCCGCGCCTCACGGCGCATGCGCCTGGAGGAGCCAGTGCGGGGCCATATTTTAGGCCGCGCGGGATAGGCATAAAGTCCGCGAATCCCGGACCGCGAATCTCGATGTATTTCGACACGTTACACATTTTGATAAATATCACTTGTACTTATTGCTATTACCTGGAATTGTCGTAATTTACTAGTAGGGTAAAAAACGTTTAATTTTTAGCACTTCGTAGAATACACGCACACTTTTGTCAAGAATAAGTAACATTTACGTAAGTAAATAGTGAGTAATGACTGAACTTAATTTAAGATAACCAGGATATTCAATTGACCAATGACCAAAATTATTGTAAGTAGGTAAAACATGGGTATTTAGAAGGATGTTTGTGCACTTGGTCGAGTCACTTTATAAGTGGTTAGTAAACAACGCCCGTTTTAGGTATTATTACTCAGGCCGGAACTATTAAAAATTACGATTGTTATTGCGGTGCGGAGATACTGGGGTACTCTGTCAGAGGTGTCCGGGAATAAACCCTTATTTCGCCCAAATGTCCGGGATTCTTGCCGTGTTTTTCCGGCGTCGGCAATTTAGGTAATGGCAGCCCTATACAAAGAACATGCCGACAAGTGCGCCGTGCGCCCGCTGGCGCGCGCGATCGTTGGCCTCGCCAGCTGATGTTCGTGTTACACGTGCTCCCACAGGGATACCAAGCTTTGGTACTATTACCTTATTCTGCAATATCTTGCAATATTAGTTTTACATTGTTCTATGCTATTTAGACCGTACCACAATGCATATTGAAATTAAATGATGTTTGAGCTCTGGTATGCTTTATTGCTTAAAGTAATGTTATTTTTACAATACAAAGATATTGCTGCGTATTCGTTTAAGTAGACTTTTCATTAGCATAATTACCCTAGTTATTTTATTATTTAATACACTTATTTAAGTGTGTTTAGAAATCCATGTGATAAATAAACTAATATCCGATTCTTTGAAAAGCTGTGTCATTTTAGCAAACTTGTCGGTTAAAATGTTTATACTGGCAACACAGCGTGTTTGAGTGCGTGTTTGTAATGAATGGCGTGCGAAAGAGACACAACATGTTGGTATCTGCACATTAGTTTCAATGTGTTAGTAAACAAGATCAACGACTCTGACGCGATACAAAATGTAGCTAGAGATTAGAAGGTACAGAAGGCATAATAAGGCGATTGGTAGTATAAAGTATTTACGTAAGCCTATTTTAGGCATGACGTCCAGAAATATTGATGTTAAAATTAAAATAAACGTTGAAATATCATACGGAATCTAAAAAATGTGATATCAATAGATTAAAATCCTGTAACTTTTTTAATAACCCGACTGCGAGTTGTTAAGTACCTACCTATTTCGGTAGGTAAACTTATTTATTAACGAAAACAAAGTTTAGTATTAAAGAATTAATACTTTTCTTTACAGCATAACACTTAAAAAATAATTAGTTCCTTTTCATACAATAACATGACAATTTTTTATTTCATGTTGATATTTATAACGTATTAGTTAGGGAGTAGGGACTGCTCTAGTAGCAATTTAATTATTTTATTTCAAATTCCACGTCTCAAGCGGTACTGCTGCAGCTATGTGAGTGAATGTATTGCAAGTGAATTTGTGAGTTGCCCTTCTTAATCCTATAGGTTTTGTAATAACATCGTCAGCTGTGACGTGATTCACTGAATAAAGTAAAGCGCGCTAAAACACAGCGTGATCAAAAAACTATAAAACTATAATCGGGATTATTGGCGAAAGTATGCGTTACCCATGGATAATATTTTGCACGATGTTAGCAGAGGTCACGCTGAATATGTGGTTTCATTTAGTAACGCAATGTTGAAATGACACTGTATAATACAGGGCTGGTGTTATTATACTATATTATTATTTCCCGGAAGGTGCGCAAAGCCACCCACACTTCACAGATGCTCTACCGTCCCTTGGCGTCCTAACTCCTAGGAGACTGGCTTTTAGCCATATCGTGCATAATTTCCACTCCAAGCCAATACTGATGATTTTTTTAAATAGGAACTCTATATGTTGTGTAAAAATAAATCGGAAAATATTGTGTTTTTCATAACAATTATCGCGTCGTGATGATGTATAGTCGCGGTTAGCTGGTTTTCGTGGCATTCTTTTAGTTTTCGAGTAGGCGCCAATTACCAGCTGTCTTCACAATTCAGAAAGGTGTAATGATTATGTTACTTGCTCAATGCAATGACAAAAGGTATACTTAACTATAAACTATATCAAAGAAGACTTATGTATCTAAAGATATATCGAGAGTTATATTTATTATTCCTGAAAAACATACCTATAGACGCGGACTGAGCCGAGAGAAAAAGCTAGTACCGAAATATTCAATGACCGTTGTGTTTAAAACAAACGGCTTGGGTCTCTATAAGAATGATACATGCCGTCATGCTGTCTATGATTGTCGATTAAGCCTGACACGGTTCCTGTCAAGTGAGATTTCTTTGAGATCCAAAGTCATGAGTTTGCTAGATTTTTGACTCGCTTTCGGGACGCAAGGCGTCGTGCGTCGTGCGGCGCGTGTAGCGTGGAGTCCCGCGGCGCATCGGGTGATGTTTCCGTTCATAGAGATGCGACGCGGCGCGTGCAGCGGCCCGCGTCATCGTTCGCGTAAATAAGAAAAACATTTTAACAAAAATAAACCGTCGAAAACACTGAAAAGCAAAAAAAATAAATAATTTTCTATGTAACCTTAATAACTAATATATACGTATATTTGGAGTCGATGCCACGGACCATGAGGTTAAAAAATATCGCTGATCAAACAGAAAAAATAATTGCGCCGGATATTAGAAACCTCCTTTGGAGTAAGTTAGTAATGCAATTTTTATTAGCCGCTACTGAATTCCCTTTTTCTGTCGGATATTAAAAATCTCAAAAACGAACTATCTATCGTCTGTATCATGGGGATTGCTCTGAAGAATTGTTTAACCTTATCCCATCCTCATCTTTCCTCAGGAGAACCACGCGTGTTTACGGAACCATAGCTTCGTGGTCTCATCCATCTCGGCCCGTACAGATAGGTTCAAAAATTCGCACTTTTGCCGTATCATTAAGCTGTGGAACAGTTTGCAGGCACGCGCGTTCCCTTCGTCTTAGGCCATGTGGTCCTTCAAGTGGAGCGTGAAGAAGAAATTAGCAGGCCGGTATAATTGTGCTGACCGTTAAGGGATAATCTTGTCCCTTGCTGGTTGACATTTTTTTGGGGTTCACTTAGCTTAACATCAGGTGCAGTGAAGCCACTTCGCCATGCTAATGATAAAAAAGAAACTTGATAATTCGATTAATATTTTTAGGACAGTATTTTCCTGTTATAAATAACGTTGTATTTGAATAAATAACTATATCGAGAATTTACTTTATAGATAACATTAACATATACAAATACTAGCTTTTGCCCGCGGCTCCGCCCGCATTAAAAAGTTTTTCCGGGATAAAAGTCCCGGTTTATATTTTCCCGGGATAAAAAGTAACCTATGTGTTAATCCAGGACATGATCTACCCGTGTGCCAAATTTCATCGAAATCCGTTCAGTAGTTTTTGCGTGAAAGAGGAACAAACATCCTTACATCCATACATCCAAACATCCATACATTCTTACAAACTTTCGCCTTTATAATATTAGTAGGATTTAAACAAGTTTCCTTATATATTATAACTAGTAGTGCTCGCGGCTCCGCCCGCGTGAAAAAGTTTTTCCGAGACAAAAATATTTTCCCGGGATAAAAAGTAGCCTATAGCATTCAGGAGTTATGTAGCTTCCTATTAGTGAAAGAATTTACAAATCGGTTCAGTAGTTCCTGAGATTAGCGCGTTCAAACAAACAAACTCTTCAGCTTTATAATCCTACTTCCTACTAATATTATAAAGGCGAAAGTTTGTAAGAATGTATGGATGTTTAGATGTTTGGATATTTGGATGTATGGATGTTTGTTCCCCTTTCACGCAAAAATTACTGAACGGATTTCGATGAAATTTGGCACACGGGTACATCATGTCCTGGATTAACACATAGGCTACTTTTTATCCCGGGAAAACATAAAGCGGGATTTTTATCCCGGAAAAACTTTTTAACGCGGGCGGAGCCGCGGGCAAAAGCTAGTATTAGTATAGATTTTATATTGGTACAATACATCAATGATTGGTACTTATAGGCAACGAATTACATTGAGTAACATTTGACACCAACTAGTGCAATCGTACGAATTCCTAGTAACAGGTTCTGTTGCAATTGACGTAACGCTAGATTCGTTGATGAATGGTCTTCCATGAAAGCCACGAAGCCCCGCCATTTCCCGTAATACTAAAAATAAAACTTACATATAAAAACAATAAAAAAAGACGTGTGGCACTCGGAGACTGCCGCGGTAAAGCTATTGCATAGCATTTTTTATCAACTTATGTAATTATAGTTATTTATTTATTTTCTATTGTCCAAATTTCACTGTGCCCTAACGCCGAAACTCTAAGCAGGCAATTCTAATATTTATAACCTCTTTGAACAGACATAAAATAAGAACTTTTTAAAAATTCAAACTTAGAATCACGTTTGAAATTTCGATACGTTTCACTGACTGGAACAATTTTTAAATACACGGTAATTTTAACCTTTTATCGTTTAACATTCAGCTCATATCCTCTTACATATTGTATTCTTACAAGACTGCGATATTAAATTTACTTATGGAATTTTACACTCTACGTGGTTGTGATAGAGTTGAAAATAAAATATGTCGGAGTGAGGGGTGTCAGGTTATTTCGTTACGAAATTTTTGGATTCGGTCTCCACGCTCAAGGCCCGCGATAGAAGCTATGCAATGGCTGAAAAACCTTCCATCTGCTCTTATATCAGTGTCGTTGGGTGAGCGCGACACATTTTTAATTTTGGGGAATGGATATGGTTTTTGCTTTACAACCAGCCCTTATCCGAATTCAACCTCCAGTAGAGAATCAAGAGACAGACAAATCGTGTTAGAAACCCACTTGTGGCAACTAGGCTAAGGTGGCTTATTTATTATAATAAACTAACGGGCCTGACAGCCGTCCTGATTGGCTTCCACCAAACTGCCTTCTACGTATAGGTACTGCATTTAATGTAGACTACCACAATTACGAACACAACAAAACAGAAATCAGCCCAATTAGTTGAACCGTTCTCAAGTGATAAGTATATGTTGTAATTATTTTTATTTGTAGGTACTTACTTATGTGTAAGCATGCATTAATATTTTCAGTTCTGCACTGGTCCTAATAATAAATGTTTATCATTTTGCATACAGTATGTTTTCCTGTACGGCTTGATAATAAATACTGGCGCTATTTTTACTCTATTCCATACTAACGTTCACACGCGGCTTCACCCGCATTAATGTGCATTCCGAAAATAAAAGTCCCAGTATGTATTTATAGGCTGTGTAAAGCAATACAAAACGAGTTATCAATTACAATCTATTTCTCGCGGCTTCTCTCGCGTAGGATTCTGATTTCGACAAATCGCAACCTAATAAGTATGTCCTTTCAAGGGCTTCAAGTTTAATCTGCCTCAACTTTATCAAAATCGGTACAAAAGCCAAGAATTATACAATTAATCATGATATATTTTACAGTGTCACCACAGCGGAGGATTCTCCATGGCGGTGGTCGTGCGAAGACAAGAAATGTGTGAAGGTACGCAACGACCCGCAGGACACGGACCCCGTGCTCAGCCTCGAGGCCTGCAAGATGTTCTGCGATGAGTACGGTATGTTATAATCACTAAGGCGCCGCGTAGACGCTGTCAACTATGTAACTGATACTTGGCGATTTAAATATTTTCTATAGTGTAATGACTAATGTATTGTTTTAAAATCGATGAGTAGGTATTGTTAGCCTCCAAGTCTAACAATCGAAGACAGGCTTTTTGTTCAAAATTAGATATCTATTCTATTTTGGTCTGTTTTAGGTAATCCTAAAGTAGACTAAAATAGGAGAAATTAATGAAATAAAGAAAGTTAAGTTAAACTTTATTGCAATAAAAACACAGAGATAAGAAAAACAATTACATTAAAAATAATTGGCATATCTGAGATGAGCTTTACAATGTTGGCAGGGGTCCCCAAACTAGGCCATGCCTGTATCTTGGGGTACTTTTAGTGTCATGAGTAGACGAGAATGCAAAATGAAACAGCCGATCACACAAGTAAAAATTACGATGACAAAATATAAAATAAAAGTATTAATTCTAAAAACAAAACAAGTTGAAGTTAACAAAAGCAACATCCATTCTAAATACAAACTAAATCTACAACTCTTTTATCATAACCAAACTCTGCGCAAACTTACCTAGTTTATAGTAAAATTGAATAATTCAGAATTGGAAAGGAAAAGAATAGACGTTTAAAAAATAAGGAAAAATAATAAAAGAAGGAAATTTAACATAAATTATTAAAATAAACTAAAATACTGTTTAAACTTTAATGTATTGTTTGATTTTGAAACCAGTGAGATCATCTTTGTTAATTAAGTTAAGCGGTGCCCCGCCCCAAGGGCAGTGGGGGTATATTAATACTATACGTAAAACTACGTAGAGCTGAATGAAGGAAACTATAATGAACCTTTGATACCTCAAGATTATTACCTTTTAACTAGAACATTCATTTATTAAAGTAACGATAGGTTGTGAGAAGTGAAACGGCTTACATTTTGGAGGTCTTGGACAATACCGAGATTTGAGGTCGTAGCCATTCTATAATTGTAAACGCTAATAAAAAACAAAAATAATGTATGGAATGACATTTCTAAAATATTGTCATTCCCTTGCATAACCTTAGCATTAAAAAGGCATCGTGGCTACGGCTTCTGGGATGGATTCCAGAGCAAGCATCACTGACTGCGGATTTAAGTTTGTTCTTATCGTTGGTTACTACGAATTTTAATCACAAAACATAGAAATATTATTATTTATACATAACTAATGTTTTGTGGTTTAACTGTCAATGAAGAATAAAGACGCAGCTGATGAAATGTGCGGATGTAGCCGCGAGCAAAGCCTAGTATATTTTTAGAACATGCTTATTTCTTACTACATTCAAATTGTTAGTCTAAGATTCAAATAGAGGTAAACCACCATAGAGGCATGTGAGTAGGGTATTAATTAGGTACTGCCTAATACATAACGACAGTTAGGTACAATAGATTTAAAACAAGAATACTCTAAAGTCTAAACAATACCGTGTTTAAACTATGGTTACTAAACGTTAGCATTATGTGCGGTCTTAGAATTTTTCGTAAGGAAAGACCCTATGTAAGGAATATTACGAAAGAATTAGGTTATGCTCTAAGATCCGACCGCTTGAAAGGTTCTGTGGGAATAAAAACCTCACGAGAGCGAATTACTAAGGTCTAAAATAGTGTCACTACTAATCCAGGACATGTTCTTATCCTAAATTTCATTCAATGCATTCATAGCTGACGATTGAGCATGATATTTTAAAATATGTATCTGGTATAAAAAAACAAAATACATTTACAGGGCCTGATTAACCATTAGGCTAATTAGGCTGCAGCCTAGGGCGCGAGGATTGGGGGGGCGCGCTGAAATCGTGTCATCGCATGCACTATTAATCTAGCATCATTGCATCTACCCTACATATTACAACTAGACCGAGCCAAAATACTAAAACTAAATGCACTGTGAACTGAAAAAGCCTGGGACTCCCTGATTTGTTACTTTAAAAAGCGCGCGAAAAACAAACTGATTTATCACTCGAATCGGTCGGTGGTCGAGCGACTCGCTCGACTGCGATGTTGCCAACTCACTCGTCTCACTCACTCGCTTGGAGCGACGTCAACGACGCGCGAGGACTCCCCAGTGGTTAATAGTCAGTATACTTTGCCGCGCTTCATTCTCTTTCGTTAATCGTCGTTCGTCCGTCATATTATCACGCAATCGAATATATTCGTTTTTTGGTGATTGATATTTATTGTCCTTTCCTTCATATTTCGGTATTTTATTAAGACTATGAGTAGTAATGAGAGTATTTCGCTAGTAAAAAAGCCAAGTGGAACAGAATACAGAAAAAAAGCAAAAGAAAAGGAAAAGAAGAAAGAAAACATTTTAAAACATACTCGTAAACTGGAAACATTTTTTACGAGCTCTGCAGAAAGGAACAAAACGGTGAAGAATGCTGAACTATCGCCAGCGATTTCTTGCCCTGGTCCTTCTATCGCGGACTGTTCTTACGTTTCTCCGTCCAACACTAGTCCTATAGTAGCGACGACGCCGACGACCTACAATGAAGACGAAATTCTAATAGAAGAAAAGCCGTCTATTCCGTCAAGTGACCCTTTTTTTTTTAACGCGGAGAATGTGACTAATTAATACCGCCCAGCCTTCAAGGGGAAGACTGAGCGGTTATGTTGGGTTCACCGTGCCTTACGACCCGACGTTAAGCCGCCCGGAGAGATGGAAAACGTCGGGCGACCGCCGGGCCGAGTCCCTAACCTATGTACACCGCACGGCATACCAACCAAAACTCCGCGGTGGCCATCTTCGGCGCATTAGGGACGGCTGCGGGCTTCCTCCGACTCACGTCTAAGTTGTCGTCCGCAAACGCCCCTGCGCGTACCGCTATTGCGGTCCGTCTCCTGTTGTTAGGGGGGCTCAGAAGCCCCCGTACACCGAAGGACGCCCTCGGCGTCAAAGGCAGCGTGAGGCCTAACCGCCACGCTGCCGTCCATCACGGGGGTCACAAAAGTTGGCTAGACTAATAGGTGGACGGCCCCTTCCGCCCACCTGCTACCCCCGGAGGCCCCAATTAGTCGCCTTTTACGACAGGCAGGGGATACCGTGGTGGAATTCTCCAAACGCCCCCAATCCACAGGGCGGGAGACGTCGGTCAGTCGTCCACCCGACGCCTCCTACACGTCTCGTCTGGCGGCGAGAGGGATCACCACTGCGCTGGCGATCCCTCTCGGCACTCTCCTTCCACGAGAGGACCACCTCGCAGAAGTGGGCCACCACCTGCCAGGCCTCCCGGCCGCCGACCATGGAATCGACCACGGCTGGGAGCGAGAGATCTTCTCCGATGACTGCTCTGAGAGCGCTGCGTTCCTCATACCAGGTTGGGCAAAACTCCAATGTATGTTGGGCCGTATCCAGCGGGCAGTTGTCACAATGGTGACACACGGCCGACACCTCCTTCCGTACCACCCGAAACAGGAACTCACCGAAGCAACCATGTCCGGTGAGCACCTGCGTCAGGCGGAACGTTGCCGCTCCGTGGCGCCTGTCCAGCCAATCGGCAAAGACAGGACGCACTGCCTCTACGACCCTGAGCCCCGACGACGGGGCCTCCAGCCTGAGACGTCAAGTGACCCTGGACTGTGGCATGTAAACGATGAATTTCGAGATTATATTGTTAAAAAAGGACTGCAAGAATACGAAAAATTAGACTTTTCCAGATCAGAAAGGTACTATACATACATATACACTCACGCCTGTTATCCCCGAAGGGGTAGGCAGAGGCGCAACTAGTGCACCCACTTTTCGCCGTTATTCCGTCCCATGATGTGATAGGGGGCGAGCTTATCGCCATATCGGGCACAAATTCCAGACTCCGAGCTGATACTGAATAGAAAAACTCAATATGACTTTGCCCGACCCGGGAATGGAACCCGAGACCTCAGCATTGCAGTCGTACCGTAATACAACTACGCCACCGAGGCAGTCTAGAAAGGTAGTATAAAAATTAAAAAAGATTTCTATCTAAACATATGTTTGTGATAAAGCTTGTTAATGGCGAAATTGTGAAGAGAAGCTGGTTAGTATACTCAGAATCCACAGGTCACGTGTTTTGTGGTCCTTGTAAATTATATGGAGGAACATCCATATTTGCCAAAAGTGGATTTAATGACTGGAAAAATTCTAACTGATCATGACAATTCTCCGGATCATCGTAAATGTTTGGGACAATAATATGTATGTAGAGGAAACCTTTACAACGATTGGATACCCAAAATAATCAAACAATATAATGAAGAAATACGTGTAATAGAAACAATTAAGTTTTTAGCTTCTCGTGGCCTTCCATTTCACGGTCAAAATGAAATTATTGGATCTGCACTAATCAGAAATTTTCTTGGCTGTATTGAGCTTATATCCAAATTTGATCCTTTCATGGCTGAGAGTTTGGTGAGATTTGGACAAAAAGGCAGAGGTGCTCCATCGTACTTGTCATCCTCTATAATCGATGAATTTATTTTACTTCTCGCTGATAAGATAAGATAAGATAATTTTTATTTGTATAAACATGAGTATTCATACGCACATGAGTATGCAAGATGTTTCATAATTACAGTAGAGACATCATGTTTAGCCGCAGCAGCGGCGTACTGATGAAGTTCGACTTTCGATTATTGGAGAAATAAAAAAAGCAAAATATTATTCGATTAGCATTGATTCTACTGCAGATATTCCACACACCGATCAGTTGACATTTATAATTCGTTATGTTTTGCCTGACGGAGAACCTGTCGAACGTTTTGTCACCTTTTTACCCAATTGCGGTCATAAAGGTGAAGACATGGGGAAGGCTGTTCTGGCGACAATTGATAAAACTTTGGGACTTGATATTAAAGACTGTCTTGGCCAAAGCTATGATAATGCTAGCAATATGTCTGGTCTTCAGTCAAGAATTAAGAGGCCGTATCTAAAATTTTGACTGTTTCAGCTTACTCTTCATAGTGATTTTTTTTTTAAATAAGCTGATCTGATTAATTTATAATACATTATCGGAAAGACTATTTCAACACTAATAGAATAAATGAGCGAGATTTTTCATATCTTTCTTTAATTTCAATCTAGCCACCAAGTTCCAACGTCTGTTTCAGAAATTTTGACGTACGGAGACTCAAACTTGTCGTTTTCAATCAAAATCGTGCTTGAAACTAATTAATAAAAATTACTATTTATTGGTATAAAAGTCGCCTAAAGGATAAATGCAACTTCACACACTAGATGACCACGCACATGGTTAATGGCCGCAACAACTAACTTCTCTATAGAAATTAAGCCAATACAAGTCATGCGGCCAAACACGACATGGATTTGGTTTTCTACTTGGTAGCCTGGAGTCACTTGTCATGATTTTGGTCGTATAATTCGCGAGGTCGTATAAAGCGCCTTTATATACGGTCAGCTAAAAAAATGGTTTGCCACGCTAAGGCTGAATATCTTGTAGATTAATGGACCACATTAGTTGCACTGATCGATCTGAAAACATTTATGGGTAGAATGAACCATGTTAAAATTTTCACACTAGTAAACAAAGTCAAACTATTATACTACTTTTTAGGCCTACCGTATCACTTACACCTGGCGGGGGCGCGTCCTCATAATTAGCCTAGGGCGGTCAGAACTCTTAATCAGTCGCTGTACATTTATCTAATCTTGAGGCGTCTTATATGAGCTCTCACCCACGATGTTTCCTCGCCAATTGATCGTAAATAGACCATTTAGGAATTGGAGCATTGGAAGTATACACTGGCTAACTAGGTTGAGCAACCATTCAACCAACCAACCGTCTAGGAATTATAGGCTGGGCTCACTTCAAGACTAGATTCTATGGTGGCGTAAGACGTTTTGCAAGTGGAAATATCATATGCGATTTGCAACTTAAATGTGTTTGGAATAAGGAATAGTACTTTTTTCGGTATTAATTATTCTTGTGGTAAATTTTTGGCACAAAGAAGTTAAATTAAATGAGTGACCCAATAGCTGCAATTATTGCTGCTGGTCTCGGGTTTGAACTCAGGGCAAACACTTCTTATAATAATTTTACGCGTGTATAAATTTTTAGCTATTGGCACTTGCTGTACAATTAAATCCAGATACTATTATTTTTATGGCATTGAATGACGAGACGAGCATACCGTTCGCCTGATGGTAAGCAATGCGACCGCCTATAAACAGTATTAACACCATGCCGCACATTGAGTTACAAAGTACTGTGTGGCATTCCACTGCGCTCGTAATCCAAGACATAAGATGTTTAGTCTCATTATGTCTAGTAGTTACACTGGCTACAATCTCCTTCAAACCGAAACACAACAATGCATGCACACTGCTGCTTGGCGATAGAAATAGACGCTGCGGTGGTACCCACCCAGACGGACTCTTACATATGAGAGACCTGCCACCGGTAAAAATATTATAATATTAACACACCATAGGTACACCTCATACAGTACAATAGAGTTGTCATTAAAGAATCTTAAAATAAGTTATTTTTTTTAGATAGTTTCGCAACACAATAAGAACAAATGGAGACTGTAATCTCGCGTCACATCAATATTAGCATAAGGTTGTTTTGTTACTCATAAATGATTGTTAGTACTTATGATAATAACTAAAAAACCGGTTTTAAATGTCGCATAAATCACGTTGTTATTTGCAAATATTTCCTATTTCGATTGTTCGAGTCAAGTTCAAGTTGTAAGGTAGACATGCGACTATGACATTTAATCACTTTGATTGCAAAAAAAATGTTCATAACTTTGATGTCACGACATTAGATAGCTATATAAGTATTTATAAGATTCGATACGTTTCTGTTACAACCTGTTGCAAATATAATTTGAGAGCTTTTAAAATTCGACTGGAAAAAATAAATTTTATGACAGCCATTATTTTATCAGGAATGAGGGGTTTGGTGTTATTTTTGGGTGCCATTAGAATATCGCTTGTTTTTTTGTAAAGAATTTGTCTCCGAGCAAGTATTGCAAAGTTTATATGTAAGGTACTTGACCGCATCGGGATAAAATATGTAAATTTATGAAAATAGCGGGTAAAGACGCGTAACTTTTTATGATCGGGCCGCTAATGGCACTGATCCGGTGTGCTGAGTGTTTCCAATTCGTTGGATCTTAGGGTTCATTGTCACTAACAATGCAACTGGCTTTTTTGCGTGTTTGTCGTGTGTAAATGCCAATATGATACATGAAAGAATTTTTATCTCTAAAGAACATCTTCATTGTTATTCATTGCGTGTATAATTTAAATGATCCATTCATATTTTTAATGATTATTTAAAATGATGTTATATAATTCCACCATTCCAATTTAAAAACATACACACGTTTTATTGTTTCGAATTCCGTTATTAAATATGTGAAAGGCGATTGGTGAATGGTAATTGCATCAGACGAGTTGAAAAGCTAGATCAAGCGTTCTAGGTCTGCGTGCAGATTAGGCTAGATTAGATTTAGACCGGATTTTTCAACTGTTGTTATCTTTTTGTCAGGGTCTTCTTAAGCTGGTCGCTCTTGTAGATCCAGCTTATTAAAACCCTGACAAAAAGACAACTGCAGATGAAAAAACGGGGCCTTAGAATAGGTAAATAACTACATGAAACTTGTATAATTTCTTTCGTATACCTACTTATTGACGACTTCATAAAATAATGTCATTTAAAAGGTTGAGTTCTCTCGCGTGATTTCCTGGTATTAGTACTTTCTTGCAAATGGCCTTTTAATAAGAGTTCAAATAACCTAGCAATGAAATTACGTGTTAAAATCAAGAAGTTAAAGTACAATTTCCTATCGCAGGTTTGCTGTGGCCGAGGCCGACCGGGGAGACGGATCTAGGAAACTTCCTATCAAAAATAAACATAAACAGCATAGACATACAAATGCCTAAGCTGGGAAGGAGTGAAAGTCTTTTGAAAGCGGCGGCAGAGGTAAGTGGATATAGCAAGACTGTAATGTATACTATAGTGGCGTATCAAGGGAGCGGCGTGGGGGGCGCGCCGCCTTAGTTGTTACTTGGAAGAATGAAAAGTAAGACTATAAAACAACCATAATATGAGCATAGTTATTTACAAAAAAGAACTCCAGATTTTTCATTATTAAATTATTTCAACAAAAAAGTATCACAATCCTCATGGCCAGACCGCCATCGATATACGCCTCGGGTGTCACCCTTGCCAGCTATGCCGCTGATGAACCCCAGAACGAGTTGCTAGACGTCTTAGACCCATGTACACATACGTAAACGTACGTACGTATGTATGACGTATTATATCTTATGCCATGATGGAGGTTGTACTATAACTAGATGTTGTTTACTGCTAGGTAGGTAACTCTAATGCGAGGAGCCGTCTGGGTAGGTTGTAGGTACCACCGCAATGTCTATTTCTACCTCCAAGCTATAGTGTACATGTACTGACTACTGGTGTGTTCCGATTTGAAGGATATTGTAGATAGATTTGGGAAATACCAGAAATACCCATTTGGCTAGTAGGTAATTTTTTTTCAACGATATAATCGATTTGTTTTGAGCGAAGGAAACAAAATGAAATACACTTGGAGGAGCGTGTAAATTAGTTAATTAACTATGCTAATAAATTGTACCGTGATTTATACCGTTTATACACTGGCTATAATGAGAAATTAAGTTTGGTTCATACCGCAGCGAAACGTTAATAAATTAGTTTAGAATTTACTTAAGTTTGTAGATCTTTTTTTTATGCTGCCAAGACAACTTGTAGAATTCGACATATAATTTCTTTTAATGCTCTTAAAAGCATCAGAATTTACGTATTTTTTTGTTGTTTGGAGAGTATATATAAAAAAATAGCTGTAATTTTAATATACATCTTAAAACTAACATAACTTGAAATATCTGTCCTACTTCTTAAATAGATGGTATTAAAGATTTGTTAATGGGTTCGTAATTAATATTATTCCATTTATTATACTTCTAATATTTCTCATACAAAATATTTTGTTACAGAGATTCAAAGATGTGGTGTCACAGGCCGTACCAAAAGGTCTTTCACCGAAGGCGACAGGAAAATCCTTCGTTATATACTTAGTAAATGACAACCCTGACGTACGAGGTATGTATAATAAGTAGATACCCACAATTTGATAATGTTGTGTAATCAATCCCACTTTGTAAAAACGGATTTACTGTATTGATCTGCTTTGCTTGTGGTACATCATTGTATTGTTTCAATATGTCGAATAAGTGTCTAACAGATGTGTATCCCACGCAGCTGAAGCTATGATGAAGCTGTTTAATGTTGTGTAGGAAGTCAATATGTTTGATTATTAAATGAATTGAAATTGTTATAATATCCTTATATTTTGTACTAGCTTTTGCCCGCGGCTCCGCCCGCGTGAATGAGATCTTCCGGGATAAAAGTCCCGCTTTTAATTTTCCCAGGATAAAATATAGCCTATATGTTAATCCAGGACATGATCTACTTGTGCACAAACTTTCGCCTTTATAATATTAGTAAGATTAGAGTTCAGCATCGCATCAAGCTAACTCTTTGATAAGTTAACAACCGATGACTTACTCGTATGTTTGCTAGCATTTTACTATAAAACATCTGTGATAAATTATAATCAAAACGGGAATATCCGGTTGTGGTAGTTCGGTTTCCAAACGGTTGTTGCTATAAACATTTATTAAGATTAGAAGTAGTTTTATTATGAAAGGAAAATTTTATCTCTATCTCGTGAAATCTAGGTAGTCCGATTCGGTAAACGAGGTCAATGTCCTTCACCGAAGGCGACGCAAAAATACAGCTCTTTAAATACATGTTACTAAACCTGTATTCAAAACTCCATGCCGATTGCCCTAAATGTTGTTTATTGTCGATACAAACATTGCGAATTTAAAAAAGTTAAATAACATTTATGGACGATGGTTCTCATCTCAGATTACAGTTGTATCATCTTTTTCGATAAATTGTTGTGTGATAAGAGCAATGAAATTTACATTTTTATGGGAACCATTTTTAAATAAATTGTTTCGAATTTTTAGTTCCCAATTTAAATGGAACCTTAATAATTTTTGGAACTAATGGCAAATTGCACTTAAATAAAATGTTTATTCGTTTACAAAACGTATATCATTTTTATTGGATCATTTGTCGCTTACCTTTAAGTCCATTAGGCTTAAGTATGGAGAAGGGGGAAGACCTACAGTTCACATTAGGTCAAATGGATTATATTGATTTACGCAGATTGTTATATTGTTTGCAATTGTTAGCGCATTAGCTGTATCTTCTATTTAAGGTTAATAATTTGCAGGCTAATTTTGAGTTCTAAGTAAATTGCCCTGGGCAAAACCCATTCGTCATTAACTGTAGTATTTTCCAATCATAAAGTTATTGCTTGAGTGGAGATGATGGGTGTACGAGTGGGTTTGTGGTGGAAGTTGGTCTTTTTGTTGACTTTTCTGCATGGCCTTAACCCAGCCTAGATGTGCCAGGGTGCGCGTTCCTATTTCGATGCTTCCATTTCACCTCGACGCACAAGCATTTATCTACAACCTAGTCAATCTAAAGTGAAGTCTCTTTGCGTATCATAAAGCGTTTAGGTTCACGTTCAGCAGTGGACGACGGCAGGCTGATTGATTGATGATTAGGGATGTATCTATTGTCATATTTCGACGATACTGCGGCGTCGACTTTCAAGTTGTTGAAGGTTACTGCGGAATTGTGTTCGGCAGCATGGGAAGTTGGTCATTAACCGCGATATACTTACCAGCCCCATTTTCACTGGTCGTTGAAGGATTTCCCCGACGAAAAAAGGTCAATCTGACTTATCTACATAATAAATATTTTATAACGTTTTTTTAAATCCAAAATCTCACTAAGCAGTAAGCACCTTTCAAATGGCTTTAATTTTTTTTCCTTTGTCGGGCTATGGTTACTGAACTTCAAATTTAGCTAATGTTACCTTTTCCAGAATTCTCCTTGGAGATGGATGAGAGCTACGCGCTGAGGGTTTCCCCAGCATCACATGAGCGCATCAACGCCACCATCAGGGCTAACTCTTTCTTCGGCATCCGTCACGGACTCGAGACCCTGTCCCAGCTTATCGTTTATGACGACATTAGGAATCATCTGTTGGTAAGTAATGGGTGTTAGCTTCCTCATAGCGTATGGTAATAGATTAGCTTAGTTTAAACTCGCAAGTTCTGGTATATAATATATTGAGCAAAAACTTGCAGATACGTTTAAACTAGCGGCAATATTTCCATAATTCAATACATATGCGTCGTCGTCGCATGTCCTGCAAGTCTCAAAATTTGCAGAAGTCAGTTTGCCGTGATATTTTACACGGCAAAATCGCTTGCGCAAGATAACTTCTACAAGTGTTCTTGCTTATCTAAATCTTGCCATAGAGTATAGACATAGAACCAGCGTCCGCCCCCCCCCCCCTTGTGTAAGTCCATAGAGGCAGATGAGTTAATCCTGATGGGAAACAGTTATCGTCCCTGATATATGTCGGCAATACCAAGGACGTGGTAACACGTGAGAAGATGTTAGAAGAATACCTATCATACCTTTAATTACTGACAGCGAACAAAACTCCAGAAATTTTGGGTTTGATTAATATTCCTACTAAATCATACAGTTGATGATTTCGCATATTTTCGCGAATATTTTTTATTTCGATTTTAAACATTTAGTTCACTAAACTAACCTTCTTGTCCACAGATTGTAAGGGACGTAACCATTAACGACAAGCCGGTGTATCCGTACCGAGGAATTCTCTTGGACACTGCCAGGAACTACTACTCCGTAGACTCCATCAAGAAAACTATTGGTAATTCATACATCTTTACTGTTTTTTGTAATCCATTTTTTTCCCATGTTTCATTCAATTATTTGATCAACATTTTATTTTAGGATCGTCTACACAAAAAAAAAGAAAAAAATATTTTTCAGCCCCTTGTTAAAATGTCTCAGTTTACAAAGTTCTTATTTACTAAAGAGATGGTTATGTCTCACGTCGATCTTATTGTTTCGTTAATGGTAGATTCCATGTTTCTTGTAAATTCAATTTTCTTGTCTCTAATAAATCCAACGTCCTGTGTTCTCATGCAGATGCCATGGCCGCTGCAAAATTGAACACATTCCACTGGCACATCACGGACAGCCATAGCTTCCCCTTCGTCATGGACAAGAGGCCGAACCTCGTCAAGTACGGAGCATACTCTCCCAGCAAAGTGAGTACATACTACAGAGTACATAATCACATATTTCTGCGAATTCCAAATACTTTTCCATTGATTAATGTACAGTCGGCCACATAAGTAGCTGAACAAATTCAATATTTCAACGCCTCTACACTTTTGTGTTCCTACCAATTTTCGTTTTCTCTTCACAAAAATAAAATTAAAAGGATTTACTTTACTTTACACAAAGAAAAAATAATGTTTTAATTGATCTGAAGACGTATAGGTGATTTGAAATTTTGAATTCGTTCAGATACTTATGTGGTGGCCTGTACATAATATTATGTGATAGGTATGTACTACATTGATAAAATGGAAGTATGCGTAAAATACTTATGTTCTTTTCTATTTACAGAATATTGTGCCAGTGTTATTACTGAATGTATTGGTTAAGTTACTCTGAAATCACAATTTTCAGTCACAATTCTCAATGCTTGCTTGCCAAGTTGTAAGATTCAAAAGACTTCAAAAAATAATCACAGTGTGACTCTTTAAAAAATTTTGGAATGTTTCACCTGTTGATTATTTTCTCAAATTAATTTATGAAATAAATGTGAGGTTAGTTCTTTTACAGATGTAGATAGAGGCACAAGTCGTGATTGGTCGATTTGACGTTCAACGAAACATTGGTTTCGCGTGATTGGTTTGGCAGTCTCGTTGTCTATTGCCATACACGTAGTATGGGGCTATTGGCGGCTATTATACACTTTCGGTCAATTTGTACAAACGCGAGTTTGCTCCGAAAACTGTTCATTTGTGCTCATGGCTTGTGCCGTTTACTGTAATCATGAGTATTAGACATGGGCCGCTGGGCGTAGCCCATTCTAGGAACTTCTTTGCTCACCCTAGAAAAATAGTTTTTTTTTTTATTTGATTGAAAGGACAGAGAATGAACTGCATTATTATTTATTACTAGGCATCATTTATAATCGCTCATTAGTTTCTTGTAATAACTTGAAGAAATCAATTATGGCGTTATTGAAATCTGGCTCTTAAGCTGAACACTCTCTGGCATGACGTTTCTTAACTATGTAATATTATTGATTCATCTCGTTCCATTCTTCTCTTTTTTTTATTAATGTTTTAATAACCGCGTTTGTTCACTCTTTTGGCTCAAGATGTGCTACTTTACTGTGGGAACTTTGCTGGATTATAATATATTTTAGTGTTAATCTAGTTTAAGGAAATATTGTTCTGGTTATTCCCCGAATATTAATAAATAAATGATATAAATTAAATTACTATGGTTGGTTCAGCTAGGCCGACTTGGCTGCTGCTCAATCTAGAAAACTGTCTAGCTACGCCAATGGTATTAGAAGACTTTTATTACAAGTTACACACACTCACGCCTTTCATCTTTGAAGGCAGAGGGGCAACTAGTGCACCCACTTTTTGCCGTCCGTATTCCGTCCCATGATGACATAGGGGCCGAGCCTATCGCCATATTGAGCACAAATTCTAGAGCCGGGGATCGAACCCGAGACCTCAGCATTGCAGTGGTACCGCAATACAACTACGACACCGAGGCATTGTTGTAGTATTGCAAGTTGAATACGTATTTATTTACAGTCAGCAGCATAAGTATCCGTACTCAACAAAATTCAATTCGCCTATACCGGGTGGAAGGGAAACGTTCTCTATACCGGAACGGTAAGAGAGAAGAACCGTAACATTAACGAAAAACTATATTCATTTGCAAAGCTAAGCGATAATACATACGATTTCAGTATTTCCGTAATACATGCGCGCGCAATGTAAAGCGTACAAAAAACTGGGTAGGGTACAAACTACAAAGCAAAAGCCGACAAGGCGGCGGCCGCCGCGCTTCGCGGCCACGCGGTCGTTGACCCGTCAGCTGATGTACGTGTTTCATTACGATTTTTTTGAAATATTGACCTTTTTTACTATGTTTTCAGAATAATAGTTTGATTTATCTATCCATACGTGAAGCTGTACAGAAATATGAGAAAATCCTACTAAAATTGTAACAATGCGATCGCGATTTTTTTAGTGCCATCACGTCAGGAATCACCAATACTATCACCTGTATTCGTTTCTGAGAGCGTTTCCCTTCCACCCGGTATACGCGTTAAGTTAAACTGAAAAAAATAAATCTTCGCATGAAGTAAAGTAAGCCTCTCTTTTATTTAATTTGGTGAAGAGAAAAAAAGATGAGTAAGAACACAAAAGTATGTAGGCAATTTGTAATTTTGAATTTGTTCAACTACTTATGATGGTGACTGTATACAGGGTTATTTTTACATTGTGTTACTAAATGAAACCACATATTCGTCTATACCTCTGCTAACATCGTGCTAAACATCATCAATGAATAACGAATACTTTCGCCAAAAATCCCGGTTACAGTATACAATTTTTTTAACATTTTGTAGTTTAGTGCGAATATGGTGTGTGCGTAAGTGTACTTCTGACTGAAAGTGTAATTTTGCTGCTGCAAAGAATTCTCATAGAGTAGTCATAGTGGCATAGGGCGTGTAATCTTAAAGTGATTTTTTATTGATGTTTATTTTGTTCGAAACTTACACTTTTTTTTTAAATGGCCCTACTGCCAGTAACCTGATGCGAGTCGGCTTTTCTGGCCACACCGGTCTTTAGGGTGAACGCAAAAGGCGCTCGCAACCCTTTGAATTAAGTGACCGTGCTGGAGTTTTGGCGGGAATGTGGAAGTGTCATGAGGTGCTCTTGTTTTAATTCATTATTTTGGTGATACTTAGTGTTATATTGCATAATTATGGTGGTATATTATCCAATATAGTTCTATTAAAGTGCTCAAATGAAGTGAATTGAAATAACTGTGCCAATCAAGTGTTTTTTCGTTGCCGCCAAAACTCCTTAATAAAGTCTTGGTAAGGTAGCCACTGCTTTACTTCGACATATTAGTTAGGAGTTAGGACTGAGGATGAAAATATATGAAAGACGGGCTCAATGGACTAGTATCCAGAGCCGTAATAATTAAATTAATAAATAAATAAAAGTGACCATGCTGAGGGCAACCCACTAACGGGTTACGAACCTCGGCTCAGGACGGCCACTGAGAGAGGATGAGACATCAACGATTAGGTAAAGATTGGTTTTTAGGCCTAATCCTATTAGATTGTGTTGTCATCGGCACGCGGGCTGAACTGCTAGGGGGGTAGACTTATACTTTTTTATATTACATCTATGGTTAATATAACTTAATGTAAAGTGTTATCTTCAACAAGATAAGTATGTGGTTCATTTATTAACCCAATGTCCAATTGACCCTGTATAGGTGTACAGTAAGGCAGCCATCCGCTCGGTGGTGGAGTACGCGCTGGAGCGCGGCGTGCGCGTGCTGCCCGAGTTCGACGCGCCCGCGCACGTCGGCGAGGGCTGGCAGGGCACCGACCTCACCGTCTGCTTCAAGGTTAGTACACTTTTATGGCATTGAATGACGGGACGAGCAAGCCGTTCGCCTGATAGCAAGCGACACGACCACCCATCATGCCCCCCTCCCCTTAGCTTAAAATAAGCCACGCTACGCCACTGGCCGCTGACATTTTGGAGAAACGGACCCCCCCCCCTTCCCTTCTAAAATACGGTGTCATGCAAGGCAAGAACCCACACCAGTAAATTTTTTATATCGTAGGCAGTAGGACCAATGTGAAAGCTATAGCTACGCCCATGTCACCCATAAACAGTAGCAACACCATCCAGCACCTTGAGTTACAAAGTACTGTGTGGCATTCCACTGCGCTCGTCATCCTGAGACATAAGATGTTAAGTCTCATTTAGTTACACTGGATACAATGTCCTACTAAACCGTGTCGCTACCGAAACACAACAGTGTTACAGCTCAGGCCCGAAACCGACCACAACATGTACCTACACTCAGAAAACTGTATGCTGGTCACCTTATTATTCTCAATAAAACGTCTGTCAGCAACATGTAAGTTACAACCAAAGTAAACAAGAAGAGTTATCCGCTGTTTCCTTTTTACATGTCCGAAACGATCGCAACTGCTTGGTAAAATATGAAAAATGGGCGTTTTATCTCGAGAAAGTGTACTAGCATCAAATTGGGTGATTGTACCTACTACCTACAACCCGCCATAGTAGCCCACGTAAGTCCATCCGACAACCGCCCGTGGCTTCAACTTCTGTGAGGGCCTCGCGCCAGTGCCCAACTGAGGACTTATTTATTAGGTTACCAGGCTCAACAAAAGTATCTTTTCTTCAAAATTGTTAAAATTAGGACCTTTTTTGCTTCGATTCAGACTCACGCGCCGCTCTTAACAAAAGTATCTTTTATTCGAAGTTGTAGGACCTTTTTTGCTTCCATTCGGACTGTCGCGTCGAATAAGACCGATTTTGCGTTCCGAGACCAGCCTGTGTATATTATTCGCTTTCAAGCAGTTCAGCATAATTCTTTCGACTGCCATTATTGCCATGTATTTTGACGGTGAATAAATACGTCACTTGGCATGTATATGAGGAAGGTTTTTTGTTATGTGCATTTAAGTACAATTATTTTGGTTTCTAGGCTGAACCGTGGAGCAAATACTGCGTGGAACCACCGTGCGGCCAACTGAACCCCATCAAGGACGAACTCTATGACGTTCTAGAAGATATTTACGTAGAAATGGCCGGTATGTACATTTCAAACTATTATTTTCGCTTCCCTGTATGATATTAGTGAATCATATAAGTAGATACATATTATGTAAGGGTGAGACGACCTCGGAAAAAATAAGCCCTTAGTAATTCTTATAAGACCGTTAAGTATGTCTATGGGGTTATATTATGAATATTTTTTCTAACGTATTGCCGAATTGATTATTCATCATTCGTCGGAACTCATTGTGCAGGGCCGTACTCAAATATTATGGACAGGGGGTCATTCAGGCGAAGTAATACCTATAGGGGAGACTAAGGAGGTGAATCGGTATATATGAAATGAAATGTTCTATTGAAACAAGAAACCGCGATAAAATCCGCAAAATAGTTTTATTTCAATGTCTAACATTTGCGTAAATATAAGAAGTAATTATGAAATGTTCTAGTTTGTATTGAATTTATATAATGATTTCTTATGTTTACGCGAATGTAAGACATTGATATAAAACTATTATACGGATTTAACTTTATTGAATTTCTTAAAAATAGATATAATCATAAAAAAAAATCGGTTCCCTTCATTTTACTTACAACATTTCATACAATATGTTCGCAGAGGCATTCAACACGACGGACATGTTCCACATGGGAGGTGATGAAGTGAGCGAGCGATGCTGGAACAGCTCCGAGGAGATCCAGCAGTTCATGATCCAGAACCGCTGGGACCTGGACAAGTCCAGCTTCCTCAAGCTGTGGAACTACTTCCAGACTAAGGCGGAGGATAGGGCTTACAAGGTAAGCAGTAATCAATTTTTCAGTATTTTATGTATCAATAAATTTTGTAAATTGTAATACACTTTACTACAATTCTGCGGCGGGTATTTGTAAGTAGAGCGCAGATACCTAGTTACAACAAAGGAAATTGCGGGCCTAATCTTCGGACTAGTAGAAAAAAAAATTTTTTTTAAGGGAATAGTTACACGGATTTTGTGTAATTATATATTGTTTTTGCAGGCGTTTGGTAAGAATCTGCCTTTAATCATATGGACCAGCACCCTCACAGACTACACACACGTCGACAAGTTCTTGGACAAGGACAAATATATCATCCAGGTAATTGTGTTTTGCTAAGAATTGTCTAGTTAGTGGAATATATCATTCTCTTTATAGACTAGAAAATGTTGATTAATACTAATGAATATTTTCGTTACCATTTTGAGAAGTTACCTACATATTTAAATCTTTACCTGTTTTGTTACCAGGTATGGACTACAGGCGTGGACCCCCAAATCCAAGGGTTGTTAGAGAAAGGCTACAAATTGATTATATCCAACTATGACGCGCTGTACTTTGACTGCGGATTTGGTGCTTGGATCGGCTCAGGTGAGTCTCATTCTGTTTTTATGTTATTTTTTGCAAATGCATAACCATAGTCTATTTTAACACTTCTCTCTATTGAAGATAACAATTTCCACACTTTGTTTTAGTAGCTAGAACGATATTCCTACCTACTCCTAGAATTTAGATGTACATACATATATATACACTCACGCCTGTTATTTCCGAAGGGGTAGGCAGAGGCGCAACTAGTGCACCCACTTTTCGCCATTATTCCGTCCCATGATATGATAGGGGGCGAGCCTATCGCCATATAGGGCACAAATTCCAGACTCCGAGCTGATACTGAATAGAAAAACTCAATATCACTTTGCCTGACCCGGGGATCGAACCCGAGACCTCAGCTTTGCAGTCGTACTGTAATACAACTACGCCACCGAGGCAGTCTGATTTAGAATTCCGAATTTAGATGTGTTTCTTAATATTATTAGATATTCACTATATTTATAGGTAACAACTGGTGTTCACCGTACATCGGATGGCAAAAGGTATACGACAACAGTCCAGCTGTTATGGCTTTATCGTACAAGGATCAAATTCTTGGTGAGTACTATATTTTAGAATATGTTTATACCACATGCTATACTTAAAGATTATTATCTATGATAAACGCAGATACGAAAGAACCTTGAGAAAAAAACGACTTAACATTTTATACCAATAAGAGGCGCGTAAAGAAGTAGTAAATTTTAGAGGATGTGTTAAAAAAAGGAGTAGATCACCTGTCTTTAGCAATGTGGAATTTCTAGCATTAATTTTAATATTGTAAATGCAAATGTTTTTTTTTAATGTTTGGATATTTGAAAGTTTCGATGTTTGGTAGAAATAAATGCAGTAACCACTAAATGGATTTCGATGTATCTAATTTGGTATACGGATAGACTATGTCGTGCATAAACATCTTTACTTTTTATTCCGGTAATTTGCACCCGTGGGAAACATTATTTTTATCTGATTTTCTAAATAGTTTGCGATGACGTGGAATAGGCGGCGCTGTTGATCTCGACAATGATTTAGGAATTTTGCAGCTGGTAAGGCTTTTCACGGAGGTGAAGTCTCGAACTCGAGCCTGTTGTAATTATTTGTGTTCCTATATTATGATTTTTATACATGTTAATGGCCATGTAGTCCGCCCTGTGGATTGGGGGCGTTTGGAGAATTCCACCACGGTATCCCCTGCCTGTCATAAAAGGCGACTAATAGGGGCCTCCGGGGGTCACGGGTGGGCGGGAGGTGCCGCCCACCCATTAGTCTAGCCAACTTTTGTAACCCCCGTGATGGACATGTCGGAGGCAGCGTGTCTCACGCTGCCTCGGACACCAAAAGGCGGACACGGTACGGTGTTTCGGGGGCTTCTGAGCCCCCGCAACAGGAAAAGGACCGCAACAGCGGTACGCGCAGGGGCGGTTGCGGACGACAACTTAGACGTGAGTCAGAGGAAGCCCGCAGCCGTCCCTAATGAGCCGAAGATGGCCATAGGAAAAAAAAAATAAAAAAATGGCCATGTAGTGCCTGGATAATGTTTTTATATTTTTATGGGAACATTGAGAAAGTTCAGTGACTTCGTTTCAGTGAATTTACACCTGTGAAGGAGTAACGCTGAGTAAGTAATTGTAATAATTGCTAACAGATGTCGCTGGTCATCTCTTAAGAAATCAAATAGGGATCTTGAAATTGGACAGCCGAGAGTGTGGTCGAAATAACTCAATTGGCAGAGCACCGGCGCGGTACGCTGGAGGTAGTGGGTTCAAATCCTACTTTCGGCTGATTCTTTTTCAATGTTCCAATCACTACATAGTATAAAATAAAGTCTCTTCCCGCTGTCTGTCCCTATGTCCCTATGTATGCTTAGATCTTTAAAACTACGCAACGGATTTTGATGCGGTTTTTTTTTAATAGATAGAGTGATTCAAGAGGAAGGTTTATATGTATAATTTATCCCGGGGAAATATAAAGCGGGACTTTTATCCCGGAAAAACTCATTCACGCGGGCTAAGCCGCGAGCAGAAGTCTAGTAAAAATATAAAAACATGATTTGTGTTCGTAGGTGGTGAGGTAGCGTTGTGGTCGGAGCAGGCAGACTCGTCGACGCTGGACGGTCGGCTGTGGCCGCGCGCCGCCGCGTTCGCCGAGCGCATGTGGGCCGAGCCCGCCACCACCTGGCACGACGCCGAGCAACGCATGCTGCACGCCAGGTGAGTGCTGACACATCACGTTACCTTTCATCATCATCACTGTTTCATTTCATCACATACCTTTACTCTTTTTTTATGGCATTGAATGACGAGACGAGCCTACCGTTCGCCTTATGGTAAGCGATACAACTAAGGGCGTCGCCAGCCGATGGCCCAGGGGGGGCAAGTTAATATGGAGAATGAGAAAATATGAATTGTAGGTAAAGTCGAGAGTACATGAAGCTTTTCACTTGTAGTACAAGCCTTACATCTACAGTATTGTAATAATAACGGTACAGAGTCTAAGCTTCACGAATTTGACTGTACAATAAATAAAACTTATAAATAATTGGCATTTGCGTCTTTAGAGTCTCGGGGGGGGGGGGGGGGGGCAGCTATCCCTCCCTGCACCCCCTTGGCGACGCCCTGGATACAACCACCCATAAACAGTAGCAACACCATTCAGCACCTTGAGTACAAAGTACTGTGTGGCATTCCACTAAGTAGTTCACTGGCTACAATGTCCTTCAAACCGAAACACAAAAGTGCATGCACACTG
Organism: Lapara coniferarum; assembly: GCA_949316025.1. Taxonomy (NCBI): domain Eukaryota; kingdom Metazoa; phylum Arthropoda; class Insecta; order Lepidoptera; family Sphingidae; genus Lapara; species Lapara coniferarum. The sequence goes on from OX438922.1 coordinate 3,229,510, forward strand.
CTCGTTGGTGGTAGAAATAGACATTGCAGTGGTACCCACCCAGACGGAGTCTTACATATGAGAAACCTACCACCAGTAAATCAGTAGTACAACCAGTGGTCTATCATCATCGTCACCCACGTGAAGTCCAGTGCTAAATACTGGTCTTCCGTAAAGATTTCCATCTTTAGTCTATTCCTATACAATAATTTTCTCCTTATATTTTTTGAAATAAAACTATTTTTTTGATATTTTCTCCCGACTCTAAATTTAAAAAAACCGCCATATAATTTAATATAGTTTTATTTCAATGTCTAGTATTCGCGTGTAAATATAAGAAATACTTATATTTTGTCTCCCGTTTTATTGAGTAGGCAAGAGAAATAAAACATATTTTCATGTCTATAGGTACCTTATGTTTAAATTTGTAACGTATTCAGTGTTCCTTGGCTCTCACCCAGCTTTACTGCGCGGTGTCATGTTATTACAGCTGTAACACCTATTTATATATTCTAATTCATTATAATTGCAATGGCGGGATGTATAATTCTTGTATATAGGTTCATATATTCCTAATCCTTTAAGTAAAACCCTGCGAAAAGGCGAGTTTGCCCCCCGAAATAATTTACTGAATCCGGTATGACATGAACCTCATATGTTTTTATCCATTCGGTTTTATTCCATGTGGTGTAAATATACTGGTGTAATGAAATATGAAAATAATTTAATATGTATTCCAGGGAACGACTTGTCCGCATGGGCATCCACGCGGAATCTCTCGAGCCAGAATGGTGTTATCAAAACCAAGGTTACTGCTATCATTAATACGTTAGATCTTCTCCACTGTGATTAACATCACACAAGCTTCTGCCCGTACCGTCTGGGATTAAAATCTATATTTAGTATCGATAGCTAAGTGCATTATCTTTAAAGATTTTTTTTCACAATATGTATTTTGATGTCATGTTATTAATGGTATTTTTACTATTGGCAAGAATTAGGTATTGCGAAGAAAATTACTGCCTTGAGTGTTGTTAGTATAAAAAAATAATTTAAATCGATCATATAAAGTATATATTTTTATGTGAAAAATAATTGTCTAAGTCAATGTGATGTTTTTCGTAAAAATTGATATTGTGGTTCAGCTAGTGATTGGTATTTTTCACAAAATATGTAATGTGCCATTTTATGACGCAATGCATAGTATTTGAACTATTAATCATATTAATATTATAATACTGTTTTGTGACTAATACGTACTATAAATGACATATACTTATATTTTAACAATTATATTTTTAGCATTATTGCAATTTATCAATTCAGAATAATAAAATCGCATCCGTACTTGTAGTATGTTGTGAATTTGTCACACAAAATTATTGATATACAGAAACTTATTTATAAATATTTTCAGACATACATATCACAAATATATCTACCTACATAAAGAGGAGCGAACTGTATAAATAAATGAAATTTAAAATTTGTGGGATCTAAGTAATTATTTGAATACTGAATAATACATAAGGCTAACCAGAATGGTTAAGAAAATAAAACAAACGCCTGTGACTTACTTCAGGGCAACTATTTCTATCCGACATCGACAATATATCTCCTACAAGGATGATAAATAGGACCATATACCCTGAGGGCTGCGACAGTCTCTTAAGAGACCAGTAGGGCTAGGATGTTAAAAAAAGATACAACTCGTAAAACGATGTCGTTTAATGATAATTGTGATTGGTCGAGAGACCAACACGTCAGTCACGTGTTATTCTCTCAACCAATTTCAATAATACGAAACGGAGTCTTGACGTGTTTTTTTTGTCACTATCTAAGCACACAGACCTTTAAATAATTACTAGATCTTTTAATTTTTACGGACGCCTAGACACTGTTTTAATGTGTAGGTATTAACAAAAAGCTGATACTTAGTTTGCCCTCTGTATTTCGAGAATTAATGAAAATTGTTCCTATACATATCTTGAGACTTGATCAAAGTTTTGTCATAAAACAAGTCCAATTGACTGATGAATGATTTTGGATCGTAGTTTATACACGTTTTTATCATGATATCGCGGCGTACTCGAATGTATTATTGCAATTTACTGACATTATGTAATTATTGTGACTACGATCTTATTTTGTAATAAATTTTGCAATTGTATATTGTGTTTTATTGATTTCTTACGTTGTTTAAAATTATTAAGTATAAAGATCCGCCCGCGTGAAAAAGTCTTACCGAGATAAAAATATTTTCCCGGGATAAAAAGTAGCCTTTAGCACTCAGGAGTAATGTACCTAAAGCTTCCTATTAGTGAAATAATTTTCAAAATCGGTGCAGTAGATTTGAGTTTAACCATTACAAACAAACAAACAATCGAAACTTTCTTCAATATAATATTAGTACAGAAAATTAGGTTATAATGTTGTCCTTCTAAAAAATATAAAACAACGAATATAACAATACATAATAATTTATTTATATTTAAAGATCATAAATTAAAATACATTATTTCTTTAACCTAAACGATTATTAGCAACATTTGCCAAGCCATTAGGGGCAGAACGATTCAAATTATAGCCAGCTGCCAGTGGCCCAATTCCGGCTGGAGCAAATCCTTCATTCACTATGCCAATATTACCATTCCCAGATTCATACATTACCGTGCCTTTACCACCATCTGGTAAAACACCATCAACAGTAACTGAGCCTAAGAATGGCAAATTACCAGAAACCGTTAATTTTCCTTCCATCAACAAATTGTCGGCTTGTATCTTTAACCCCGTGGGAGCACAAGGAGATGCACTCATCACTTTAAATCTAGTTTTAGCTCCGAGATTCGCTGGGTTAATTCCAGTTAAAGAGGCAAGAATTTGCTTTGAAGCAGCTAAATCATTCCCAGGAAACGTGGCTGGTGAAGTTTTTGTAACCATTCCTTGTAGACTCGGACCATTTGTAAATACTGGACTAGCGAAAGTTGAAACTTTTGCATTAGTAGGAATTCCTGCTATTATGGCTGAATTTTCGAGAGTATTAGGAACGGCTCCAAAGGCAATCGGATTTACCAATCTATTAGGAACAGAAACTTGGCCAAATTCTCCTAGAATTGGGGTGGATAAAGGTCCATTGGCAATATTATGACCCATATTCATAGCGTTAATAGCATTGTTAGTTATTGGTGCTGTGCCCCCAGGTAGTGTCGGAGCATTTATTGCGACTGGTCTATTAGCTAGACCGCCAGAAATTGCTCCTAGCGGAAATTCACCAACAGGCCCAGGACTCACTGGTACTGTCATTACTTCTGGTATTGGCCTATCTGTTACAAATTCTCTGATTGGCTGAGTAACACTACCAACAGCATCAACGGCACCTCCAATCCCTGCTCCTAACATTACACCATCAACAATACCCGATATTCCTCCAGTGTAAGATCCTGGTAGTACTGTACTACCTACTAACCCAATGGTAGAAATACCAGGATTGCTGTAACCACCAATTAATGCTTCTCTTGCTGATCTCATTAAATCATCTACATCTTCTGGGTTAGCTAAACTGGTGGCTATTGTTTCTAAATTAGCTGGGCTATTAGCTACTACATTAGGTACTCTCATAGGGTCATTGCCATTAACTTGAGTTGGACTGGCAGAAATCATGTTAGAACCAGCAATGTTCGCGCCTAAAGAATTTTCTGTAGGATTATTCATGATGACTTCTTCTGTGTTCTTCTGTATTCCTGCCCCGATGATTTGTCCATAAGTTCCCTGTAAAAAATCACAAAACCTTAAGAAAGTATTAAATCTAATTAAAGAAAAATTTACATAGTTAGAAGTGTAAAGTAGGTACCGTTAGCCATATAAGGAGGTACCTAGGTAGCTGAATAAATTCGAAATGTCAATTTGCTTATACGCGTTAAATTTAATTAAAACATTGTTTTTTCTCTATGTCATACTCCACTGAGTAAATCCCTTTTATTTCATTTTTGTGAAGAGAAAAAAAAAATGATAACACAAAAGTGTATCTAGTCGATTTAAAGATTTGAATTTATTCAGTTCCTTATGGGGCCGACTATACCTAGTTGTTACTAACCTCCGTCAGAAGTAAGTAGATCAAATAAATAATAATTATGAACTTTCTTAACATTTTAGTGCGAGATGTAAGTGCACAATACGTTCGAATTAGTTATCACTAATTAAAAACTACGATGGCTTTATTGCCTACGGCATTTATATCAGTTGTTATCTAAAAATCAAGATTAATTTGCTATGCAAACTATTACAAAATATGTTAGGTACATCATATTTTCAAATAAAAGTGTTGCGAAAATTACGATTACGAATAAATTTATTATCAAGATGTTTTGAAACACGTTTTGTGAGATTTTGCAACTCCATTTTCTTTAGCGCATCAAGTACTGCAAGCCAGGGATTCCCAAACTGGTTCCGCGCAACCTAGGGGCTCCGTAGAATAGTCATTAGAGTTCCGCCAAAATTATTGTTGGACATAATACCCAACTATAAAACAATGATTCATAAAACGTAAAATAATTTCATTATTCTCATTAAAACTAATTTAAGAATAATGTGTTTCAATTATATCAGACATTCCTTTAAAAAATGTTTTTATATAAATTTCAGTGTTGATTTGTCATCATTTGATATGGGTTTCCATAAAATAAAAGGTGTTTGGTTGGTATTCAGTTTTCTTTCTTTCAAGTTAAGGAATATCTGCTCTAAGTAGTTTGTGATGTATCTTTACAAAATGCAGTAGATAGGTATTAGGTACCTACTGTTCTGTTACTTGAAAAAATAATTCAAACAGTATAGACCGTGGGCCAGGTAAAATTTCGTCAGTTATTTCCTCTCAAACGATAATTGGTGAGACGCATCAGAGAAGTGTATGATAAAGCCTCGTGAACGTCAGCTGCGGTTCCGTGGGGGCCATGAGCGGCAGTAGCCTCCCAAACACTTAGATAAAAATAATTATTCAGTCATTTCCTCCCCCCTAAAAATGATTTTTATTATAGCTAATCCGATACGAATGAATGTGTATGTATGTATGTATGTATGTATGTATGTATGAAGTATATTGGACCAAGGAATCACGTTGTCCCATACAATCTTTGCCCCCCCCCCCCCCCTTTTAACCCCCTTAGGGGTAGGATTTCGGAAAATCCATTCTTATCGGATGCCTACGTCATACAAAGAACACACCCTCTAACTTTCAGGTCTCTACGATCAGAGGTTTAGGCTGTGCGTCAGTGTTGCCAACTTAACGGATTTCCCGTCATATCTAACGGATTTGGATACCTTGAAATCGGGAAAACGGAATTCTAACGGCTGACGGAATATTTAACGGGACAAAAGAATATAGGAAGAGGGGGTCGTATACGTGACTTATTTGTTAAAAGGCCGGTTATTTAGGCGGAAACAACCACCCTACGCATCCCCCCCCATATGAACGCTATATCTACGTCCGTGTACATAGAACTTTTCAAATTTTAGGGCTATTATTGACGATTATAAATTTTAACGGATTTTTGACGAAAATATGCAACGATATTGACGGATTTTTTAAAATCTTGTTGGCAGCACTGCTGTGCGTTTTATCTGCTACCAACATTGTCAGCTGATGCATTTAATTATGTATAGAAGCTCTCGCCTAACACCTACGTTATAACTTTCAAGGCATCAGCTGGCGGTTTTTGCCCCGGCATACAGCCACCTGACATATATGTCGGAGCGGCGGGTATTTTGAAATAATAATCGTGCAAAAACCAGTCGAGATGTCAAATCGTTGGTATAAATAGGGCGCCTCGCATTTGAAATGGGCAGTCTCTTGCGTAGTTCTTCTGAGTAATCTGTGGTCTCTTGTGAGCCTTTCAACTGTGCGGAGCTCCGAAAATAAGTTTGGAACATCCAGACATAAAGAACAATTTGGAATTTTACTTTCACATCATGGGTTATGATGATGAGGTGGAACCCTGTGACGTCGGAGGAGTAGACGTCACCTCTTTTTAAAGAGCTCTAGACCTTCTGATCTGTCATATATATTTATTCATAGTTGCGTATAAGCTATCATTAGGTAAATTTTTAGTTGAGAGGACATCACTGAAATTATATTTTTTACATGTTTGATCGACCAGCTGACGCATAACGCCCCAAGTTGCAGTCAGCTGATTATTTTTCTTCTTCAAGGTATCGGGTTAGCACAATTTAAAATAGTTTTTAGTTGGGAGGAAATGACTGAATGTTTTTTTTTCTACATGTTTGGGAGGCTACTACCGCTCATGGCCCCCACAGAACCGCAGCTGACGTTCACGAGGCTTTATCATACACTTCTCTGATGCGTCTCACCAATTATCGTTTGAGAGGAAGTTGGTCATGGAAATCTGTCACTGGCCCATGGACCAGTAGTTTTTTGAGTTGCTTAGTAAAAGCAAGAAAGAAAGGAACGTTTATTGCCACAGAATTATGCATATGCAACAACATTGGATACAAAAAAAAAAAACAACAAAACATATATAAAAGAAAATATAGTAAAACAGTTTTTTATTTTCGTAGCATGTATTATTGTAACTAATTTTGATTAATCATTATTTAAACTTATCTGGGGTGTTTAAAAATACGAACAGACGAATTGAGAACCTCCTCCTTTTTTTAAAGTCGGTTAAAAATATCAACATACATAATATTATAACATTTTGGAACGTATCTGTATTTCTTTTTCGTTCTGAGTATGAGTTCTGAGTTTGTGGTTGAAGGGTTGGCCACGACATAAAAAAAGTTTGTAAGAGTAGCCTCTTTTTTGCACTAAGGCAGTACAATGTCCTACTTCAAGTGAGGCGACGCGTACCTACTGAAGCTCAGCGATACGTTTGAAGTAACGAGTACAAATACCACACATGTTCATTGAAGAATGACGTACTGTTGTAATTTATAGCAAGTGTCTCGCACCCTCTTTGTCCTCGTCCTATAGTTTTACTGAGACACAAAGTGAGTAACGCGATTTCGCGACTGCCGCGACATTTTGAAGTAGCACAATATAAAATGTTGAGCCGTTCTTACATTTTGACGTTATCTACGGGATAAATGTACCGCCTCTTGTGTGTTCTACCCAACACTATTATCATTATCACCAGAGACAAATAAACAAGAATTATCACATTCTGTCAATCCAGTGATGCCAGACGTACCAATTTCCTGGTACATGTACCATTTTTCATGGTCTTGTACCATGTACCAACTAAAACCTGTGTTGGTACGCAAAAGTACCAACTTTTAACATCAATAACAACCCAAGGCACACACCTCTGACTTTTCGAAGTTATGTGTGTATTGTCAATTATCCTTCGCTTTAACGGTGAAGGAAAACATTGTGAGGAAACCTACATGCCTGAAAATTCTCCATAAGAATTTCGAGGGTATGTGAAGTCTGCCAATCCGCACTAGGCCAGGGTGGTAGACTAAGGCCTACAACCCCTCTGTATAGAGGAGGCCCGTGCTCAGCAGTGGGCAGTATATAATACAGGGCTGGTATTATTGTTATTATATTATATATCTGGCATCCCTGTCTCAATCACTGTCAATTTTTATTTACAATAGGAGTTTTGGCGGGAATGTGGAAGTGTCATGAGGTGCTCTTGTTTTAATTCATTATTTTGGTGATACTTAGTGTTATATTGCATAATTATGGTGGTATATTATCCAATATAGTTCTATTAAAGTGCTCAAATGAAGTGAATTGAAATAACTGTGCCAATCAAGTGTTTTTTCGTTGCCGCCAAAACTCCTTGATAAAGTCTTGGTAAGGTAGCCACTGCTTTACTACGACAACCAGAGATATCACTTAAGACGAGGCTGTATGGGCTTGAACCCTTTGCCTTCCCTGTAAGGGAGAATTATAAAAAAAAAAAAAAAAAAAAAAATTATTTACAATAGTTCACAATAAGGTGTATTGTTAAAATTCAATATTTTTGTTAATTGAATAGTAAATAGTGATAAAAAATGAATTGTTTCGAGAACGTGAACATGCCGAGCTGTGTGTGGTTCGAAGGCGGCGAGAGGCGCAACACAATAGCTTCCATATTTGCGGGGCTTCTAGTACGTATTTTGATGATTCATAATTATTTCTATTGATTATTATGTGAAAATTAGGTTCTAATCTCATTTCGAGTTTCCATTGATAGAGTTGTTCACGAAAATCGCGATTACTATGAATGATTATTGTTAACGTCAGCTATTATACAGTTATGACTTAGGAGTTAGGTCCTATGTTGTCTTTCGTAGATTTTTTTCTGTGGCAAATTTTTGCTACTTTCTTCTCGTACTTAGATAGGTAACAGAATGAAGAGACGAACAGATTTCTCGGCCGAAAGTACCATTCCTGATCCTCAAAACTAGGAGAATATTGAAAACATTTATATATCAAATAAAACTGCATTGTGCTTGTCAGCCTGAGACATAATGTTGATCGTAATTTTTATACATATTTAAAATCCAAAATGTGTGTAAAGTAAATGCATTATCTGTAAAGTGTTTTTGTAAACTTAACGTTTTTGCTTTGCACCTGTTTATTTGTTAAATGCAGGACACAGCAATTATTGGTAAGGAGACTGGGCATACTTGGGCATGGGTGTAGCTATAGTTTTAACTGGGGGGAGGGGAAGGGGGGTATAAAAAATTTAGTGGCATGGGTTCTTGCCTTTCATGACACCATATTTTAGAAGCTAAGGGGGGGGGGGGTGTCCAGAGCCCAAAATGTCAGCGGTCAGTGGTGTAGCGTGGGGTCTTGACCCCTGAGCCCCTCCTTTATATACACTCATGTACTTGGCAAATGTAACAAGCCAAAAATAAATGCTTGTGTTTGTTTATGGCTATGCCTGCTTTCTTTCTTCTTCTTCTTTCTATAATCTTTCAAACTAAAAGTACTATTGGAAATGTCCAGAGCATATTTCCAGAATGAAAAGCATCCTGTCATTCTTGAGCCGAAAAGCCCTAAATCCATCAGCAAAAAAACTGACATTCCTCTGCTCCAGTATATGACAAAGAATAAACCAACAAAGTCATTAATTTATATCTTATCATAGTAATATAAATATAAAAGTTTGAGAAGGTTATTGTAGAAAAAAGCTATAAACAGTTTAACATACTTGGCTAAGGTTTGGTACACAGATACACACTATCCTGGAATAACATATAGGCCATTTTTATCTTGAAAAGTACTCAGTTGAACTTTAGCTGACTTAAACCTGCAAGCAAACTTATTTATTTACTAGTAGTGCTCACGGCGCGTGAAAAAGTTTTTCCGGGACAAAAATATTTTCTCGGGATAAAAAGTAACCTATAGCACTCAGGAGTTATGTAGCTTCCTATTAGTGAAAGAATTTTCAAAATCCGTTCAGTAGTTCCTGAGATTAGCGCGTTCAAACAAACAAACAAACTCTTCAGCTTTATAATATTAGTATAGATTAAGGCACACCAACAATGCAAACACAAACATATACAGTTAACCTTATAATAATATATTTTAACTACGGCCAACATTTGTGACAGATGTGCACATCATATTTTTTTAATAATTATGTTGCTAAAATCCCTAGATACCCGCATCCTTTATTTCATTGTTGATTCAGCAAAACTAACTTAGGTAAAGATGTGCCACAAAACTAACTTAGGTAAAGATGTGCCTGTTCCTGGACATTCCAGTTTATATAACCAAATTGTACAAAAATCGGATGGTACTAATATATTTAATGAGTTGATCCCTATATTCAAAAAGAAAATGCTGAATGCGTTTGTTGAAACCTTAATCTTATTTTATATTCAGTTTAATTTTTATTAAATGTGCTTATGTGCAGAAATATGTTGTTGATGGTTTGTTCATGCAGTGGCAGCCTATAAGTAAAACAACACTGCACCAATTACTTATTGTTTCATTTAACAAATAGATATACGTTTATGTAGAGTATGTTGGTTGTCCAAATAAATAAATAAGAATAACTACATTACTAATCTTAATAAAACAATGACCCAATCCAAAATCGTTGACTTGTGGGAACCATCACAAAAACGAACTGTATACAACATTTTTTTTAAGTTGAATAGGCAACAAACATGAATTCAAACGATTTTGGCCCTATACCTAATGTTGAAAAGACGTATTTTGTTTCTTAGTCGATGCAACTTGCCCTTTAGTGTCCATATTTTGCTATAACTCTTCTAGCCAAAATTTTGGATTAGATCATTGTGTTATTAAGAGTATAATAAAATAATAATAATACCAGCCCTGTATTATTATACTGCCCACTGATGAGCACGGGCCTCCTCTACTGAGGGGTTTTAGGCCTTAGTCCATCACGCTGGCCTAGTGCGGGTTGGTAGACTTCACATACCTTCGAAATTCTTATAAGGAACTTCTCAGGTATGCAGGTTCCCTCACGATGTTTTCCTTCACCGTTTAAGCGAACGATAATTGATAAATAATACACACGTAACTCCGAAAAGTCAGAGGTGTGTGCCTTGGGTTTCGAACCTTCGAACATTGTCACGGCAGACCGTTCCATTCTCCACTAAGCTATCGTCCACGTTTATTAGGGGTGTGAGTCTTAATTCATAATAATATGGGTTGTCAATTAATCCATGCCTGTTGACAGTTTTTCGCAGGATGGTGGTTCATCATAGATGCAGCTTCAGTCTACCCCGGCGACCTGCCCAACGCAGCACACGTCTGTGGAGTGATGGCCACACTATCACTGATAATGGTCAATTCAGTGTCCAATGCGCAGGTACACATACTTCAGTTAAAGTAATAACTACATTGTTGAAGTAACATTTTATCATTATAGACAAGAAGACCTATTAATTATAATAAGGTTATAAAAATAACTAGTCAGGTGCTGTAAACAATATAAAGTAAAACAATTATTTCCCGTAAAAAGGTTTTTTTATCTCTGATATCAGTACATTCATTATAAAATAGTGAGTTTACATTGCAGGTGCGTGGTGAGACATACACTGGCGGATGTCTAGACCCCCGCGGGGCTCGCCTGTGGCTGTTCCTCGGATTCGTGGTCGGATTTGCGTCTCTCATTGCTGCCTGCTGGATACTTTTCGCCAACTATGTCAACGCTGGTTAGTTAGTTACATATAAAACCCCAAGTTGCTGTTGATTTTAAGGTTTTGAATTGAAAGATTTTTAAACTAGTAACAATGTCTTTCACATGGTTTTGTAACTAAGAGACGCGTTTTATATTTATATGGTTAAGCAAAATACTGACTGCCTCGGTGGCGTAGTAGTATTACAGTACGACTGCAAAGCTGAGGTCTCGGGTTCAATCCCCGGGTCGGGCAAAGTGATACTGAGTTTTTCTATTCAGTGTCAGTCCGGAGTCTGGAATTTCTGCCCGATATGGCGATAGATTCGCCCCCTATCACATCATGGGACGGAATATGCAAGGCGATAAGTGTGCACTAGTCGCGCCCTCTGCCTACATTTTTAGAAATAAAAGGCAAGAGTTTGTGTATCTGCGTATGTGCGTGAGCGCGCGCACGTGTGTGTGTGTGCGTGCGTGTGCTTGCGTGTGTGTGTGTGCGTGCGTGTGCTTGCGTGTGTGTGTGTTCGTGCGTGTGTGTGTGGTTAATCAAAATATGAATGGGTTTGACCAATTTTGAGGGAACTGTCGTCAATTTTCACAGAGTAATAAAGTCAACATTTTATTTCAGAAAAGGATATTATACTAGTAGAACTATGGGCAAAATTTAGTTCATGATTTCCTCAAAACATCGTATGTAGATAAAATACATATTATGTAGTTATTTGTTTGCTCAATAACACAAACATTGTTATATTGGGTTTAATGCCTATATGCCTTGTGTTATTTTTGATAAGTTGCTGATAATGTTAGGTAACTACTGACTATTCACTCGGGATTAGCAACATTCAATATAAATTAGATAAGGAGTAGAAACAATGAATGTTTTTATAAAAGATTCATTGTTCCTAGTCCTGCATATATTCCTTTGGGTTGTTTTTATTATTTTTATAATATTGTTTATATTATTTTAAAAAATGCACCAGTATTTCACTGACTTAACCTATACAATACTTTTGAATTACAGGTAGCAACAAGCACACATGGCCCGGAGTGAGTTTGTTCATGCAGAACGCGTTCATTTTCGCCGGATCTCTGGTGTTCAAGTTTGGACGCACGGAGGACCTGTGGGGCTAGACATACTTTTATTCCGTACCCGAAGGTCAAATTAGGACAACCATATTGGTTTTGGTTAACATATGATTTACAATTTAATATTCCTGCAAGAAATGAAGATTAAAAGGTACATTCCTGAAGTAAAGGTTTATCAAAAGTTAAATTTTACAAAAGTAAGAAATTAAGCATGTTGCATGTAATTAAGTTCTACTCTCGGGAATATCTACGGACCTAGGGCGCGAAGACTATCTGTCCTTGTCACGCTCGTTTTTTGCCAATATACCTGTTTCACGTGTGACGTCATCTCTCGGGCTGCAGATATTTCTGAATGGTTAGCTAAATTGTTTGCGGGTAGTCAATATTTAAATGGATCTGACTGGAGTTGCAGTATAATCATAAATAGATGAATTAGCACTATATTTGTTCAAGACGAACACTATTTTATTATTTTTTTTGTGATGTCAGGTACATTTTGTTTTTGTAAAATTATTTTTTTTAGAGAAAGAGAGGTCTAGTAGCTCATGAGAACAAATATAAATGTACCAGGCGTATATTTGTAGATTATAAATTACTGAACATTCATAGTTAATATTTTTAAATTTGTTATTCTAGATGAATAATATGTATAATTATTATTTTTTAACACTCGAAACTACAAAATGTGAATAAAACATAAGTTTGTATTAAATAAATAAGTTTATTGCTTTGGTATTTAATAAATTACATCGATTGAAGTACATTAAAGATCTTATATTGAATTGAGAGTATTTATTAATTAATCCAAACTAATTCTTTGGTAAAAACTTTGTTTATTTATTCGATATTTTTATATTCGCATTCCATGCTACAAATTGTAATCTAATTCGGAATACGTTTATACAAAATGATGGTAAAAGACCTTATACCTGAACTGTGTCTTATAAAATACTATAACTAAACTGTACGCGACGTATACAAAAGTATATTCTGGAGCACATAAACATTTTATATTTAAAATGTCACTGTGCCTAAATCGCTCTCAATAAAACAATGACCTAATCCAAAATCGTTGACTTGTGGGAGTCGTCGCAAAAACAACTGTATATGACATATTTTTTTTAGGTTGGACGGGCAACGAACATAAATTCAAACTATTTTGACCCTATTCCTAATGTTAAAAGACGCTTCTTTTTCTTAGTCGATGCAGCTTGCCCTTTAGGGTCCATTTTTTGCTAAAACTAATCTAGCCATACTTTTGGATTAGGTCATTGCTTTACTACGAGTGCGAAATACTTTTAACTTAGTCTAATGTTCGGCGTAGTTTTTGTCCCCGTCCACACATGACCGGCCACCTTGTCCGTTAGGGAGACACAATTTTCCGGGCTCGCAGCCGCCGTTCCTATGCATGCAGACATTGTCGGCCGAAGGACACTCACTGCCAGCCACCGCCACTCCATATATCCGCTTTGTTGATATCGGTATGTCTATATGACCCCTCGTTTTGGTTTCCATGTCGATATATTCGATTGTTAAACTGGAAAATGTAAGTTTTATTTTGATAGCGTTCGTAGCGTTAATTTTGGAAATATTTATTGAAGCAACGTAATGGGAATGTATTGAGGTCTGGTGGAACCAAAGGTTGAAAGATCTGAGTATTCTAAGACTGTTTTTTCAATGTAGTGACAGTTCTTTAGTAGACGATTTTGATTTGAAATATTCTCGTAGTTTTATGGTAAGATGTATTTGTAGGTGAGTTAGGATAATAACACCTGCATTCAGGGACGGATTGAGAATGTCGGGGCCCCTAGGCATTGCCTCCCTTGGGACCCCTTTTCCTTTCCTGACTTCATAAAATATATTTTTTCTATCACAACCTAATTAACCGATTGCAAAAATAAATATAACTTAAAATATGTTCCAAAATGTATTGAAATTATGTAAATTATTATTATTTATTTAATTTTTTATTATGTAAAACATAATAAAGGCAATAATATTGTCATCGGATTTATTTATTACGAATCGACTATACATTACTTTTTTTGGGATAAAGGACCCCTAGCCGATGCCGGGCCCTTAGGTAATTGCCTAATTTGCCTTTAAGCTAATCCGGGCCTGCCCGCATTACGTAAAAAATACTTACGATTTCCAATCGCTCCAGTAGACTTTGTTCTCATGGATAGCCAGACCGAAGGGGTAACGGCAGTGTTCTGCCACCGTTTCTCTCTCCAATGTGTCGATGCCAACACACTTGATGCTTTGCAGCCCAGCGTCGGCGTAGCACAGCCTCTCTCTAGCGAAGTCTATTGCCACTGAGTTGGGCAGCCTCACGTCAGAGCTGTCGAGGAATATACCCCGCTGGGTGCCGTCCATGTTGGCCCACTCGATTTTAGGACCACTACGATTCCAGTCGGACCAGAAGATTTTCCTGTTGTAGAGAATGAACATGTGAAGCAATTGCATCTAAAAATTCATACAGCCTGGGATTCCTTTTATTTACGAGCTTGGGTAACTGATCCCATTGCACTTGTTGGTAAGTGGATCAGGGCCAGGTAGAGTGTTATCTGACTAGCACCCACAAGTAAAAAAAATGCAAGCCTGTTTCAAATAAAATTCCCGTAAGGAACTCTCGAGGCTGCAAGTATCGTCACTGACATGGCACGTCTAGTTCCAAGTTTCCATAAAAATCTACCTTATGGGGTAAAGTAGTAATTTTTTTAGACTTACTAAGAATATGTCGGCAGTTATGATTGGATGGATTACAGTGGAGAAATGAATATTTGAAAAACTAAAAATAACTATACAACTCTCGCTAACCTAGCGGTAGTTAAAATGAACGGTGGAAGGTTATCAAATCAGCTTATCACATGTTTCATTTTTCGAGGAAAAAATTAAATTTGTAGTAATTTTAGTTGTTCCGTATGCATGTAATGCCTACCCACAGGCTGAGAATGGACTAAGCAGTACCTATACTTGCAAAATTAATCACTCTGTAGATATGATATTACAATTAATGTGATGCCGATTCCTGTCTCTTTTCTGTATAAATATCTATCAATAACAATCCCTACTAGAAAAGGCTGCATTTTAGCTTTACTTCTCCCAGATTTTTGCCAATATTAAGTAACTGCCAGATAAGAAGGCTCAAGGAGCAGGTCATTTTCCATGTGCCAACTGCACTCGATCCAAGAAAATCTAAGGAACAAGTTGCAAGGAGAAATTGTAACGTGCAAAAAGCTATTTAATTTTGTTTCTTATTTGTAGGAGCACTAAGTCCAGTGTTTTGGTTTGAAAGGCGTGGCCAGAGCAGATAATTGTGACAACTGAAGAGTACCTATAGCTATAAGCTAGTAGTTGGTAGGTACTATATACTTAATTGTTATTTTGTTAGTGTTCCTAATAAATACTGAATTAAAACAAACCCTCTTTGTGGATGGACGGCGATTCCTCTGGGATTAACAATTCCATTCACAGCGAATAAAACTTTCCGAGCCTTCGTGTCTAAGTTAGCTACTTCGATGGTCAGTTTTTTGGAGTCTGTCCAGAAAATGTTCCTACCCGACCAGTCAACAGCAAGGCCTTCTGGGGACTTGATTCCTGAAAACATTGAGAATATTCAGCAAACAAAAAGACTGCCTCGGTGGCGTAGTTATATTAATATTACGGTATGGCTGCAATGCTGAAATCTTGTGTTCGATTCCCGGGTCGGGAAAAGTGATTTAAATTTTAAATTAGTTAATTTAAATTTTATTATATATAGTTTTAAATTCAGTATCAGCTCGGAGTCTGGAATTTGTGCCCGATATGGCGATAGCTCGCCCCCTATCACATCATGGGACGGAATAACGGCGAAAAGTGGGTGCAATAGTTGCGCCTCTGCCTACCCCTTCGGGGATAAACGGCGTGAGTGTGTGTGCGTGTATTCAGCAAAAAATTTAATTAGTTACGCGCACTAGTAGGTACTCACCGATAACAGTGCCATCTATTGGCGAGAAACGGGACTATCTGACTGTGAAAGGTTTGATGATGGAACATTCCCGAGAGATCTCGATGTATTCAGAATGTCGTGGAAACGCGATCATTTAATTTGCGAGAGGGTTCCCGACTATTCTGGATCTTTCGAGAATGTTCCACAAACTACGACGGTACCGGCGGCCGGGTATAAAAGGCAGCGCGCGGCTGCCGCCGGGCATTCAGCTAGTTTACGACGAGATCAAGAGCGAGCGTTAAGCGGACTACGAGCGACACCTCCGACTCCGAGCGATATCGAGGCGAATATGGTGAATTGTGCTTGAGCGTCTGGTGAGTGATTATAATAAGTGCATTCCAGTGTTTTGATATTGCAGTATCTAGTACAGTGTTTTTGTTTGTTTATTAGTGTTCTAGTGCCTATAAAGTCTTAATTGGTGATTTTTTCGCAATACCCGCATTTTAATTAACCCGAACCCCAGCACGTAACAATATTCTGCAATTTTAGTGGTTATGTCTTACCAAATGACAAGAAATCTTCGTAGTTAGAGCCATCGTACGCAACGCTTTTCAAGTTGTTGCTCACGACATCACCCCAATATACTCTGCCAGACAGACAGTCCACTTCAACTCCCACTGCCACTTGAGATATGCCACTGTTTAACGGCGTGGCATAGGATCTCGTACTCCTCACAAACGGAACCCTGTAGATAGAAGTGCCATCGCTGGTAACTAGGAAGTTTCCATCAAGCCTGGGATTCAGCTCGCAGATAGATCCGTTGCCAGTATAACCTCTGTTGCATTCGCAGATGTAGCTGTCACTCCTTTGTATGCATGACGCATGTGGGCTGCACAGGTAGGGATCAGTCCTGCAGCTCACCTCTCGTGTGCAAGTGTACCCATTGCCGATGAATCCGTCTCTGCATATGCACTGGTACGAGGCTTCCAATGGCGTGCACACGGCATCCAAGCTGCAGTCGTTGGCGAGGTCACAGGTGCGTTCTGCCGGCACACACTGCGAGATAGCCTCGCCCACGAAGCCGCTGTCGCAGTGGCAATAACTAATTTCTATAGAGCTATCGAACAAGCAAGATGCATGTTCGGCGCAAAGGGCTCCGTTGCACAGCTGCGCGTCTGGAATGCAAGCTTCGTTTTGATCTTTAACAAATCCATCAATACACTGGCAGATATATTCATTGCTGATGGAGTCCAGCCGGCACTCGGCGTTGAGTTCGCAGTCGGAGTTGTTTGAGCAGCTGAGGTTTGGTCTGCATGTATATCCATCGCCGTGGTATCCGGAGTCGCAAACGCAGATGAGTTCATTGGATGGTGTTTCGGTGCAGTGTGCGTAGGCACCACACGAACAAGATGTACCACTGCGCTCTATACATTCGTACGCGTCGCCCTCGTAACCCTCGGGACAGACGCAGTGGCCCGAGTATGGTGCGAAAGGAGATGCTGCTGCGTCTGGAGAGCATACAGCGTTGGGGGGACAGTCTGTGTCCGTCTCGCAAGTTACTGAAACGAAATATTTTGAAATTTATTATTAAGCATTCATGGCTCAAAATATAGGTAATCTCATCTTCACTTCCAGTTTCGCACTAGTATGGAACCAGTGACATAGTTGTAATTCTCATGCCAGGTAAACAACATTTTAGTATATGACTATAGACTCACGTACTACGTAGGTACCTACTTAACACTATGGAACGGAATTTGAAAAATAACGCAGACTGAAAAATATGTTCAGCCTATCTTTTCGGATACTTAAGAGATTTAACTAATACTGTATGAATATTGAATAGGTAAACAATTATTTATGACATGTATAATAATATTTTAGTTAAGTACCTATAATACAATTAGTTATGTATGTTAAACTTACTAGAAGCATCGCTTTCGGCAAAGTTTTCATTTTCAGGCGTCGTGTATTTAGGTGTTGATGCATAGTCTGCTGGATGTTGCGGCTGTGGAATTCCATCCGTGTTATATCCAGGCGTTGAATCGACCCAATTTGAAGCTGAACGACTCTCAGTAGGTGGATTAAATGCTGAAGGACTATCGGAAGACTGATATTCATATGGTGGGTTTTCTGGTTGCTTTTCTTCATGTGATGGATATTCCGGCTTTTGTTCTCCATATGGCGGATATTCAGGTTGCTGTTCTTCATGTGGTGGATGATACTCCTGTTGTTGTTCCTGATAAGGCGGGTATTCTGATTGCTGTTCTTCGTGTGGTGGATATTCCGGTTGCTGTTTATGTGGTGGATATTCCTGTTGCCTTTCATGAGGTAGATAGTCCGGTTGCTCTTCATGAGGTGGATAGTTTGGTTGCTCTTCATGAGGTGGATAGTCCGGTTGCTCTTCGTGAGGTGGATAGTTGGGTTGCTGTTCAGGTTGCGAATATTCCGGTTGTTGTTCTTCGTGTGTTTGATATTCAGGCTGCGGATTTGCGGGTTGTTTATAATCATGTGGTTGATAATCACTAGGCTGGTAATCAGGCCGATTGTATTCGGGTGGCTGATATTGGGGAGATTGGTTACCAGATTCTTGATACTCTGGATTTTGGTTACCAAACTGTTGATAATCGGGAGGTTGGTATCCAGGACGGTTGTAATAAGGTGGTGGATTGTAATCTTGATCATTTTCGTATTTACATAACTCATTGTTCCATTCATCTCTAAAGTATGAATATCCAGGAGGGCATGTGCAACTGTTTGCCTCACAGTGAGGCAGCACGATGCTGTTGTTGTATTCTGCTTCATGGCTAACAGTCGTTGTTGTCTCAGGCACGTTTTGTACGCAACTAAATCCATCACCAGAGAATCCAGTATTGCACCTACAGCTGTATTCATTTGTTATTTCCGAAAGCACACATGTGGCGTCAGGGGAACATTTGTTACACGTGTAATCGTAGACTGGATAACACTTCAGACCGTCACCAGTGTATCCAGGATTACAAACACAATTGGCTATGAAGGGCACATCGCCCTCGCTATCTATACATTGGGCATTAGCATCGCAATTTAAGTTTTGACATTTGGAGATCTTTTTACAGGTGATGCCATTACCATCGAAGCCATCGCGACATCTGCATTCAAAGCCGCCGTCATAGTTGTAGCAGTCGGCGTTGTTGTCGCAGTTGTGTGTTCCTGCTGCGCATTCATCGATATCTATACACACAGAGTCAAAGTTAAGGTAAATATTTTTATAACCCTTGTTACAAACACACGTAAATGAATCTCCGTGGACCACGCATGTGCTATGTTTGCTGCAGCTTTTTTGACCCTCAACGCAAGGGTCTTCTTGTCCAAAAGGCACGATTTTATTGCTTGACCCATATCTTACAATATTTTCCCTGACTTCATACCCTAAATAATTCTTAGTTACTTTCAGAATAAAAGGTGTAGAGTCTTCTGGTGAAGACGGTGCGTATTTGCAAGGATTGTACGATATTGTTTGAGACACTCTCATTTCATACTTCTCGCCTGTAACTTTGTTTCTGAAAGTTCGAGTTGAATCCGTTCTAATTGTTCCTGGTTCTGAAATACTGTATTGTTCTTCATATTCGTTAATATCGAGCTTGATGCCGGTAAGCACAGAGGGTAAGCTGCCTCTGACTTCGGTGTCCACGGTTATTTGGTCAAATACATCGTGACCTATATATTCTTGGTTGATGAACACCCTCTCACCTGTCGCCGGGAACCATAAATCTGCTGTGTAATTGAATAAAGAACCTGTTAGTTGATAACCGTTTTTGGCTATTCCCGAAGGTTTGGCGAACAGCCACCCGACCACGCTACCTAGCACGTTAAGGAATTGCAAACTACTTCCGAGGGATGGAGGTGTCAGTGACAGAGCTGTGTACGATCTGCCGTCGTCAACCACCACATACGATTGGATATCGACGTCATTCAAGTTGACATCGTTAATAACACCATTCAGCTTGCCATGAACTCTTAGCGGGACGTTGTCTTTTATGCAAGATTTTCCATTTCCATAGAATCCTTCGTTGCATTGACAGCAAATGCCGGCTTGGTAGTCGACGCATCTCGCTTCGGTGTGACAGACGCTGAGCCCGCTTTGTGCACAAGTTTTTGATTCTTCAGCGATCTCTACCTCGCTTTGATTGTATTGATCTGGGGTGGCAATGGTGTCATTAAGTCCGATGACCCCGATACGGAAGACGTATTTTCCGGGTTCTTGAATGTTTGACCACCTGCAACAATATACAATTTATATTACCATTTTGCGGGTATTATCAACAATCGAATTATAAAGCACTGTTATCAAAGTCAAAAATATAATATCCTATACATTAGTTTAGCGTTTCGTCAAAATAAGAGACTATACTTAAGTAATTTATTTATGTCTGGTCCAGACTGTAGATGTTTAGAAGTGTCTTCATCCTACGGGCTACGTATAATATCAAGCATTTGTAATGATTGATAAAAATATAATGGCTACATACGACACAATATTTCTGATCTGATGACTGCCGGAGCCTCTGAGTGGGAACACGCGACCATCCTCTGCTACGAAGCCAGCCTGCGCTTTAGCATCTGGTAAAGAGGTTTCGTCTGTTTTCCTCTGTATCCACTGGATTTCTCTTTCAGGGTACAGAAGTTCAACGAAACTTTCCGTTCCATTGCTAATAACAGCTACTTGAAAACTGTTTCTCTTGTTAGTCTCCCCAGTATACGTCACGTCTCTCCAAGTGACAATGAACACACTTTTGGGTTTGAAGTCATAGTACTCGTGGAAGTTGTTTTGGACGCTCTCCTCGGCTTTGGAGAGGACGTGCGGTTCATCCGTCTCTCTGTAGTAGA
The DNA here is from genome assembly GCA_949316025.1 of Lapara coniferarum. Taxonomy (NCBI): domain Eukaryota; kingdom Metazoa; phylum Arthropoda; class Insecta; order Lepidoptera; family Sphingidae; genus Lapara; species Lapara coniferarum. The sequence continues at coordinate 3,250,477 of OX438922.1, forward strand.
CTGCGCCTCCGTCTGTCGTGTCGATGTTGGTGTAGAACGCTGCTATTGACGGGTACGGTAGGGGGAACTCGATGTTCAGGAACTGTGGTATATCTGCCCTGAATGTTAGCACGCCGAAGTTGTTGACCTGAGGAAAAAACCGTTTTTCATACTATCATTTCTTTATCATTAATATCCAGGGCATGTCACTGATCATTACTAGCTTGCCTAAAGCAAAGTGAAGCTATCTACAAGTACATGTCATGGCCATGTCCTTGAAATAATCACCTACAGCCGCGCGGTTCGTAAACACGCGATAGGGCTGCCCGTCTACAGTATTTTAATTTAATCTAAGATACTTGATTTCTTTCTAGTTTTGGGAATATAAAATATACTATTTAAAAACGGAAATAATACGTGTTCAATTAAAATACATGTTGAGCTTTTTGATTAGTAGATTCCATAAGAAAAAACGTCTATAAATTTGAGACTGAAAAATATTTGCGCCTTGACTAAAACGTAAGAATATAATATAAAAAATCCGCATTCGAATAAAAAGTTTAATTATACTTTTGGGAAACATGGACAAGAATTCAAGCAACCAAAAACAGCCCAATTAGTCTATAATTGCTCTTTGCCAGATTAAGTAAGTACTTGTACTTATTGCATTCAATCATTCATAAAATGCACGCTTACTGCTTACAAAACCATCACACCGTTCGTTCATCACTGCGGCGCACTCACGACTGTTTGTGTACCTAATGTGTACCAAACTCGAGGCGCGTAGGTATCCCTTGCGTTTCGACCGTTTGTATGAACATATTCTACTGCATAGATATGTATACTGTGCCTAAAGAACTCATTAACCACATATTGCTAAAAGAAGATATAAATATATATATTTTAACAATATTTGATTGGTCTCAAAATATAAATTGAACTCTCATTCCCATTATTTTAATCTTCGTTCAAATGATAAATAAATCGATTATTTTTTTTCAATGATATGTTCTGTGTTATAGAATAATATCTATAAATACATTAAATTAGCGTTGCGACCCGTGTGATAAAACAACATCTTCAATTCGGACAGATATCAGAGGTCTCGACACTTGCTTAACTTGTGATAAAGCTTGTACAATTTCTAACAATGTCTATTTTCAATGAAACGTAATAATAATAAATGGTATTTCAATAATATTCTACGAAATATAAATGGTAGCAGAGGAGTAACGGGTTGCGGTTCCTATTGATTTACACACTTTTTTTACATCTATAAAAAGCAATTTAAATTAAAGCTCACGTTTTGTCTATTTGCAACTGAATTCGCGTACATCACTACAAATTGAATAATTACCATTATTTAATACGAAATTCTATATAATTCGTTATATGCGAAAACTGCAGTACGGGAAAGCGTCGCAGCGTTGGATTAGACAGCTGCAGTCAGTGACCGGCCGATACCCGCCCACGTGCGTATCCGCCCGCACTCGCATCTGCCTAATGTATTATCTTATTGCGACGTGCTTTTGCAAGAAATTTTATTTCAGTTTTTAGTGCATACGACTATTGGGAATTATAAAACTAGAATATGCTTTCTTTTTTCGACGAATTATATATCTATACTAATATTATAAAGCTGATCTATACTAATATTATAAAGCGGAAGAGTTTGTTTGTTTGAACGGGCTAATCTCAGGAACCACTGAATCGATTTTGAAAATTCTTTCACTAATAGGAAGCTACATCCTGAGTGCTATAGGCTACTTTTTATCCCGGGTAAATATTTTTGTCCCGGAAAAACTTTTTCACGCGGGCGGAGCCGCGAGTACTACTAGTTAGCTAATAATGTTAATCCAGGACATGGTATATTTGTGCGCCAAATTACATCCAAATGGATTCAGCGGTTTTTGAGTTTCGATCTAACAAATGTTTAAACGTTTGCACAAACTTTTGCAATTATATTATTAAGATTTCAATTACCTATCACCTGTATGAATTACCTAAATTATTATTATTATGTAACCGCAAAATAGTTAACTTAATTGTCAAGTACTTATGTGGAATATCCGTCACAATTTTTTTTAATCCTATGATAAAGCAGGGGCATGCAGAAGCTTAACACACACACACACACTCACGCCTGTTATAACCGAAGGGGTAGTCGGAGGCGCAACTAGTGCACCCACTTTTCGCCGTTATTCCGTCCCATGATGTGATAGGGGGCGAGCCTATCGCCATATCGGGCACAAATTCCAGACTCCGGGCTGATACTGAATAGAAAAACTCAATATCACTTTGCCCGACCCGGGGATTGAACCTGAGACCTCAGCTTTGCAGTCGTACTGTAATACAACTACGCCACCGAGGCAAGCAGAAGCTTAAATAAAAGCATTTTTTACATGAACATGATTTTTACCACCTAGTGAGTTTAGTTCTTTTTGCTTCACATAAAAAATCATCAAGTGCATTATAATACCTTATCGCGATTACACAAATTTACCTACGACTAATGCTTTCAATTTACGGTAGGTATAGCTTGAAAGCACTGTCCCCCTTAGTACATTCATGTACTTGTGTTAAATTATTGGGTATACCCAGGTACTTATACAATTGATCAAAGCCAGGTACATACAATATTAGCTTTGCACCCCTTTGTTTAAAATTTGAGTTTTTGCTCGACCTAAATTGAAAGCAATAATAAATAATTTTGACGAAACCTACGTACTTGACGATTCACCAAAAAAGAATTTCGAGGGCATGACGTCGTCTTTCTTTTTATCGCGGTGAAAAAACGCGCTATCGCTACCACCGCTGTGGGGTGAGTGGAATGGTTATGTTGGTTTCACCGATCTTACGGCCCAATGTCGACACTCGGGAGTATAGCATCATCCGAGCGAGCATGGGACCGAGTCCCTGACACTATGTATACCTACCCTACACCGGCATACCAACCAAAACCCGCAGTGGCCTTCTTCGGCGCATGAGGAACAGCCCCGGGGTATCTTGTTGCACTAAGATAGCTGCTCAGAACCGTCCCTGCGCGATGCCGCATTGCGGCCCCTCTCTAAACGAGGGGGCTAAGATGCCCCCGAACTCTAAAGAATGTCTTTGGCGACTACGACAGCGGAAGACCGACCACCCGCATTGTCGTCCACCTCGAAGTCACTTAAATTGGAGTGAGCAGACCCCCACTGCTCGCCCCGCGATTTTCTCCATGCCCCATTTAGTCGCCTTTTGCGACAGGCAAGGGATGCTGTGGCTGAATTCATCGTATCTGACGTCATATGCCCTGTGGTCAAGTCTGTCAACCCGCCGTCTAAACCCTCTCAGTAGTAGAGGAGGCTTGTGCCTCGTTATTATTATTATATTATTAAATTGAAAACTGGGTACGCCCTTGTAAGTTGTAGCTAGATATCTTCCTACTCAGGTTAGGAGCACGTGGCTACAAAACGGCAGACGTATTAAACATTTTATTTGTACTTACATATTAGAACTATGTAGAGATAGGTATACCTAACGTTTAAAAGATGATTTGGCTAATCACAAACGAAAATTTAAAAGATAATTGTACTTAAGTTCTATGAAATAATTATAAAAGTTTCGACTGCCTCGGTGGCGTAGTTGTATTACGGTACGCCTAGTACGTACGTACGTAGTTGTATCATGGGACGGAATACGCACGGCGAAAAGTGGGTGCACTAGTTGCGCATCTGCTTACCCCTTCGGGGATAACAGGTGTGAGTGTGTGCGTGAGTGTGTGTGTGAGTGTGTGTATGTGTGTATATAATAGTCTCTTCAAAAGCCTTATTCGGTAAAGGAAAATTTAATTTATTTATTTTACTTATTTTATTTTTTAGTTACATTTCTCAGATTAATATTTTAAAAAGGATGCTAGGTATCGCTTGAAATAGTGTACATGTAGAAAAATCTCCGATATATAACAATGTTATATCATAATTAGGTCATTAGGAAATGAATTTTACAATGTAAATGTAATTAAGTATTGAATTATTGTCCATTGTTGTTCGGGTTCGTGTCGGTCGTTGTTACAGAATCTTATTTAAATTTTTAACATATTAAATTATAATCCTCCTTTATATTGAAAAGATTGTTCGAATTGTAAGAGCTTATGGTTTATGTCAGGGCTGCTCAACTTATTTGAAAAGAAATGAAATTATTTATTCGAATCCATAATATGTTGAACATTACTCAGCCTCAGATCCAGATTCTCTTTTCAAAATCAGTTCAAAGGCATAGATTAGGTACAGCGTATAAAAAAAAATATACGTGTAATTTTTTATTTTGTTTTGAGCAGTTCATATATTAGTTACATGCATAAACGTAATAATAAGTTTTAAATTCTCTCAGGAATCATGAAATAATTTGATGATCTATAACTTTCCTATATAAGTATTATTGTTTAACAGTCGGTCCACATAGTGGCATGCGAGCCTGGGGTTTAGCAACATTGGTCTTTACCCTATAGTCTATGGTTTATAGACTATCCATGAGCGAAGCATTCAGATCAGTTCAGTGTTTGCTAATCTGTCTCACGCATATCAAAAATCTTTTCTAACTACGAATTTAATATGTACTACTAGAAAGAGCTCAAATATCACGAGGTTACTTTGCTAAAAACAGAAGCACTTCATAAGATTTTTCCAATATTACTAGGATATTGATATTTATCCAAGAGTAACCGCGTGATATGTGCAAGAAAACCTACTCTGACTCTGGAATTAGTTCACAGTTTGGGCATAGGCTCGCCCCGAATCACAGATGACGAAAGATACGTGAGCTGATTGCACCTCTGCCTACCCTTTCGGGAATTCGTGACGTGTGGGTTTGATCGTATGAAGCAGATAATTACATTTAAACTAGTTTTAGCTCTTACTTACATTACTTAAACTAATTTTAAAGGATCTCAGACTTATGTTATTTTAAAGATAATGTTTCCGAAGTGTTTACCAGTCATTATTAATTCGTGCCACATTTATAAGTAGGTAAATAACATTAATTTTAATATCAAAGTAGTAAACATTATTGTAGTGTTTATGATACAGGTACATGTTTAATGTGTGGTACTTAATTACATTGTATTTTAAATTTAATAATATTGGGCGGTAAATATGAAAATACGAGTAAAGGAATGGCAACTCGTTTAAAAAATCAATGAAGAGATTTGTCATTATCTATCATCAATTTTCTAAAATAAATATAGGTAGGTACCTAGTTATTTCAAAAACAGATAAAGAATTTAACATGATTAATAAATGGGTCTAAAATGCATTGAGGGGAGAAATTATTTTAAAACTAACTTTTGCTCGCGGCCCCCACGTGAAATAGTTTTCCGGGATAAAAGTCCCGCTTTATATTTTCCCGGAATTAAAGTAACCCGTGTCCTTTTTAGGATCTCAAACTATCTTCACACCAAATTTCATCGAAATCCGTTGAGTAGTTTCGGAGATATACAGTAACAAATAAACAGATAAACAGACAGATAGAAAAGAATTATAAAAATAGTTGATTTGTTTTCCATTACTCTTCTATACTCAAACGTTTCTTTTTTAAATCACATTTCTTTAAACGTACAGACACGTCAGTTCTACTGCTTTATTATAATATGTATCTTAAAACTACACAGATCTTCACAACTATAAAGCGACGTCCCATATCATACCAAATGTACAAAATATTACATTACCCAGCAATCACTGAAACTGTATTTAAACTATAAAGATATACGAGAAATTTGTTAGTTTCTATGTTTAGCACACCATCGTAGCTTGGCATATTTGTCCTGCGGCACAGAATCGAACCCACACGCTACTACTCGCCGATACGCAAATAAATAATTCACAATAAAAATACTTACAAAAATGGTGTCGTAAACTTCTCCAAAGAATACGATGGGAACCTTCAAAGGTACCTCTGGGGATGGTACCTCAGCTCCCTTGGGTAAGGTTTGTAACCCTACCCCATGGGGGTAGAATTGGTCGCGAGTGACTGCGCCCGCGCTTACTACGAGCGCCACCAACGCGACACACGTCCACATTTCGGTACGGCCAAAGACACACTGGAATACTAGAATGGCCCATTAATGGCTCAAACATTGTTATACGCAAATAAACGTTTGGGTTCCGTAATTTATTTTTCAGCCTGGCTTAATTTATGACATTCATAAAAATTTAATTCTTTTTAAATTTGTGTAAAATTGAATTTCGAACGTCAATCGAACAATTTTGTCTTTTTACGATATTAAGATAAATATAACCCCCAGATTTGATCTCAATTTCACCTAATGTCAGGAGAGTGCATTGAATGCCAAATAATTTTTTGGCAGAGTCGTGGAAAAAAATATGCAACATAAGTGTGCACTACATACTCTTATAACACTGATAATTCAATATAAAACTAAAATTCAATTATTATTCTGATAATACCAATATCATACCATATCCAAAGACCTAATTAATTATGTAATTATCATATTTTTATAAAAGCACGATAATTCAGGGCTTGTTAGTATTAACTTGTTATATCCTCAGATGTAGAGGTACCTAAAATGAATAATTATTATTACTCTTGTTTTATGCCATTATATTTGTAGGATCCTAATGTATTGGTAAACCGGGAACAATATTACTCAAAGGGCTTAAAAGGAACGAAATTTAGATTTAAATTATTACTATTAAAATTTACTGGTGTTAGACTATTGATTTTCGTTAATATAGAGTAGTAGAACCTTTATGACTGACTGCCGTTGACTGCCTCGGTGGCGTAGTTATATTACGGTACGACTGCAATACTGAAGTCTCGGATTCGATCCCCGGGTCGGGAAAAGTGATACAGGATTTTTCGATTTGGAATCAGCCCGGAGTCTGGAATTTGTGCCCGATATGACGATAGGCTCGCCCCCTATCACATCATGGGACGGAATACGCACGGCGAAAAGTGGATGCACTAGTTGCGCCTCTGCCTACCCCTTCGGGGATACAAGGCGTGAGTATGCGTATGCGTAGAACGTTTATTTTATGAAATTAGCAATTTAATTACATTTATAAAGTTGTTTTGCACTCTCGGTGACGAAAATGTTGTACGTGCATGGTGCGACCTTCATTCTGAGGTACCAGGTTCGATCCCCAGGTCGGGCAAAGTGATATCGGGTTTTTCTTTTCAGTATCACTGCAGTGTCTGGAATGTGTGCCCTATCACCTCATACGACTCACATGGCGTAAAGTGGGTGCACTAGTAGCACCTCTGGCTTCCCTTTCAAGGACAAGGGCGTGATGTGGATTTGTTTTGTATTTTCAAGTTCTTTTATCGGAGAATCAATGTCGATAGGTATAAGTTTGTTTCTGTTCACCCCTTGTGTCCTATAACCTGTCATCCCGTTTAAATGTACAACAAAGTGTTAGGTGAATAAATACGTCATTTCTTGAATGTCCCCGTTATATTATATTACTAAGTAGTGGAACAATGCAGTGCCGGAATGTTATCTAAGCTTAGTTTGTGCGTCTGTTTGTTTGTCCTCGTTAGCTGTGACCTATTAAAACGCATAGTACTTAAGTACACTCATTAATGGTCCATTCATTCCGGTAATAGCTCATTTTGTTTTATATAAATAAATAATAAACTTATGAACCCATATTGAAACAAAGTTTTTCTTCAAAAAATCACGAAGTAATAATCACATCATGGGTATCAGACCACTGAAATCCGAAAAGTATTTGGAGATTTCACAATCATTTGTCTCAGTGCAGAGATTGAACCTGTGGCTTTTCGTTTTGAAGCCGGCTCATCGCTCGCTAAGCCACTGACGCATTGATCACTATTTTTTGACGATATTACTTACAGAATTTTTACATTGTACGAGCCTCACAAGTAACTTGAGAAGTAAAGGAGGCACATTAAATGCACCGCTTCCTACTCTTCAATTACACAAATGTGAATGACAATGTAAAAAACAACAAAAAAGTTACTTTGACTAAAATAAAACAAAATTCAATAGACTTTGGAATGTTTTAACATATCTATTTAACATGTAAACGAATCCAATATACAAAGTGCATGAAGGTGATGAATGTGAAAATGTATGCAGTTTATTTATACATCGGAACGTTCAGGAAACTCTATAATGGTTTCTTGTCCACAAGTGAATTTTTTAATTTACTGTATGGACTTGCGACTTCCCAATAAAATGAAATATGCTCACGTTAGTTGCGGAAATTAATTTGGCGAGATGAGGTTACAATATTAAGTAGTAACGCCTTTGCCTTGGAACGAGCAGTCCTTTGGGGATATTCTCACGAGTTTATAAACCCAAGAAGTGACTTTTTAACTCAAATGAAAGTTGAAAGAAACACAAATACGAAAACATAACAGAAAAAAGAATATGCGTACAATTATACGAGCATTGCATATATTTAAAAGTTCAAATAGGTATTAAGAATGTGACTGATCATTGACCCGCTATCTCGAAAATATCTGAAACATATTTAATTCACAATTGCCGGCTGTCGACCCCGCATATGCGCTGGCATGTTGCCGCATATTGTAAACTGGGTTAATTCAAGTGTAATTCTGGTAAGTTTAGAGGGAAAGGCGAGGAATGTGGCTGCTAAAGTACGCAAACACGCGCGCATGCGCCCTTTTTTACGCCTAATTATTCCGATTCTTTCAATTAGACGAAAAACGAAATATAACTTATTTTTCTCTGAAGCAAGCAAGAAAGTAACTAAGCAGAGGAGCAACTAGTGTACTTGAAATTATATCGTGAAGGGGTCGCTTTGGGTCTAGTCATAGGTTATAGCTTAATTGGGATTGTAGAACATAGACATATAAAATATGCGCGTATAAATTTCCGTTTAGTGTGCGTTCACCATTAGAATAACTTTTAAACAGTGTCTCGTTAATTCGATGGATTCAAGACTGGAATCGGTTAAAGAATGTCCGTATCTAGAGTGGTTCGGAATTTCAAACAAAATGTATTTATGTAACCTTATTTTGGAAAGGATAATTTTAGCTTTCGACGAAAATACTGATAAAAACATATGCTAAATCTTATTAAGTAACACAATTATTTTTTGCGAGTCGGGTCTATGGATTTGAGTCACGCACCTCTGATATTTCTAAAAAAGGTATGTGTATATTCTTTGCTAATTATCGCTGGCTTCAAGAGGCCACATCTAAAATTTCTCTAAAAAAAATAACTGATCTGATTAATTTATAATATATCATCGGAAAGACTATTTCAACACCAATGGACTAAACGAGCCAGATTTTTCATATCTTTCTTTAATTTCAATCTATCCACCAAGTTCCAACGTCTGTTTCAGTTTTTTTTTTGTACGGAGACTCAAACTTGTATTCGTTTTCAATCAAAATCGTGCTTGAAACTAACTAACGATAACTACTGTTTATTAGAATAAAAAGTCGCCTAAAGGATAAATGCGACAATTTCTTTATTTTCAATGTAAAAGGAGGCGCACTTATATTGGCGCGCTAGCGCTAGCTTGATCAACATGATCAAGCGAAGAATTTAAGTAAACCCAAATATAAGATAGGTAATGCATATTTTTTTTTTTTCACTTTATACCAAGTATTAATTAAAACAAACTTAGAGATAATCATCTCTTGTCAGTCGACACTCTATCTGGACCTCTCTCCGCTTATCATCAGGTGCAGGGAAGTCACAATGTCGTGTAAAATAAAAAGAGCCTATTATTAAAGGAACGTTCAAATCAAAATCAGTCATTCTCTCACCACTCAATTAAAATTAAGTGTTCCGGTCAGGTTAATGAAATCGGGTCAGCAGTTCTGTTAATAATACTCCATCTATTAATACGTTTAACACCTACGCATATAGTCCTAGCATCACAAATCTCGTGAGTATCAAACACGAGGCATATTCAGTCCTCCTAATACTAATTATTTGCAGATTACATTTGTCCCGATTTAACTTCGTCGCCCGTTCCTAGTAGGTAACAATAAACCACTTCTTCCTTTCTTACTCTCTGGTTTTTAATTATGACATAAAGTTACAATAAGTCCGGTTTTAATTAAAAAGTTTATAACACCGTCCAGTAAACTATTAACAGTAATATATTGTGTGGACGCAGACGACGTAAAAACTAAACCGCTTATTGCCAAGTAAATGATGAAAAATGTTCAGTCGCTAGATGAAAACTAGTACCATGTAAACTCGAAGTTATGTGAAACGCGTCGAGATCAACTCGATTGAGCGGCAAATACGAAGTTACGATGGGATGTGAAATATCTTTGACACTGATCGTGATTGGGAAAGAGTGTTCGCGTACAAAATATCATATTATAAAAGTTGAATAATCATGAATAAAAGTTGGTGTAACAGTCTTTATAGGTATATCATAAGTAGGTACATATTCATTATATTGCAATTTTTCACATTCTTAATTTATTAATAAGATGTTAAGAACCAACCACTTGCCTCCTGTGACCAATCAATCCAAATGAAACTTTTGAAACTTACGCACTAACATGATATTATTACGTAATTATTCTCAAATATCATAATTAGCCAAGAAGTCTATGTGGTCAACATATTTTTGGCGAGCGCGGGTGTGGTCGATCATTAAAACAAGGAATTACATAATAACTGTTTATTATACTCGACGATTGAGTGGCGTTAGCCTAGCGCAATGACTTTAAATTATAAACATACAAGTAAAGTATACTGTCACATATACGCTACATATTCGTTGCCCATTTAAATGCTATTCCTGCCCCCTTATTCTCTATGACACGCGTTATTTTCACCGCTCGTAACAAGCGCGTAACGTAACTCATCGCGTTTATCACTATGGAAATTGGTATACAGAAAACCATTTTACGCACATTACACGAAGTGAACGTGACGCGGCCGCGTTACGAGTTAACAATGTCATAGAGAATCATGCCTCTTATGTAGAAATTTTTGAAATCAAGCATATCACAAATAACCATAAATACCACCAGATCAGGATCTATACTTACCTTGAAAACGATGTTTATTTATTTATTCATACATCGGATATGCCACTTGAATCTACTTATACGTTATAGTAATCTGTACCTATATATTTGACGTAGTTATGCATTCATAAATAAATAAACATAGACATATGGTAGTGGTCAGAGAAGAAGTTAATGCTTACTTGACGTGGCGGCTGAGTCCCAGCTCACCGGGCGCAGGTCGCTCTAAATCTGACGGTAGCTTTTAAAAGCTCAGGCTACAGAACCGCGGTGACAGAAAAGTGTTGGTAAGCCGTGTCCTGTGCAGGGTAATGGACCGGGAATGATGGGATTGGATGTTAAAGAAAATCTGAAAAAATGTTAGAGGCGACTCTTTGTATAAAAACGAGAGGCGAGTAAACAACGTTGAAGGTTTTTTACAATTGACAAACATTCAACTTATTGGTAATGACAGGTCGTCGGCACATAGTAAATGAGCCTGCCTAAGTTAGCATCAAAAACATTTCGACTAAATGTTTTTGTTTCCTTAGTTTATGACTTCATTATAAACCACGGATGTGAAATATTACGGGCAATGACGAAAAAACAGATTATAGGTTTATAATTAACCAACGAACAATTTTCCAACGTATTTCAATTTGTAATGTATTATTAGGTGCAAAAGATACTTGGTAATGGCGGCTGAAATAGCCTAAATTGTGTTTCAAGAGTTTGTAGAAGCCTTTCACCAATAAATATTATTGTGCCTGACATGGCGATAAGCTTGCCTCCTATCACGTCATGGGATGGAATACACATGACAATAAGTCATGGCAACTGTTGCGTCTCTACCACTTCTTTGATAAAAGGCGTGTGTGTCTATATGGAACGATGAATATTATTAGCTATTCTACCTAGTTTAGTGCAAGAGTCAGTGTCAGTATAAGTTCCAGTGTTAGTAGGTATAAGTTTCAATGTTAGTGTTAGTGATGGTGTCATCAGCCTTTATCGGCGACGGTGGTGAAGTTACCGTGTCTTCGGAATAATTGTTGCTGTGTAAAAATGGTAAATACCTCAGCAATACTCTGTGTTATATGCTTACCATCTGATGTAATTATACGTACATATACCGTGACCAGCAAAACAAAGCACATCGTTGTTGCAAAATATGAAATAATTAGAATTGTACTAAGAATCTTAATTTTTAAAAGGGCAACAGTGGCGCCCCTATTTTTATTTTCCTGGACAGGCATACATTCATAAAGTCTTGAGACTAATAAATAAATATATGATTAATGACGATTAGAAACTTCGAAGGACAATCGATTTTACACTGATTGCTGCGATACCTGATGAGGACACATACATTTTTGATATCAAATATTTCTTTCAGTAGATCGACCAAGAACGATATATCAGTTCAGAGGTACCTAAGTTCTTAGCCAGTAAAATAATAAGAACATACTAAACAGCAATAGAATGTTGATCGAGAAAGCTCCACACAACGCGTCCCTCAATTATTGCGACCTTACAGTCCACCTTCAAACAAAGACTGTCATTTACAGACATCCGTGAAAAATATTATTTATGATGAAACTTTTTAGCGGTTTTTACACATTAATTGAAAGGTTGGTAGTTTTTGGGCGCCGCGCGGCGTCTACGCGCCACTTCCGCCGGTGGTGGATGATTTCCCGACTTCCTGTTTGGCGGACGAGCTAACGACTCTTTGTGGGGTTTGGGGATACCTTTGTGGCCCGCCCTTATTTATTGCGTCTATAAGAAATCGTGCGTTTAAGACAAATGACATTCTTTTGTTGGATTATTGGGGAATAATGTTAATCAAATTGGGGGATGTGGTTTTATTATTCCAAGTAGCTTTTTTACGTCTCGCATCACTCACTTTTCTATGATTACCATGTTCAGAACTCATAAGCCAGAAAATCTCATTTTTTTAAAGTGGTGTCTATGACAAAAATATTATTTGGATTAATTGATCTAGAAGGCGGAAAGAAAATATTCTTTAATTCAAAATATCTGAAATTTATGTCTCTAACTTTAATTTGCCCAAAACCGAGTTACGAGCTTTGATAACAAAGGCTTCATTCTTAGAGTTGTTGTGGACAATAGGATAATATTCTCGGACAATAAGCAAAGATAACCTGGTTGGAAAGTGTAGTCGTTTGTCTGTCTTGACATTTGATCTGGCGTTGTTCAAATTCTGGATGAAGCGGGATTTTCGTTTTGAATTAGGGTCAGTTAGTTCCTTGCCTAGATTTATTAGGATATAAAAGGCCTTATAATTGAGCTAATTTAAGTAGTCGTTGTTTATTTTGCTTTGTGTGATTTTCCGTCTCAATATATTTACTGTGTATGATTTTAGCCGTGAGTAAAATACAGTTAAGTGGATATAGGCCGCTATAACAGGTTGGTCTGGAAATTTCTAGGGGAGACCTATATTCAGCAGTGTACTTCTAAAGGCTGAAGAAGAAGAAGTGGGCTCTGGATAATTATGTAGAAACGTCTGCTACTGATAATTAAAATGGTGTCCCGGCACTTTTCCATTGAAATACAGCTGTTACGGGGAATTTCAAATCTTGTTAATTGATATTTGATTTCGTAGATTTTTCTATGTTTACCTCTATATTTATTAATTGGGACTTAGTAGCTCAATAAATAATAGCCTGTATAAGTATGACACGTTTATCCAGCATTCTAATTTCTTCCACACATTTTCAATCAATCTTGTAGGGTCCCTCTATAAATAAGACAACTGTGTTTTCAAACCTCCCTATTTCGGAAACTGGGTAAATGAAAGGCTTTTATAAGTGATCAAAAAACCCTAAGACCCTTGAGATTCCATTTATACAGGTTACTCTGTAACATCTAGTGTTATGACTAATGCTGTAATGATTCAGAAGCTAAATATATCTACTTATGTGCAACGGAAAACCATCACTTTACCATAAATTGGTAACCAACGGTCTACAAGCAAAAGTTATATACTTATATAAAAAAACTTATATATTGCATAACTTTATCAACTGTACAAAAGAAGCCAATGATTTCTAAATATCAATTGTCTATGACATAAATAGAGTGACCGTAGAGGCAGTTTGTCACAATTATGATCCACGTAACGATGTGAAACAATAAGAGGGTGCGGTAATGAAGTGCAGAGGGAGCTGGTAATCAGATTTGTACGTGACGTACCCTTAATTAATATAAACTTGAGCGTGTGCTAAAGAACGTCTAAGAGGAATGTAAGTTATAGTTTTGGTAGTATTTTGGGGAAGTCACCTATGTTACAATTGCTTTTTTTGGAAAGTCTCCAATTTTTGAATGAGCTAATTCTGATTGATTGTAAGATTTGTAGTCAATTGTAACTATAGAATAAAATAATTACAAGTCTACTGAAGTTCTTTTGCTTATTTTACTTACGCATAGGTACTCACGTCTTTTATCCCCGAAGGGGTAGGCAGAGGCCCATCTAGTGTACCCACTTTTCGCTGTGCGTATTCCGTCCCATGATGTGATAGGGGGCGAGCCTATCGCCATATCGAGCTGATGCTCGGAGTCCGGAATTTGTGCCCGATCAGTATCAACTGATTATAAAAATCAAATATCACTTTACCCGACCCGGGGACCGAACCCGAGACTTCAGCATTGCAGTCGTACCATAATACAACTAGCCAGCAACGCAGGCAGTTGTTATGTTACTTCTCCTCCAAAAAAATAGTCTGAGTTACAAATTCCACTGCAAATTCGTACCTCAAAAGATGTAAAGTGTACACAGGCTATTGCAATGCATAATTTTAACAGTTTATTACGTAGATATGCAGTAATCAGCAGTACATACCGGGAGCATCGGGCTCGTAAAACACAAATCGCGTTAGCAAAGGGTTGCTGTGACTGCCGCGTCTGATGCGTGCCGCTGGTAACAGACCGAGTGGTGAGAATTAGCGGATAGAGAAACTATACGACTAAACTGAGTTAGCGGTTCTAGAACACAGGACTCAGTGACTAACCTTATCACATTGTCTATTTTCGATAACATAATTAAGACAGTTACTAAAAGGATTATTTAATTGTTAATATTTCGACGGCTCCGTAGAACAAAGTCGTATATGCAAAATGAAGCTTTTCAGTAGAGCGCTTTGAAAGTCGTTAGTTTGTATTCATGTGCGAATTAGTGCTATTTTCACACATTAAGTTCAAAGTTGTTACTGAACCCTATAGAATATAATGTTTTGTTCACTATAACTTGTGATTTTCACAGTTAACTTAGACTTTCAAAGCGCTCTACTGAAAAGCTAACATTTTGCATATACGACTTTGTTCTACGGAGCCGTCGATTTATCTATTTCTAAGGGGGTCCGTTCTAAAAGTATGATATTTAAAGGATAACTGGTAGAAAGCGAACAAAGAATAGATGAATATGAAGGATGAAGATGTATGAAAGATGATTTTTGTGGAAAAGGAATGTATTTTTATCCTACTTTAGTCAATAAACATCTTTCTCTGGCTATAAAGAGCATCATGGATGCTTTATAGGCCCAAAAACTAACGAGGGACAATGAAGAAAAGAAGGTGTGTGCGCCTAAATAAATATAATTCTCTAATGAATCTCTATTTTGAGTGTTTGCGCCACAAATGAGCCGCTGTGTCTCATCACCACGCCGGTGCCCTAAGTGGCAGTAAACAGTTTACGACCACCGCCCGCGGTCGCAGATTAAAATCATGCATTTATTTTATTTGTCATTATTACGAAATTGCCCGCATTTGCGAGATTATGTCGGGAAAACTTCGTCCAGTCGCATCTCAAGTTATGAATTGTAAAATTACGGGTTATTTTCACGGGTTTGTAGGTGTTACATTTTGTGAGGCATTTTACTTAATATTTGCTACGGAAATACGAGCAAGATTTTTATCCAGTAGATAAGCGTAAAGTATGGTTATGACTTATGAGTTTTAGCAAAATCACTATTCAGAATTTTGAATTGCTGTTAGGCAAGGTACTGCAATATCCTCATGTTCAATATGGTGTTAACCATCGTTACTCTACAATGGATTAAAGGGCACAGTGGCTCTCTAGGTAACGACGCGGCAGACGAACTAGCGAAAAGGGGGTCAAACCAAGTGGTATTCGGACCTATTCCAATAGTACCACTACCTTTTTATCAGCTAAGATCATGGCTGCGTCGCAGGACACAAGAACAACACGCGGATCAATGGGCAAGTACTAGTGCATGTAGACAGTCCCGGGAAACAGTGCCACACCCGGACCGACGTCTGACGAGACGCCTCATGTCCCTGGACAGGGCCTCTCTACGCACAATGGTGGGTACGATCACCGGACACTGCTCATTAAACAAACATTTATATGTTTTAGGTATTACCGACAGGCCCCTCTGCAGGGGATGCCTGTCGGCTGACGAAACAGCCTCCCACGTTACCCTGGAATGCGAAGGAGTAGCTGCACAACGGGCTGAAATCCTCGGTACACCGGGGTCACTCCGAGAAGCCTGTGAAGGAACCAGGAAGAGGAGTTGGGCTGGCTAGACTGCTAGCTGGCACATCACGCACAACGGCCCGACTTTATACGGGCTAAGTGCGGAAAAAGGAGCCCCACAACAGTAACAATAACAGTAACCATCGTTATTGCACCTATTTTATTTGTTGTTATACAGGTTGTTGGCATACAGAATAAAACCCTCAATATTTTGATGAAAAAAAATAGTTATCCACGATAAATGGAATTATTATCTCCTACTACCTACTTATATGGAATTTCTAACAGTGAGTGGCAGATAAGGCCCAGCTTACATCGGTGGCTTTGAATCTAAACTTTTTTTTACATGAGCTATTCATATAACGTAAGCGAGGACTAAGAATAAATGTGTGTTAAAGTGGCTTGGTCCAGGAGATGTCGCTGATAAAAATCCCCACCACATCTTTGGCTAGACTTTCTTTCCACCTTTTGAAAAGTTTTTCTCTTGCGTTCTCGGGTCTTTTTGGACTTAGAAAATATGAAATTAAGGATGCCTTATATATTTACAGCTTAAAATCAAAGCTGGCGAGAAATAATTAATAAATTTTGCATCGCGTTGATACCGTTTATTTGAACGTTCCCAAGGTCCATGAACTTTCAAAACCTGATAACAGAGGTCGTATGATGAACCGCAAAGTGCAAGATACCGGCTGTTTTGTTAATGTCGAAGAGAACTGATAAAAACGTGATGTGATAGCGGATCTCGGTGGCGACAGTTTTTCTTTGTCATGTAATGTTTTAGGAAATTGGAGAGTTGTTCGGTTTCGTGCTATATGATGATTTTTATGTGATAATCTTGATATCCACTATTGCTCTTTATTCACTCACTCATTCATAAGTAATTTAGGAAGGTAGACTTTTTTTTTGCGTTGCATGACGAGACGAGCATCCCGTTCGCCTGATGGTAAGCGATACTACCACCCATAAACAGTAGCAACACCATCCAGCACCTTGACTTACAAAGTACTGTGTGGCATTCCTCTGCTCTTGTCTTCCTGAGATATAAGATGTTCCACTGGCTACAATGTCCTTCAAACCGAAACACAACAGGGCTTGCACACTGCTGTTTGGCGGTAGAAATAGACATTGCGGTGGTACCCAACCAGACGGATACTTACATATGCGAGTCTTACCACCAGTGTGAGACTTATATATCCATCTCATGATGTGATAGGTTTAACCTATGGTCATATAGCGAATCAATTTTAAAAGATAAAAATAATTCGAATGAACAATGTCACATTTTTTGCCTTTAACTCTGGGAATCGAACCTAAATCCTCAATGTTTACAGCCACTAGGACTGAACTACTAGACATTGAGGCGATTACAACTGTCGTATTTGATAAAGTTTCTTATTAATAGCTCTTACTATCGCAATATTAATAGTAACAGAAAGCAATAACCCCGTAACAGAGTAACTATTGAAAAATGTATGAAATTCAAATTAGAGTGAATACAAATGAAAAATACCTTCGCCGGGCAAATACAGCGGTACAAAGGATTCGAATGTTACCCGTACTCGGTCAGGTAAACTTTAGGGCCGGGGTTGCCAGCTTGAATGGAAAAAAGTAGTTTTTCAATAAATTCAGTATAAATGATCAGATCTGTATGGCAATAGTTAATTAATTCAGTTATTATGATTAACCAATAACGGAATCATGCATGGTAGAACTGTCACATAAGGTTTATTATTTAGATAGGTTTTAGGAAATTTGTAGACTCTGTGAGATTTTGCCCGCGATTTCACTTCGAAAAATGTCCAAGGCGTTAGGACGTTTTAGTTCCTCCGGGTTTCTAATGGATTGTAGAAGTTCTTTAAGGGACTATGTGATTAATTATATTTCTTTATCATGTAATTTTCCCTGGAGTTTATACTTACATATTTCGAGTCGATTTGAACACATGCGGATAAAGGCTCCGATAGTCTATTAGGAATGTATCCGCCATATAAATTACACCTTTGTTTTCACAGGTCTTGAATAAAAATATCTAGAAGAAAAAGTCGCTGGTAGGTAATGTGTTAGATTTATTTGTTAGATAGCGTTTATGTC
This sequence comes from Lapara coniferarum, assembly GCA_949316025.1. Lineage (NCBI taxonomy): Eukaryota > Metazoa > Arthropoda > Insecta > Lepidoptera > Sphingidae > Lapara > Lapara coniferarum. Next base: position 3,269,030 of record OX438922.1, read on the forward strand.
AGATAGTTATCTCGAACTTTACGAGAAACCAGTAAAACTAGCCCTTTTAATAACGCCCAGTCATAATAATAAGTACCAATATAAAGTTTTGCCATTACAGAAAGTTTATAAATTAACATTACCACAATGCTACATCAATACAAATATCGTGTTAATAATACATATATATATATACATATACACTCACGCCTGTTATCCCCGAAGGGGTAGGTAGAGGCGCAACTAGTGCACCCACTTTCCGTCCCATGATGTGATAGGGGGCGAGCCTATCGCCATATCGGGCACAAATTCCAGACTCCGGACTGATACTGAATAGAAAAACTCAATATCAGTTTGCCCGACCCGGGGATCGAAGCCGAGATCTCAGCTTTGCATTCGTACTGTAATACAACTACGCCACCGAGGCAGTCAGTGTTAATAATATTATTTATATATAGAAATACTTCTGAAATGGTGTTATACAAAATGACGCAATAGTCTGCGGTTTAAATGCAACAATATGTTATTCTGTGAAACAGATGCAAGCAATTAATAATTTAAATTCCTTATTTTTTAGTTATTTCTCGAGAAGGAAAATATTTAAAACATTATTATTAAATGAATTTCTTTAGCTTTCAACCTTACATGCAATGATCACAGTCTTAATTTTTGTACTAAAGTTTTTATCTAAATGTCATAAATCTTTTATATCTGTTAATTCTTGGCAACACTAAATTTAATGTTCTTTCTGTTTCGTGCTTTTCCACGTCTCGTAGGCTCCGTCGTATTTGTTTAGGACCGAAGTTCATCAAATCGCCGAGACCCGGACGGGAAATGTAACCGGTTTTTTTTTTTTTTTTTATTATGGCCATCTTCGGCTCATTAGGGACGGCTGCGGGCTTCCTCCGACTCACGTCTAAGTTGTCGTCCGCAACCGCCCCTGCGCGTACCGCGTTTTTGCGGTCCTTTTTCCTGTTGCGGGGGCTCAGAAGCCCCCGAAACACCGTACCGAGTCCGCCTTTTGCTGTCCGAGGCAGCGTGAGACACGCTGCCTCGGACATGTCCATCACGGGGGCCACAGAAGTTGGCTAGACTAATGGGTGGGCGGCACGTCCCGCCCACCCGTGACCCCCGGAGGCCCCTATTAGTCGCCTTTTACGACAGGCAGGGGATACCGTGGTGGAATTCTCCAAACGCCCCCAATCCACAGGGCGGGAGACGTCGGTCAGTCGTCCACCCGACGCCTCCTACGTCTCGTCTGGCGGCGGGAGGGATCACCACTGCGCTGGCGATCCCTCTCGGCACTCTCCTTCCGCGAGAGGACCGCCTCGCAGAAGTGGGCCACCGCCTGCCAGGCCTCTCGGCCGCCGACCATGGAAGCGACCACGGCCGGCAGCGAGAGGTCTTCTCCGACGACTGTTCTGAGAGCGCTGCGCTCCTCATCCCAGGCTGGACAACACTCCAACGTATGTTGGGCCGTGTCCATTGGGCAGTTGTCACAATAGTGACACACGGCCGACTCCTCTATACCTACCACCCGAAAAAATGTAACCGGTGTACATCGATTTTACAACAGAGGCATTTTCAGCAAAAATGGCAACATTTAACAATATGATTTATATAGCTCGTTTATTTGCATTGGCTTCGATACTGTTGGTGTAGTGTTGGCTCAAATAATTTGCCTAAAGCCATGTAGATATTTAGATATTTACTTGCGTGTGTGTAGAAAGAAGACTAAAAGTTTACGTGAATATATCAATATGAATTCTATGTTAACGTTTTCGTTGAGATCAACCTTCTTTAGGAACTAATCTCCAACAAATTTTATTAGTAAGGTCTATACAAATTGTTACCCCTTCAGGGAATCGAACGAAGGACCTCGCACGACACAAAAGCTACCAATCTATCAGCATTAAAAGCAAGTATAATATGCAATCATTCGTGTAGTCTTTGATGTAAATATCAATCAAGCTTTAATTTGCCGGGCATATTGAAATGTTTTCGCTTTCGACAATTTCCGTTTGTAGCGATAATGCTGTTTATTTATTTTGGTTTTCCCGGAGATAAACATCGTTTCCTGCGTAAATTAATGAAATGGTGGAATAATATCTCTTTTAATGTTTATTAAGACCAAAAAAATATTTTATCGAATCTTATTAGGTACCTTATGTGTTTTTCTGTGAGAATGGTACTTGTATGATAACAATAACACCATTGATCGCAACATTTTATAGAGGAGACACAAAACGAACCTACTTGCGACAGTATCAGCCTGGAGTCTGGAAATGTGCTCGGTAAATAGCAATAAGCCGGCCCCCTTTTTGGTTTCGCGGAGAAAGTGTTTTACTACCGCCCAGTCTTTATGTGAGGCGACTGAGCGGCCAAAATGTTGATGGCGAAGCGTGGGTTTTTGCCACCCAATGACATCATAAAAACATCATTTTAAGAAATGAGTCGTGTACAACAACCGGCCCGTGAATAAAAGTAAAAAAAAATTAAAAAAAATTTACCCATTTCAGTTTCAGCGGTGTTTTCAACTTCATCTTATTATGAATGCGAAAGTTTGTGAAAATGTTTGTATGCTTCTTATAAATGCACACAGGTATTATAATGTGTACATGTTTTGTGGCTCGGATATTTTTGTTGTAAGCTAGGGGGGATTTAAAAAAATCCCGCGTTAGCCATCTTTGGCGCATTAGGGCCGGCTATTCTTGCATGGGACCTAAGATAGCTGGCGAAATGTGGGTATAAACCTCTGCCTACACCTGTTTAGGCAAAACGGCGTTATGCTATGTATGTATGCGAAAGAACTAGGTTACGATGTAAATATGATCGCTTTGAATAAGTAATTGGTTTCAGTAATTTTTTTTTGTGCCAACTACCTCGGTGGCGTAGTTGCATTACGGTACGACTGCAATGTTGAGGTCTCGGGTTCGATCCCCGGGTCGGGCTAAGTGATATTGGGTTTTTCTACTCACTATCAACCCGGATTATAAAATTTGTGCCCGGATAGGGGTTCACCCCCTATCACATCATGGGACGTAATATGCATGGCGAAAAGTGGGTGCACTAGTTGCGCATCTGCCTACTCCTTCGGGGATAAAAGGCGTGAGTATAAGTGTGTGTGTGTTTTTAGTATGAAATCACAGTGGTGATATTAAATGGCGGACGACATTGCAACGAAACGGTATACCGTGTCCAGACTCTGCAAAGAACATCGTGGCTATTTATATCAGTCTCTCTGTTGAAGTAGTTACTATGATGTAACTTTGTGACCTAACCGAGAACGCTCGGGTCAAGTACGCTACCACTGTACGTAAGGCGATACCAACTATTTCTCACTAATCTATGCCACAGTAAAATGTCGTCGTAAATACGAAGACATCGCCATGACTACGGTGTAGCGAAGGAGCGGAGGGACCCCGAGTCCAACCCTTAACCCTGTTATTAGAAATAAAACCACAATGCTTTTTCACACCGAGGATACATGAACATAGATTATTCTAAAAATATTTTAATAGGTTCATCATAGTTAAATTATTCTCAACTAGCTTTTGCTCGCGGTTCCGCTCGCTTGAAAATATATTTCCCGGGATAAAAGTAGCCTTTGTCCTTTCCAGGGTCTTTAACTGTCTCCATATTTTTCATTGAAATCGGCTCAGTGGTTCAGCCGTGAAAGCGTAACAGACAGATAGACACAGATCAGACAGATAGATCTACTTTCGCATTTATACGTATGGATACCTACTCTAGAGACACTCATTGATATCCAGGGTGTAGCTCATACCATCTAAGCGACTGCCAAGACGTTCTTAAGTATTAATATACCTGCGACCCCCGCACAGACGGATTAAAGTACTAAGACGAAGTTAATTGAAAAGGCCCTATGCAGTAACATCAAGTTTTATCGTCGGTCAGCCGTTTACATTCGCTGCGGGCCTCCTAAAGGCCAGGCGTAATGATAATGCCGATGACCCCGCGGACCCTTTGTGCCGAATGTTTATGATTTAAGATGTTTTGAATTAAATTGTAATTCAAGAATTTGGGTTGGAGAAAGTTTATCTTTACTGTATCATAAACTACACGTATTTGTGTAATTAAATATTATGTAATTAAATTAGGGTATATACACAATTTGCTTATTTACCAAGTGATACGTTTCTCGTATACAAGAGTCTGTTTAAGTAGGAATCAATTCGTTGTCTATTTCTACCACCACGTATCCGTAGACAAATGCGGTTTAAAAGTTATTATAGCGGTTTAATTACTGAGTAAAATTTGAATATTATCAATGAACGAAAGAAAGATATACGAATAATCTTAATATAAGCACCGATCTATGTAATTATAGTATAATGTAATAAATGTTTTATTAAAATATGCCAATTGTTCTAAATACACTGAGCTGATTTCTCTCCATTGTGATATGATATCTAATAAAGTTAGTCAAATGTGATAAATATAACTAAATGCTCATAATTTTTGGGTGATATCCATTGGGCAAGCTATACGCTTCTTTGCATACTTAAAATACGTTTTAACCCCTATTTTAGATACTATTCTACTTACTACTTCTACGCATTTCCGTTTAGAAGACGTTAGGTGCTCGAAAACATTGAAGTTGTGCCTTGCGCCCGACGTGGAAGGCCGGAGAGGGCCCTCGTCGACACTCCGGCTCTCTCACAACTAATAGATCAGATGTTACAGCCGTCAAGACACTCCTTGTATGCGGATTGGTTGGTTGTAATGGTACTGATGAACTTTGCTAATGTGGTAACAGATCCGAATCTGCAAAATTTTCTAGTGTGTTATGTATAAACTAATAGTATAGAGTCTGTCATATTATTTTTTACTCATATAAACATTAGAAACTAGTTGATTAAGAGTTTTGGCTGTTAGGAGTAAATGCAGAAAGTGCTGATGTCTATAAATAAATTTTGTAGAGACTTTCTTGGATGGACATAACAAGTAGCCATTGGCGGTTTTAGCCTGCGCGAGGCTTTGGGAGGTAGATGTGTGCCCCAGTCCTTGTTTCTTTGTGCTCTTTCGATGCGAGGCCCAGACTGGAGCAAAAAAGGTCCCCCATTAAAATGATTTTCATAGGATGCTTGAGATACACTAGAGATAAACTTAAGGCCGTCATGATTGTGTCGAATAGCATGAGATAACCATCTGTTGCTACTCTTTACTCTATCTGGACGGCATCGCGCTTACCATCAGGTGCGATGCACTTCTTCGTGTTTTTATAAAAAAAAGGGAGAACAGTTGGAGGTGCGGTCCTCCCTTAATCGCGAGAAATTGAGCGATCGCCCCCCTAAGGTCGCCTCTGTAGTAGCTTTCCAGCTTCATTAAAAATATCCTTTAAAATTTATTGAAGTCGACTGAAATTGAAAGCATTCATTGCATCTGCAAGGTGGACCGACGACCAGTGTTGCCAACAAGATTTTCAAAAATCTGTCAAGTTAGTCGTAGATTTCCGTCAAAAATCCGTTAGATCAACAATCTGTATCACTAAATTTTAATCAATTAAAAAGATGTTAGATAGAAGATATAACATTTTAAAGTAGCTTTAAATTTTTAACGTTTGTTTTAAAATGGTAAATACTCTGGTGAAATATGTCTAACTCCTTGCAGTGATCATTGTATTTCATCATATTAACCTTCATAGTTAATTTTTCGTAATATATTGTGTTATAGATTGTATCTTGTGTAATTTATTGCCATTTTGATTCAGTGCGACAGGACTCTCCGTATTTTAATTACGCTTAACGTTACCAGAGCACGTGAACTTTGTGTTTAATTAAAAATATGCCGCCTGATTGTTTCAAGTTACTGTTTAAACATACTTGTTTAGGAAGTATTATCATAAATAATACATTTCATTGTAGTTACCCATAATAAAATTCATGATTTAACAAGTTCTCGGCCCAAAGTTTTCTGATATTGAAGTGTTTCGTGTTTTGAGATATCGTTAAATACATTTTTATCTTCAAAACAGACATAATTTAGTTATTGTTTACCCGATCTAAAGGATGTGATGAAATTTAACTACATTATTCGATTAAAAAATCTCTACCAAGAGGTTAGTAATAATCATAATCGGTGTTTCATTTCTTTTACTCTGAAATGAATAATAATAACACCAGTCTTATAATGTCCCACTGTTGGGTAAGGGCCTATAATAAGATGATTTAGGCTTCCACCACACTTGCCTAGTATTTACATTATTTAATGTTGGTAAGATTTAGATGCACTAAGTTCACACTTCACGCCATAACAAAGCGCGACGTCAAAGATACTCGTAACATTAATTAATAGAAGGTATAATCCCTCTCTCCCGGAGGGGCTCTTAGCCCAAGACGGAGCTCCCGGGTCTGCCGTGTAATAATTATCAATGGACCCTAGGGGTATACCCTCATGCCTACCCAATACACCGGAGCTCGTCGCTGGGTGTTGTTAGTGGAAAAAAGTCCGGCGAATTTGCAGGAAATCGTGAGATTATTTTTTTCGGAAGCTAATGTATAATTTTGTTATTATGTTGTTTTGTTTTGAAATAACATAGAGTGAAAAAAAATTGCGAGTCTCCTATTAATTTATGACGAAATTAAAATTATTTGTTACACATCAAATTTTAATTATAATAATAAAACTATGTGTTTTAGTAAACAACATTTAATAATCAACTGCAAAAAACGATAATTTTTGCTATACGTACTCCTAGATCGAAATGTACAAAATAATCCCTACAAGTATGCGCTAAAATCTGGCAACCCCACAATAACACGGGCTGCCGTGTGCTGCCCGCGCCGTACCTTTTCCATTTGCATTTTACAACTTTACCGGACCTTTTATGGCGTTGCGATTTTCATTTGGCGCGAATAAACTTTGCCCATCAAATGGACTGTTTGGGGGCGCCAAGTGGCCACATGTTCCCCTCGGAATACATTAAATTTGAAGTGGGTTTTGACCGTAAAATGTACGTCAATCAACGTAATGCTCCTAACGCCTTGATACAATGTCGCTAACAGTAGTTTACAGATTTTAAGTAAATTATGTCTGATGACTGCCTCGGTGGCGTAGTTGTATTATGGTTCGACTGCAATGATGAGGTCTCGGGTTCGATTCCCGGGTCGGGAGAATCGTCTAGCTAGCAAGTTGTAATATTTGCAGGTTAAGAGATTGTTTCCACTATATGTATTAATGACTATAAATTTGAAGTGTAAAAGTGATTGCAAAGGTCTAATTACTAAATAAATTATTGAATTGAATTGATTTGAAGTGACCTTGAGCTTCTAACATGTCAGTGTGGGATCCGCCATAATTTCGTTTCCATAAAGTCTCTATACACTTCCGCCATCTTTTAATATTAACGCAAGTCCAGGGCCTTTATTTTCCTTCTTATTTATGTTCCTTTGCAGTCCGTAACGAGTTAGATAATATTATAAACTTCTTGGTAACGAGTGTACTCAAAGTAAGCTGGTTAATATTTTTTTTTATTTGTTGAAAACAAACCGCCTTTAATCAGAAACTCTTTAGACGAGTAAAATAATATAAGGCGTAAATTTCAAAAAAAGAACTAAAACAATATCAGCCAGTCTTTAAGAATGAATGTATTAATATCCTACTAATATTATAATGGCGAAAGTTTGTAAGAATGTATGGATGTTTGGATGTTTGGATGTATGGATGTTTGTTCCTCTTTCACGCAAAAACTACTGAACGGATTTCGATGAACTTTGGCACACGGGTACATCATGTCCTGGATTAACACACAGGCTACTTTTTATCCCGGGAAAACATAAAGCGGGACTTTTATCCCGGAAAAACTTTTTAACGCGGGTGGAGCCGCGGGCAAAAGCTAGTCTATACTAATATTATAAAGCTGAAGAGTTTGTTTGTTTGTTTGTTTGAACGCGCTAATCTCAGGAACTACTGAACCGATTTTGAAAATTCTTTCACTAATAGGAAGCTACTTTACTCCTGAGTGCTATAGGCTACTTTTTATCCCGGAAAAACTTTTTCACTCGGGCGGAGCCGCGAGCACTACTAGTGAGTTTCATAAAAATACATGCCACCACAATAATCACTGAAAAAGGAAACGCAAACTACAATATACCACGATAAAGAGCGTCAATGGCAAAATAATTTTCAATATAAATTCCAATTAACAATTCAAAACTGTAGAGAATCTGATTAAATTCGTACAAAAGGCTGAAGTTCAGACGATTTGTATCGCGGGCAACCACTGCCGCCACTCAATGTAGAGGTATTTCCAATTACTCCAATCCTTCCATTTCCCCGTCGCGTGGTATTTTATTAACACCGTCCCTTTCTCTCGTAGTTCGATTGTGCGTGTGAGAGAGAGATGTAGAACGGAGGATTTGCCTTCTCATGAGGCAGAGTTAATTTCCATTTGCTGGAGGCGATGTCTCGGCACCTTTCATAAGCAAATTGAAAAGGTAAGCCTCACTATTTGGTCATTATTTCGAATATGGTTTTTGGGGTTTATTTACGTTTAAAATTGAATTGTTAAATTGGGAATAAATTGCAATAGGTCTTTCGCAATTTACTATGCTATGAAATTACTCAGATCCTGAGGGCGTTTCTCAAGCTGGGCGACCAAAATTTGTGCTAGTTTTTACATTCAATGCAATGCAATGAACATAATTTTCCTGTTATTGTCATTTTACGAATAATAAATGGACGATTACCTAATTGGGAATGGAACGGTGTGCCGAGACAATGTCCGGAGGTTTAAAACCCAAGGCACACACCTTTGACTATTCAAAGTTACGTGTGTATTGTTAATCAGCTATCGTTCGCTTTAAAGGTGAAGCAAAACATCATGAGAAAACCTACATACCTGAGAATTCTCCTCAAGAATTTCGAGGGTTTGTGAAGTATGCCAACCAGCAAGCGTGGTGGACTAAGGCCTTAACCCTCTCAGTAGTAGAAGAGGTCCATGCTCATTAGTGAGCAGTACATAATGCCGGGCTGATTGCATTACATTGCGAGAATAATAAATGGCACGAAAGTTTGAAATGCTTTATTTCATAGCGATAAACAAATATTTTGCGAGATGTTAAGATGCAGGCTGCATGCGTGAGGCAGCTGTCATTAACTGCGCGACAAACAAGATTGGAAATGGACACAGTCTTGTGTGTTTTTAATACATCAATGAGTCTTGTATAAGCTTTGTAGAATTCGCTGTAAATGATAAATTCTGTATATTGCTTTTCTACATTATATATTTTGAATTTGATGTTTTTCAGCGTATCACGATAAACTGGGGAAGAAATTTTATTGACATTGGGACCATAGGTAGAACAAGTCTTAGATTAATTTATAAGCAACTGCTGTGTCTAGAGAAACTTTAGGGTGGAGCCACGAGCACATGCTAGTTTTAAAAATGTAGTCGGAGGGTTACTCGTAAAGATTATAATTAGCTCTTGGTGTGAGGCAGATTAGACCTTCCATTGGGCAATGATGGTTATTGAAGTATAGAAAATGAATGATTGTTAGACTACACATACTTTTGTCATGTTGTCTAATGTCGCGCGATATTATTGTATATGCGCTTTCTCTGTTTACAATTAGGTTTTGGGGCTGACTCAAAAGTTGCAGCCAATTATTTGAAGGCTTAGAATATTAATATTAATAGATTTAACAGTACACACCAAATTATACAGATGGTATTATAATATGTATTTTGATACGGTATATTATTGAATATACATTTACCTCCAAGGCATTTGAAATTCGAATGGAGACCATTTCTGCAGCGCTATGTAACAAGGGTATCAAACGTCAGTAATTAACCACTACGTATCAGATCATAGGACCCGTGTCGGACCCTAGCACTGGACCCTTGTGAGCTCCCGAGGCGTTCATTAATCATAGCATGTAGATCGGATGATTAGCGCGCCATTTTAATAGGGATAGTAAACTCATGTAACCTTACATTCTAATTCAAATCCTTTTCGTAACAGCAAAGGATTTTTAAGAGCGCGAAACAGTTAGAAGGATGGTGGATAAGGGCCTCGTTTATAATGAAATAGGCGGTTGTAACTCCACTGCAGTGAATAGACAAAATAAACAAGCATGTATAAATAAGGATGCGTTTAGTTTACTAGTTCATTAAGAAGATACGGAGCCATAAGTCACAAAAGTTAGTGCGTAACACGAGGCAGTTGAAATGTGATCAGCGTCTCAACTGACCGCTCAAGTGGAGTGAATTACATCGCATATTCGACTTTATGTCGGGTGGATAAGACCGGTACAGAAGTTATAGCCTCTCGCAAAACGCACTTGTTAATCCCATGTTGTAAATATTTGATTGCGTGCCTCAAGTTAAGAGGGAGTTGCGGGTGTTTCAAGGATTGGGCTTTAATTCGTGGTGCATATTATAGAACTGCAGAGTTACGTCACTAGATTTAAAGTGCGGTGAAACCCACGGAAAATGCCGACTGCTGTGATAGTAAGTATCGTTATGCTGGCCCAGAATATGCAGTTTAAGCACTCTAATATTTAGTAGATCGATTTACCTAATTGTATGAAATTGGTAAGATACCAAGACGCCAGTTGCATGCGCACGTGTTCTAGACATCTTAGCGTAACAAAGTAACTCCAACTATTATCTTATAAATGTACTTCGTCTTATTTTTCAATGGAACGGAATGAATGAATACTTTAGTCTTTATTTACGGCAGAATCTACCAGAAAGTTAAACACAGCCACAAATAGAATATTAACATACCTACAAAGTGTGTATCAAACCGCGTCCGCTTACACCTTCCCCCACTCGCCAAGGGTCAAAATGTACACGTCATTAACTTGGTCGCCCGAGTCGGTATAAATGCGGTATCAAACTGTTTTATTGCGTCCCGGCATGATTTAATGAAATCTTTAATATCGCTGATAAGGCCCCCAACCAGCGCCATAAATAGCCGGCAGCCACCGAAACCCGAATAATAGCCAAAATATTCCGGTTTCTTTACGGAATTCTCATAATTGTGTTTTTAATATGTTTAGATTAAATTGGAGGGAGTAATACTAATGTCTTTTGAGAGGCGGCTAGGGATTCGGAGTGCTAATAATTGTGATGTAGGTTATAAACAACATATAGTGTAGGACCAAGGGATCCTCATGTTAATATCTTAATATTAATGATTAGATAACCAACTTCCTCCATTTTCGACGAGCGCCATGTTCGTCTCTTCATTTAACTGCAATAAAAAAAAGATGTTTCAAGAAATTTCAGTTACAAATATATTTTTGGAAAGGAATAATATAGGGCCTTGAGAATATTACTTATCTGAGAGATAACTAGCAGCAACTCGCAGCTTGGATGTTATGTTCCGTACAGTAGGTATAGCCCTTCATAACTCCTTCCCCAATCCTTAGTTGAAATTCGTCCGCAGTCTCGGGCTGGTGTACATAAGCTACGGTGATCTTTTGGAGTAAATAAAGAAGTTACACTTCATTTCTAAAACCAGTGGTACTAACTACGACCAAAAACGTTCTAAACTTAAGTGCATCTCCATAAAACTATGAAACTGAACTTAATTTTCTAGATATAGACCCTTTTAATTTTTTACTGAGGACCCACTCAGTTCGTTGTAAGGTCTGTGTGAGTCGCCAGCTGTCGCGATTGTGCCCTCAGGCACCGTTGTACCACTTTGTGTACCAGCATTTCCCCTTGTATCATTGTGTTGAATTTAATACATTTTATTTTGTCCGTGTAACAGAAGTAAGTTTCAAACTGTCTGTAAACATTAATGTCTTTTATGAAACAGTCTTCATCGTTTCTGTTTTTAATTATTAAAATATCATTTATGGAGCATGTTTAGTGGCATAGCCTAGTTAGGAGTGGAACGGACTGCTGGGACGAATATCCGCAGGTTCAAATCCAATGGCGTATTGTGGCATTGGCAATCCAGTACATCTGACTTTTCCAAAGTTATGTGTGTATTCTTTGTGAATTATCGCTTGCTTTAACGGTAAAGGAAATCATGAGAAAACCTGAATATCTGAAAAGTTCTATATAGAATATTACACTTACAGGGCTGATATTATTACATATTATTATGTAAAATGTACGCAATTTTTAGCTAGAAAAAAAAAACTAGTTGAAAATATTCATACAGTTATCAATGAATAGTTTATGATATTTATTTTATACTAGACTTCTGCTCGCGGCTTCGCCCGCGTGAATGAGTTTTTCCGGGATAAAAGTCCCGCTTAATATTTCCCCGGGATAAATTATACATATCAACCTTCCTCTTGAATCACTTTATCCATTAAAAAAAAACCGCATCAAAATCCGTTGCGTAGTTTTAAAGATCTAAGCATACATAGGGACAGACAGCCGGAAGCGACTTTGTTTAATACTATGTTAAGATTTAAGGAAACAATTGAGATAATAAACAAACATTTCCTATCCTTCAATTATAATTTAAGAGTTTTACTAATTAGGAGACAAAACACAAATTAGATTAATCATTGATTAAATTTTAAACAACTTAACAGTAAAACAGTATTAAATACATTTACAATACTGAGATATATCAAGAACATAAACAGAAATGCTTACCCAACAGTATCGGTAATATATCACATGTCAATGGATAATAAATAGATAGCTTAACGTGGAGATACATTTAGGAAACCGAAACGATTGGAAGTATCTCGCGTACGGCCACTTTAGGCACGTAACGAGCCACCCAATCCGTCGAGGGGTGAAACTGCGGTTACAGACAGATAATGTACTCGGTTTAAATGTAGTGTCTTGGAAGTGGATTTTTATACAGACTACTCACTGGTGGTAGATCTCTCACATGTAGGAGTCCGTCTGGTTGGGTACCACCGCAATGTCTATTTATACCGCCAAGCAGTAGTGTGCATGCACTGTTGTGTTTCGGTTTGAAGGACATTGCCAGTGTAACTGCTGAACGTAATGAGACCTAACATCTTATGCTCTGTTTGACTTTATTTCTTTTACTTAAAATTAAACATGTAGTTGGCTGTTTCACTTAGGTACTCTCTGTTAATTTTCGCACTTAATATCCATCTTTAAAATTGAAGTAATATTGTGCTTTGTAAATTATATATTTAAAAAAAAAATGACAAAAGACCTACGCTGAGTTTCTTGGTGCTTCTTCTCAGGTCAGTGGGCTTTTCCGAAGCACTGGTAGAATCTTTAAGTAAAACAACATTGTGAAAAATGACGTGTAAAAGTGCCCTTAGGGGCCTAATTACTGAATAAATGATTTGAATTTGAATTTATGTCTCAGGATGACGAGCGCAGTGGAATGCCACGCAGTACTTTGTAACTCAAGGTGCTGTATGGTGTTACTACTGTTTATGGGTGGTCGTATCGCTTACCATCAGGCGAACGGCATGCTGGTCTCGTCAATCAATGCCATAAAAAAATAATAGTAATTGGTCGCTTATTGGAGCAATGACTGTAAAATATTGAAATAGGTACCATGCACTTTTAACAGTAACGTATGTTAATACGCGAGCGATCAGAAAGGGATGCGACCTTCCGGAACAGACGGCTCGGTAGCGTCGGCAAGCTCACGCTGATCTTCGAGACATATAAATTTAGTAAACATGAAAGATTTTGTAAATTTTTGTTTCACTATAATTACGTAACATGAATGTACGTATTTTGTACACATACAAGTACTAAGTATAGGAGGAGAAAATTTGCTCGCGGATTATACAACACTCATTTTGAGATGGATGTTATGTCTAAAGCCCAATGGTTAAAACTTCTAATGTCCTTTAAGATGGATCACACTAGTCTTTACACTACTCTTTGAAGGCTATAAATAGTGTGATTCTTGCTTTATGGAGATCCACGCAAACATGTGCACATACCCTTAAATTTCATAGATTTACCGCCCTGTCTCGCGCCGAACAGTATCAGATATGAAGAGTGTTCACATTAGCTCGTTTATCCCGCGTTAAGTGCATTACTCGGTCGCAATCTCGCGTCTCGTGTGACACCGACGCGGCTTCCGTTTAAAGCTATATCTACATGAGCGAGCAGGGCCGGGAATGTGCCAGGACTGCGCCTGGCAAGAACAAAAACACGTTTATTAAGAAAAATGCAAAAGACAAATGAATCTACAATTTCTGCAGCTTGTGTGTTAGTAGGTATAGATTGGTTAATCAATGATTTTTCTTCTAAGTATTGTAGGTTTATGAGCAGCGTTGATTACTTACCATTATATGACCGACTTGCTTGTTTACTGTCTCAATAAATAGCCGTATATTAGCGCGTTCCTAGTTCTGTCCGGACTTTGCACGGCTGAGTATAGTTAAAGCTTAGACTACTGCGACCGTAATCTTAGTCTTAGAGTTTAAATTCGAAAAAAGTCGATTAAAAAGAGATTTATAAAGTTTACCTTGGCTTTCAGTTTTTGTACTGCGCGGATCAGATTTTTAGTTTGACTGTAATCAGCTGGACCATAAATAATATAGCCGGTAACAAGTTACCGGTGATTAATGTAATATCGGATAACTTGTGTACACACGTCTTAGATAATTTGGCAAGTATGTGATTGGCGTACCTAGCATGTGATGACAGCTGGAACAGTATGTAGATTTTAGAAATTTAATGTTGAAGCACCATGAAACAGCAATTAAATTGTATGAATTAATAGCGTCATCTCTCATGTAGTTTATTTTCAATGAGTCTAAATGAGTTGTATGAGCTAAGTTAGATGAAGTGAATGTGAAATAAACTCTACGAACCTACTTCCCAGTATTTTAATGACTTATGTAAAATAAAATAAACTAACTGACCCATCGAACTTTGTAACGCCATTTTTTTTCTAGTCGCGGACTAAGGAAATGTAGAACCTCCATTAAATTCAAATCAGTTGGATTATCAATAATCACGTTTGATGTATTGAAAGTGAGTAGCCCGTCAAATTAAAAAATACCGGTGACAAAAATGAGACTAAAATTTCAATTAAATAATTCGACCATAATACTTATAATGCGTGATCGATATTTTGACGCCTCACTGGTGGCATTTTTTTTCAACAATAACAAGAAATAACACGACGATAAACCTCTACTGCCTTTGTAGCGTAGTTGTGTTAGGGTACGACTACAGTGCTAAGGTCTCGGGTTCGATCCCCTGGCCAAGCAAAATGATATTGGATTTTTCTACTCAGCGTCAGCCCGGAGTCTGGAATTGTGTCCGAAATGGCGACAGGCTCGCCATCTCTCTCATCATGGGACAGAATACGCACGGCGAAAAGTGGGTGCACCAGTTGCGCTGCTGTCCACCCCTTCGAAGATAAAAGGCGTGAGCGTGTGTGTTTATAATATGATGAACCTGAAAGGCGTCCTAAACTGAACAAATGAACATCAATCTATAATTTTTTTGTCAACCCATTGAAGAAAAAGATCTCTTATAGTCTTCTGTCTCATTCATTCACTCTTCATAAATCATCAGATTAAAAAAACATCTGATCGATTTTTTTAAATATTCATTTAATACAGAGCTTGTCCTTGAGCTTGTTGAGCTTTGTAGTTTTTAATAACGAATATAAAAAAATATTTTTTTAGAAATAATTATCCAATTATTACAAAGAATTATTCAATCTGGTGCAGTCGTTCTAGAGTTATGCGCTTACATATATTTCAAGGATTCATTTTTATTAATATAGATAGATAATAAAGATGAAAAGTGTTTGAAGTAGTTGCAAGTTTGAAGTAGATACGGCTGTTAACTGTACGCATAAGTGTACAGCAATCTTATATTCCGGGAATGGTTTTCCACGCGGGCGAAGAAAAATAAAATCGGTACCAAAACATTTTCCAAACATCCAAATCTATTAAGAAAACTATATCCAATTCCAATCTCTTATCGCAACAACTATTTAAACTCGCGAACAGCTTTTGAAACGTTTCAAAAATTCCGTTGCATTTTGCAAACTTCACTTGCCCGTAACGGCTCTTTATTTAAATGAAATTCTTTCAATCCACACATTGGGTATTGTTCGGAGGGCCTGAGAGGGCGGTAGTCTTCGATCTGAGAGGGAACGTTATCTAAATCAAATGCCCTCCTCAGGGCAGCGGAGACGCAGCAGCTTGTTCGGATTTTTTAAAAGGATTCGTGTTAAATGGATGAAAAGGGTGCAGGCGCCGGGGTTTTAGGAGTAAGGTTTTAAGAATAGATTGCAGTTTATTTTCTTTTTGGAATACTTAGATTTTTCGAATCTTATAGCAGATATTTGATGATGACTGCCTTGGTGGCGTAGTTGTATTACAGTACGACTGCAAAGCTGAGGTCTCGGGTTCGATCCCCGGGTCGGGCAAAGTGATATTGAGTTTTTCTATTCAGTATCAGCTCGGAGTCTGGAATTTGTGCCCGATATGTCGATAAGCTTCGCCCCCTATCACATCATGGGACGGAATAATGGCGAAAAGTGTGTGCACTAGTTGCGCCTCTGCCTACCCCTTCGGGGATAACAGGCGTGAGTGTATATGTGTATATTTGATGATGTTTTTATTTCATGACTTCTATGCGGAATTTGCATTAATATCCAACTAGAAGTTTCTTATACTCAATATATAATTCTTATACCACTTTTGTCATAAATTTACGATATTGTTAACCCTCATCAAATATCAATTCCGTAAAGGCAAGAATCAAATCTCACAACAGCATATTTTGGCACATGTGGGTTTTTTGCAACTATCCTTTGTTTCCATAACTCAATCTATCTGGAAGTAGGTTGAAGATCCTTCAATCCTTAAACTCTGGACCGGAATGTTATCGTGGATGCACCGGCAGCTCCGGACCCTACTCAAGTAACGTTTCAACTTTATCAGCACTTTCGATGTGGGAATCATGTTTAAAGGAACAGCGACGTGAGTGGAGACTTCTGGCTAAAAAGATATCGGTGAAATATCATGTATTGAATTACATACTGGACTAGCGACAGTATGTAAATGAGTGGGCTAGATTTACTATTCAGCCACAAAGAAACGCGTGTGTTTTTGTCCAATAAATGTTCGTTGCCCGCAATTTGAATTCTCTTCGATGACTTGCTACATAAAATACCATGACAGAGTGAATTGATGAACTGTGCAATAATTTCGATTTTGTATTAAATGATCTTGTTCGATTAAGCTGTTAACATTGTTCCATGAGTCACAATTTTAACTTAGTTCAGTAAATTAAAACTACCTCCACAGTTTCCCCTGTTCCTCTAAGAAGCCACTATCCGTCGAAGCAAATCTCGTGAATATATTCTTCGGACTCCATTAAAATGTCACTCAACGGTTACTGTTTTGTGACAGGCTTGCTTTTTATAGACATGTATTGGTAAATTGAGATGTATATGTGGGGAGGTGCATTCTGCACGCGATTTTTGTTTTTATTGGTGACGTATTGACACGTCCGCTGTTAAACGTCGGAGGGCGGTGTTGTACATTTGGTAAGTAGCGAATAGTGAGGGTCGAGTTCATTATCAGCTATTAACTCAAAGGGAATAGAGAAAAAGTGATATTGCGAGTATCGTCAGAAGTATTTTGGTTTAACAATATTATAATCTCCTAGCGACGTCATTGAATTCACACGAGTAAAACTAATTATTAGCTATCTAGCTAATAATTTTTAAAAAGTTTCAAATAAATAAAAAAATTTTTGATCCAATCGTTATCAAATTCGCAAGATCGCTCGTTGCGCTAGTCTGAATATTACCTAAAAAAATATTAAAATTGCACCACCCGTTTTGGAGACGACGAGAAGAGCACATCGCTCGCCTGGTAGTAAGCGATACGACCGCCTATAAACAGTAGCAACGCTGCGCTGTACAGAACTTTGAATTATAAAGTACAGCGTTGCATTCCACTGCGTTCGTCATCCTGAGACGTAAGATGTTAAGTCTCATAATGCCCAGTAATCACACTGACTACAATGTCTTACAAACTGGAACACGACAGTGCTTTCACACTGCTTGGCGGTAGAAATAGACGTACCTAGTGTAAATTATTTATTTGTACGTAGTAATCTATAAATAGAGTACATTTCAGTAGAAGTACTACTCTCAAACCCGCTGCATAAATAAATCACCTGTTTCAGTTCAGTCGGATGTCACGAAATGAACAATCGATCCCAACTGCGGGCTGCTTATTAATGCATGCGGATCCTCTCTCCTTGCTGAATCTGGGTCGGCTTTAAAGCACTTACAGTTAATGTTTCGCTTTGTGGGTAACTAAATGTATAAGTTAAATCACAAGTCTGTATCAAAGTTCATGTATTGTTTTCTAATACATGAAAATTTTACCATTAAAAATAATTACCCTCTATAAATTCATCTCCTTTAGGCCCTAATGTAAGATAGGGAAATTTAAATACCACAATAGAAATATTTTAAATTACGGATGAAGATTCTCATACTACTTATTAAATATTTTTTTTATTTTATAGTATAGGCCGACACACGGATAAATGATATTGACAAGAGCCTGCACAGTTCATTATTCAGATGTGGGAAGTCTAACATCCCTCTGTCTTGATGTGGTTACTAGGTGGTCATACCATCACCTGAGATCCAGAGTGTTGCACCGAAGGACATACATGGTTAAAACGAAACACAAAAATGTCACTTATTTATTTTACCCGATAGTTCTTTACCTTACTTCCAGCATGGCTCTACAACGACGTTACAGTATATAAATTCCATAATCACCCATGCCTTAAATCATATCCCAGCTGCATTGAAGAAAACTTTCAAATTACTTTAACCACACATCATAAGAAATTTTCCACTAGCATTCCTGCGAAGTTGCCGCAGCTGAATCTCTGAGGACTAACAGGTACGGTGCTGATTAAGTGAACCGTGCTCTAAGGCTATTCGGCCAGATTAATATTAAAACTTTTAGATATAAAATGCGCACGATGAAACTATCGGTGGCAGCGCAAGTTTCCCGACCAAGTCTTTGATTAAAATATCATGCCAGGTAACGTATTACGTAACTAATAATTTTAAAAAAGAACTTTTTGTGTGAATCATTTTGAAATTCTTATTTTAAAACTAGCTTTTGCCCGCGGTTCTGCCCGTGATATCAAGTTTTTCCGGGATAAAAGTCCCGCTTTATATTTTCCCGGGATAAAAAGTAGCATATGTGTTAATCCAGGACATTATCTACCCGTGTGCCAAATTTCACCGAAATCCGTTCAGTAGTTTTTGCGTGAAAGAGTAACAAACATCCATTCATCCATATTTACAAACATTCGCGTTTATAATATTAGTAGGATATTTTTTGCTTTGATGTTTTGTTTTATTTATTTATTTATTTATTTGACACTTTGTACAATGGTATAGTACAGGCGGACTTAATGCCTAAAGGCATTTTCTCCCAGTCGACCTTAAGGTGGTGCAGAAAGACGGAGGCAGGTGTAAATTATAAATAATGAAAATTAAAAATGTGAATAAAATACAATGATAATTATCAAACATAATATATGTATACTTACATTAATTTTGCTACATATATAATTATCTATCATATATACATAAACAATTACATACATAAATAAATACATACATACACAAATAAATACGTATTTAATAAGCTAATGATGAGAATCTGCTACTTCGCCGAGGAGTAATTGCCGAACTCTCATTTTAAATGCCAGCCGTGTTGTACACGAGTGGGAGTGCGTTCCAGAGAAGGATGGACTGGATAGCAAAGGAAGAGTGAAGGAAATCAGAGCTATGAGGGGGACATTTAAGAAGGAGATTGCTAGACGAACGCAGGGTTCTATCATGAGTATCACAACGGTAAATGAAGTTGGAAGACTGGTAAGAAGGAGGGGTAGGAGAAGTGAGAATAGAAAAGAGGGTAGTGAGCGCACGCAACGAACGGCGTTGACGGATGGGAAGCCAATTTAACTGCGATCGGTATGAAGAGATGTGGTCAAACTTGCGAAGATTATAAACGAATCGAATGCAGTTATTAAGAAGACGGTCGAGTTTGTTGAGTAGATCTGCATTCAGATCAAAGTAGCACACATCACCATAGTCGATAACCGGAAGGATTAAGGTTTGCATAAGCATAGTCTTGGTTTTGAACGGAAGGTAATTCTTCAGGCGATACAGAGAGCGAAGAGTACCGATGACTTTCTGACTAACAGAGGTCACCTGGGGTCGCCAGCTCAGAGTGGCGTCAATTTGAAGCCCGAGGTCCTTATAATTTTAACTCCTTATAGTTGAGTTAACTTAATTAGTCGATGTTTTGACAAATTTCAATAAGATCACAATATTGACAAGAACGATATTCATCTCTGTAAGTTAGTTCGGGCTTATTTTCGGGCTCATTTTGTAAAGCACAAAGTAGCGATTTCGGATTTCTGAGTGAAATGTAACGTAATGTTTATTTCGCTCAATTTTAAGACATTAATTTAAAAAAATTAAGATAAGTGTTATGATTGTGCGGTTAGCTGTAACAAAAATAATAACCCCAATAAATAGACGTAGATAGTACGCACTTTTCGTACCACGTGACGTGGGTAAGCCGAGCGTTCGCTAACAAATCTAATTTGCGCGGCCACCGTCACGTGCCGATTTTGATCGGATATTTTTGAAGCATCATTGCACTTAGCGCACTTGTTAAATTTGAAAATCACCGATTTTTTGACTAGAAAAAGTTTAGGTTACTTTTTGTATGCAAGTTAACGAGTGACAGTGGTTTCATGATAAAATGCTATTCGTAAATAGTATTACCATTCAGAAATTTGAGTTACAAATATATGGCAAAGTACTACGCTCAACGCTGGTCACCGTGTACGATGTTCTCATAATGTCCATTAGTTATAGTGATTACATAATAAATACTGATTACACACTACATCACCTGCTACAAGATTTACTTGGCTTGCATACTAATCCATTCGGACGAATTCTCGCCTACGAGAGATCTCTATAATATTATTACTGCCTGCCGAATATCTCCACATAAAGTCGTATTAGTAACATTATAAATCTGCATTAATTGCCTACCCCTTTGCAGATAGAACGAGTCCTATTCAGAGTTTTCAACTCCGCTACAACTTTCGAATTAAGCGCAAATCAATTTTAGAATAAAAATCCACTACTATTTGTCGCCGAGCGGTGGAAACAATTTTGAATATAGTATTGCATTCGAGGTGAGTGCGAGTGCCGGCTCGGGACTAATTGACCGTTGGACGGACGCCGGACGCGGCGTGCATTATTCACTCGTCGAGTCTTCGCCAATCGATAAAATGTGCCCCAACTACGAAATGATTTTTTCGATATGCAGACAAAGGAAATGTCCGCTTTTTGTATGGGCACTGGGCCTCAAAATATAAGCAGGCTCAAACTTTATGGATAGTTAAAGGGCAAAAATATGGATCTTCAATTCATTAAAAAAATATTTAGACCCGTCCATTTATAACTAACTTCTTTAAAAACGTAAAAATTTTTTTTTACTTAATTAAAACAACATAAATCCCAAAATCAGAGGACTTTAAAATTAAACAATTTATTGGAAAGGCTTAATTTTTAGGATTACTATCCAAATATATATAAAGTATCTTCGTAAGAATTTTAAGCCCGTCTTTGGACATGTCCTTTGTATACATAGGTATACACATTTGTTGCTATAGTGAAATTGGCCTAACCTGCTAACACTCGTAAACAAGAATTCATTCAAGAAACGCGAGAAGTAACAGTACCTTAAGAGCCATTTTAAGCAAATAACATTTTTCGATAGATATTAACTTTGTTAGACCCTGCCACTGCCAAGCCGCTCTTTTATACCGCCAAAACTTTTTCACGCGGGCGGAGTAGCGATCAAAAGCAAGTATTTAAATTAGTAATTATAACAATCAAAGTCGAATGGAGGTAGTCTTCTAAACTCTACAATCGTGGTTGCATAGTAGGGGCACCACACGCGAGTGTAATGGACCTAACTAAAAACAAAAGCGCATCAGTCGCGCACTCTCCGGATCCGGTAATATTATACTGCGCGCCCAATCAACGCCATTTTGATAACAATGCCCTTGTTTTCATTTGGCTTTCATTAGCAATGAGTATATTTAACATCAGTGTCTGAGCGTTTTGGTACTTGTGACTGTGATGCTTTATACAGCGGCAACTTGTCATCGCCGCAGTCACAGAATGGCTTATAACAATGGATAATAATGAAATCCTCCTAGCCAGTTTCGGCCACGGCGGCCAATCTCAACGGAGATCAGCCAGGTACGCAGGAGATATTATAGTGCCCAAGTGTGTACGCAATACACAGGTGCACTCGCTATTCCTTCACTCTCATAGTCCGGTGAGACGGCAATCCGATCCAATATATGTCCAACTGTGGTAGCCTGCTTAGGGTATCTGAGATTTAATTCTACAGTTATATTATCTTTGAAGACTCATCCTGAGATAATTCTTTTGGACAATTCAACATTGTAACAAAACTGGCCGGAAAAAAACTAAACTTCTTTTAAGCTATTGCATAACTTCTACTGCGGGTCTTGAGCGTGGAGACCGAATCCAGAAATTCCGTAACGAAAATAATCTAACACCCCTCACTCCGACCGGCACAGCGGTGATATTTTATTTTCAACTCTATCACAACCATGTAAGAGTGTAAAATTCCATAAGTAAATTTAATATCGCAGTCTTGTAAGAATGCAATATGTAAGACGATATGAGCTGAATGTTAAACGATAAAAGGTTGAAATTACCGTGTATTTAAAAATTGTTCCAGTCAGTGAAACATATCGAAATGTCAAACGCGCGCAGTTGATGAGAATGTCCCCGTGGCGGGATGACGTGATTCTAAGTTTGAATTTTTAAAAAGTTTTTATTTTATATCTGTTCAAAGAGGTTGTAAATATTAGAATTGCCTGCTTAGAGTTTCGGCATTAGGGTACGAGTGAAATTTGGACAATAGAAAGAAAAAAAAAATTAAAAAAATGATAGGTGTCAAGGGACACCCGGATGGAACGAAGTTCTTTTCGATTAATTAGTGAAGATATTGTAATAACATTTTATTTCTTTTAAGTTATAATAATAATTGTATATTTAATTAAAACGTTACCACATCAATGAAAACATTTACTTCTACCTACACAATAAATATGTCATCGAATCACGATCATCACATAAGCAAGCATGGACATTAAAATTAACATACAACTAACGAAAAAAAAACTACTCGAAAAAGCATTTAAATTGTCTTTTTTTATTTAAAGGAGATCTCCGCTTTTTGTATGGGTGCTGGGCCTCAAAATCTAAACAGGCTCAAACTTTAGGGATATTAAAAGGGTAACATATGGAACTTAGATCCATTAAGAAAATATTTTTATACCCCTCCATTCATGACCAACTTTTTTGAAAACATTCATATTAAGTATAGTTTTCAAACCAAACAAAATTAAAAGGCTAGTTTTCAGGAGTTCTATCCAAATATATATAAACTGTCTTGTTTAGATTTTCAGGCCCATTTTTGCACATGTCCTTTCACTCATATTTTATTCGTTCCAAAACTACTCTAAAAAGCATTTAAATTGTCTTTTTTTATTTAAATTTCGAATGTCACTTTTACGGCCAGTTCTTTATTGTTACTGGCTGGTTTCACAGGGCAAGTATAAAAGTGTCGTTCAACTTTTAGTGAGATTTTTTCCGTCTAGCTCCCTTTCACAACGCGCAATAAGGAACTTCGTTCCAATAAATTATTATAATTACATAATTTGATCAAAAATGCGTGAACGAGCGGCGATAGCCTAGTTGGGAGTGGAACGGACTGCCGTTTCAATGTCCGCAGGTTCGAAACCCAAGGGCACACACCTCTGACTTTTCTAAGAAATTATGTGTGTATTCTTTGTGAATTATCGCTCGCTTTAACGGTGAAGGAAAACATCGTGAGGAAACCTGCATACCTAAGAAGTTCTCTGAATTTCGAAGGTATGTGAAGTCTGCCAACCCGCACTAGGCCAGCGTGGTGGACTAAGGCCTGAACCCTCTCAGTTGTATAGGAGGCCCGTGCTCAGCAGTGGGCAGTATTACAGGGCTGATATGGTATGGTATGGATCAAATATGCTATGCAATAGCTTTACCGCGGCAGTCTCCGAGTGCCACACGTCTTTTTTTACTAATTTGCTTTTTAACTAAAGAGTATTTAATCATGGTATTTTTAAATTCCTTTTCAAACATCAGCTAATAGAATAGAAATGTGAGATAGATGAAACTATATGAAATAGAAAGAAAGCAATATGAGTATCATGTTTACAGAAAATATCATATTTAATGAGAACGTTATTACTAGAATGAAGTAGTAATGGCGGGAGATAATTGCGCGTGTAACAGATGCGGTGTTGGCTTTATGAGTGATGTGCAGTAACCGCGGTGTCATGTGGCTACGCTCATAAAGCTGGCTACGATGATAAAGTCGAGTTCATACTGCTTTGTGTAGTAAATTAAAAAATGTACGCTTTTATATGAGGCAAGATTATTAATAAGTTTCGTAGAGATTAAGTGTAATGATATAGGGCGAAGCTATTAATGCATACTTCAAGTATTTTAAGTACTATTTAGAGTGCGAAGGTATAGTCTTAACGCAGATTCCAATCGCAGGGTACTTGGCGTTTTCAAATAAAAAAGGCATGAATTTTGATAGTTTGATCTGATCTTGGGTTCATATCTTAGGAATATAGGCGTAGTTGTATTGCGTACGCATTACGAGTACGATTTGCGCGTTGAGATCCTGGGTTCGAATCCCAGGTCGAGCCAAAAACATTGTGACTGGGTTTTTCCATCTTAAAATTTACTCGGTCGCAGCTCGGAGTCAGGAAGTTGGCGGTGTGATAACCCAGTGCTTCGGAAAGCACGTAAAGCCGTTGGTCCTGCGCCTGATCTCTCTCCGGTCATGTCGGATTGCCGTCTCACCGGACTATGAGAGTGAAGGAATAGCGAGTGCACCTGTGTATTGCGCACACACTTGTGCACTATAATATCTCCTGCGTACCTGGCTCATCTCCGTTGAGATTGGCCGCCGTGGCCGAAACTGACTAGGAGAAAAAAAAAAATCTTAGGAATATTTCTATTAACCAAATTAATTGGAAAAGACGTACCATGTTATCCATATATTAAGTAAATTATACGGGCCACTAAATTTTTTGGTTTCAGGCGGCGTCATTATAATTATGGTGAATGAGCTGATACTTCATACTTTTGAGTGCGTAGTTGCCTGTCCTGTAAACGAATGTACCCGATTTTCTTCTAACAGAGACAGATGGAGGGATATCGTGCGGCGAGCTACATCATCGTCTGGGCACAAATCATCGTGACCACGACCGCTCTGTCAAGAGCGAAGCGAAGAAGAAGAAGAAGTTGCCTGTCCTGTCATAAATTAAAATTATATAATATAATAAACACAAATGCAAATAAACACAAATTGCAGATCTCCTCACTTCACTCCCAGGGTTATCTAGTGAGCTTAAAATTGTCCCTCGTTCTTAAAAATATTGTTAAGTTCGTATGGCTATACGAACAAGACCTAATGCTGTAAAGTCATGAGAAATGCTATTGTCTAGTATTTCTTGTACAACCACTCTGTTTTATTATTTTCTTTTAGGAGTTGTGGTAACCACTGCCATTTAACTTACAAAGCTCACTGATGTGCTTGTCATTCTGAGACATGTCATGTTAAGTGTCAAAGTCGTGTAATTACATTGGTAATACTCTTGCTCTTCAGCAGAGAAATAGACAATGCTGTGGTACACAGGCGGTCTTAATAGATCTCCCACATAGAAAAATATTTGGCGTATAGTGTGTTATTTGTATTTCTACCCTTTCAGGAATGAGTGTAACTAAAAATATATAGGCAAGGAAAACTGACTGTACTTGATAGGAAGCAGTGTAGCGTTTACATAGAGGATCTAGACAACATCGAGGATGGAGGATCTGGACAAGAGTCAGTAGTCGACACAATTATACCGGCCTCTCCAAACTATATAATCAGGTTTATCAAAACACATTTCAGTATCTCAAATCTTATAATCCATATCAAAAATGTATTTACATATATCCAAGGCAGACCCTTCGAGGGTATCCAAATGTCGCCTCACCTGCCCTTTCGACAGCCATTACCTCCTGACCTCCGTATCAGTCTATATTAATTGAAAATCCCGAAGAGCCAGCCCGTTTCAGCAGCTCAGGAAATACTGGGGCTATAATTCATATCGGTTTATGCTGATGTCGGTTTCCGATGGTAAGGGATTTTTGGTTTCGTACGCTTTTAATATGTTTATGAATCGTCGATATCATGTGTCGGCACGTTTTGTCAACGTTTACGTGTACATTTAGGTTAAGATTGATTGCGTATGTATTAAACATTAACATTATATTTTACTGACCTTTGGACTTAAAATAAAAATTATCTAAATCAACTAAATATGTTCGTTATATTTATTTATATTCTTATAATGTAGAATCGAAAATTCAAAATAAAATAGACTGCTTTATTGGTACATAAACTCACTTATTTTCCTTTTTAAATAGAAGGCAATGGTGTCCATATTTACCAACTATATTTGCACCCATGTAATAGGTGAGTGAGCCCATTCACCGGCCATAACTCAAGACTCTAAGCTGATGAACAGAAAAACTTATATTTACCCGACTCGAATCAAACCTAAGACCTCACGGCACCCAACAAAAAACTAAAATCATAAACATAGCCGTCTCAAAGCGTCCCAAACACGGGATAATAGAGTCGCCGGATGATTTGTCGGATCGATCCCTATTTTAGGAAATTGGATTTGTAGATCGCTACAGATAAGGCAAGGGTCGCCGACGGAATAAACGGTAAAAGTTTACAGGGAGCCTGTTATCACTGATTTGCGTATCGATTTTGTATTTCTTTCAGGGATGTTGACTTGATTTAACGTCTTGTATCGTTGGGTTTCAGTAAGATCAATATTAAGTCCATAGAACCTTTTGTATTTAGGGTTCGTGTGTTCACAAATTCGGTTTAAAGGACATTGTAGCCAGCGTCATTACTCTATGTTATGTCTCAGGGTGACAAGCAGAGTGAAGTGCTATGCAGTTTTTTGTAATTCAGAGTTCTGTGCGGCGTTCCTACTATTTATGGGTAGTCGTATCGCTTACCAACAGGCGAACGGCATGCTTGTCTTGTCAATTAAGTGGAATAAAAAACACTGAGTCACTATTTAATTAGTTTTACTTTGTATAAGTCATGTCCGTATTGATACGTAGATACTAGATATATAAGCACATTACGGTTCGTCGATTTTATTTCTGTTCTACTATAGGGAAAAACTTATCGTCTTATCACAAATACTTATGGACTCTTGTGTTTTCAGATGAAAATAAATTTTGTTATAATATTACCTAACCTGGGTATAAAACCTAAATCTTAATTGTTTTTTCAGCCTTATTGCTCTGCTGCAAGTCAATTGAGATGACACTGGATGAAGTATGTAATATTTTCTTTTTCCAAAACATATAAAATTAAAAAGGTTACATTCTAGACATGCCCTAAAATGAAGTATTCTAAAGATGACATAAATCTTCTTCAGGTTTTAAGTTAAAATTCTACTGAAATTTAATGATCCTCATTTGCTTAAAACAAAGTAGCCCTTGCTTCGCTGCGTTAGAACCCAGTGATGTAATACCGTCTTAACCTTTACTAGTTAACGTTATGAAACATTGTTTTACTAATCCCTATTTTGTTAATTAATCAGGATCCAGAGTAAAAAATACTGATTGCATTAATCTTTAATAAAATACATACAATTATTCTTATCGATTATTTTGGAGTTAATATAACTCAAACAGGTGTCGCTCGCAGATCTACTTGTGTGCAAGGGTTTCTATACTCTTCCGGTATAAAAAGTAGCCTTAATATTAATCTATTAGTACCGAATTTCATCCAAATCCCCCCAGCGGCACCTTTACTTACTTGTAACGTAACAAATTATTGGATTTATAATAGAAGATGCTGTGGATAGTAAAATCAGTAATAGTGAGGGGACAGCCGCGGGCGCCGGGCGGGCATTCGTTACGGAGTATAGCCGATAATTGCGGTTATTAGGCTGTTTAGATAAGCCGCCACTCCGGGACGCTCGTGCCAAGATACTGTTTTATAGCTTAGAGTTAGTTTTAGTATCGGGATTATCGGGAAAGAGCAAGTTGTAAATGAGAGCGTAATAGCCAGTGACGCATCAATGTTTTCTAGCACTGCGTACGCTAATTTTTTTTTTAAGAAAGAAAAGAATATTTGTTACTGGCACAATAAAAAAGAAAAGCTACGTTACCTACCTATGAAACTGTGAGATGCTAGCATTGATGTATTAGTGTTTTTAATACATCAATGGATGCTAGTAATAGTAATGCCTCACTTTTTAGCTGTGGTAATAATAGATATAATTTAGAATAAATGAGTCATTTTCTTCAAAATAATATTTTGTTTACTTTTCCTCTTTAGTGTGGGATTGGCAGAAACACTTTTTCAAACAGGCTGCGGAAACGCAATTTGACTGGCTGAAGACTGGCTGCTTGCCTAACGTAGAATAGAAAAATCGACGAGTAGTGTCTAATCTGAAAATTGAAAAAATACTGGGGTTGCAGTCCTATATGACACCACTAAATCAAGGAGAGGACATGACTGCATCATCTGTACATTTTATAGCTTTTAATAATAGCATGCCTTTATATGCGGTGCACGTCACATATCCAAAATCTCGCATCCCATTCAGAGCGCAATAATTCCCCAATTTATCCGGCTGCTTACCTTTATTTTGGGGTAAAGCAAGAAAAACTATTAAAATAATAGCCCGCCGATTTCCGTTCAGGGCACGTCCCGGGGTAATTTCGTAGGGTCGGCCCCTGTAACTGCATTACAATGGTATGGCGGCAGGTGGCTTGTCTACCTCTTAGTCTTAAAGTTGGGATTGATTCCTTGTGTTCTTACATTCTCTATAACTGCACTGATATTTGTAACATGGTAAGTTCATTGCAATTTTATACCGGATTTATGTTAATGTTTGCTTGCAATGTAATGCAATCAGCCCTGTA
Organism: Lapara coniferarum; assembly: GCA_949316025.1. Taxonomy (NCBI): domain Eukaryota; kingdom Metazoa; phylum Arthropoda; class Insecta; order Lepidoptera; family Sphingidae; genus Lapara; species Lapara coniferarum. Next base: position 3,298,108 of record OX438922.1, read on the forward strand.
TTATATACTTCCCAATGCTGAGCACGGGCCTCTTCTACAACCAAGAGGGTTTAGGCCTTAGTCCACCACGCTGGCCTATGTTTGCTTTAGTGTAATTTTATCATTATAATCATATACGTGAAGTCAAGTATCAACTGTTGAACATAAGCCACCAGAGGTCTCTAAACGGACAGATGTTAAAAGCAGCCCGAATATAATGTGTTCCTGTGCGTAATTTTATAGTTGATGTTGATCGTGGCATCAGCCGAGTGCAAGACCTTAGAGGCTACTGCGAAAAACGAAATCCGTAGTTTCGGGTGACGGATCGCACGTTTTCTTACTACGAAGTGTTACGGATCCTTCTTTATGAAGAGTTGTTGCGTGACGAAAGTGTTGAGCGAAGTCGGAAGCGTCGCAAACTGCGTGAAACCTTCGTTCAACGGTGACGGATCCGAAGTAATTTGGTAGTAAGGTTAAATCCGAAGTTCATCGTATGGTACGACGTAGCTTATAACTGTTAATATAGGATATGGTCAATTTGAGCGCCAAAAACGTTCATTCGTCGAGCAGCTAAAGTACAATTAGCGATTTTGATCTATCTATTTTCCTTCTTATTTATGGTTATTAGAACTTAAAATTTAGACTAATTTTAGGTTGATGGTATTCTTCATTAATGTCTTAGGTTTTTTTGCAGTTTATCAATGTATTTTCATTGCAAACCTTTAGCATAGAGTCAAATCTACGAACAGAATTATAAATGTGATTCTTGTATTTAATTTATTTTCCACGCGATCTCAGAAAAAAGGAAAACGCCCGTAAACTCCTTGGGGTAATAAAGTTGACTTTTGTTTTGTTTTAATTATACCCGCGCCGCGTGAGGGGCGGACAGAGTTAAAAAGATAATTAGCTTTAATTTTAACTGCATGCTCGATGTTTGCTAACTTTAAGTTATGTCCAGGGGTGTAGGTTGTTGTATAAATTTTGAGGGTGCGGAAAATGGGTTAGATACATCCAAAACTTTCATAAAAACCTTTTTAGTTTCTATTCAATTTTATTACTTGGATAGCTATCTACTTTTTAAATTTAAGTGAACAAGACACGAAGAGAAATAGCGCTTAAATCCTTTGTACGGGCGAGTCGAATTCGGGGTCAATTGGGGTACATCTGCGATAACAGACGCCATAATTATGACGTAGGACGTAACGGCTTTCGCAGTTGGCATTGTAATATTTGCACTTCAGAATAATGAATGCTGTAAGCAGATGTAGAACGGGAAAAAACTTGAATTATGTATATTCGCTGTTAGTAACTAGAATGTGGATCACAATATAATAATCTTCGATCAGATGCAGAAATAACAAACAGTAGAAGTAGGGATTACTTTACAAGAAATAATATATACTTAGGTAGTACATTTTTTGTCAGCCTCAGAGTCTTGTCAGAGTCAGAAAAGTGGGTGCACTAGTTGCACCTCTGCCTAACCCTTCTTAGCTAAGAGGCGTGAGTTTATATATGGAAATTTATTGTTGGTTTTATAAAAATTATCAAAAATGTACCTATATTTAAATATAGAATGCAAAATCTATGAATAAAGTTAAATCGAAGCGCAAAAATTTGTTTGTATTCGTATTATATGGTGCATTTGAATTTTACAACCTTTTTATATTCAAAGTTTGTGCTAGTGTAATCCCCTTTTCTACGTTTACCAAAATCCAATTAAAATGCAAAATACCATTGAAATAAAATGCTCCTTGTCTATCGTGAGAGTTTATGTATTTATTATAGGCAGACTTCCATTTTTTTTTATAAATAAGTCTTGGAATCAGAATCCAAGTCTTTTTTATGGCTAAAGAAGGAATTCAAAATGATATTGTCTTTATAAGAGCCCATGCTTACGTTTTTTCATTAACGAATCTAGAATTCGTAGTAAACATGATGAAGTCAAGAGCTATTTACACTTTGTCATAATAATTAAATTATTTATACGATTTTGTGTGTATCTGCACTGCTCAGCGGCCAGTAGTAGTACTAACCATAAAAAGTGGGTGGCATAAAAACGTTTTCAGCTCATTTATGATCAACTGGTTTTCCAAATCCATACGATAACTATTAATTGAAAGTATCTATTGCTATTGGCAGTCGTGTATATTTTTCCACAAGCACATCCCTAGTCTCGCGGGTTATTTACTGAATAAAAATAAATACTGTATTATACCTACCCACAATAAATTGCTCAGAAAGATAATTCCACGTACCAAGTGTCTCGCTCTATTCTTTTAAATGTATTTTAAAAACGAATTACACAGCGCATAGTTCTTAGCCGGGTAACATACACAATGCATTGTGATGGTTTTATTCTTCAGAATGTTGAGTGGGTACGGGAAACAGTTTGCGTTCGTCTTCCCCTTCCGTTGGACGAGGCATGAGTGCCAGCGTCGAGCGGCGCGACTAGCGATTTTGGTATCAACATAGCTCTATATGAAGTTTATTATTCAGGAAAAGACTTTGCAATTATTTTGTATCTATAAATTATACTCAGATAAAATGATATGTGTATGCTACTACATTTTAAAATATCAGAACTCTACAAAATGATTTAGGTATTTTTATGGGCCCACACTTTTTTTTTATTGCCTCGAAGGCATTCGAGCTAACGGCCCACCTGATGGTAAGTGGTTACCGTCGCCCATGGACGTCAGCAATGCCAAGGGCACAGCTAAGCCGCTGCCTATCGTAAAAAACTTTTTTAAAGCTCTTTTGAAGAAGGGTAACTTTAGAGCATATAGAAAACTATGTAAACTACGACACAGTTTATGGATTTTAGTCTGTGTGGACCTTAGACTATATTTTAACCAATAGTGTAAGGTTCACATAGACTAAAATCCATAAACTGTGTCGTGGTTTACATAGTTTTCTATGGACAATAGTTTTTATTACGATAATTCGTGTTATCTACAATCATTTCCCTATACACGTTTTATTCGACTTGCCCCACCACTGCCCGCTGGTCTCTCATCCCTTGCTGCCATCAGGGGGAAGGCACCATATGTCGTATGGGTGACAATAAATTTTATCGCCTCTCAGTGCCTATTCTCCACTACAAAACCGTAAGCTTGAATTTGAAACATAAACGTTGCGGTATATATTTTATATAAATCGCACACTGTCACTTTTTATACACACGCGTGGGGAATTTTAAAAAGTTTGGACTAAGGATCAATATTCGTGAAACTTGTGGGTTTTTGGGAAAATTTAAATAATCCTTTTCGTGGGGAAATCTATTGCGAGAATTCTCAGTTAGAAAGTCGAGGGTATGTAAAGTCCACCAACCGGACAAGGTTGTAACGTTATATGTCACGAGGCAAACTTATGACTATACTAAATATGAATTTGAAGACCAATTTACCTAGTATTTTTTATCAAATAAGAAGATCCAAGAAATTTAGTTGCCCGATGTGGGTATCAAACCCAGAAACTTACCGTTCATAACTTAAATATTATCTTCGGACTAGTTAGTGGGTTTTATATTTTTCTTCTTTTAATACATTAAAGTTGCATAGATCTTTGCATACGGCCGTACATCATCACTCATTATACCAAAGCAAAGCAAAGAGTATCCCATATGCCTCTATCAAAGATCACAGTGCATCAAAATTGCTAAGATACATTCTATGCTGAGAATTAGTTCAAAGATCCGTTTCATTGCACCAGACAGCATTATTTACATAGTACACTCGGAATATATTTTATGTGCGACCAATCGATGCGTCCCGGCGTAGGACGCGCGCAATGAACCGAAATGTCCCCGTTGCCAATTCTAAATTTGACTTCGGTAGTGGAATAAAATGTTTTGCTATTCACTTGTATAGCGATATTGAAATAAAGATTGTGAACTATTTGAAATGAAAAGGAATTTATTTCCTGGTCGGTGTTTGGTGTATTTTACTTTGATTGTTGGATGTGAATGTCAATTATCTTCGTATATTTCTCTATGCAAATTATTTTTTGGTAAGAGATAACTGGCAAGTACTTACGCAATTCACCTGATGGTTTTATCATCGCGGTACATGTATAACGACATTGGCATTTGGGAATATGGGAGGGACGATGTATTAGACACTCTTATTTATTCTTGAACTTAAGTAGGTAAGTACCTATACGCAATTTCGAATCTGCCACTTCACATCGGTTTTCATTAATTCTGTGATAAATACACACACTTTGGTCGTATTCATAAAGCTATAATTGAATAATTGTCTAGCAAACCAGACCTTACGTTGCTGAAGTTTATGATAGACATGTTAAAAACAATTTTTTAAAGGACACTCGAATGTTAACGTCTTTTGTAAGAACTTCAAAGATCATGTTTTTCAAATTAAATAACGCTAAATAATTTGCATAGAAGCTGCCGTAAATAATAGCTATAGTTCCTACGAAAATATATAGATAAAATTTTGGAGCGCTAAATTTAAATCCTATTCAAGTCAATTGATGATTACTTTGACAGATTTCAAATTTAAAATACCTGTTATATAATTTCTTTTAATTATAATACCTGCTGCTGCTCGTACAACTTTTTTATATTAGTATGCTTAGCGCCTACACAAATAATGATAGCAACGTGGCACGGCGTCGTATTTAACTGACAGTAGGCGTCTTCAGACGAGGTACTGTCGCCAATTTATCCGGATCAAAGAGCTTTTGCAGAATTAGCCACGAACGTGTCGCCGTAGATAAGCATTACCTGTCTCATTGCTACTATGGTGTTTGGAAAATCACAACAGATAAGTGAGAAACAAGTGAGTATTAATTGTAATGGTTGATTTCAACTTGTAAATACAATCTAAACAATAATTTAAAAGGATATGATTGTTTAATTTTGAACTGAAAATACTGCTTTATTTTTAAACATTGCTTATGTCTTCGACTTCGCTCCTTGCTGAAGATAACTATTATAGGTATAAGTAAATCATTCTGCGGGCTATAGGTATCCGTAAATTCAAATTGAAACCAATTCGCTCCCAAAAGTTGAAACGGCTAAGAAATATCCAAAATGTACTGAATATGTTATCTCATTATATTTATAATAAACAAAAAAATATAAAAAGTATAAATTCAACTGAAATACATTATAGCGAGTATCTAGTGAGTACCGCTACTGTGGTATCAACGACAATATTAATATTTACGTAACATTTTCCATCGCAATCTCTAGTTTATTACTATGAAACTTTTATTGTGTAATCGCGTTATTGCTTCGTAATTGTAATTCCATGTTATTTGTTGGGATAAGGGATTCTTTATTGTAATAATATTAATCTTCTTACCTACAGTCCGTAGTATGGACTATCGCTATATAATATTTTATGATAAAATCACAAATGTATTGTGTTTGAATAATGATAAAGTCGATACGGTGAGCATTATTTTAAATATCACGCGCAATAAATGGTTGATATAAGTCAGTTTACATTAGTTTTTTTTTACGTAATAGATTCTAATGTGTGTATAAATCGTAGTATAATGAACAACAATAATTTTGTTTAGAATCTAAGCTCGAAATGGTTGACAAGCGCATTGCATGGCCATACAAACTGCAGGAATTATATCTTGAGGATAAATAGGCGGTGAGAGACGTCGAATTCTAGATTTCCTATATAGTAGCTTTTTTTTATAACATTGGATGACGAGTTGAGCATGCCGTTCGCCTGTTGGTAAGCGATACGACCACCTATAAACAGCAGCAACACCATCCAGCATCTTGAGTTACAAAGTACTGTGTGGCATTCCACTGCGCTCGTTATCCTGAGAGATAAGATGTTAAGTCTCATTATGTCCAGCAGTTACACTGGCTACAATGTTCTTCAAACCGAAATACAACAGTGCATACACACTGCTGCTTGGCGGTAGAAATAGACATTCCGGTGGTACCCACCCAGACGGACTCTTACACGTGAGAAACCTACCACCAGTAACAGCTAACTACGTACAGTTTACAAGCTCGCGGTAAACATCGTAAAGTGCGTGTGCTTTAACTTGAAGTGCGCTCTCAAATCCTGAGAAATCGCTGCGGCTTCGAACGTCTTTCAACACGTCTTCGTTATGGCGCGAGTGATGCGAGACAGCGGGGAGATACATTCCATACGATATAATTATATGTATAGATTTTTGACATAGGCAGATGTTATCGCACTCACTTTTCGCTAGCTTTGTTTAATACCTAAAAGGGTGTGTGCGCATTGACAAACAATCATCTTTAGTCGACCATTAAAGACAAGAAATGTGGATGAAGAGGGAAATGAACGGGTAGTCCCTAAAACGGAACTTCGCAGAGAAAGGTCGGATTGATTCTATTTCCCGAGGCACACCTCGGGGTTGACTTTGAGAAGTATAGCATTAAGTATTTATTTATTTATTACAGCAATTACAATAATTATTGTAGCAGGTTACGGTGGCCGCTACACTACTATATCGCAGTGATTAATAAGAATTAACAGAATACATATCTTATTTTAATATTTTTTACAATTTACAATTAACCAGGTGATGCTCGCGGCTCGGTCCATGTGTGTAACCTTTATCGGAATGAGAGCACAATCGTATCATTTTTAGACATAAAAATAAATTTTACAGAGTATAGTAATAAAACGCTATCTCTCACTCCATACGCCACCATGTCTTCGGTATAATGCAGATTGATTCGGCTCAACTCGGAAAAGACAGATCAGATTTGCGGGGAGTGTTGGCGAGGCGCGGACCGACCGATGAAATATAACTGCGTTTACACTTACAGATCCTGACTTACCAGGAAACGAAATTTTACTTTCGCGCAACGTATTTGTCTATAATCAGATTCACTTGTTATCACTGTAAACTTTTTTATAGTCCCTCTATCCTCACGGGACGAAAGTGCTATTATCTCTTCTTCTTTTCTTCATGGTTATTATGTATGTAATATGTATGTACAGTCACTATCATAAGTAGCTGAACAAATTCAAAATTTAAAATTGCCTGTATACTTTTGTGTTCTTACTAATCTTTTTTTTCCTCTTCACAAAAATAAAATAAGAGATTTACTTTTATTTTATTTTTTACTTCACACACACTCGCGCCTGTTATCCCCGAAGGGGTAGGCAGAGGCGCAATTAGTGCACCTACTTTTCGCCGTTATTCCGTCCCATGATGTGATAGGGGGCGAGCCTATCGCCATATCGGGCACAAATTCCAAACTCCGAGCTGATACTGAATAGAGAAACTCAATATCACTGCCCGACCCGGGGATCGAACCCGGGACCTCAGCTTTGCAGTCGTACTGTAATACAACTACGCCACCGAAGCTGTTTTTTACTTCATCAGAAAAAATCATTCATAAAAATCAGTTTCAAGCTGACTTCTGCAAGTTTGGATGATGCACGTAGTAGGTTTTAACGCTAGACGGTCTTGTATGCACTCAGACGGATCCAGTGAAATGATAGTGGACATGGGCTATGACCTCCAAATATATTTTCGGGGGATATAAGAGCTCTAACTAGCAAGAAGAGTAAATAGTAATCATTTAAATGAATAGCAATAAATGTGACTGATCTTTGGTTTCCAAATTATTAAATTAATAGAAAAATATTGTTAACTAGCTTTTGCCCGCGGCTCCGCCCGCTTTAACAAGTTTTTCCGGGATAAAAACCCCGCTTTATATTTTCCCGGGATAAAAGTAGCCTATGTGTTAATCCAGGACATGATTTACTCGTGTGCCAAATTTCATCGAAATCCGTTCAGTAGTTTTTGCGTGAAAGAGTAACAAACATCCATACATCCAAACATCCATACATTCTTACAAACTTTCGCCTTTATAATATTACTAGCTTTTGCCCGCGGCTCCGCCCGCATCAAAAAGTTTTTCCGGGATAAAAGTCCCGGTTTATATTTCCCCGGGATAAAAAGTAGCCTACGTGTTAATCCAGGACATGACCTACCCGTGTGCTAAATTTCATCGAAATCCGTTCAGTAGTTTTTGCGTGAAAGAGGAACAAACATCCATACATCCAGACATCCATACATCCATACATACTTACAAACTCTCGCCTTTATAATATTAGTAGGAAGTAGGATATCTTTTTAACAATCAGTTAATTTAATAACCCATTGTCCATGACGTCGTTATTTTGCATTCTATACTGGTGGAAAATAACCGGCACCTTTATAAGCCCTACTTTCACGATCTTTTATCCCCCTTCCATAACTCTAGCTCTACACCCGTGCTCAAACTGTAACTCATATAAAGAAATCCAGATGTTCGAATTATTTGTCCCCCCACCCTTTAATTCCAAATTCATGCCCGTAGCTCGTGTGGTAAAGAAACACAGATGTTGGAGTTTGAACCAGAGTAACTAGTCTTTAAAGTTAATTAACTTAGTAACATACCACAGTGTTAAATCTGGAAGTCGCTTTATGTAGTACATTCGCATAGGATTGAATGATGACGTCAGAAATTATGTTGAATGGTTTGGTATTACCGGGCATTATACGTTATATCTAACTACATTGTGCTTGCTATATCGTTTGTGTGAAATGCTGTAATTTATAATGTCCTTATCTGCAGTTTCGGGATAAAATGTGTCTTTATTTTGTTTATGTCCTAAGCTTTCAATTTAATCCTCTGAATATGCTTAGATTTCTAACAAACATTAGAAACAATTTAACAAACTTGTGTATTATATTAGTAGGGTGTGTCACGAAAACACACGCAATCTAATGGTACGAAATGCTCCTCTCGATATTCGCCTTTTTTTTAAAGGATGATATATTAATGTTACCTTACTCTTACTATTGTATACTATGTGACTGCCTCGGTGGCGTAGTTATATTGCGTATGCTGTACGCTGTGGTCCTGGGTTCGAATACCGGGTTGAGCCAAAAACATTGTGACGGGATTTTCCCAACTTAAAAATTACTCAGTCGCAGCTCGGAGTCAGGAAGTTGACGGTGTGATACCTCCGTGCTTCTGAAAGCACGTAAAGCCGTTGGTCCTGCGCCTGATCTCTCTCCGGTCATGTCGGATTGCCGTCTCACCGGACTATGAGAGTGAAGGAATAGCGAGTGCACCTGTGTATTGCGGACACTCTTGTGCACCATAATATCTCCTGCGTACCTGGCTGATCTCCGTTGAGATTGGCCGCCGTGGCCGTAGCTGGCTGGGAGGATTACGTTTTTTTTCACTATTACTAATATATTTAAAGCGAAAGATTTTTAAAAGTGTTTGGATGTTTTGTATGTTAGTTAGAAGTAAATTTGGAAATCTTAAGGATAGATTATGCCCTGGATTATCATGTAGGTTAATTTTTAACCCAGTAATTTAGTCCCGTTGGAAAAGTATGTTTTATAAATAGGTGACACTGGCGTCGCTTCGTACAGATGACGTTATGAATACCTAGCTACAGTGATTTAGATTTACATCATACCTTGGTGACCGAATACAATATACAGAAATATCTAGAGTAAATTTAAAAACTAAACACGAATATAATTATCTGTCTAGACAAGAAGAAATAAAATATGGCGTGCCGCAAGGTAGCGTTCTAGGGCCTTTATTGTTTCTTCTATATATCGATGATCTGCCTCGTCAAACTCACCAACCAATGATATCATTTGCTGACGATTGCACGGCGATTGTACAGTGTGAAAGTAGAGAAAAGTACGAACGTGACACTTTAGAAACCATCATCAATTGGCTTGATTCAAACAATTTAATTATAGATTTTCAAAAAACAAAAGTAATGCATTTCCGCCAACGATCAAGTATTCAAAAATGTAATATTGTCTTTAATGATCACATCATAGACACCACAAATGTTTCTAGGTTTCTAGGAATTTTAATTGATGATCAGTTAACATGGAAATTTCATGCTGATGATATTTGTAAGAGACTAAGCAGATCTGCATATATGCTGTATAATTTACCAAAAAAGGTCAACATACATACACTTTTAGTAGCTTATCATGGTATAGTTGTTTCAGTGTTAAGGTTCGGGATAATTTTTTGGGGCAATTGTCATGATAAAGAAAGGGTTTTCAAGGTCCAAAAACGCTGTATTAGATCCATGTTTGGCCTAAAAACAAGAGATACTTGCGCTCATGCTTTTAAATTGCATAATTTATTAACCTTTCCATCGCTGTATGTATTAGAAGTTGCAATATTTGTCAAAACGAATCTTCACTTATTTACATCAGCCGCTGATATGAGAAGACGCCCTCACTATATAAGATCACAATACAAAAACTTATTGTATACTAGTAACTATAAAACAGCATTGTTAAGAAAAAGCATTTTGTCCATGGGACCAATTATATTCAATAAAATACCGAATAACATAAAAGACCAGCCCACAAGTATCTTTAAAAAGAAATTAATAGCATTACTATTGCATAAGTGTTATTACTCTGTAAAAGATTTCCTGAGTGATAATTTTATTTAATGTTAATTATTGTAACTTAGTTGTATACAAATATTATAATATTGAAATGGGATTATATCAAAGTTAATATTTTGCGAAAGTTTATTTATGTAATAAGTTATTTAATTAAGATTATAACAAGAAACTATAGATTTTTGTAAATTAATATGTGGGGTGGTGTGACCAAAGATAGCCCAGTTCCTAACATAGACCGTCATCTATATTTTCATAATTTTATTTAGACTGTTATGCAAAATACTACAATTTCTTTTTAGTTTCGTTTTTTATTTGTTATTAGTATTAAAAATTATAACATATAGCGACATTTTTGCAATTTAAATTAAAGGCTATTTTCCTCACATTTCTTCATGAAATGATTTTTTATGTAGATTTTAAAAATTAAGTGGGACATCAATGGTTCCGTTACCCTATAAGTTTAGTAAGCTTAATTTTTGCACGCCACCTGGCAGAATGTATCGGAACTTTTGAATTTTATTACCATCCCATGTTTGTACCTACATTCAATGCAAATAAAATATTCTGATACTGATTCTGAGATACTTCTAATTCTTTTTACGTGGTTGATGTCGTGAGCAACACGTAGTGTTTCAATAAAATCAATAACCCTTATTCAAAAACCCATACAGTTAAAAGAATAAATGCGTGTGGATTAAATTTATTATTAACCTCTCTCTTTTTGCGTCAGGGGTTACAAACATACCAGAGTACATTAATTACCACTTAGTTGCATAAACGGGGTCATTTAGAACTTTACTTTCCGCTTTAATAAATTGGTTAGGCATTTAAAAAGTTTGAAATATAATGAAAGGAAAACTGTTAATCATCAGATACAAATTATGACGTCACCGGAAATAAACGGCCACAACTCCACTTGCGTAAAAAAGAGATAGCAACATAACCCTACCACATTACTACTTTCGCCTACAATAATATTTCAAATCCGATAAAATTTTTCAATCAATTTCATGCTGATTTAAGTCAAATAATTTAAATCAATCTACCGTGTTTGATAACTTGTGTTTGTCTATATATTGTGGAGTCACAATATATAGACCTCGGTATATAATATAATAATTGCCTTATTATAGAATATATAATATATGAACATTGTTTTTTGCGAGTTGAACTAACAAATCACCAATAACGGAGATTGCTTATAACTTATAAGGCATATCGCACTTAAAAAAACGAAATATCGAATATATTCAAAGAGAAACAATTCCATTGTTTCCCACAAAATATTATAGATTATAAATAACAGCCACCTTCCAGAGCGCAGCTGTACAATTTATTAAGTTACTTTGAAAATATAACAAGAAAGCCAGTTTTTCCCTCCACATGACTTAGGATTGATATATCGTTCCATAGCTACCCCCGTTTCGTTACCTTTTCGTTTTGTTATTATTTCTGTGCGTATCACGTTCCAATGTTTCAGCTTCACATAGTTGTTTATCTAAATTCCACTTTGTTTCGTGGATAATAGAGTTTACGTTCCATTTTTCTTGGTCAGATGGATTGTGCCTCCCATTTGGTGTGCTCATCACGTCGCGGGTTCGACTCCGCGAGGCGTGCCACGTCTTTGTTCCACGTATTATTTTTTGCCCGCATTTGTACATATTGGTACGATATTATGTGACAGCGTCGCCTTTATTAAATCCTTAGAGGATGATCATTTCGTTGGGAACGGCTTTGGCTTGTGATGTCTTCGGATTTATGAGCAGATCGTGTTAAGTATTAAATATTGTCCGAGAAAGGTTTGGTTTATGTCAATTATGATGCTTGGCGATGAATAAGGCTTTATGTTGGATGGTAGACATGACTTTAGTACTTAATGTGTTTTAATTTTATGCCCTTTTTCAACCGACGAAAAAAACGGAGGAATGTTCTCAGTTCAACGTGTTTATATTTTCTTTATGTACGACCACACATAATTTTTTACAGAGTAGCCTGATTTTAATAATTCTTATTTTTTTAGGTTCAGTATGTCTCGAAGTTGGTCCCATTGTAAATTTAGAAAAAAATCGACCCTAAGGATGGGAAAAAAGGTTGATTTATTGTTTACTCACAGATTTTAATGCTGAGTTGTATATTAATTAATAAGCATGTAGTTTCTATATCTAGACACGCGGCAGCGTGTCAAGCCAAGTTCAAGCAAAGGAACTGGCTAGCCAGCGCCGAGTGTAATATTACACGAACCACTTGGTGCCACTTTTGACTCTTCTATAGCTCAAACCCTATTTAACGTAAACACATAAAACTACGTGTGTTTAATTATATCCATAAGGACATCTAGAAGCCCAAATTTCATGAAGCTAGCTCAAACGGTTATAAAGATATGAAGGTCAAAAAGTCGTAAATTTTAGTACTGACTGACTGACTTATAGTACCTAAACCTAACCTTCTTCCAGATAACCAAGAGGGATGAAATTTGGGATCTAGCTCGGTAATTGTGTGTAAGCGTAGGAAAAAATCTAAAAATAAAAAACAGTTTAAAAATAGGGGGGGTCCCAATACAAAACAAAAAAAAAATTTTTTTAATTGTAGCGTTGGAACTGTTACAAGCAAATAAGTCTACCAACCCGCACTAGGCCAGCGTGGTGGACTAAGGCCTAAACCCTCTCAGTAGTAGAGGAGGCCCGTGCCCAGCAGTGGGACAGTATATAATACAGGGCTGGTATTATATATGGGTGGAGCCACCGACGCAGTCATGTAGTTCATGTAGTTTATAACCACAAAAAATTGTAAAATAAAAACTTTTTAACAATAAAATTTAACCGCCGAAAGTACTGAAAAGCAAAAAATAATAAACATTCTCTATTCAACCTTAATAACTAATATATATTTGGAGTCGATGCCTAATTTAAATTTTCAGCTCAGCTAAGCAAATACACGAAAAAATATATGAAAACAATGTTCAATTGTTGAAAAAAATAGGCATCGACTCCAAATATACGTATATATTAGTTATTAAGGTTGAATAGAAAATGTTTATTACTTTTTACTTTTCAGTGTTTTCTGCGGTTTAATTTTTTTGTTAAAAAGTTTTACAATGTATTAATGTGTATGTGTGTTTCTTTTACTTTTTTTCGTATTTTTTAATTAGGTCTTAATTTTACTTGTTTATGTAGTTCTACGATGCAATAGGCAAACAGTATAAAACTAGAGTAAGCATTGATAGAAATACAAGACTTTATCCACCGACATAATTCAAATGATTATGAGTAATAATGAGCATTTTTATAATTAATGTATTCGACCTTTAAAGGGCGTAATCTCGAATCTTACTCAGTGCCGACTGACTAGACTCTGGAAACTGAGTTGTACATTTTGTTGTAATTAGTATTATCATATGTGTCCTCTCGTATTTTTACTTGTAGATCTTTTCGATTACTTATCGAGTATCAATTCCAGCGAACATAAATAATATGTTAACTTTGTGCATAAAATTCAAAGTGAAATAACTTTTTCCAAAATATTGCCTACCATGAATCACCAAATCTGAATCACAGCTTCCGTAAAACATTGCCCAACTTAAGTGGGTGAAAATGCTCACCGAAATTTATTGCAACATCAAAATATATCCCCTCATCCGCTGTTAAAGCTAAAATCTTTTAGAACACAAGCGTTACCGGCTAACCGGCTGCCACTTTAACAAATTATTGGGAGATTTCAGTAAAAAAAGTTGTCGCCCCAAAGTAGAGGGTGAAACATCTTATTTGATAGCTCGATTCTGCCGGAGCGCTTGGTGAATGTTAAATTACTGGCGAAATGAAAGATAATAGAGTCGCGCCTTAACTGCGAAAGTTGGAGCGGTAAGAACGTACGAAAAGAAGTTTTCTGTCCCAAAAGATTTTGAAATTTCCACCCTTGGGGCGGTGTCGCGTTATTTATTCATGGTTTTTGAGATTCGCTGTTCATTTCTATTTAGATTAGATATATCCACGGTTGTGTACCGCTTATGTTAAACACTTTATTGTAGTGACGATCATAGTAATGACTTTTACGTTATGGGTAAATGTTTTGTTTTGCTAAGTCTTTGTAATCTTTTGTTAGAATCGTTTATTAAAGTTGTTTCTTCGTTACAATTTTGAATAGAAGGGTAGCATCTAGTCCCACTTCCCTATTATTGTTCAATGGAATTTACGTTTAGTAATTTATTTATGCGTTACAAAAACTGAATAAGTTATATTTTGTTTCTTCCTCGGAATAGAGTAGTGCAGGAGAATTTAGTAAATGGTTGATACCATTTCATATAGGTAAATTATTGGCTTTGGTTAATATAAGTACCTACCGCAATTATCTTAATTGATTCACTTCAATATTATTCGCTGTTTTTAATATGATTTTATGTAGTTAATTATTGAATAGAGTATCGTGTAACACTTTGACAGCATTGTGCTATCAACCAGTATTCAGATGTGCATGTATGTGTCAGTTATCTTTTGCAGTCCTTTGGAACATGGATATATTTTTTTTATGGCATCGAATGAAGAGACGAGCATGCCGTTCGCCTGATGGTAAGCGATACGACCACCCATAAACAGTAGCAACACCATCCAGCACCTTGACTTACAATGGCATTCCACTGCGCTCGTCATCCTGAGAGATTAGATGTTAAGTCGCATTATGTCCTGTAGTTACATTGGCTACAATGCCCTTCAAATCGAAACACAACAGTGCGGTAGAAATGGACATTGCGGTGGTATTACTACTATTATATATAACTTGATAGGTATAAATGAAACTGCGTTTGAAATTGAACAATTTATTGTAAACTAATACGAACGTATAGTAGAATTTAGGATATATATTTATATAATATTAATCGTACGATAACAGAAACATTGACAATATAAGCATTAACTAAGTTCACCAACAGTTTGTAAAGCCATGATTGTAAGTGCTATGTACAGACCAACATGCCGACGTACCACTACCAATAGTGGAGCTTGTGACTGCATTAGATTTAATGTTAACACTCTTACAGCCCCTAGTCTCATCATTTTCAAATATTAAAGCTATGCGTAGACATGGCCAATTATAAATAACAGTCTTACTTCCTAAGAATGTGAATTTAGTTCAATATTCAATTTAACTTTGCATCTGACATCACAATGCAAAACGGAGAGCAGTCAAGACGGCTGATTGGCTATTAAAGTCAGAGGTTTCATAGTTGCTTTAGAAAAAATATAAAAAGTATTTCAGAATGTAAAAACATTGCGGCGAGAGGAAGACGGAGGAAGACATTTAGAATCTGTTTATGTTTGTTACATTTATAAAAGCTATATTGACATTCAAAATAATTATAGGAGACCAGGAATATACAATATAAAAGTACAAAAATGAGCAGAAGACAACGGTTACAACTTTTATAGTTCGTGGCACAACATCAGTATTTACAAAAGTGATACGTATCCATAGATATGAGAGCATTGAAGCAGAACTAGAAAAATACAGTGGTAACCTCGTCGGATTAGAGCCAAGCTTCTCAATTTATAAATACGAGTAAAGTACAAAAGCAGTCTCCAGATTAAATTCGGTAACGTAGCTTACGATACGTGGATAATATTTAAATCTTTACAATAGCGAAATCGATTTAGAAGTCGCTTATTTCGGGGTCAGTGTCGGCGTATTTGCAGGTGAAGGGGTTTCGAAGCCACGAGCAGAAGGAGCGGTCGCTGTGTTGCTTGTATTTTGCTGTCGTGTGTTTCTTCGCGTGCGCCCTCGCGACGGCCGCGCGTCGAGTCGGGTAAGAGTCCAGCGAAGAGGCGTCAGAATCTCGTGGGACGGAGTCATATCCTGATTCAGCACGTCTCGATGTCGCTGCTGGACTGTGTTTTCCTGTTCTAGGCGTGGACTCATGCCCACTATCGTAACCATCAGGTTTGGAAGTAGCGACTACTCGAGCTACAACTTTGTCTCCTTTCTCAATTTTCTCTGAGCGAGGTTCTGTTGTCACTACTGGAGGAGTAACTTCAAGATGGAGGTTGGATTTTAATTCCCTAAAAGTGCTAGATGGAGCGCCGTTTCCTGGCATTCGCCTTTCCTCGCGTAGATTAGGATCTGACGCTCCATCGGGATGTCTGAGGGATGCTATTCTAGCATCGGTGGTATCGTTGCCCCTATACCTTTCGAAAGGGCCGTAACAATCGTTATGACCACCCTCTAAGTCCTGGTACGCACAGCCTACGGCGCTGCCAGGTCTCGACATAGTTTGCTTGCAGCTGTCGCAGATTTTGTCACTTGGCCTGTATGCTGGTTCGCTGTACACTGATCCATCACCGTGATATTCTTCTGTGTCACGAACGTTGGATAGTGAGAGTGATTGAAATTGCGGTGCGATTCTTGAATTTACCAGTTCAGTTTGGTTTAACATTCTACGCGATGCATATAGTTCAGCCAATCCTATTAAATCATCGATGCGAGATCTCGAGGAAGGTAAACTCTCATGAGGATTCAAGTCACCAATGGGTGGGTCTCTACTAAAATTTTCTGCGTAAAATTCAATGGTCTGTCTCAGATATGCTTCTTTTCTAATTTGTCTCTCAACTTCACTGTACAATGAAAGTGTATCTGTAAATGTTGAAGCCACAGTCAGATTTTCTTGGCTCAGTATTCTAAGTGGGTGATCATCGTCTTCTTGATCAACTTCTGGCAGTGGGTTCTCAGAGAATCCCATACAAAATGCGATATCTTCTTCAGTGACCTGAAGGCAACAATCCTGCATTGGGACCGGCTCTAAAGGCTCTTCAACTTCAATAATTTCTAGAATCTCATCATCATCGTCGTCTGGACCTCTACTCATGCCGTGGGGATCAATATCTCGGCTATGATTAGAAACCATTTCATCATCCATTCTTAATCTTTCTTTATATTTACTATCTAAACTTTCCATGGAAACTTCCCTACTACTAAGACTACTCGGCTGCATAAGAGGTAATGCGGGAGGTATTTCAGCTAGTTCTTCGCTGTCGTCGTCGTCGTCTATTTCATTTTTAAATTGTTTAGTATTATTAGATTTTTTGAATAATGAGTTTTGATCAAGAGGTCCAATATTTTCTTCTTCTATTGCCATTCCTTTAGAACCTGCCTTTAACCCGGTTCTTATTGTTGATTCTTCGACGTGAACACACCTTATGGCTTCTTTCATTTCTACTCTATGAGATTCGGCATCATCTGGTATCCTTGAATTAGGATCTCTATGGCCTTTATGACTTGGTGAACTATGTCTTGACTTGTGGATTTGTGAGGTTTGATTTTCAACCCATTTTCTAATCATATTTTTCTTATGGTTGTCCATATATCCATAGCCTATGTTTTCATTTCCGTGAGCACTAAGTACTCCAATTTGTAGAGGAATAGGATTAGGTGGGATAGGTGGAGGGTCAAATGGAATTGGTAACTTAGGTTCTTGCATGGGCCCGTCGATCCATGTCTCACGCTTCTTACTTTGAGTTTCCTTTATTATGTGTCTCGCTTCGACCAATTTTGATTTTGATATCCTTGGACCGTCAATCCACTGTTCGTCACTTGTACTTTTCCCCTCCTCCGTGAATTGCTTGGAGCAAACTTTCTTTAGCGGTGTTGATTTAGATGCGATAGAATGTGCTGGAGATAGTTTAGGAGTATGACTTTGTAGAGTCTTTAAAGGCGACGCCTTAGGAGATGAATGTAGTTTGTGCACTGGACTTTTCTCTTCAACCACTTTTGATAGTGAAGATTTATGTTTTTGTTCAGCCGCCGATCCTCGCAAAGCTTTGCTTAATACACACCTATTGTCCCCAGAGTTAATATGTGGGATATACACTGGTGGATGCTCTCCATCCGTTGCGTCATCCAATGGACCTACATAAATAACAGTATCAGCTGACAGATCACTACTCGATGGATCAGGTTCGCTGCTGCTCGGCTTCGAGGCATCTTCACCAGAACTTCCACCAGAACCAGCATTGTTATTCGCAGAATACTTAACTTTCCTTCGACGTAGTCTGTGTATTCTTGAGGCTAGTTGCAGGGTGGTCAAAGTATCTGAATAGTTTTGGACGTTAGGTGACACATGAACTATCATTGCTGTGTGACAAGTCAAGGAACCGAGGCATTCTTTTAAGACGTGTGTAAGATTATGGTCTCTGTAAGGTAGATGTCGTTGACCATTGAATATAGCGAGTAGAATATTTCCTAATCCAGATAAAGGTATTCCTCCGTTAGTCTTTCCTCGTTCAGAGTTTCCCAAGTCTATCAGATGTAGACGACTTCGACCTCCGGCAACTGTGAACAAAGGTATTCTTTGAGCTTGAATGACCTAATGCAAAGTGCGCCTTTAGCTTTGAATATTTATTTCCATAAAAGTACTTTTCAGTGTACTTAATAATTATTATTATTTATTAATAATGAATACTAAACTCAGATGATCAGGCATGAAACCTTACAGGAATTTATTTGTTTTATTTTCTGAAAGCGCATTTCATTGGTATCACGCCGAGCATACATATCTAATCATATATCTTAAAATCTTTCCCTAATTATAATATCAGGATTACCAAAAGCCATTACTCACCAGCGCCCTTCCCTCCAACACTATATTGGTATACGTGAAGCGTGTACAGGAGGTGACTGTCTTTCCCCTCTTCCCTTGTTCCTCTCGTGGCGAGTGCTGCGTCGAGGTAGAACGCAGCCTTCTCTGCGCTGTGGACTCGCAGCTCCGACTGGTTTTGTAAGTGAGTGCCGAAGAGTGGGTCGTCGCGGAGGTACACTCCTGGAGATTGCTCCGTGTCTAGTGGAAAGAGATCAAATTATTGACAAATAAGTTAATGCTGTCTCTGCTTGGTCAGTATAATGTTAAGGTCTTTATTATGTTAAATACAAATTCTTAACATCAAGAATGTTATTATACATAAGATGAAGAGTTTCCTTACCATTCTGATATGGAGCTAGCAGGTCCCTTATCTGATTAGTATTGGTACACAGCTCCACCGCAGATACCCTCACAGAGAACCGAGTGCCGCACTTGTGACGCTGCTCGGCTATACCGCGGAACAGCCACGCTATAGCGGATGGTATCGCCCCGAGATTCGCCGGCGCGTCTGGTCGCCCCAACATCGTGTAGGATTTACCTGAGTAAATGAAATATTGAGTTGTATTGGACTGCGTCTGTGGCGTAATTGTATTACGGTACGGCTGCAATGCTGAGCAAAGTAATGTGGAGCATAGTGATATTGGGTTTTTTTAATCAGTATCATAAGTGGACGATAGCCTAGTTGGGAATGGAACGGTCTGCCGAGACAATGTCCGGAGGTTCAAAACCCACGGCACACACCTCTGACTTTTCGAAATTATGTGTGTATTGCTTAGCAACTATCGTTCGCTTTAACGGTGAAGGAAAATAGCGTGAGGAAACCGGCATACCTGAGAATTCTCCATAAGAATTTCGAAGGTATGTGAAGTCTGCCAATCCGCACCAGGCCAGCGTGATAAACTATGGCCAAAAACCCTCTCAGTAGTAGAGGAGGCCCGTGCTCAACAGTGGGCAGTATATAATACAGGGCTGGTATTATTATTATTTTATTTTTTAAACAGAATTAGCCCGGAGTCCGGAATTTGTGCCCGATATGGCGATAGGCTCGCCTCCTATCACATCATGGGATCGGATACTCACGATGAAAAGTGGGTGCACTAGTTGCCCCTCTGTCTGCCCCATCAGGGATAAATGCATATATTAATAGAAATAACTTCTCCTATTGCATGGGTCCTGACATAGCTAGAGAAATGTGTATATGTAACACCATTGCCCACCTCTTTGATGGGAGAAAAGCGTGATGCTTCGTATGTATAAACATGTGTGAAGACTAAAGACACAAATACATATATGTACGTAGATAATATAATGTATGCGTGTAATACAGTTTCAGTACAACTATGTTCCACGTAGGAGTAACAATAAAGCGTCAAATAGCAGCCAAGAATTCCCTGTTCTTCGTCTAGTCTGATGAGACTTGATGAAATTGATGAAATTCGTCTCGCAACGTCGCTGTAACCATCTCATTTGATAAAAATGCTTCATAAACGTGTTAATACAACATATTAACAGCTCACCTTGACAAATTTTGTAAAAGCGTATTCTGCATTAATGTTATGGAGTGCTAATGTTTGTAATCTTGTACGTTTGTTTGTATAGTTTTTTGTAAATTCCTATCATAATATCTAGTTGATTTCGGGAAAATACTTTCACCGAGGCAAAGCAGTGAGCAACCGCTAGTAATTAAGTAGCACCGTTAAGAAAGCATTTACATAATATTTTTTTTCAAAAACGCTAATGAAAACTTGCGAATGAGTGGAACGGAATAATGAAAAAAGTTTTCAAGTTGTCGGGATGTTTTCTTTGCCGTACAAGTTTACCGTGGCTCGAGAATGTTGGTATGCATATTCAATTCTTGTATTTCGCTTTCTATATTTATATTTTTTTATTAGCGGTTTGTTGAGATTTTAATAAGATTGTGAATTTCCAAAAATATTTTCTATGAAATAAGGAATATACGTAGATGTCCAAATTTCGTGGTAGCGTACCGGTTTAACTATGTGTTGTTAAGAAATTATTGGAAGGATCTTTATTTATTATTTTATGTTAAGGTGAATTTTTGGTATAAATTATTTCTTAGAAAAACTCGCACAAAATATTGTCCGACTATGGATATGAGCATAAAACCTTCTAATCTATGGATAATTGTGTTGCCGATAGGGGGCGACCAATTACACTACGAGTAGTATAAGACATATTAATGCCTCCAAAGCTATAAACAACAGTAGAGAAACTAAGGTAATTGACCGCTACATAATGCTATACTCATAAACATCGAAAAAAGAAGCTGAGCTCAATAAATCAAAACCCAATAACTCAATAGGGATTACTTTACCAACTGGTTATAAACTTATTACGGAGCTATTAATAAACCAAACAAGATAGGAAATCAATTACCAAGTTTCCAGAGAGGATAATCCTTTCATCGGGATAACAAGGCCGCAAATAATACCTACATAAAACTCTTCAAGCAGCGTTTATTCTATTCAATAAGATTTTTTTCCGTGGGAAATGCTAATTGATTGGCTTAATTTGTTGTAATAATTTTCGAATTCAGAAAAGGAAAATCGTAGAAATGGCCCCCGTGTGTAGATTTTTCCTTGGAAATTGTGTTTTGTGTAATCTTAAAATGCATTTGAAAAGTTACGTGTATTTTATCATAATGTATTCTGATTGTTTTAGTAACATTTAAAATTCGTACCTCCTTTATTACACAAAGACTACTGATGACCGTCTAATCACACACACACACACATACACACATACACACACACACACACACACACACACACACACACACACACTCACGCCTTTTTATCCCCGAAGGGATAGGCAGAGGCACAACTAGTGCACCCACTTTTCGGCGTGCGTATTCCGTCCCTTGATGTGATAGAGGGCGAGAATATCGCCATATCTATACTAATATTATAAAGCTGAAGAGTTTGTTTGTTTGTTTGAACACGCTAATCTCAGGAACTACTGGTTCGAATTGAAAAATTGTTTTTGTGTTGAATAGAGCATTTATCGAGGAAGACTTTAGGCTATGTAACATCACGATGCAACTATAAGGAGCGAAGAAATAATGGAAAATGTGAAAAAAAAACGGGGAAAATTATTCATCCTTGAGGGCTTCCGTTGCGTGCGCTGCGAAAACGGTTCAAGATATCAAAAATATGTGTATGAAAAAATTATTCCTCTTGAAATGATCTAAAAAAATGTCCGCCACAGTATGTGTCTATCTTTTAAGATTAACTCACTAGAACAGTTTTTATGGTAATGAAATTTGGTTGAAATGAATGCATTATTTGTTAAGAGTTGTATCAACGTCATAATATTAATCTTTATCCAAATAAATGTGTTGGATAGAGTGATTCAACGGGAAGGTTTTTATTTACTTTTAGCCCGGAAAAACTTATTAACGCGGGCGAAGCTGTGGGCAAAAGCTAGTAGGGCATAAATTCCAGACTCCAGGCTGACACTGATTATAAAAATCCAATATCCGACTAATCACTAATATTTTATTTGAATATATCGATGCTCTGTATGCTATTTATATGCTTACTTGCTTATTAATTGACAAAATTAATCTCTTTCATTACTGAATATTAAATAGCGAAAGCTAGTCAAAGTTCTCAATTTCCAACTAGAGCTCAGGCAAACTCGCGGGAAGCTATATGTAATGAGCAGACTTCAACATAATCTAGAGATTAAGGTTTCGGATCGAATGAATATCTACAGAGAAGTTTACTACAAGCGGTCTGTGTAAGACGCGGCTTATTTAAATCCTGTTTGTTTTGGAAATTGTTTCAGTAACGGTGTAATTTTAACCTCGTTTTAATTATTGTCGGTTTAACTTTAAGTACGCGTAATCTTATTTAATTACGCCGCGGGTGATTTGTGCGGTGGCTGATACCTTTGTTCAGATTTGGGATAAGTGGTTAACCATCGTCATTTAATTGTAATTAACGCGATACCTTGTGTTACGTAAATAATATATTTTCGGTTATTACATTCGAACTAAATACTGTAAGGAAATAAGTTCTATTTTTGCTACTATGAACAAAACAGAAACATCTTTCCTGTTTTCAAATTTGGAATTATAACTGTTTTTTAATTGCATATTATGTGGGTAATTTTTGCCTCCTCTAAAGCTGGCAAAGGCAATACATCCAAATTGAAGAGTTCGTCTGAACTCTTCTTCGAGAGCCTTCTCACGGATTTACCACGCTCGTTACCATAACAATAAAGTGGTGATCAACTAAGCGTAGTTCATTCAGAAGCTTGTCTATCTCATATTCTACATGTTTTTAATCAAAGTTAGAAACTCAAAGCGACGTTTATTGAAATGCAAAATTCTAACCTTACCTATTTATCTAAGTGAATATGTTCCTTAATGAAGATGTTCCAGAATAATCTGTTTCGATGCAAATCAGCAAATGCGGGTACTCCGTAACTATTCAGAGCTTTATAACTAGTTCAGTCATGGTTTTAATGGAATGTTTTGTGAAAGTGAATTTTAACATTGATCGCATCGATTATTTGTCAACATACTTGTCTAAATAAGCCTTATGCAATAGGCTTAGTTTTAAGGACTAGCCACTGGCTTGAAGGCTAACCACTCTGGAATTCGAATCCACAGGAAATCGATTTAGAAAATTTACACAAATATTTTTCCCACTTGGGATTCAAACCGAGGAACTGCCGATCTACAAAACAGACGAAAGAGATGCTTTTCAAAATCAAACCCAATATTAGAACTCATAAGCTTCATATTAATATCCCATCATACTCACCAAGTCCTGCGTGTCCGAAGCAGAAGAGGCAACCGTCCGTCCCGTTGATTACAGCATGAATCACGTCTGTCAACGCACTCGAGCAGATTTCCGTCTGTAACAAACAGAGCATATTTAGAAGTCTACTTACACATAGCTGGTGGAAGGATGTTTGTATTCGCCTGGATTATGACCAACACAAGGTTAAAAACCCCAAAAAAAGGCCCACGTGTGTCGAGTTCCGGGATCTGCCTGTGTAGTATGTCTTGTTTCAAATAGCCCGGGATTTTTGTCGACTGGCAAGGGTAAAGGTCTTTTCTTGTTAGGTGACACTTTATCTCGACGCTACTGCACTTACCATCAATGGAGTGGAGTCACTCTGACGTTATAAAAAAAAAAACAAGAAATGCGTTACGGTGTTCCTTTCCAGCATAAGATAGTAAGTCAAAAAAGGATGACCAGAGTGGTATGGAAGTGGAATGTGATGAAGACATCAAGGAGGAACTTCACTGATCCCTATACTGGGTTACAGGAGGATAAACATTCTGTTACACTAATATTATAAATAGAAATAAAAAATATTATTTGTTTATTTGAATTGAATAGGCTCCGAGATTATCCGACTAATTTTAAAATTCTTTCACCATATATAAAACTACATTATCAGCGAGTACCTACTATATACTACTTTTTATCCCGGGAAAATATAAAGCGGGACTTTTATCCCGGAAAAACGTTTAAGTTATAACATGATCAAACCAATTACATATCGATTTTAAGTAATTCTCGAGTCAAAAGCGAATCAAAAGATTTTTCTTCAAAAAACCCACGTGAAACTACACGGCGCCGTCGCTAATGAGGCGGTTAATCACAAAATTAATAACAAACATCAATTAAATTATTACATCAAGGTTTTAATGAAGAGGCCCGAATTGATTAACCAACCTGTTACCCCAGTTTATTAACGAACTAAGCGTTTTCAATTAGCGACTCGACTGGGGTCATTAAAATTTTCATTCAAAACAATTTCAGCATATTCTTGGCGGGAGCCACCTTCGCACCCATAGTTTACTGTCGCCACAATTTATTTTCATAACTGGACATTTTAAAATAAATTAATATGTAGGGGGAAAAATTTTAAATTAAGTACTAGCTTTTGCCCGCGGCTCCGCCCGCATTGAAAAGTTTTTCCGGGATAAAAGTCCCGGTTTATATTTTCCCGGGATAGAAAGTAGCCTATGTGTTAATCCAGGATATGATCTACCCGTGTGCCAAATTTCATCGAGATCTGTTCAGTAGTTTTTGCGTGAAAGAGTAACAAACATCCATACATCCAGACATCCATACATCCATACATCCATACATCCATACATACTTACAAACTTTCGCCTTTATAGTATTAGTAAGAAGTAAGATTAGTACCAACAAGTTAAATATCATCGCCACGTAGTTATGGTCAACTATATCATCAAGCTATGCTAATAGAAAAAAACTATCTTTAAACATGAGTGACATCACATTTTACCCCCGACAAAAAAAGAGGGGTGTTATAAGCATTTGTATTATTATTTGTACAGACATACGGATACTGATCTGTGTATCCGTATGATAATCGTAGCTCTCAAACGAATGAACCGATTTTGACGCAGTTTTTTTTTCTCTTCACTCTTTAGCAGCTTATAGCAGACTTAGCGTGTGTGCGCTCATAAGAATGGTCTTAACGAGGAGGTTTTAGATAGTTGGTTGTCAAGGACCCATGATGGAAAAATTTCAATACTCCCGACACTAAAGCCCTCTAAAAAGTAAAATAACAAAAGTGGTAAAATAGTAAAATTTCTTTAGCGGGCCCCGACCGGAGGGAGCTGGGGTCAAATTATTACTAGGTACTTAAACAGCAAAGACACTTTTATTATTTTACTTTGTAGAGGTATTTATAGGTAACAATTCCATACAGACATAAAACCGTGGCCACCTCACCCCAGTCTAATCTGAGTGCTACACCTTAAGTCCTTTTAATTATCTGCGAGCCCCGAGCGAAAGAAAATACTGTAGCCCGGCTGCCACGCTAAACATGGGCAGCTGAGCGGACTTTAATAAATTATTCACTGGATTATGGTCACCTCACAGTGGTTGCGAACATAGTTCGGTTTTATTCGTTTTACACATAAGTTTCAGCAGGTCTTGCTTCGAAATTTGAAAGTTAGTGAATTGAGTTAAGATTTTTTGCGTGTTCGAAAATTAAACGAAATAATATTACGGTTTCATTTTTCCTTGTTCGAAAAGTAATAATCTGATGAAATGGGTCTAATTTTCATTGATTTATCTTGCGACTTTTTATTGCCTTATCTTATTCATGAGAAAACTTGGATTTCTCTATAAGATTCTCACAAGTTTACGTATCAAGCTATAACATGCTAACTTTGAAGATAAAATTTTCATCCTTTTCCAACGTAGAAGCAGCAGGACCAAATTTAACATAGACCTACAGAAAAAAAACAGCTCGAAATATCAGTATGGCCTAATCGCCAAACCGCATTAAATTCTAATAAAACAATGCACGCTTGCATGACGTTACCAGATTACAGTGTAATTACGTCCGCGGGGGGCCTAAGGACGGACTGAGGTGCTTAAGCCCTTAAGCCCGCGTCGGCCCGACGGCCGGCCGTGTCCGCTGAATTATTACACGGATAAATTCAATAACTATACGTATGTAAGTGAATTATGAAGTTACACTGTTTTGTGTGTATGGAGGGGTATAGATAGTTGAAGAGAACTAGATGTGATCAGGATTGTTTTGAAGTGAGGAGACTTAATAATCTGTCGTACCAGGGTACGTTGTCTTCGAATGGAACTGTTAGAGATGATTTTGTTGTAGTGGTAGAAATAAGTAGGGTAATCAGATTTGTCTATAACATGAATGGTTGGTGTGTTTGTCTTAAAGGAAATCCTATGTGATTGGCAACTTCCATATTAATTTTGTTTGTTACAGTCACTTAGATTTCTGAGAAAATTCACGATACAGCTGATTTTCTACAATTAAATGACACACATATTCGGTAACCACTTTAAAAAAAAACTAAATGTATTAACTGCATTAGTCGTCTTTTGCCTAGGCTTCTATCTAATTTTTATCACGTATGTTCATATGGTATTTGAAGTTAGTCAAAAAATTTAAAATTAGAATTGCACAGGAATTTAAAATTGATAGTCGTTTACTAAAACAATATTCTTAAAAGGTACGCGATAAAAGGTTGAATGGAGAAGGATAACGGATAAGCCAGCTTCAAGCTGACTTCACCGCTATCTCGCATCGTTCGCAATCATTACAGCTATTTGCACTTTTAAAACAACGCCGAAGAACCAGATAGTTATGTGGAAAATCGAAACGAAACAACGAATTTCGAAAACGTAGAGAATATAATCTGGAAAAGATTTTAGAATTATATCTGTAGTGTGTACTAATATTTATTTGTAATTTTGTGTGTTTGGATGGTAGGTAGGGGAGACCGGGGATAGTTGACCAATTTTCGGCTTGGACGCTTATAATTTTTTTATTTTAATATAAAATGCCAAAAAATCCTATAGGTTCGATAGGTAAACTAATAAGCTTTCGAAAGAAATACCAAAAACCTCGCGATTGTTTATAACATAGTGTAAAAAAGCCATTTTGTGGAACAAGAAAATCGTGGCAACCTACCCCATGCCAGGGGTTGGTGGACTATTCACTTGGGGTAAATTGACTTACAAAGTGATTGGTATAAAATACGGCAGTAAAATAAAATAAAACACAACAAATACTTATTTACTATTATCAATGTGCCTTATTGAGACACATTGTCAGTAACATTTACGTAATTTACATATAATTTGTCACTTTTTGTACGATATTCGTTACTGGTGCGGAGACAAAAATCTTACCACCAGCAGATGGTTTACTGTTTCGATGAGTTGTTATTTTGTAAATCCACATGGGTTCAAAATAACAAACTTTTGATAAAGTTGACAAAAAACTCACTTTATTCCATGTGAAGAATATTTAGATTATTTCGTAGTACATTTTTTAGGTAGTCAACTAGCCCCAATACAAAGTTTGTCTACCAGCCCCAAACAACTTTTTTAAAATTCAACCACATGTAAGTACCTCAAAACTGTGTCGAATATGAAAAAAAATTACACTAAAATAAACATCAATAACCAAACTCTTACTTTAAATTGCTCGAAAGTACATAGCATCGAGTATAAAGGCTTCCATACAAATAATATTAAGAGGTAAAGAATTACTCATAGGTATCATTTTTCGATAAATCGTTTTTTCTCCCGGATTACGTACGCCCGCGGTGCCGCGTTTGGAGTGAAGATTCGTAAACAGTTAACGGTTTTTCGTGTATATCAGGGCAACGCAACACTTTAAAATAGCTCGAGTTATTGACGATTATTCATCCTGCCCCTATCGCCAACCATCCCCGGTCTCCCCTAATATGAAATAAGATTAGAAATTACTGATCCGATTCTGGAATTCTACATTATCTTATACTGTAGTGTTTTTTGTCTTGGGAATGAGCATTTAGGCGCGTAGAGCTGCATGGTGAAGTTAATTATTAATATAAAATTGTACTAAGATAAGTTTACGTTAGCGTGTAAAAGAACTACGTAAAATTATTATTATATTATTAAAATGAAAATGATGGTGTATTCAAAAATAAAATAAAATACGTGCTTTTATTCTTTTACTTTTAAAAATATTGTTGTCAAAATAATATAACAATAAAAAAATATTATAATTTGAAGTCTGCCAACCCGCACTAGGCCAGCGTGGTGGACTAAGGCCTAAACCCTCAGTAGTAGAGGAGGCCCGTGCTCAGCAGGGGGCAGTATATAATATAGGGCTGATTGCATTGCATTGCATTATTTATTTCTACTTTACTCCTTAATGTATAAAAATATTACAATACTAGCTTTTGCCCGCGGCTCCGCCCGCATTAAAAGGTTTTTCCGGGATAAAAGCCCCGCTTTATATTTTCCCGGGATAAAAAGTAGCCTATGTATTAATCCAGGACATGATCTACCCGTGTGCCAAATTTCATCGAAATCCGTTAAGTAGTTTTTGCGTGAAAGAGGAACAAACATCCATACATCCAAACATCCAAACATCCAAACATCCATACATTCTTACAAACTTTCGCCTTTATAATATTAGTAGCATTAGTAGGATGGGTTATTCATATTCATTCACTTTACGTATTCCAATTCGAATATTTAGAATAGCCACCCTGTCCGATATCATCACATGGAATCCATTTAACTACAGAATATCGAACAGCCAAGAAAGCAATCTAGACTTTTACCTTATTATGTCAGCGATATCGGGCAAGTTTCAAACTGCACGCGAATTTGCATACGAGTTTCGTCTTCCGAGATTTCGTATTTGCATTTTCAAGGATATCGGTGTGTGAAACTTAGTAAATAAAGATTTTTATATGAACTGCATTTTTAAAGCTTTTTTACTAGGTGGTAGATATGCGCGCATGTTTGTCTGGGTAGCACGGTTTTGTCAATTTGAAAAAGCAGTGATATAATTAAGGTTCATGGACATTGTAGCCAGTGTAAATACTTGGAGTTAGCAGATTTAATATCTAATGGCTTGCTGAGGAGGCAGTGCAGTGCCATGCAGCATTGCCATTGATTGCCCTGGGTGTTGTTACTAACTATAATCAATCATGCATCAGGCAGAGAATCTCTACGTTTATGCATTCATTAAAAAGTACATTACATTGTTAAAATCCCTAGTAGAATTTGGATGTAAATGGCTCGATACCGTGAAAAGGTATGAGAGAGGCCTGTATCAGTGGAACTCTATCTGTCGGTAATGATAATATTATCGAGCATTTGAAGAGTTGAGCTCCTCGATGGACACCAGAATTATGCTGGTCTTCCGTACTCTAGATCCATACGTTTTACAGCAAGAGGCTCTAACATGCACATTGACGATACAACCTATTTATGATCATGTAAAATTTGTATGCTCCCAATCAACAGAAAACCGGTGGCTTTACGAGTGTAATTATAATTTTGTGCAAATGAACACCGACACGGCGCGGGGTAAATCACTCTATTCGGTTCCATATAAAGAGGATTACGAGATATTAGCTGGATTAGTGCTGCGACGAACAATACACACCGGAAATTTATGCTCTCCCATTTACAAATTAAGGATTTTAGATTTGTGAGTTTGATAGTGTTTGAGTTGTGTGATTTGGTTTGTTTAGTTCACGGAAGTAGTTGAGCACTGAGTACTAATTCAATCATATAATTATTGTATTGTATGAGTCGTCGAGAATTTTTTTTTAAGTATTTAAAATTCTTAATTCGCAACATAAATCTTTTGAACTACAGTGTACAGATTTTTTGTGGCAGTGAGTTCAGAGTTAAACTTTCAAGTATTTTTAAAATCTTAATTTGAAATATGAATCTTATCGAAGGCTCTTAGAATTCTTCTTAGAATTCTTGGGAATTTTATGAACTATGGTGCAGTAGATACACGAATTCTTTTTTTTTCAGTTCGACAACGGACTTGCTTAGCGAGTAACCATATTTAACATATTGTTAATAATATCGTATGTACTTTTTATCTTGCAAATAATTTAGAATCCTGTATTTATTAACTTACGATGCATATGCAGATAGATCTATAGTTGTGTTTTATACGTAGATTCTACTTTCGCATTACATTCCAATTAATATATCAGCAAAGATCATCTTTTGATTACCCACCTCAGGCTCTTAAGATACAGACTTGCCTAGTTTGAGAGTCAACGACCTTAAATATAATTGTAACATGTCATTGCCTAAATAAACAAATAAAATAAAGGAAAATACGAAATGGTATCGAAAAAATTCTTTCAATAAACATAATGGAACAGGAAGATAGACGTATTGACTCATCGCGGGCTTGTCACAGTCCACAATTATATCGATACTTGCAAACATCGATGGTATATCGATAATTCCACAGACGCTGCGAGATCACGTCCTGCTTTGTATGCGTGGCTGAGATCTGGAATGAGGTTGGAGTAGTGATGCGCCCAGAGGATTCGGCTGTGTACGAGTACGTCTGCATTATTAATTCGGTAAGTCAAGGGTTCCATTCAATAATTCGAAATTTGAATTGATAAACTAGGATTACTTTGAGGGTTCGTTTTCAGTAAATTTATGACTTTGACTAAAATATATGTTTTTATTTTTTTTAAAAACACTGAAAAAAAAAACAGTGGCAAGCAGGACTTGAAACCGCGACCTCCGGCGTACCGTGCCAGTGCTCTCCCAACTGAGCTATTTCGACCTACTTTCGCCTATACAATTTCAAGTTCAAAAATAAAATTTATGATCAAATATAGATGAAAATCACGTCTTTTTTCAATGAGTATGTAAATTTTAAAAACACTAAACACTTTTATAACTTTCTATACTAACGCGGGACATCACTGACCGCCTCGCGCATAAAAATAAGTAAAAATGAACAAGATCTAATTACTTGGCAAGAATAAGGAACTAAAGCACAAGGGAATTCGCCGGAATCCGCTCATAGTGGCCACCGGCGGGTAATTTCACGTTGAAAATATACGAAAAATCCAACTATGGACGCAAAAGTTGGTGATATTCGAACACTGCAGGCCGTTTAAAAATTTAAACATGAAAACTCGACGGGCTGTCGCGCTCGCCGACATTTTTGGTGCATGAAAAGTATGGAAATGGAAATGGATGGAAAGTATGGAAGAGAGCGACAGCGGCTGTGTGGGCGAGTATAGGCCGCGCACGGAACTTTACCCAACAAACATGTAATAGTATTAAATTTAAATTAAACAATCTAGACTGCCTCGGTGGCGTAGTTGTATTACAGTACGACTGCAAAGGTGAGGTCTCGGGTTCGATCCCCGGGTCGGGCAAAGTGATATTGAGTTTTTCTATTCAGTATCAGCTCGGAGTCTGGAATTTGTGCCCGATATGGCGATAGGCTCGCCCCCTATCACATCATGGGACGGAATAACGGCGAAAAGTGGGTGCACTAGTTGCGCCTCTGCCTACCCCTTCGGGGATAACAGGCGTGAGTGTGTGTGTGTGTGTAAACATTCTAGTTTGGAACACTTTACCGCATTGTGCGAAGTAGTTGATAAAATGCGTTTCTATTTAATACAAATTTAAACCTTATTTGTTGGCGGAAAATATTCTAAAATTTTATTGTGTACTGATGCATAACTTACATGCATGAAGTAATTTAGTTTCCAGATCCATTTCTAAATAGCTCTGCTAATAATCATAGTTCTACTAGGAATAAAAATAATAAAACGCACTGATATCAATACAATAATTATTAAGAAACGGACCTAATTAATGAAATCTAATCATTCATAATTATTATGTGATACTTTAAAAGGGATTGCATTGATCTCAAATTTTCGTCATTTCTGCCCTATCCTATTCAGTACAGCTGCTATCATCGCCCATCACTTGTACCAGTCACCATAAACAGTTTATATAGTAGTAGCTAAGAATTCTCTTATTTTTGCCAAGAGACGCCTCTGGGAAGGCATGCGAGCGGCTCTCGTGACTGCATTTTACCACACGATATATCCACCACTTACATCGTATTTATTGACATTATAAACTGAATAAGCGCCTGTGAAAATGACAGTAGTCTTTGTAATATTATCCTACTAATAAATGCGAAATTTTGTGAATATGTTTGGATGTTTGATGGAAGTAAACATGATAATCGTATTTGAATAAAATTGGCACTATATAGGCGTAGTTTTGTGAAGGTACAGTAAAGACAACTCTACCTTAACTATGGTAGCTGCTAGAAAAATTCCTTAGGAGAATATCCATCATTTTTGAAGATATTAAGATCTGATTCACAGATTTAAAAATATATGTAGTAAAGTAGAAAATCTGTGCAATATTATTTTTATGCCAATGGAACTCCTTGCTTGTAACATTAAAAGACCCTGGGACTATTCGAAGTTTGAGTAATTTAAAGACCAGAAACTGCTAAAAGCTTCCCTATTTCAAAAATCCACCTTTTGTAGATAAAGCATAATGTTATCCTTCATTAGCATAGAGGTTTCTTTTTATTTTGGAATAGTACACAGTGAGATTTTGTTCTGAGAATTTTTTTATGCAGACGAAGATGCAAACGACACTTATTATTAAAAGCAAAATTGGAAACGTTTGGATGTTTATTTGCTTGTGGAAGGAAATTTCGAAATCTGAGCAGACTCTATCAGTATTTCCTCTAATAAAACCTATACTGACTTATTGACGCAGTACAAATACTTTTCGAAATAAGACACGCGAACACAATCCCAAGCCAATACAAATACGCTCACATCAAGCTTGGTATACAGGTATCGTACTCGCACGCGACGCGGCTCAGCGTGGCTTATCGTAAGACATTTGGCAGCGTCTGCCTCACATTAGTGGCGTGTCCAACTGCCCCTGTCGCAACATCTGTTAAACAACGCTCACGATCGAACCAAACTGCCTGTAAAAGGTTATGGTGGTTGTCATTTTGAAATTTAATTGTTTTGGGATAAGCTTCGATTGATTTCAGCAATCGAGGTAACTATTTGCTATCTAACAGTAACATTTATATACCTCTGAATAGAAAGACATTTTACTCCTAAACACCACACTACTCAAAAGTATTCTTAATATCAGTTTTGCGCAAGACAATATGAATCACAAGGCATAGCATTGAACTTTGCCCGTAATTAGATTAAAGTGCCTGATTATCAATGTTCGTGTAATTTTTTTATCTGACAGTTATAATTTTAAAAGCTAATGTAGATAGTACCCATTTGACTACCATTTATTTGGGAGCGTAGATTAGACTGCGACTTTGTATTAGGTCTGCCTGTGACGAATATCATTTGTTCAAAAGTCTGGAACCAGGCCCTAACTTTCAAAATTCCCAGTGATTCTAATTTTGTTCAAATCGGAATCTATATAACGACTAACGAAATACCTTTCACCAATAAGCAAAAATTCTGTAAATGTTACAAAAAATGTTTTTGTTTTAATTTTCCATATTAATGTTTTGCCAGGTGTGTTGTCATCCAGGCCAGGATGTCTCCATTCCATAAGGGTTGTTAGTTTCACAAAGCCTTTGCAGCACCGGACACGAGCGTTTAAGCCACTTGAGAACGAGGGCAAAGTTAAACGCATATCTTGTCTTAAAATGGAGCAGTCGGAAATGTACGAAAAGGTGAGGTGCATTGTGAAAAATGGAAGGATATGAACCCACTGAGTGGCTTCTTTTGCTAAAAGGAGGTCGACATGTGTTAGGGTTAGGAGGGGCAGTATTTTTGTAGCATAGCATTAAGAGTTTATGAAAATGATTGGACAGAGGATCCGTAGTCAACTAAATGCTGTTTTATATAAAACATCCCAGTGGAAGCCATAATTTATAAGAAGCTTTGTTTGAAGGGGTTTCTGCAGAAGTAGTGCATGTAATCCGATGTCCAGTGATCACTAATATAGCACCCATTTGAAATATAAACATACCTGAGAATCATCTTGCGAGAATATAGCATCAAATGCGAACATTTTCGGAGCCGCCACGCCGACCTTCCTGTCTTCAGGGGCGGAGGCGGCGCTGGCGGCCGTCTCGCACAAGCTGACCTGCTTCTTGCGTTTGTCCATGGAAAAGATCTGGGTGCCGCTGGTGAAGGGACCCTCGCCGGACGCTCCGACGCGGAGCATTACTTTCACCTGAACAATGGAAAATATTATGTCTATTATACAGAATATGAATGGAAGTTTGGTGATCCTATTTTTTTACTAAAGGATAGATATTTTACACCACACACAAAAACAAATTAAAAAAATTATTAACAGTAACAGAAGAATATGTTATTATTAATTGTAACTATTGGCAGTTTGTCGCTTTGGCGCTTAAACGATGTTGTATTGTCTACGCAACATAAACAATGAACTACAATACTAGTAACTTATTATAAAAATAATATTTCTAAATAAAACAGAACTACATATAAACATTTTCATGTATTTAAGTCCAAATACTTAAAGACATGACTGTATTTCTTATGTTTGAGTTTTACACAATATCATTACCTCTTTACATATTTTATAAAAAAAGACTGATTTTGCAAGTTTACGAGTATTCATGGTGTTAGGGCAAAAATATTTTTTGTGCGGGTATTAATGACATGATCTGCAATTTTTGCTATAAAAGCATAGAACGTTTGACAGTTCGAGTCAGTTGGTCATTGCCTTCGTGCCGGTCGTTCGCTTGGTGATATTTTTTGTGAAAGTATTTCTGTAAAATCAGTGGTACATATTTTTATTTAAATCAAAACCGTTGCAGTTTCTAATAATGGTTTATTTATTTTATTGCTAAATTGTATCCAGATCCGTTCAGCTGGGATTGAGTAACAACCATCCATTAAAACTTTCGCATTTATATTAGTATAGACTTACTAGTAGGAATACCAGAACATTAGCTAAATGCTCATACTGTTAGCTTAATATTGCAAGCCCCGTCTCTAGGGGCGCTTTGTGAGCTGTGTCACAAGAATTCTGCCAATATACTTCGATGCACCGTTATTCCTGATTGACTTAGACATTTCCCAAATACAGACTATCTGTACATTTTCCATTATCAGTTTGCAACAGACAGGTATGCAACATTTTTGTTTTCGAGGGACGATTCTCAGACATAATTTCACAAGTAACGTATAAATTGAGCTTTATTTTTTCATATCTGATCGTAAAAATAAGTTAAACTGCTACAATTTTGCAGATTGTTCGACCTTACAATATGTATTTAGTCTTGATAGTTTTCAAGTAAAAAAAAACACTATCAATAGTCTAAAATATGCAATTCTTGTAATACTACCCGCAGGCCTGAGTAAATACTCTTGTAGTATAATGTATCAAAAGTATGGTTGGTAATAATTTCCCAGCGAAAGCCGCGGCCCGCAAGCACCCACTAAATCTGCACTAAACGAACCGAGCCCAAACAATAGCTCTCAAGTAAACCTACGCTATTTCCCATGCAGGGATGTATTTGGATGTAACACTGTAGTTATTTTATTGTAGGTACTGCATCGGTGGCGTAGTTGTAATACAGTACGACTGCAATGCTAAGGTCTCGGATTCGATTCCCGGAGCGGGCAAATGATATTGGGTTTTTCTAATCAGCATTAGCCCGGAGCCAGGAATTTGTTCTCGGTGTGGCGATAGGTTCGCCTCCTATCACATCATGGGACGGAATACGGACGGCAAAAAGTAGGTGCACTAGCTGCGCCTCTGCCTACTCCTTCGGGGATATAAGACATGAGTGTGTGTGTGTGTGTGTTTGTGTGTGTGTGTGTGTGTTATTTTATTGTAGCATGTACTATTTCAATAGTTTAAGCGATTTGAAAACGTTATATTTTGTACTCGGATTATCAAATGGAGAGATCTTTAGGATGGAGCTCTATTTGATGAATGTATTACTATATTCAATGAATCAATCAATTCAACCAATTTTCTTAATTTATTCACAGTAGAGTCCTTTTTAACGCTACATACAAATGCCTAGCGCAAGTTACATTATTTTTTCTATCGTAGAACGAACATAAGCCGTGTGCGAAATTTACCACTCTATGCAGAATTCTAACCTAAATTCAAGCTAGCAAAAAAAAAAATCAACCTAAATAGCCAGGATTTAATTCCCAAATCCGCTCCAGTGGCTCAAACTGAAACGAGCAACAATGCAACCGACTATAGCGAGCGGCGCTAAATGTTTTCCTTAGTGTCTGAATTTGACGCTACTGAAGCATATTTAGTGGGCAGTGGATAGCTAGTTATTGCGTGTTGTGGCGTTCTTGAGGTCCGAGAGCACGACAGCCCGACAGCAGGGTTTGAATTTTAGTATTGTGCACGTTTTCTTTGAGGATTGTGTTTACTTTGGCATTGCAGTTGTCTCATATACTTACATAGTATAGACCTAAAATCAAAAAGTCAAATCAAAATAATTAAGCATAACAAATAGCTAATCTATAAATACTATAAAGCTGACGAGTCTCTCAGGAACTACTGAACCGATTTTGATTTTTTTTCTCTAATAAGAAGCTAAATTAATCTTGAATGCATAGGCTACTTTTCAATCCGGAAAGGCTTTTTCACACGGATGGAGCTGAGAGCCAAATAAACCTTATAATTCGTGGCAACAGTAACGCTTATTAATGCGAGAGGTAACGCAATTAGACGTTAGTGTAGCATAAAGGAGTTTGTAAGCAAAATTTAAGCAGTAAAACCGCATAATCACAGGTAGAACACACTTCACACCGCGACGCCGAGCGCAGCAAACTTCCCAGATAATATTAAATTTTGATTAAATTTGGCGGCGCGTCATATCGCCACTTTTGTACGAAAGTTTGTCGCCGGTTGCATTTTATCGTCGGTTACGTTCAAGTTACGCGATGTAAGGCCTCGTTTACAACGGTTCAGTTGTCCGGAATATGAAATCAATTATTATCTCATCGTAAAGATTTGTATGTAAAAATGCCCTTAAAGATCTAGAGGGGTATAATATTTGAAATTTAAGCTTACCAGATGTTGATTAGAGTAGGACGGACTAATCATAATCTAACATTATGGATGTGAAATTAAAAGTAACAAAGATAAGATTCAACATTCCATAAGGATTTTGAGACTATTATGTGTGTGATGCACAATTGTTTGACCACTACTAAAACTAAAGTCACTTACGGAAAATCAATACTAAACTCGATTCTCATCCACTTTCCTTCTAAATATTTAATCTCCAGCATCCATAGCAAATCCCCCCTATAAACAGTGACACATCAGACTGACAGCTGTCACACAGGTCATGTTACTGTCACACGCGAACGAGGCACGAGTCACATGAGTGTGTCACGAAACACAATTCGTGTAATTGGTCGGGAATTAAGTACACCTGTTTTGTCGGCTTGTGCCACCAACTTTGAAGATTAGTGGTTATATATGTTTACTATTGTAAACTTGTACGTATGTATGTGTGCTGGCATCTGATGAGGGATAATCATCGTTCGTTAGTCGACACTCTATTTGGACTCCTCTCCGTTTACCATCAAGTACAGTGGGGTCACGTTGTCGTGCCGGTAAAGTAAAAAAATGTACGCATGCGCATACTCACGCCTTTTATCCCGGAAGGGGTAGGCAGAGGCGTAACTAGTGCACCCACTTTTCCTCGTGCGTATTCCGTCCCATGATGTGATAGAGGGCGAGCCTATCGCCATATCGGGCACAAATTCCAGACTCTGGGCTGATACTGAGTAGAAAAACTAATATAACTTCGCCCGACCTGGGCATCGAACCCTAGACCTCAGTATTGTAGTCTACCGTAATACAACTACGCCACCCAGGCAGTCCATAAAAAACTGTCTATTTAATATTGATCAAAGTGGTTACTTGAGTAGTGTTACAGATGTTATCTATTCAAGGCATCGAGCAAGTATTGGGCGGAACCGTCCCAGTGGTGCAAACAGTATTCCATACCCGGCCGTACCTGTGCTTTATACAAGCGGTAGATTTGCCGGGCGTGAAAAAACGACACACCTTGTTCAGGATTGGTCGTGAATACTAAGTAAGAATACAAGTAAGCACACCAACTTGCCCCACACAAACACACCATCAATTAGCAATAATTAAAATTCAACTGGCATCTTAAAAATGCGTTAATATTTCATAAAATAATTCCACCTTCCCTTGTGATTAAATATTAATTTGCAAATGTCGGTGTTCAGAGCTGGGTGACAGAAGCCCGGCTGTCAGTCAGCCAGCTTAGCGGATTTATCCGACGGGTGCCGGGTTCGAATCAAACGGTCCATTGGCTGCAAATCCTTACCCTAATTGAAATTTAAAAGCGTTTTTCACTGGCCCCGTTTTGTTCGTACACTGTTGAAAGGATATCGGCTTGTGTGAATCGGGAACGGATAATTGACGATTTGTTGGGAAATATTTTTTTATTTCGTAAGCGGTTGGTCTAAGGGTAGAATAGATAAAAAACAGATTCATTACTAATATTTTTTTACGATTAGTTTTGAACCAGAGTTGACCTTTAAATCGGGAAATTGATTTATAGTTGTTATTTTGTTTGATTATAAAGACATAATTGAACTGCTTGGAAATATAATTACCTAACTTTTTGGATAGATACGAACAAATGGGAAACTTGACACAAGAAACAACCAACGTTATCCGTGTAATATAACCGTTACACAAGGCAATAACCCTAATCAAGTTCCCAATCAGAGCGCAGATCGATTAACTGCAATCCAGGTCTTGGTCTAGCTCTAACAAGCTCTATTGTTCCACCTGGCAAATACAATCTCGTATGCTGCTATAAATTATGCAACCAATGAGGCATTTCGTGTATTACTAAGACGTAAGCAAGCTAATTGCGTAATGGAATTTCCTCATCATTAATTAACACCGTCTCATACGCCGCTAACAGATTAGCTAATCAATACGAGAGAGCGTGACCGGACTAAGGAATTTGGGAGGGTTGCTTCAGATAATGTTACTATAGTAGTAAATAGGTCTGGGTGTGAGAAGTCTAGGAGTGGATATTGCAAGAACCTGTTATAAAGGTATTCGAAACTAGGCTAAGAAAAGTCAGTGAAGAAATATTATAAATTGATATTGTCCTTATTATTTTTTTGCTCATGATAGAGGTCACTATAGTTATTAATTTCGTTATACTAATTATAAGTAGAAATTGTCTTTTATGAGTAAAGAAATTCTGGAACACCATTCTGTGACTATGTTTTTTTGTCTCGGTGCAAACAAATTTTCGAAATGTGTAAAGCAAACTTTACTTATGATGGATATATGGTTGAGATTTTAATGATTCAGTCACCGTACTTGTCGCAATTACCCGTTTTGTTTCCTTCAAAAATGTTCTTACTCTAATATTACAATTTAAAAATTAGACTGAATTAAGCTACTGTGCTAAAGAGGCTTCCTCGTAAATTGACAAAAGCTTAACAACAGCTTGAGTTGAAATTATAAGTGTCCATATAACTGGTAAGTTTTAAACCGTCCCAAAGCGGCGATGCCGTTCCCTATGAATTGTAATGGACGCGATGTGCCCAGCCAGCTGTATGTTGACGGCCAAATCCGCAAATCCTAACTGACGGCAGTGACGTCGCTGCAATCCCCACCCCCTCCTATTGTCTTTATCACGCACAACTGACCGTGTTTACAAAAAAATGAAATATGAATGAAAACATAAAATTATTATAAGGGTAGGCAGAAACGTGCTTAATTTTCATGGTTGTTGATCACATATTGGTAAGCCTCTAGAATATAAACAATAGTAGCACCGCCCTGAAGTTTGGATTACAAAGCTATGCGTGGCATTGCATTGCTTAACAAAATTACTATCCTTTACAATACCTACTAAAGTTTAAATCATTGGTGCTGGTTAAGGGGGGCGAACTATGTATCAAATAGCGGAACCTCGCCCCCCTCTGACAGCCCTCTTTGAAAAGGTAACTATAATTTGCTATTCAATTATAAACAACTGTTAAGTCATTACTGAAAAAAACACTGGTGCTGGGCGGCCATAATAGATATTACGATGGTACCTTTCCAGACAGATTCTCACATATGACATGCGAAAGCGCTACTGGCGCATTCGTATTGAGAAACTTGCTCTACGATATTAATAAATGGTTATTGGTCGCCATTTCTTTTCATCTTAATGTTTAAATTTACAGGAGAATAGGAATAGCAAGCCACAACAAACATTAAATTTTAATATACCACTGTATTCATTCGTCCATCTGTTTTCAATCCAACAAAAAACATCTTTGATAAAGCTTCTTTGCTATATTCCATTATTACTGATAATAGTATACATGTAAATGTAATACGACGCAACAAACGTCGGGAAGGCGGAAAAAAACAAATCTTGTTGTCAGCGAACGAAATGGGCTTCGTCAAGTCGCCATCTTTTATTTCACTTTTTTTCTCTTGCGGTGTAAACAAGGCAACGGAAAACTCATTTGCCGCCGTGATAGGGATTTAAATTATCTTGTCTGTATATCTCATGCTAATTTTTTACGAGTGTGTATTACAGAGGGAATAAATTTACTTTTTCCTTTGTATAAATATTATGTTACTTTTCTTTCATTTAACGCGGTAAACGTAAATATTCAGGCGGAATAGAAACTTCTTTAACGTACAGTTTATCAAGTTCTAAAGATTTTACCCGTAAATATTCAGGTTTTTATTTATTCAAGAGACCATAAAATTCTTTCACCCTACCGAAAACCCAAGACATTAGTGGATTCGAAATCTAACTTCGTGTAACTCCGCCAGTGCCGTCAGCGATCGTGACGAATTTAAATTTTCGCAAAATGGCGCCGCGGGCCGAGTCGCGGAAGATTCGCGAAGATGGCGGGGTGTCCATGCGTAAAATTAAACTGGGATAATGAACTGTAACGTTACAGCGTCGTCTATGTGATAAGCTGAGAAATTTCTATAATAAGTTTGGGAATTCGCGCCATTTGATTATTTTGATTAGGCGTTATGGGCTCGAAGGTGGAGTTAGGTTTGTGTAAATTTTTTTTTTTGTGAATTTACACCTTAATCGAAAACATGAGTTGGCAAAGATGGGATTACTTCGTCGAATGCACGTTGCTTTGAAATTTTGAACAGGGAGTTAACATAATTTAGTTATTTGGTAGTTTCATCCATCTCTGACTGCCTCGATGGCGTAGTTCTATTACGGTACGACTGCGATGCTGAGGTCTCGGGTTCGATTCCTGCGTCGGGCAGAGTGATATTGGGTTTTTTTACTCAGTATCAGCCCAGAGTCTGGAATTTATGCCCGATATGGCGATAGGGTCGTCCCCTATCACATCATGGGACGGAATACGCACGGTGAAAAGTGGGTGCACTAGTTGCACCTCTGCCTACCTCTTCGGGGATAACGGGCGTGAGTGTGTGTGTGTAATCCATCTATTTTATTTGAGCTCATGACTATTAATCTAGTATATGTTTACCACAAACTATTTTTTATTAACTTGTGAGTATCGGAACCCTTTGTCAATAAAACTACAAGATATTCCGAAACATTAGTTAATCAATTCTCCTAACTTGGTGGTCTCACCATACAGCCATAAAGAGACAGCCGTCAAAATAAGTGCAACACACGCTAATGAGAGCGTCGCGTCGCATATAAATAACCAAATCAAAGTTTACGACTGATCCAATCAATCAGGAAGTTTTGTGACGCCGTAAAATCTGGCGACGCATTACCGAGGGCTGGTGTTATGGAGATTTTGGGAATATCATGTAAATTTTGTACGTGTTGGTTCTAAAAGCGATAATATGTTAAAAGTTGGATTATATGAAGGAAGGGATCTACTTCAAATGATTTATTGTTGAGATTTTACAAATTAAGAATTGTAAAGGTACTGCTAAGGAAGGTAACGCAGGAAAGGATGGTAAGTGATCACCACTGTCCATAAATAAATATAAGGTTTGTATGTACTTTGCTAACCATTACCAAAAGGAACAGGGAATAATTATGAATTTAAATTAATATTCTATATCTTAATGTCTGAATAGTAAAAAAATCTTTAAAAATATTATAGAAATATGTATTATTTTGATCCTTGAAACTGGTAGACGAAATGCATTAAATTCAGATACCGAAGCATTAAATAAAACATAGCAAGCGTCGCGGATTTTCGGAATTTGTCGACAAAAATGTGAGTTTATCGATACACTGCGGTTTATACAGGTTTATCGATAGGCGACCTTATTGATGCTGTTTGCTTTGGCGTAAATCTTGAGTGAATCCCACCGTTACAGGCTTTATGCGCTTACAACCAATATGAAAAGCGGGTCTTAAATACAATATCGAGTCAGAAAACGGCAGATTTTGATATCGTTGAAGTTTGATTAGGAAATATGGAGATCGATATCTTGTTTCTTCATTGAATATTTTTTCAAGGATTTCTCGCTTCTAGGATGGTGATGAGTTAGCAAGTATAAATATACTTACGGTTTCTTTGGCCCTTATATTTTTGACGCCCTGTAATCTTTAATTTATCAAAGCTGGATTCATTTTATAAAAATAATTTTCATCTCAGTAATTCCTTGCACTCCCAACTAGGCTATCGCCGCTTAGCCGCGGACTACCTGAGAAGTTCTCTGGATTTCGAAGGTATGTGAAGTCCGCACCAGGCCAGCGTGGTGGACTAAGGCTTTAACCCTCTCAGTTGTAGAGAAGGCCCGTGGTCAGTAGTGGGCAGTATATAATACAGGGCTGGTATGGTATGGTAATTCCTTCCACCGTCGTTCAATCCGTACTTCACTTACCAATAATAATGAAATCCGCGATCAGAACTCCACCCATTTCATATTCAATTGAAAAATACTTAGACAATATTATATAAGCAAAGCAAAACCACAATCATCCCACTGCATACGAAATCCGCAAGTCACATTTCTAATAACGACAAAGATCATAAAGAACATCATACAATAGTCCCGGAGGTGTAAACAGGGCTTGTTATACGCAGCGCCGCGGGAGATCGAGATTGGGCTGCCATGAATAATGCAGCGGTGCCACTTTTGACGACTCCCTCAGAAGCGCCTGTACTTTGACTGACGCGATAACTTAGTTGCGGAGTAATGTGGTTTTTTCTAGTTTGATAATGGTTGTATTCTTTGGCAATATACTCTGTGAGGAAAGCATTTAGCGGAAAGCGTCAAGATTATGATTCTGGATTCAGTTTTGGACCGAATAATTTGTTGTAAGTATTGGATATAGTTTTTTCCTAAAATGTAAATTACTTCTAGAATCCTGCGCCGTGATAAAATTACAATAAAACCTTTTTAAGTAATCAATTCATAGCGGCAGAAGATTTCGATTAAATAAACCCTTAAATCTATTCCCAAAATACTTAAGAACATGCCCTACATTTATTAAAACTTTCCAAACAATACTAAAAGCTTTACGAGTCCAATCATCGTTTGGCATAATATTAACCGGGAGCATACGTCGCGACCCTTCGAGGCTCCAATGAATTATGCAAATATACCTCGTGGTTAACATCGTAGTATTGTAAGCGACACTCCCCTTACTTTTAATGCCAAAGAAATATGAGGTCTGGAAGAGGAAATAGAGATTGTAGACGGGTTTGGAAATTACGTTGTTTATTTTGTTGAGGTAAAAAAGGGAAAAATGTAGTAATTTTTAAGCTACAATATTTAGTGCTGTATAAGTAGTCACTTTTATCTTTAAATGATTTAAAATATCAATACCTAAAATTATGGTGCTGTGGTTAAGGTTTGGAACAAATAAGAATCTAAGAATTAGGTGGTAAATTGCAAATGATTGTGAATCCGAAAAAAAATATGCGTGATGTTTCCTTGTCACGCCTCAAATAGCTCATTAAATC
This sequence comes from Lapara coniferarum, assembly GCA_949316025.1. Classification (NCBI taxonomy): domain Eukaryota; kingdom Metazoa; phylum Arthropoda; class Insecta; order Lepidoptera; family Sphingidae; genus Lapara; species Lapara coniferarum. Next base: position 3,342,389 of record OX438922.1, read on the forward strand.
TGTAGTTTTTTTAATATATTAAAAAAACATGTGCTAACTATGAACCATAATAATGAAGTACTGATATACATACAAAAACATCTACCAAATCCTTTCTAGAAGATTTATATCTACTCTTTAAACTGGGCCCCAAATTCTTACTATGAAGATGATATCGAGACGCACATAAATTTGCGGAGCGCCGCGGGACGCCCGCCGCTACACTCAGGTGAAAATTATCATAAGGGGTGCCAGATTTAGACCAAACATCGCTCAGAGGGAGTCCAATCGTCTGTGCAACATTCATATTTATAAGATTTTTTTCATTGCTAGGGAGGACAATTTTGGTGATGGTGTTACATGGTGTTTGTGATTCGTTTATATCTATGATGATTTAATCATCAATATTTTTTGGTGGTTACGTGTTATAAACAAATATTGATTTCTTACGAGTTTAAGAAATTGGCAATAAATTTTGCTCAGTGGAACATGTAGAAAGCTAATAAAAAGTTTCAAATATTGTAGATATTTTCGTTATCACTGTTTTATCGAAACAGGAGATAAACTCAACCTAACGCCTACCTTCGCTGAGACATTAACGTTCCAATTATTTTTACCATTTTGGAATAATTCTTAAACCGTACCTCAAGCGAGATTATCTCCAAAGTTTTAAAGTCAATTAACATTTCCCTTAGAATGTTAAATAAAACGGGCTAAAGTAATTGCAGTGAATCAAGTGGAATTGTATTTTCAATGTTGTGAGCTAGGCACCTCTGTCCAATTTATTGCGCCGGTTTAGTGGGGTCAGGTGGTCGGGTTTTAGAAAATAGCACAACAGTTACTGCGTGGTAGTTAAAAATACCACAATTTGAAATTTTTAACGGTGGACTGTATTGATATTAAGGCTTATTTTTCGTGCACTGGTAATGTTCTATTATAGGTAGTATGCTAAAACAACTGATAAAGGATACGGGAACAAAATAAGGGACTTACTGCGGCGCGGTGACCTGCCTGTTCCTGGAGCTCCCCGGGATCCCGGTTCTTCCGATCTTCAATGGTGGTGATGAGACGGCAGGCGGATGGCAAGTGTCAATAAAATTGACAACTAAGTGTCCAAAGACAATAGACAAGAGTTTGTTGCCAGCGCGCGTTCCTTATTCAAACTTGAGTGGATAATTGTAGGGAAAAGGAGTTGAGTTGCTTAGCATATTAATAGACAATGCACAGTGCATGATGCCAATATATTGTAACAATACCAACCATTTCCCCCGGGGTTTGAAAGTTCCCTTCAAAAAAAAAATTATAAGGAAATCAAACGCATATAAATTAAGGCGCCGACAAAACAAAACCCGTAGGTATGCGAATGTTTGTGCGGTATAATGACAATTGAGTTACAAACATTGTACTTACTATCAAAAATTCATTATAATAGCTTAATTTACTACAACTAAATGCATCTTACACTATCTCTCTACTGTATAGGCAAAGGACAAAGCCGTACAACAGGACGATCATAAATACCAGTTTTAGTTTTTACTTGAACTACGCGAATTACACCATCCTTGCCAGGGTACAACTTGGTAATAATGCCTAAAGGCCACTGGAGAGGCGGAGCGTTATCGACATTTAGTAGAACAACAGTTCCTTCCCGCATTGGACTACGGGGAGTATTCCATTTTTCACAAGTTTGTAAGGTGTGCAGGTATTCAGCACGGAAACGTTTCCAGAACGACTGGACAAGCGAGTCCATTAGAGAGAAGCGTGTGGTAAGTCTGGTATGGCTCCCAGTTAAATCAGGTGCGGGCAAGAACGCCAGTGGCGTAGTAGTAAGAAAGTGAGACGGAGTTAATGCGGAAGGCTCTGATGGATCAGAGCTTAAACAATACAATGGACGACTATTTAACACAGCCTCGATTTGGGTGAGAACTGTGAACATCTCTTCATAAGTTAATATTTGCTTACCAATTATGCGGAACAACAAAGACTTTACACATTTAATGTTTGATTCCCAAATACCACCAAAATGACTAGCAGTGGGAGGATTCGTACGCCAGGTTATTCGATGCTTAGAAAGTTCATCGCAAAAAACCTTATAATAATCGTCAGATGTTAAAAACTTGTGAAGGTCATTCAAGTAGGCCTTGGATGCGATAAAATTCGTACCGTTGTCGCTATAAATAAACTTACAAGGGCCACGTCTAGATAGAAATCTTTTAAGCGCATCTAGAAAAGAAGCGGAGCTTAAATCAGAGGATAGTTCGATGTGAACAGCTTTTGTGACAAGGCATATAAAAATGCACAAGTATGCTTTCTGACTGCGCACACCTCGTTTCCTAGCTAACGTTATATACAGAGGGCCCGCGTAATCGACGCCGGTATGTGTGAAAGCCTTACATTCCTCTAAACGACACTTCGGTAAATCTGACATAGCGGGAAAAGTGGGTTTTGGATTCGTGCGGAAACAGTTACGACATCTGTAAATACGTTTGCGAATCAGACGTCTAGCGGATAAAATCCAAAACTTATGACGTAAAATAGACATTAGTAGTTGAGGTCCAGCATGTGCGTTATTACGGTGGTACCAATCAACTAGCATTTCTACAATGTGTCCGCTTTTAGGCAGCAATGCGGGATGCTTCTGTGAGTATTCCAGGGAGGATTGCGACAAGCGACCACCTACCCGAAGAATACCCCCAGAAACAAATGGAAATAATTTCCGAAGTGCGGAAGAACAAACTTTGTTATTCTGTATACTGTGCAAGTCATCAACAAAATAAGTATGTTGTATCGCTTGCACCACCCTCAACTCTGCGGCGTCAAGATCCTCAGCCGTTATGACACTAGAGCGCGGAATAAGTTTCAAAAACCTTAAAACATATGCCGTGGATCTCAAAAACCTGTTCCAGCAAGAGAATTTAGAACCAAGAGTTATTAAAAAATGTTCCTCTGACTTCGTGGCAACATGCGAAACTGTTTTTTCTTCTGGTAAATTTGATAATGTTGAAGAAAATTTTGGAAGTGGCCACTCTTGGCGTGGCAAACACAACCATGGAGGGCCCTGAAACCACAATTGGTTACCAGAAAGTTGCGAGGGTAACATACCGCGGGAAGTAAAGTCAGCAGGATTCTGAGACCCAGGCACATGATAAAACTCCCCAGAAGGCATAGTAGTCTGCACTTCCGAGATTCTATTGGCTACATATGTGCCAAACCGTTGTGGCGAAGAGCTAACCCAACAGAGCGCCACTTCTGAATCAGAAAATGCGGATACGTTTTGTATAGTACATCTTTTCGATAAGCTAATATAAACGGCGCGCACTAATTTCGCAAGTAACACCAAACCGTTGAGTTCAAGCCTAGCCAACGTTATTGTAGGTTTTACAGGTGCGACTCGAGACTTCGAACACACGAGCGAGACGAGCGGAGGTTGATCGCCGTTAACGACATGTAGGTAAATTACGCAACCATACGCTTGCTGACTTGCATCAGAAAATGCAACCAGCGATATCTCTGAGCCATCTTCAATACCCATATAACGCGGAAATTTAAGGCTAGAAATCAAAGGCAACTCGGATAAATATTTTTTTCAAATGTTAACTATGCGTAAGGATGGTACTTCATCCCAATCAATTTTTTGAAGCCATAACTCTTTTATTAACAACTTAGCGAAAAGAATGACCGGTCCCACCAATCCTAAAACATCATACAAACGTGCGGTTACTGAAAGAATTATACGCTTAGTGCAAAGTATTGGTAGAACAGCGGTTGCGAAAACGGAAACCATCTTCAGGACTCCTAAACCTTTGAAAAGGCAGTTCCTGCATAGCCCAGGACCTTTCAACAGAGTCTTGAAGAGGTTCCGTAATAAATGCACAAAAGCAGCGGGTTGCGGGAGGGGATACAATAGGTGCGTCACCCATGATGATATATCCCAAAGAAGTCTCAAAGGCCGAGGGTGAATTCGTATCTCCAACAACTTTGTCGGAACGCAAAATTTTGCAACATGTGTTTACGCCCAATAACATGTCAATCGGGCCAGGTTCAAAGAAAGAGTCATCAGCTAGGGGCAGCTTATCAAGATGTTTTAAAGACCCGAGATTGATGCGAGCGTCCGGGAGTTGTGACGTTATTTCGTTCACAACCAAAGGTTCGACATTATACACATACCCATTGTCGAAGCGAGATGTAATTGAAATATTGGTAACACCTAAAATTTTTTGTTTCATCCCTCCTATACCTTGGACCTCAGAAAAGCGAGTTTGATTGTGTACATTCAGCGCTAAGCGCATACAACAATCAGCAGTAATATAATCACTTTGAGAGCCAGCATCCACTAAGCATCTCAAATGAGTGTGATTATATTTATCTACATATTTAACTTTAGCGGTACCTAATAAAGTAGTTTTATATAAACGATCAACACTATCACAAGACATAGTGCACACTGATGGGTTGCTCTTAATTAAATGCGGTGAATCAACATGGTGCGTACTGCACGCAGAGTTGAGAGTAGCGGATGCGATATGTTGTGACTCGGGCGTCTTTAAACTATGCATAGAGCCACTCGCAGTAGCGGGATTGAGAACCTCAGTGTGAGCGGAGCGAGATGTGTCTTGAGCGACCACATCATTAGATTTTTTTGATTTAGCGGGTTGCTTAAAATGCAATAATGAATGATGTTTGCCAGAACAACTTGAACACCTACCTTTAGAATTGCATACAGAAACTTTGTGTTTAATGCTTAAACAGTTGATACAAAATGAATTTGCTTTAACAAAATTAAACCTTTGGAGCGGAGTTAATTTTATAAAAGAAGGGCACTTATAAAGATGTTCATGGCTGCTGTTGCATAAAGTACAATTATTTGTATTATAAGTAGTTGTATCACACCTCAACTTGTCACCAGAACTACACCCCGTATCAGTATTGACAAAAGATTTTGTATATTTAACCTGCGGCAGTGTATTCTTTTTATTGTGTGTAGTAACCTTTGAGGTGACAGCAGGCTTTCCAATTGAACGTGACAAAGATTTACTTTGCTCCTTCACAAATGTTACAAGATCATTATAAGAAGGTATTTTGTCTTTGCGGTGCATAATATCAAACAAATGAACAGTATTGGAATCTAATTTTTCTAAAGCAAGATGTAAAAATATGAAATCAGACAAGTCATTTAATTTTAATTGTTTAAATGCCTGAACCGCTGAATCAAAATTTATTAAAAATGACTCTAAATTAGTTCCACTGTTATTATTTATTTGTTTAAAATTTAATATTTGGTTCAGGTAAGAATTACCTAAAGACCGCGGATCATCATATTTATCAACTAAAGCATTCCAAATAATTAAATAATTTTCTTCGGTAGGTGCCAATCCGGAACAAACTGTCAAAGCGGGGCCTGACAACTTGCCTACTAAATATTGAACTTTGTCCCCGTCTGACAAATATACATTATCGTGAACCACAGATTTAAATTGTTGGTAAAATATAGGCCAGGTACGAACATCCCCTGAGAAAGAAACCAAATCAATTGGAGGGAGGTATTTTTTTGAGCGCTGAGGTTGTGCACTATTTTCATTATATGGTTTGTTTTGGTCGGTTAATTCCGACAAAACTTGTTTTACATGGCAGTACAACTCATCAAAGGAAATAAATGACTGGTAACTAATGGTAGCGGTTGGATTTAACTTTAAAAAAAGCAAGTTATAATTATCTAATATAGTTTCAAACTCTTTGCGCAAGTTGTCTATACAAGACGCAGTTGACACAAAAAGTTTACATTTACCTTGATCATCTAAATCATTTGACTTGTCGTATATGTACTGCATACGTTGAAAAAGTGCATCTCTCTTGGCCTGATACACCCTAAGCTGATTATTTTCAACATCAATGGCATCTTGAAATTTTTGAGAGACAGTTTCCGACTGTTTTTTAGCCATTATCGAAACCTACTCAAATGACCTCCACAAGTTAAAACAATATATAATAATTGATTTTACCAACCTTAAGCGGTACAATCCGTGTTAAAACACACTGTAGTCACTTTAAAACAGTTGAATTTTAATTATTTGAACACTACAGACACTATTAACACTTACACAAATCTACCCTCGACTTTCGGAAAAAAAAGTAACTACGTAAAAACCAATATTTTTGCACTGATCTTGCGGTGGTTATTTATTTTAATAATAAATACAATAAAATAAGTCTGTCAAAGCGGAAAATTAAAGTTTTAAAAACACTATAAAAGCGTACGAAAACTTGACAGATTTTATTTCTTGACCAGCACAAAATTCACGTACGTAATTTAGCGGGATTGTAAAATCGGGGCAAATATGCGTTTGATACCTTGCACAATGCAATATATCGCGGTTCGAACGGACCAATAAATTATGGTAGTTAAAAATACCACAATTTGAAATTTTTAACGGTGGACTGTATTGATATTAAGGCTTATTTTTCGTGCACTGGTAATGTTCTATTATAGGTAGTATGCTAAAACAACTGATAAAGGATACGGGAACAAAATAAGGGACTTACTGCGGCGCGGTGACCTGCCTGTTCCTGGAGCTCCCCGGGATCCCGGTTCTTCCGATCTTCAATGGTGGTGATGAGACGGCAGGCGGATGGCAAGTGTCAATAAAATTGACAACTAAGTGTCCAAAGACAATAGACAAGAGTTTGTTGCCAGCGCGCGTTCCTTATTCAAACTTGAGTGGATAATTGTAGGGAAAAGGAGTTGAGTTGCTTAGCATATTAATAGACAATGCACAGTGCATGATGCCAATATATTGTAACAATACCAACCACTGCGGATATAAAATTAACTGCTAATGAGGGAATACCAAGTGGCGATAGCGGACTGAGAATTAATAGAGAGGTACTAAATGTTGGTAGAGGTAATTGTGGAGGACTGGCTTGGAGGAAAGAACTGTTAATTTAATTTTTGAATTATTTTTTAGTTTTTCAAACATCTGCACTAATAAGATCAATTAAAATGAACTGGGGAAATTATTAGAAGAGATTTTAATAATTAAACTAATTGTAGATAATGGATTTAATTTTTTTAACTATAGGTAATATAGTTAATCAAAACAATATACTGCGCAAGGTACATCAAATTAAAGGTTTTTTTTACAATAATATCATGAACTTAATAGCAAAGAAAAGTCCTAAAATCGTGAATGATTCAAGCGAGCTCGTATTTTCCGTAGAAACTTTTCTTCTCAGGTAGTTGACAGAGTAAAGTTTGTAACGAATATTGGACTTGTAAATTCAAGTGGTAAGATTACAAATTATGTAAATCGGTGGGGGTATGGACATCTTCAGCTTCATGAAGATTGCATTAGACGAGAGGTTTTCTAGAATCATATTGAAGTGTCTGCGATCAGCAAATTCTCAGATTTTAGAGCAAGAGGGCTCCACCCTGCTGCAAATCTAGACAATAGCCAAAATTGTACCTAGCCAGAGAATTTATTACTTTCCGTTGTGCTCCTATTTTATGGAAATTGGTACAGTGATTTAAGTGTATGACTTGAGAGTACAATGGAACTTAGTTGTATTGTGTTTGGGGAATTTGTGCATATTGAACTGAATTGTAAACTAGTTTGGGTTTTGATTATGTGGCCTAATTTTAGTAGCTTGCTGTACTGTAGTTAATTTTAGAATAATTTTGTACAGTACACTTTTCTTATTTTCCAATTGCGTTCATACCTTCGTACTTTACGCGAATAAAATTGCCGCAACTGGATTTATCCAAAGGGTTCTCAAAGTTAAGGTGCCATCTCCACCGGCAGTAAATATAAAGGGGAGGCAACACCGCAAACGATCTCATAAACTCGGCTAAAATAAAAACGCCACTTCACTAAATTATCCTGAGATGCCATCAACATTGAGATGTCCCTTCGGCGTTTCAACTCATTCGTTAAATTCTTATACTGTTTTTTATGGTCGATAAATTTCGAATTTTTCGCTAGAATATGTCTCGTTTTTAATACTCGATAAAGTTTGCATTTATTATCGTGGTTATTTGACGGTTGGCAACATTATAAAGTTACGCTGCATAAATCAGGTTATGAAATTGCTTGTTAGCTCGGCGGTCATAAAATATTATGTTTACATGTTCTGGTTATGGAATGCTTCAAAGTAATTTAAAAGTAATAGTAAAGGATAATAGCCTAAGAATCACGTGAGCTGTTGAGACAGAGGTCTCGGCTTTAAAATGCGTGGATCTAAATTGAGATGGCAACTTTTACGAAAGCTGATTTTGTTCACTTTAAACAAAAAAAAACTTAACGATTCAATTATTATAACAATTTCAAAACCTTTTTAACCCAACAGAGTAAGAAACCAAGTGAAACTTACCCTATATCTTACCCCATAAACGGCCAGTAAAATCAATACATTAACTAAAATTCAACTATGAGCAACATCTTACGGCGAAATCTGATTAAAAGTTAGTTGGGTGATCGTTAAAATTGCAAGTGCGCCCGGGATGGACCGAGTTGTAAATTTAAATCACTAAGTCTGCCCAAGTTGGTCAAAGTTACTGTGAATTGGATTACGACATCGGCTCGGTACATTGGCCGGTTTTATGTACCAAACATAGTTGAATTAATTCGTGATCGATTTTGGATGAGGTTAGATAGATAAGGTAGTTGGGCTAGTAGATCTGAGATTAGTTAGAATATATGAATTGTGTGATTTGCTTAAAATGGAAGACTTAACAATTAAGATTGTTTTAAAGTCTTCATTAAATTAGTTACTGATAAACGAACAAATATTTTCAAGGGTTTGTAAAAAGTGTTTAATTCTATTTTTCACAGAAAAAAAGCTTCTTCAAAAATATTTTTGCAACTACCTCTTATTATCCTAAAAACAATTACACCTCTCAGCATTTTTTAAAAAAATCTTCCAAAAAATTAAAAGCGAAGGGTTAAGCGCTTATCACAAAAACCAAGGCACCGAAACGGAGGAAATAAAAAATAATCACCGCCGTTAGAGATTTTTATTCAAAATTAAATGCAAAATGGTTGAAAGGGCCAAACATTTAGCGCGGGGGTCGGCAGAGAGCCTCATTAGATGCCGATGGTGCTCGAGGCGCGTCCGGGTCTTCAAAAAAATCAGGTGTAGATACACCGATGAACTCGTTAAGGGAGTGTGTACATTTAAATAACAACTATACTCTAGAAAGAAACGGTCAAAAGTTTCAATTTAGAAGTGGGATGATTGAACTTTATTTGGAAGTTGTTTAGTTTAATTCGCTATATCTTTTTCTGTCCAGCAGAAGTTAGCACATAACCGTAAAATAGATTTGGCTATAATCTACCAGATCAAGCCAAATTATAAAGTACAATCATTATTCTGGGAAAGAACACGCGGGTAGAGCAACGACGGGAAGCCTGTATTATCTAATTTTCCAAGTTCCAACTATAATTTCGCGAAAACAAGATTCAATTCAAGACCTAACCCGGAAAAACTCACAAAACAGTAAGGTTAGTGGACAAGGCGCGTAATGATTGTTACACAGCAAGTTTTGAGAGGCGGCACGTGACTAAGCGCCCAGGCTACGCACTCCTTAACCCCACAAATTAAACAACTTTTCGATTCATTGTCACCTATTTCATTATTAGTTTAAACGTTTTAGCTCGTGAATTAGTTAATTGGTATTTTTTGTGAAGGTAATTTAAGTTTTAATTAGATTTCGTATTTTTCAATGTGACTTTTTGTCATTATAGTTGAATGCGCCTGGAAAGTCTGACACTTGACATTGGCGAAATCACTGATAAACGGTGGAAGCCACAAAACGAAAGGAAGAAGAAGAAGAAGATAGTTGAATGAATTAGTGAGGTTTTAAGTTCGATTTGTATCCTTGGTAAAATTTACTATGGTATACATGACTTTTCAGACCGTATAAATTCGGTCAGAAAAAAATTAGTCGAATATTTTTTGCAGTGAATAAGGAAAAATAGATATAGCTAATCTTACAGATTCCTTCATCAAAATATGATCACAATTATTCTCGTTTTCTATTATTATGTGCAATCATATTACTATAAACTTTTAGTCTAAACGAAGAAAATGAAAACAAGACGACCGATATGTTCTAATAGCAATTTTGTACAGCGACGGCCTAAGAAAATCAATCGACTTTCCCTTGCAAGATGGGCGTGAGAGACTGAAGTGGTCTGCAAGCACCTGGTCACCTTAGTAACAACAGCTTGACAATGCATTGTTTCAGACATTTTTGTAGTATGAGCTAGCTGGAAGAGGTCTTGATTTTAAGTGATTTCTATCGCGAGCCATAAGCGCCAATATTAATCAAAAAATATCCACGGTTTTTGTATTTATAGATATGATTGATTAGGAACTGGTGGTGGGCGTTGCTGTGTCCGTAAATCTTATAACATGAATTACAAGAGTAAGCTGCCACATTACATTGATTTAAAACTGAAACTGTTTCTAATTTTTTTTTTCGACTGCCTCGGTGGCGTAGTTGTATTACAATACGACTGTAAAGCTGAGGTCTCGGGTTCGATCCCCGGGTCGGGCAAAGTGATATTGAGTTTTTCTATTCAGTACCAGCTCGGAGGCTGGAATTTGTACCCGATATGGCGATAGGCTCGCCCCCTATCACATCATGGGACGGAATAATGGCGAAAAGTGGGTGCACTAGTTGCGCCTTTGCCTACCCCTTCGGGGATAACAGGCGTGAGTGTATATGTATGTATATCTATGTTTTTAAGGGGTAAAAAAAAACTGTGTTTGCCTTTTTCTTGGTCGTAACACTCTTGACAGAGTGGTCGTGGCCGTCATGTACTGTTTTTCGGAGCAGATGTAATGCGCCTTACGGTCTCTCGCCACATCTTTCTATTAGATGTTATTATCCTTATTATCACTTAATGTTATTTGCTACATAATTATACGGTTGTGCAAATTATTGTGTTAACACTAATATAGAGAAAAATTGTCATTTTAGTGAATTATAGCTCTATTCTTAGAACCTTTATTAAATACGTAACTTTAAAATTAAGGTAGGCCTTATTTGAGCCGGTTACCTTACATGTTATTGTTATACATGTTATAAAGTAACGCGAAAGGACGGTGCTCAGCTCGTGCTGGCCGGACGGTTGTTCCGAGCAGCGCTGGTTTATAGCCTTTCCTAAGTCCTAACTGATGTGTTATGTGGAAAATTTATAACCGTGGCCTACCAAGCGACAAATATGACCCCAGCGATTCGAGCGACCCAAGATATGTTTCATGTATAATTTTGATATTTTTGTCACAGAAAAAAATATATGGCAGTTTTACTGGTCCTTTTTCTAAGGTCAGTTAGGATCCTGGAGCATCGATACCTTGCATTCTCCAAGCGCACACCTACCTGTATAATATGGTAATTTATTCGCTGGTAATACACTAATTACCAGGTGAAGTAGTGGCTTAGTTACCCACTTCTAAATAGAATTGTATAGTAAAATATAGTTTATGACGTCTTAATTCACATGCTACAAACACTTTAGAACATAATAACAAACTGTAAAAATGTTTCAAGTTTCATTTTACTTTGTAGTCAGAAGTTTGAAACAATTTTTCGCCGAAAGCCAACTCGCGCTGTGTAAATAAATTTAACGTAAGGTGAATGAAAGTTGGCATAAAACGTGTCAAGTTAGTTTCATTTTTAACTAGGTATGCTTTCTTCACTTGGCACTCTAGCGGGCCGCGGGCGGGATATACTTGACAGAGGTGCCGAACTGTTGGCTCCAATTACATTGGTGTCGCCAACCAGTGGTGCACAATTCTTATCATGTTTATGTTGTTATGTAAGTATTTGTAGCGAAATTAAGTGATTTTTTGTGGTTATATAAACAATCTGACTAAAAATGATAGATTACAAATTGTCTATAACTATGAACATTTAATCTAGAGCCATTACCATTTTTTAAGAAATCCCGAAGACAATCTCACAAATGTTGTGGAAGACCAAATTCGCTTTAAACAGTGTTTTGTTGGAATTCCGGCATAGATTTTACCATGTTATTAGCGTATTAGTGTAAAAACAATGTCAGCTATATTGTGACTTAGTTTGTAACTCAGGGAACAACTATAGACTTATTTATTTCATAGGCTACTCTCATATACTTGATATACATGCAAACACACACCAGTTCACACAACTCTCACACATAAGTTATAAGCAAATAGCCGTTAAGGTCCACGCGGTCGAATAAGGGCCTGCGCACACGGATTTACGACTAGAAGTTGTGCCATTTACTTTGATAATAGGGAAAATTTGTCGCGTTGACGCGCTACTGACGGGTACAATCACGCTCGCAAATCTGTGTGAAGTGAATGTAGAAACTAGTTTTGAAAATGGTGTTCATCGAGCTGAGAGATCGTATAACAATATTACTGAAATAAGTTACATAACAAGACTTTCTTAGGCGCACGTAGAGCGACTTTTTGTTGTTGTAATCGTTTTTGGTTTGTGTGTTTGTTAACAATAATGATTTTGTGTTATTGCACTAAAAAGCTTTAATTTAGAAGCTTGCTTAAATTAAAATACATGAAGCCCTTATATAATAAGTAAAGCTTCTTTTTACCGAACGACGATAATGCTATAGAAATGTCGTTTCGTTTTTTAAACGCTACAATAAAATATCTATTGTAAAGTCCAAAAAAGATGATTTTATTTTTTTAATTATACAATAATTTTTCTCACATACTTTTTCACTCTAACTGTACTCCATTTGAAGGGTCAAAAATACCCATTGACCTTTTCTTAACGACCGTTTGAGCGACAGCCCACAAACCGACTTGTGTGCTAAACATACGTAATCGCACAAGTTTATATAAGTTTTTAACATCTATTGGTGGTCACTTAACGGAAAACTTGTCTCTTGGCAAAGTAAAAAGTGTCGTTAGTTGACATTACTGATAAAAGTAAAGGGTGTAGAGATATATGGTAGCATTTTTCTAGAACAATATCGCTTTTGGTTTGTTAGACCGCATCGGTTGTAGGTCAAAAGTATAATATTTTTTTAATTGAAATAAAACTATTTTGTGGCCAGCATTCATGGCCTTGGGTCATATAAAGTCTTTGAAACGCAGGGAGTAAATATAAATTAAAAAACCGCGATAAAATCCGCAAAATAGTTTTATTTCAATGTCTAATATTTGCGTAAATATAAGAATTCATTATTATATTTTTAAAACAACGTAACTAAAAAAAACAGCCATATAATAATCTGTTCAGTTATCGCTAAAATCCAATACATGTACATTACAGTCGGTTGATATGAAAAGCTACGAATTGACGGTTCTACCAACATTTTTTTTCTTTGCAACATTGTACTTGTAGTTTCCATAGAGAACTCTTTCCATAGCTTCTAATTGATTATCCCTTAACCGATATTCGCTTTTAACACTAATTATGAAATAACCCAACCCTTTGATGAAAACACTACTCCCACAATTACTTTTAATACACTGGCGGACACGAAAAGTGCATAACTATACTTTATTCAAATTTATTGTTGCGCAGTTTAATAAAGCCGGGACATCTCTGGGGACTGGGGTTGCGTTCACACTTGCACGAAAACTAATAAATGCACTGCGAATTGTTCTTTTGGTGCTTTAGTGGCATGTGTTGTAAATGGTTGCTTATGACTTGGTTTTATTAGGTTATAAATGCTGGCTGTTTTAATTAGATGTTGTGGAATTTTTGAATTTGGAATGTTGTTATGCGGTTTTTGATAATTTTAGTGAAAAAGCTGGCGTCCGTTGAAAACCTTTTGTTGGCCAGAATTTTGGATCATACTGTAGTAAACGTACATTTTATGATAAAAAACATGAATATCACACCATATCATACCATACCATACCAGCCCTGTATTATATACTGCCGACTGCTGAGCACAAGCCTCCTCTACAACTGGGAGGGTTAAGGCCTTAGTCCACCACGATGGCCTAGTGCAAGTTGGCAGACCTCACATATCTTTGAAATTCAGAGAACTTCTTATGTAAGCAGGTTTGCTCACGGTGTTTTCCTTCATCGTTAAAGCAGGCAATAATACATAAAGAATACACTCATATTCTTTTAGAAAAGTCAGAGGTGCGTGCCCTTGGGTTTTGAACCTACGGAAATTCGTCTCGGCAATCCGTTCCACCCCCAACTAGGCTATCACTGCTTTTTTTGACTCCTCAAACCACACGACGGACACCGGTGTCCATATATATAGGGTTTTCCCATACATGTATATATATAAGCGGGGCTTGAAGGGTTAAATATCGTGAAATATCACACGCAAGTATTTATTTTCTACATAAAAACTAAGTATTCCGTTAAAAACCACACTCTGATTTCCAATTTTATGCAAGCTTACATCTATATTAAACCTTCTATTTTACTCAAACAGATGAATCTTAACAAAACGCAGACCAACTCTATTTCAAAACCTTATGCCCGCATCAATCCACATTTCCCATCTATACCCTATAGCAGAAAATATGAAAACCCTCATAATTTCCATTTAAAAACATCCGGCCGCAGATGATCCTGCTCGGTGACTGTCAATAATAAGAAAGGGCAGGCAATTACGGGCCAGCAATCGATAGCAGCCTCCCAGCTACGTCTGCCGCGGCTACGAAGGCGCGTAGGCTGCTACGGGCTACGCGCTACGGCCACGAGCCGTGAAACTTAGCGTGAAATGAATGATTTTTCTTGATTTACGGGAATGAGACGCTATCTTTGTGCAGATTTTTAGTAGATAATATTTTAGGTCTGTTTTTGCGTGTTTCGTGAGAGCGTATGGATAAAAGATTTGATTTATTGTAATTGGAATGAAAATATCTTTTTATAAATTTTGCCCTACTGTATATATACATCATTATGTCATCGCTTTTTGTACATGTATTCAATCATTATTATTACTTCTACTATGAAATATATGTACAGATATTTTAATTCTGATTAAAGTTTTACTCCGATCTAAAATGCCAAATATTGTGGGTAAAATGTAATAACGCTAATCTAATGACCCCACGATACTGACACACACAGCAACCGGAAAAGTGCAGCTTGGAGGCTGCGCATAAAATGTGAGGGAAATATGTGATAAATTGTGAAAATTCTCGGATTTAACGTACATTGAAACCTCTAAGTGAAAACATTTCGAATTGAGAAACATTTTACTTTTTGGAATTGTTATATTTACGTTGAGTAAAACTATGACGTGATATTATGTAACTAGAATATGACATACAGATAGACCGAGCGATAACTAACAATAATTGTCTACGTAAGTTCGAAACATCGCAAACCATAGAATCGAGACTATTCCGAAATATATTTTGTCAATTTTCCATCAAGGCTTAAAGCGTGCCATCACACACTAAGAAAACATTAATGAACGACCGAGTCGCGTTTAAAAATATTGTATATCATACAAATTACGATTATTGTAATCCTAGACGGCGACCACTATTTATTGGGTTAATTGAATTAATAGAGTGGAGTCACGGAACGCAACCCCAAACCGACCGTATACTCAGCGTAATGGTGCCGGTAGGATATAAATATGGTGTCTAATGGGTCACGGGGTTTTATACGACCTTAGCTGTGGGAAAACAACTAAGTCAATCTATTGCAGAATGTTGGAAGCATGTTCAACTGGACCTAGGCGAACTATTCAGTTCCGTCTAGAGTATCTATCTTTTATATGTTTCGTGTTATTGCTTGTTGTACATTTTTAAAAGCTACGTACGTAATTGTTTATTTAATAGTAGAGAATATATGGATGCCTGAGAGTGTTGTAATTTGGAAGGTGTGTAAAACTTACTACTTAATTATGAATTACTTTATTGCAGTTATACTTCTTTAGGCGCGTTATGAAACAATGATGAGAGTGAAATTTTACGATGCGCGCGCATCATGAACGAAAAACTGTTTAATGAAAACCTTTTGATAAAAATGAAAAGTGAATATTAAATTAAGAAAATAATAACTATTCAAAAAATGAATAAACTTAAATTAAATTTTTGAATTTATTATATTTATTTACTTTTAAAATATTAAATAATTAATAATAAACATTTAAAAGTAAGAATCTAGTACAAATTATTCTGTATATTTAATTTTTGTATAATTTTTCAATTTTTACATAATTTTTCAAACTGAACTTTATTGACTGTGTTGACTATTCTTTTCCAGTCCTTTTATTATTTTATTGTTATTAATTATTTGAGTGGAATTAAACTATTTTTTAAAGATGCCAAAGAAGTATAACTTCTCACGCGCGTACATAAGTACACGCACCGTTTTTATTATAGCTCTTGTATCCGATGAGAAGCGACGATACGCATAATTAAATTCGCCATAATGGGTTGTTATAATGAATTTCGTCTCACGCAGTCTCATTGGTCTACAATACAATAATATCCACCCTGTATTATATACTGCGCACTGCTGAGCACGGGCCTCCTCTACTACTGAGAGGGTTAAGGCCTTAGTCCACCACGCTGGCCTAGTGCGGGTTGGCAGACTTTACATACCGTCGAAATTGTTTTTTGGAGAATTCTCAGGTATGTAGGTTTCCTCACTATGTTTTATTGTACCATAGTAATTGATAAACAAGACCACACGTAATAAGAAGTATATGTAACAGTACGTATAAGGTCTACAACATATTAAGACTAAATGAATAAAAAGAAACAAAGTAATACATCATAGATAAAAAAATGCATCATAAAACAACAAAATATTCCAACCAAAGGTAAAATAAATATATGCTCATACAATAAATTAGTTTTGTGTTCATTAATATAAACAGCCGCCCGTTTCCTTAACCTTGTAGAACAAAGGGAATGCTATGCCCATTTCTTATAGTTTCGTGCGCAGCGCTCGTAAGCAAGGAGTTTTTTTACCAACATTGATTTAAACGCAGAAACAATTGCACTGATTATACTGGATGGTTATTACATATGTAATCAGTGTAAGTTAAAGCATTAAGCGACGTGGAAAATGTAAATAAATCGTATCGCACGTATGAAAGTTTTTATTGTAATGCTTCCAGTAAAACAAAGCTTGGATATGTTAGGTTTTTTATTACCAGGAATTATTATAATTTACTCATATTATACTCCTATATGACTTGAGTTTTACAACAGTACTATATAAGTACTTAAATAAATTATAATACTTCATTTTAGACTACAAAAAGCCCAACAATGTAATAATATAAACAAAATAATTAAATTATGTTAATTATCACAAATCAGTGTTTAACAAAAATCTATTTGAAAGTTAAACGATTATCCAATCAACACTTAAAATCGCTGCACCCCTAAATTTACACCGCGTCCTTTAACCTTCAATAGGTCGCGGTGGGTCGTTATGACCCGGCACTAATTAATTTCGTGGACATTTGCGGCCGCAATAAGCTTATCAAACGTAGATTAGCGGACAATGGTCCACATTCGATCATAATGCCAGCGGCTTTTGTACTGGAGGGTTATAAACGTATCATTTGCACGCTAAACTAGCAATTCAACAATTTGTTAGGGCTGTCTTTATTTTAGTGTTAAATAGTGGTAATGTGGCGGCGGTGAATTAAATTGCGGTGTATTAATATGAAATATTCACGTTTTTTTTTCTGGCATCATTAAACCCTGACTTTATTGGTAGGGTTGGAGTTTTGGGTATTAATTAATTTGATAAAATATGTTTTATGAATACTTGTTTTTGTTGTGATTTCACTGGAAATGGATGGCTAGGAAAGGGTTGACGGCGGGATCATCGATAATTTATACTTTGAAATATAATGTCGCTGGTTTTAATTTGATGTGTAGCAATTAACAAAAGAAACAAGAATTACAAGCAATATATGTTTTAATAAAAAAATATTTTTTGTTGAATTTGTTCAACAAATTGGAAAAACAATTTTCTGATTTGGCAAATAAATGGCCGTGAAATCAGAATATTTGAATAACAATTGGTGTGGGTCAATCAGACAGCTGCGAACATTGGGACACTGAGGTTGGAGTGTTAAGTAATTCCTTTTGACATTTCCTCTTCAATTATTCAAGGCTCGTTTGCTTTTCCCAGCATTGAGATTCAAAGTAATTTAATAAGCCAGCAATTTCTATGTACATTTATTTGGGACCATATTAATTAATGTATTTTCTCAGATGAATTTTGGAAGTAAATACAGGGTCATTTTTACATTGCGTTACTAAATGAAACCACATATTCGTCTATACCTCTGCTAACAACGTGCAAAAAATATCAATGAATAACGAATACTTTCGCCAAAAATCCCGGTTGTAGTATTCCAATTTTTTTATCCTTTTGTAGTTTAGTGCAAATGTGGTGTGCGCGTAAGTGTATTTCTGACTGAAAGTGTAATGTTGCTGCTGCGAGGAATTCTCCTAAAGCAGTCATAGTGGTATTAGGGCGTGTAAACTTAAAGTTCTATTTTATTGATATTTATTTTGTTCGAAACCTACACTTTTTTATTTTATATTTATGGTTAAAATAGCATAATGAAAAGTGTTGTTTTCAACGAGATAAGTATGTGGTTTCATTTATTAAGACAATGTCAAAATGACCCTGTATATTTATATAAATTACAAAAGAAAATATTAAGTGTACGTTTTCGTACCTTTTATATTCGTGAAGATGAGGTTTATTTATAACTTTCCCTTAGCTCTTTCATGTATTATTTCGTTTCTTAGAATAAAAGTATCAGCCTTTTATATTCACAAGCCAGATTATATCTCTTTAGTAAAAAAATAAAGCATATCTGATAGAATCAACATGACGGACTCTTTCTTCAAAACGACTGGTAAATGGCCGATAATAATACCTCAGAAATCTACATAAAAATGTAACGTTTGCTAAGCCGCGTTTGGCCAGTGTGATGGACTAAGTCCTTAGGACTCTCAGCAAAAGAGGACATACGTTCACAACAGTGGGATATATTATAAAAATGTATTTTACATAACTCCGATGGCGAGGACGCGGAAGACCAAGGAAGAGGTTGCATGGATTGTGTAAGAGATGATAATATGAAAGAAAAGAGCGTGAATGTTGATGACGAAAGATAGAGGAGAATGGAAGAGAAAAACATGTTGCGCCGACCCCAAGTAATTTGGGCCCAGGGCAGGAAGATAATGATGTATTTTACATAACTCCATTTTACACAACGGTCAAGGACAATTTGCCGTTAACCCGAACGGCGAAAGGCCAAGTGATAATTTAAGTGAAAGTGAGCGGAGTAATTGATTACCAAGCCGACGCTCCGGTCTTACACGATCGGCTTTTAATAAGATCTTTAAGGTTAGCAATTTTACGGTTGAATGGGCAACTGTGCCGTTTAAAGGTCAGCCGTTTCATCAGTGGCTCCGATACAGGTTTTACTGTTGTTTTTTTGCGAAATCAGCCTATTAATATTGTAATATCTTGTTTTTAATATTCCAATACCTCAATGTAATTACGTTGAATGTAAAATTAACGTCCCATTGATTACTTTTCAAAACCCAAGGCACACTCTCTGATTTTTCTAAGTTACGTGTGTATTGTTTATCAATTGTTATTCGCTTTAACGGTGAAGGAAAACATCGTGAAAAAACCTAGATACCAGAAAATTCTTCATAAGAATCGCGAGGGAATGTGAAGTTGGCCAAACTGCACTATGCCAGCGTGGTAACCAAGGCCTAAACCCTCTCAGTAGTAGAGGAGGCCCGTGCTCAGCAGTAGGCAGTATATAATACAGGGTTGATTGTATTGCATTGCATGCCATAAACAACCTGTCTACTATAAACCATCTGTAACCTTAAAATAGGTATTGGAAATGAATTGTAAATAGGATATATTATGTATTCATGTTAATTAGTTAATGACACTTGGATTTTGTTAGATAATTTGGCTCGTGTTGTTTAATTTCGATTTGGTACGGGTCCAAAGCCGGCCGGATTACCGCAAATTAATTTAGGAGCCAGGTAATGTACTTTACCCTATTTTAATACGTTCAATAAATAAAATTAACGCTTTAACGCTGTATTTGTTATTATAATACGCTAAATGCGGCTGTTTATTGGTTTTTCCGCTTTATTTGTTTATCGGCGGCGTAATTACTTCAATTTTAAATGTATTTTATAATGCTATGTATATGCTAGGAATAATGTAACAATTTGTGAAGACTTCTGAATGTTACTAAGCGCATCACGCATACATCGATGAATGAGTTTGGATGAAACCTGTCACATATATCATCGGTATTCCAGAAAATAGGTATGGTGGAAAATTTACATTAGAAAAATACAATTACGGGAGTCAAGCTTTCGCCAAAAGCTAGTCATATATTTAATATTGACTCTAATTCTTTTTTCCAATACGCATGACGTCAACGCTTTCAAATTTAATTAATAACAGGCAAAATGAGCTAGAAAAGCCCAAAGATATGTTATCATTGATACTCATTAGACTGCATGTAAAATTCATAAAACACAGATAAAAATAGTTGCGACGTACAGCCCCGGTGTTTACACGTCAGTGCTGGTGGTCATACAATAACAAATGTTGATATGGTGAAAAACATACAAAAACACCAGACGAAAAACAACGACAGAAGGTGGGTGACAAACTACCGAAGCTTTGTGCGCTCCTGAGTGTGATGACTGCGCGGATTTAGTTTACGGATGTACAAGTGCATTTGGGGGTTAAGTAGATGTGTGGATACTTGGTGGGTGTGTTTAATTGAACGTGTTATATGTATTTAGGAAAGTTAAAAGCGAATAAATATGAATAGTACGTTTTAAAGTAAACTATCTGATTAATAAATATTGTAAAATTTTATATAAGTATATGTTATGATTCTTATACTAACTCGAATATACGACTTTGAAATAAAACAGTTTTACGATTTTTTTCGTGATAAGTTTGTTTAATTTTACTCCCGACGCTTCGAAATCTTTACAGCCTTAGGTCGGACTTTAAATAAGTATATATGTTTAAACATTTTATTTTTCCATTTCCTAAACATGGTATCGTATAAAGGAATTCAATATTTATTTTTATAACTAGTAAAATTATTTAAAATAACTAACCAATTAGCAACCGAAACACCACAAAAAGCACTTAAATAGCACTGCACAAAAACTGAATTGTCGCATGCAGTATCTTTGTGTTGTTAATGAAGCCCGTATAAATCGCCATTACAGCTATATTCGGTAGTACGTTGTGTCCGTACACAGTGGTATGTGGGCGGCTTTAATTACGCACAAACCGACTAAACAGTTCGAAACCGCATCATTCGTATGTATATATTGTGACGTCACATTTCACAATTTATTGACACAGTATACATTTACTCATATTAGTAATGCGAAAGTTTGGGGAAGATTTTTGGATGTTTGTTAGAAGTAAACGTCCTTAGACTATTTAATCTATTGACACGATATTGTAATAATGCGCAAACAAGTTTTTCTGCCAATCTGACGGGGGTGAAGTAGACACACGTATAGCACACATGTAACAAAAAAAAATCCACACGTGCAGTGCTGAATATAAGGTTGCTTTTACACAAAAACAACAAAAATCACAATTTCTGTCGAGCACCGCCATAGAATGGCGAATGAATAGAATGTCTTCTTCATAGAATGTCACCTATGTGACAGCGATCGCAAGTCACATAGGTTTTAATAAAAAGTTTATGACCTGCGCATGTATGACCAACGAAAGGGCTCGCCTGGTCATCCCATCTCCTTTGCATAGCTAGATACTTAAAGTAAACGTCGACTTGGATATATTTTTATATTGAACATAATATTATAGACTGTTTTTATCACGGAAAAGTTCACACTCACTGTACTATCATGTGTCTTCACAGGGCGGAGCCACGAGCGACGCCTAGTTGAATAAATTTCACAGCTAAATTACTTGTTAATATTATGACGTCACAATCCACTATTTATGGATAAACTATGACACATTGAATTTGTTTTACAGTTGAATTGTTTGCTGATGCGTCCATTGTTTGCACCGAACACGATTTACAATGTCTGACTGTACAAATTGAATGAGTTTGAGGGTCTGTTATTATTGCAATGTTTGCAAACAGATTGTCGAATTGTTTAGCGTGTTTGAATAATGGACTGGAAGTTCATTGCGAATTCGCAAATAGTAGTTTTTATTGGTAAGTTTCTTGATAGACTCTATCGTTCGTTGTAGAAAACTAGAAAGTATCCACAGTACATTTTGTTTTATATAACAAAGTACGGCACGGCATCATGCTTTACACCTTGAGACATGATAGGGTAGCATGAGTATCGCGCTCGATAACTTCGAATAGTAAACGTGTAACCATGGTTACGGTAAAATTCAAATGTATGGGAATTGACAGTATGAGTCTGTTTCATGACGTATTGTCAAACGAATACGTAAACGTTACCTTACTCTATACGAATATACGAAACGCGTGAATTCCTGCTAGGGGTAGAGGCCTTAGATGATGTCTTTCTACAATCGCTAACGTTTCGTTTTCATAGAAAACAATAAAATATATGCAAATATATCCTAGCCAGAGGTCTATCGCTAAGATAATATGACAGAATATGTTAAGTGTACCAACTACAAAGACATTCAACAGTGTAGTTATACACCGGACATAAGGCCCAAATTTTTCGTCCAAAAGTTATCACCAATTGGTAATGAGTCGCTGTCTTATCTGACTTATCTATGTGACAAGTCGACTCCGTATGCGCAAATTTTGTAAAGAAAGCAATCTTTTGGAAGGAAATATGCCCATTTGCGCATTAGGATTATGTTAACGTTTACGGTAGATTGACTTATTAACGAACCGGCAAACATTTTTTGTATGATTATTTTCCCAAAGTTCGCAAATTAGAGCTCTTTGACAAACTACAATTTCTTTCAAATTGAATTTAAGTTGAATACCTTACGGGGATTATCTATTTCTTGCTCAACTTCAGAACTTAACACCTCTATTCTGCATTACTTGTAAAAGGAGAAGAATTTAAAGTTACTGTACTGCAGGTTCAAGAAAAACGTAGTGTGGATAAAATTAAGTTATTTCAGCATAGACATACCTGCTAATTAAATTATAATAAGTTACTTCGACAAAACACCTTGTTTAAATTTGAAAATTCAAAACACCGTTGCAAATGTTAAAGAATGTAAATCAATTGTACGATGTATCGCATTTACAGCATATTTATAGTTCTCATATTTGTGTAAGAAATCCTCGATTTCTGTGAATGCAGTTACAATAAAATCCAAGAAGCCATAAAAGGAATTCTGAACAGTTTTATGAAAATCCGCTTCGATATCCTTGTGAAATCGTTCTATGTATCGAAAAGGTAGGTTTAAAATGGTTATTGCTATTTTAACCAAGCAGATTGATATTGCTTCAATTCTTATGCAGATCTCATATTCTTATATTACTGGTGGTAGGTCTCTCATATGTAAGAGTCCGCCTGGGTGGGTACCACTGCAATGTCTATTTCTACCGCCAAGCAGCATTGTGCATGCACTGCTGTGTTTCAGTTTGAAGGGCATTGTAGCCAGTGTAAATACTCGACATAACGAGACTTAATATCTAATGTCTCAGGATGACGAGCGCAGTGGAATGCCACACAGTACTTTGCAACTCAAGGTGCTGGATGGTGTTGCTACTGTTTATGGGTGGTCGTATCGCTTACCACCAGGCGAACGGCGTGTAAAGAAAAAATAATAAAAAAAATATACCGTGACAGTTTGGCTTATGTTTTATTACTAAATAGGAAACTATATCAAGAACACCTTCGCGAACTCTTATATATGAGTAGTCCTGACCAGTCTAAATATCTTCTCCAAAAGTACCTAAACTCCCGAAAATGGTAATAAATACCAAATTTCCCAGCACCGAACCACTATGAATATTAAAAATGGGAACGTAACAACTATTACTTGGTAGTTGGCTCGGCGCCAGCATCCCAAGATAATTTGATAAAAAGCGTCTCTCTAGCAGAGTTTAAGCGAACTCTATTAGCTATATTTTATGTGCTGCTTGCGATTGGCTTCACTTGGCTATATTTAACACCTTTAAACTTAATGTGCTTGTACAACTACACGTGGTTTTGTTTGGTTTTATTCTATAAAGTGGATTTTTGTACGGAATAAGCTAACTAAAACGATCATTGCCATTTTAGTCGTCATGCTACAGGAATTACGTTTAGTAATTATTAATTAGTGTAATTTTTGCGTGTATAAAACTTACTTATAATAATTTTTTTAATATTTCTACAATCTCTTGAATTTATGATATTAGCAAAATATTGTGTATTTGATAACTTTTTTCCTAAAGAAAGACAATAATAAATGTTGACTGGTAAAAAAGTTTACTCAAGATTTTTTCAATAAACGTGCCTATTGTGTTATAATGTTTTATAAACTCATAGTTATGTTTTCCTAGACCGATGCCCACAAAAGCGTGTATAATTCGATGAAAAATAAAAGTTAGTTAACTCTGTCTAGCCGTGAATGAAAACGCACGGATTACTATTGTGTTTTCAGTCGCAGCAATTTTTGCACGTTTTAGCGTGCGTTTATTATATGAAGTTGGTTATTTAATTGGGAAACTATACATTTACAATACATGTATAACTGATACCGAAAATAAATAGTAACACGTATATATCTATGATTATGGTTGTCTGTAAGAGATTGCCTCGAGCGATAAGACCGCCAATTGTACCACCCTTTTGCCTATATTATTTGAAATACTATATTACGTTGTGATGTACAATAAAGGTATAAATAAATAAAAAATATTTATTTGTTATCTTATTTCATATTACACGAAAACATATATTTCTGAAACGGAGTGGTTTAAACTCTAGTCAATCAAAGATTTACTGGCATCCGAGCCAAATGTATTTTTAAAGGATATGTGAGGCGAACGTAATGAATATAATGCAAAGACACGGCTGCAGAGACCTACATAATATTACTCATCTTATTTCTGTCATATTAGCCCAAGTGTACTGTGCCCAAGTATGAAGAAGATATTGGACCGATATTATTTTCGCAGTCATCGTGGCTATCGCTTACAGATAAAATTAAATTACTTTAAGTTTTATCCGTAAGATATAGATTATAGATCTATTCACGAGGTTCTAAGTTCTAATCCCGGATAAATAATTGAAATCCAAACATTCATCGTCACTAATTAGCAACCAATTAAACAAAACGCTGGGTTCGAAAACGTGATACACGCCCGTATAACCCTCGCTAATTGAATAAAAACCGCGGTTACCTAAACCCTACCGCTGTATATTGAATTTTAAACGTATTATGAGTTCGCTTTGTCTGAAGGTTATTTTTGTTTGTAGTTTCACACGGCGCGGTAGTGTGGATGATTGAGATTATTAAATTACTTGCCGTCGAGCCGTTCGTTTGTGGCAGGCTTTATTCACGTATTGTTTAAATTGAGTTGGAATATTTGGATATGAAAATGAAGTTTATGAAAACGGTATTCTGAATATTCGTTGGTACAGCAATTAGTAGTTTCCTGCTCCAAAATACAAAATATCTATTTCATTTATTGCCTACTTTCGGAGAATTAGTAAAGATGTTTTCCTTAGTACCCAGTTCAATAAAAATAATAACAGCCCTCTACTATATATTGCCCACCGCTGGGCACGGGCCTCCTCTACCACTGAAAGGATTTAGGTCCTAGTCCACCGCGTACGAGTTGGCAGACTTCACGTACCAGACTTCACGTACCTAGAAATTCCCTTTTTCTAAGTCTCAGATACCATGTAGATTTCCTCACGATGCTTTCCTTCACAGTTAAAGCGGACGATAATTATTGATACACAGTACATACGTAACCTTCGAAAAATCAGGGGAATGTGCCTTGGGTTTTGACATATCCGCCTCGGTCGTCTTTTCCCAACTACGCTATCGTGCACTTGTATAAAAAAAAGTAAATAACATCCAGGAATATTATTTACACTAACATTAATTTTCATAGTCGAGTCAATATGTTTTCCGTTAGACAGGTGGAAGTAAAGAGCTAGGACTCTTCAATAACGCCCCCTAGCGAATAAATCATCTTAATATTTAGGGATGCTGCACGTGCGTGGGGCACGGATGATATATCATCGAATTTGGAGAAAAATTTAAACACCTTTTAATTTTGAGAGGAGTTCTAACCATTTTTCTTTTTTTAAACCGTGTTCGTGTTATTTTTTTATGTCCATAGTTATTGGTTAAGTAGAAGTAGTAGAAGTAGTAGTAGTAAAGTTAATCCTACAATAATAAGTATTGGTTAAGTCAAATAGTACGAAATAAATGAAACTAAATAAAACTTAACAGGTTATTTTGTAATATACTATTAATTACACTATTATATACTACAATATACTATTAATTACACTATTAATAATCTTAGACAGATTTTTTTTTATCGAAACATATCTTTAATATAAATTATTTAATATACAATTTTAGAATTATATTTAGGGTATAATGTAAATTCAAGATTAGGTTTGACGCACTTGTTACCCCAAACAAACATCCAACAACTTTTAGTACTCTCACCTTTATAATACTAATATAAATTATCACTATTCATCGTTTCAATAAACCGCTAGTTCCGAATTCGGGCCGATTTATAAAAAGGATCCAATAATCAATGAGTTAAGTCCCGCGGGGGGACGCGGCGATCTCATTGGCCGATACAAATTGAGACGTGTCTATCGATAGATAGTCCGGAAGGTAAACCAAAGATATGTTTCATACTGGATGTGACTTTTTCAAGTCGATAATAATACCTAATACCACTAACAGACGATTAGATTTGGTATCATGCGACCAATCCGTCACGCGGTACAGTCTTCACGCCACACGATCGAACCGTACCATGCGACGTCTAGTTGTATCCAACCAAGTTTGATGGACAAGCCATCGAACCAGCCGTACCAACAATAATAATAATAATGTCCATCGAACCGTGCCCCACACGATGCGATATGGTTCAATGGCATACCATTTTAATGGTTCGGCTGTACCAAATCGCATCGTATGTGCCCACTTTTACTTTTATAGTCACCTTAATCAGGCACGGTGCAGTTACTATGTCAGAATCAGAATCAGAATCATTTATTTGTCAAACATAGGTACATATTACAGATCTTAAATAAATAAATTAGAGCTCTATGATTTGCCATTAAGGCGTACAAATATTAGGTTGTTCATTGATATTATTTTATTATATTTTAACATTTAAGATTAAAGTCATTACAAGTATGATAAGATTACAATATAAATTAATATTAAATTATTGAATTTAAATACTATGTCACAATAATTATTACATTACAAAATTAGAAAAATAAAAAACAAAATAATAAAAAATTTACAGTCACAATATACTTACATGTCAATAATTAAATTAAGATTTTAAAATAAAAATATTACAATATGTCATTTGTAGCTGTTACAAAATATTATTTATGCTCCAGTAAAAACTCTGTCAAATTATAATAAACCTTATCCACTAAAAAACTTCTTAACTGTTTCTTGAATACTGATATGTTCAAATCTTTTAATGCCTTAGGCAACTTATTATAAATGACTGGTGCCATACAGACGACACTATTACTTGTCAAGGCGGTCTTAGCACTATGTAAGCGTAGTCTGCTATTGTCACGTCTATTCCTAGGTACAGTATCAGCTAGACGTTTGAAACGACCGGGGTTGGATTTCACAAATACAGCTATTTCTAATATATAAATACAAGGCAATGTCAATATTTTGTATTGTTTAAAATATGGCTTACAACTGTCATTAACTTTTAATCGGAACATAGATCTTATGCATTGTTTTTGGGCTTTAAAGGCTATTTCTTTGTTGGTAGAGTTACCCCAACGTACGAGTTGTCGTACTAGAATAAGTAAAAAAAAAATAATACACATGAGACCACATCCAGCAAAGGTCGTTCTGAGGTCCACAAGGTCCCGAGGGTCCGCGGCAATATCATTAAGGAGTAATAACGCGGGATATTGTTTTGACACGTGGAACGAGATTTTCCGTCACGTTTGTTTGTCCAAACGATTGCTCAAACCCACCTTACATTGGGTGAAATTGGACAATTTTGATACGTATCACAAGTTTCAAATAAGTTAGTAATAATATTATAAATGGGTAGTTTGTGGGCTAGTTTACGTCGTAGGTTATCTATTTAAATATATAAATAGACATGTAATTGCAGTTTTAGATTTTTCTAGCGTCTGGCATACATAATCCTCTAGCTACGTAGCAGCATAAATCGTACTGTATGTGTGACTGCCGCTGCGGCTGTCAAAGTGAATTATCAACTAACTTGATTCCCATTAGTCAAATGCTTTAGCAATTTCAACTGTCAGCTTCATACTACTGTAGATTTTCTCAGCAACAAGTTCACAGCGTTTGCGCGACACCTTACTTCTCAAACGCGTGGAGAATATAAAACGTCACAGCGCCTTTACAGGAACTTTACAGTCTCTATTCCTCTTTTTATAGTCATTAAAACGCCAAGAGATAAGAATACAACTAAATATCTATAGTGAAGGTAAGTTTGCATTTAGAGTAAAACCTGTACATTTGGTTATCTAACTTGGGTAACGCGCCGACACTTTTTGCACTCACCTTTACTTTATGTTAAAATTCTCTGGAATTAGGGATGGGTTATTTGTCGATGTTTTTTAAATTAAGTTAACTTAAATTTTTTACAGCAGATATTTATTTGATTATTTATAATATCATCTTTACCGGAATTACATCCAATGCGATACATATTCATAATCATACAATATAAGCACGGATAGCTACAGGTCGGTCGGCCAGTCCTGTTTGTGATTTTTTCTGTAGAAACAAACCAGAGCATACATATTATTTTTTAACGTGAGGGAAAATATATTTAACATTTAAGAATCGCAGCTTCGCCATCGACAACTTCTATTAACAAATTCAGCACATCCCTAGTCCCAGTGCGGGCTTTTCGTAGCTTCTTGAATTGCAAATTTTAGCCATTCTCTATGAACAGACGGGCTCTTAATTTTTTATTCCAGTGCTTCACAAGAAAATTGTATCGTATTGTGCATTTATTATTGTTATTTATGTTTGTATGAAAAATCTGTGTAATGAAATACAAAGAAATTGTAAGCTGTCGCTTGCAATAGTAATGAGGGCTTAAAAAGAAATTCGATATAATTGTAACGAATCAGACATTTGATAAATTATTATAGGAGATGTTATTTCATTAAATAAAGTGTTCTACCAAAAAAATTGTGGTAACTATTCCTTTATTAAGTAAATGTATTGAATAATTTATGAATAACTAGCTTTTACTCGCACTTTCGCTTGCGTGAAAGAGTTTTTCCGGGATAAAAGTCCCGATATAGTATATTTTTCCGTGATAAAAAGTAGCCTATGTCCTTCCCGAAGTCTCAAATTATCTCCATACCAAAATTTCGTTCGGTAGTTTTTGAGTTTACCGCGTTCTGACAGACAGACGCGGCCGCGGACGTTGTTTTATAATTATTATGTACGCATACAAGGCTTTAAAGCAAGTTCATAAACAAAACAAAAAATATTTTTTCTACGAATTTACGTCATTTGACATCACAAAAACTATGGTCTATTTCCATTACCCATTTTTTAAAGTCACAGCTTTCAACACTTTAATGCATAAACTGTGATTTCACTGGAGCGTTGGCGTTAACCCTCCGCTGCAGGTGTTGTTAGCGCATCACTTATCACATTAACCCTGTCGTGCCACCGCGCTGTAATTGGAGGCGCGTAAACAGGATAAGCGCGAGACGCTCGCTAACGAGTCCACCCGATATAGAAAAAAGATATTTTCGATAATGCAATTAGCTGGTGTGAGTTTTTATGGCGGTTGAGTACATTTTTATGCTTACTCTACGTTCCAGTTTTGCTATTTACTGCATAATTGAATTAAGCAGGATAAGGCGCGAAATTTGTTTAGTATTCCCAGGAATTCAGAAGTTCTTCAGGTATATTTTACACAGTTTGTTGTTAATTAATTTATTATGAATGTCCCAACCAGAGTTAATGTTACATTACATAAATATTTAATCAGTATTAATGGTGTATTAAAATATTGATATTACTTTAGCTTTGTGTTCAGGAATAGTACTATTACTAGTTAAAATATTACCATTAACAATCATAGCAATAGTAGATAGGTTTATGATATTAAAACGATTTTTACAAATAATATCCAGCAACACTAGCATACATAGGTATTGTGGTAGTGAATCCCCCGGCGTGGTTCGTTAGCCGTCTGTCTTATGACATTAGCGGTCTGTTGGGCGAGCACGTAGCGTCTAACGTCGGTCTGTACGACCGGACCGCTGCGGTGAACGGTTAAATTTGTTACATAGACTTATTATATTAATTGTTAGTTCCTAAAATGTAAACTTTATGTGTACTGCTGTATTATTTTTGTCACTAGAATTATTGTTAATATTTTATAGTAATAATGACATTATGTTATAGGTACTAATGTATGCTGTATTCCCAATTATAAAGCATTGTTTGACATTGCACTACACTTGTCACACAAAGGTATTAGATGGTAAGAAGTCATCCTATCTTACTAATGTTATAATCGCGAAAGTTTTTATGTATGGATGTATGTTTGTTACTCTTTCACGCAAAAACTCATCATCAAGATCATGTGCTGGATTAACACATAGGCTACTTTTTATCCCGGGAAAATATAAAGCGGGACTTTTATACCGGACGAACTCACTCACACGGGCGGAGTCACGGGCAAAAGCCAGTTTACAATAATTCTAATTATTCTTGGGGTTCGGTTAAAAATAATAAGAACTATTAAAAAGAAGTAGAAAGTTATATTAATAAGAAGAATAGGCAACAAAAATACTTGCGAAATCCAGTTATAGAAAACTTACATGAATAGAAATGAAGAATTCGCGAACTAAACTCGAAAACTCATTATCAACATTAATTGGAGTTTCAAAAAGAACACTGAACTTGCACAAAGAGCCATTACTTTAAGCTCATTATATTTTTTTTTGCTAAAACGCAACTGTTGCGCGGACAGCGGGAGTAGCGCTTAAAAGCGGTGCCCATCTTCAGAATCGGCTCATTAGCGCGAGATCATCACTTGTCTCATTAAACGTGCTACCAATTAGCGGGGTCCGGCTAAAAGCGCTTCATAACGTACAAAGCGCACAGAAGCCCTAAGATAGTATAATAAATTTTTGAAATTTGTTTTAATTTTTTGGACATATTTGTAGTTACGTATGTTTTGTGAGTCAGCTACAAAATTAGTTCAAAGAGGTTCATTGTTTTAGTTTATTCTCTTTTATTAATGGATTTTGACCACTAAAATATATATATTATTATTTTTATCTGCGCATACCAATATACTAATTAGATATAGATTGAAACCTATTTTAGCCTTACATTTTGGATAATATATTTATAAAACAAGTTATTATTTGTAAACGGCGCTGGTTTCTTAATAAATAAATAAAAAAAAAAAATTCATTAATTTAAATAGTTGCTATTGTTAAATTGTTTAATTTTCTGTTATGACAGGAATACAACTAAAATTATACTATTTATTAATAACTATAAATCATTACTAAATACATTTTAAAATTAACACTGAGCTACAAATGTTACAATCTATAATTTGAATAATAATTTAGCTAAAATGGTCCACATAAATTCGGCTTTTAATGGACTCAAAAGATTCTTCTTACGCAGCCCTTCGATTTTGCTGCTAGGCCAGGCTAGACCTAGAGAGTGACCTTTCTGTATATTATTTTCTTATGCTGTTTAAATCATGGCCCTCGCTTGGTCCGTGACAGCGGCCATTAACTCCAAGCATTATCGCAACCATCGTTTATTTTTAAGAAGTTTCTACAAGTTGCACCAGTTTATTGGATTCCTCATTATTAAGTTTCCTTCTCGGTTTAATGATCGATGTTATTACTGTTAATGTTTCTTCGTTAGTTTAAGAACCGTTTTATCTTCTGAGTTGTAGTTCCGTCAAGAACATCTATGGTGCGTATACTGTATCAGTGTATTTTTTTCTTTTTGAGTACGTTTGATTATTATTAAAGTATCAGATAGGATGTTTTTTTATTCTTGGACTATTCATTGTAATTATTTATTTTGGATTCAAGACAGATGAATAAATTAACTGAGACAGAGCTATTTTTTAATTTTATTAGATACCTATTAGGAGGACAGCTTAAAGGCGCATGGTTGATTCAATAAGATCACGATCTATCCTTTTCAGTGGTGACATTGATAGATAGTTTTTTTTTTTCAGAAAAAAATATATTTTAAAAAACAATTTAAACCTGCTCATTTCCTAACTTCCATAGCTTAATTAACTTTTACTGGTGCATAACCTCCTCCTCGGCTCCTAAGGCAACGAGGTTATTTTCAATAAAAATATATTTAGTTCATTGCTGTTAGCTGCCTACCTTCCCAACGCCGGTAGGTTCCTTGACGCCGAGCCGCCTCAACAGCGCGGGCGGCGGCGGCGGTGGCGCGCGGTGTATCGCTGCACTGAATCCCGCAGCTTCGTCCTCGCGCCGCCGCCGTTCGCGGTGCGGGGACCCGCTCGCGCATTTCGTTGATGTTCTGGAACAAGGGTTAGGTCTTAGGTAAGGTTTGTTTGATATGCTTGAACTCCTTTGACAATTATTGGTAATAGTAGTTTGAAAGCCTTGAAAGTAAACGGATAGTTAGTTATTGAATTAGTAATAGTGTCTTGTTTTACTATATTGAGCGAAATTTATACGATAAATGATTTATTGTTAAAAGAATTATTTGTTAACTAGCTTTTGCCCGCGGCTCCGCCCGCTTTAAAAAGTTTTTCCGGGATAAAAGTCCCGCTTTATATTTTCCCGAGATAAAAAGTAGCCTATGTGTTAATCCAGAACATGATCTACCCGTGTGCCAATATTTCATCGAAATCCGTTCAGTAGTTTTTGCGTGAAAGCGTAACAAACATCCATACATCCAAACATCCATTCATTCATCCAACATTCTTACAAACTTTCGCCTTTATAATATTAGTAGGATTTATTGTTAGTAAAACTAATAGTAATTATGCCTGCTGATGACGCATACTACGATTATAATATTTATGATGATTTCTAGATATGTTACAAGATATAATTTAGGTAGTTAAAATATGTAAGTAAACGCAAATATTTAATAACCCAATAATTTATGAAGCATAGTTGTCACAGATTTGATTAAGGGAACAAAGCAAAACAATAGATCAGTCTGCTTTGCATATTTACGACGACCATTTCGTGGCTCTACGATATTAATTATTGCTGAGAATGGCTTAGTTAGCTTCCAACTCGCGAGACGTGAAATGCATAATTAGAAATAACTACGCTAAACCCAAAATAGTTGAGATTCGCTGTTTGCTCTTATAAATTTCAATAATAGAAATGTATTATATGTACTGGTATTTTTTTTTTATCGTAATGAAATGAGGACGGAATTAAATAGGAAGCCAAAGCAATCACGGTTTGAAGGTTTAAAAAAACAATGAAATACCGGAAAGTGGAGTATTATTTTAGCGAAGAATCTGGGCTAGGAGCTTGGTGGAGCGCCATCTAAAATAGTGATTGAATTTCCGCGTCCGTAATGAAAAGATAATATGAGAGGTATTTCAGTTATTTGATTGTATGATTGACCAGCTAGGTATAAGATTTTTCGGTCACGAGTTATGATTGCAGCTGTAAGGAGTTCAGAAGACTTAAACAAAAATACAATAGTAAAAAACACCAAAGTGTCAAATATATTTAAGTCTATGCCTTCATTCTTTCAGCCATTCAAGGCAAATGAATGCAACGTTTGGGGAACAAAAAAACATTTAACGCAAACCCGTATTTGCAAAAACACCTCTAAACAGTTAAACATAGTCGAAGCGGAAATAAATGAACGGTACGTGCCGTCTCGAGTGACCTTTTTACATTTTTCAAAAATTCGCCCCGCGTCAATACCGCACTGGCGTCTGGGGGCTCGCCAGACGACCGGATTCCTTACAACTGTTTT
Source organism: Lapara coniferarum (assembly GCA_949316025.1). NCBI lineage: Eukaryota > Metazoa > Arthropoda > Insecta > Lepidoptera > Sphingidae > Lapara > Lapara coniferarum. Next base: position 3,376,494 of record OX438922.1, read on the forward strand.
TTATTTTTGTATTTGTAAAGGACAGTGAAAATATTCTTTATTCAAACTGTTTAAACTTGACGAAGTATCTAGTTTTCTTCAAACAGAAAGTGATGATTGTATTATGTTTTAAGTGTTATTACATCAGGAGCATCTTATTCATACTGTATGCGTTTTCACTTACATCGGTGGTTGTCGCTTAGAAATCCGTATGATTCCGTGTTAAGCTGATGTAGTATCTGAGGCATATAATTTTTTTAATCATAATTTTTATTCCGTCACAGTACTACGGAATTTCACTAGTCAACCCTCAATTTCAGTCTCATCAATTATGCGATTTTGCGACTCTTCGACTTTTAGTCCCCCGTGTGCTCGGCACGTAAAAGGGCCGCACACGGATCTGTGATGGATAGCGTTTACGTGTCGACTGACGACATAGCTCGTATTTTATTTTAATGCCATCGGCGTAACGCCGGCTCGGCTCGCGGCGCTGCGACGCGGGCTCAAATTGAAAATTCTCGCGCTGTTGATATTTGAAAAATGTGCGTGAGCTGTTATTTTCATAATAGTTTTACCTTAAACGCGGTTATCAAGTGTGAATTATATTTTTATCGGAAAATTTTCAGTGAAATATTTGTTGATAAGATGCAAAATTCATGTAAGCACTTTTAACGGTTTTCCTGTAAAATATGTTAACATAAAACAGAAGCATCAAATAATAAAAAATATCGGAGAACACAGTAGGTACCTACATGAAATGTTGTTAAATTATAGTCATAAGTATGTACTCTTAACTGGACTGCTATTTGCAGATTATAGATATTGCAATTTATTATTATTTTTCTAACAAATAAAGATTATCTCCTGACCTTATCCCTTATTTGTAAACTCCATTCGAGCATGCATTACTTAGCGTGCATGCGTCGCGTGTCGCACTGCCCAAACTATTAACATTCCTTTACGAATTCTTTGGATGTTACGGCTTCGGCTAATGATAACCTTATCACGGCTTATTGATGGCCTATTGACTAATCTAAGTAATTGAAGGGCACGTGAACACATAGGGGTGTTTGATATGGGGGTGAGACTGCTTATTGCCAAGACAGTTCAATCCCTAACTTTATAAACAATGTAATAACTCACACAATTAGACTGGAAATTATTTTGTTAAACTGCGGGTGCACTGGTTGCCCTTTTACCTACGCTGTTGTAGATATAGACGTGATAGCCAATCGTATGTTTCACGAGAATGCTGAAGACTGAGATGCGGAAGAGATTGAATAGGTAAGCGGAATCCGGTAATAAGTCGATAATATCATCATCGTCATCAGGTAAAGTTCACTGTTGAACATAGGCATCCCCTAAAGATTTCCATGTAAAAATATATCTTTGGACCAACATTTTACCACAATATATTTACACACACACACACACACACACACACACACACACACACACACACACTCACGCCTGTTATCCCCGAAGGGGTAGGCAAAGGCGCAACTAGTGCACCCACTTTTCGCCGTTATTCCGTCCCATGATGTGATAGGGGGCGAACCTATCGCTATATCGGGCACAAATTCCAGACTCCGGGCTGACACTTATTAGAAAAATCTAATACTACTTTGCTCGACCCGGGGATCGAACCGAGACCTCAGCATTGCAGTCGTACTGTAATACAACCACGCCACCAAAGTCCTAGGTATTAACAAAACAAAAAAAATATATTTAAAAGAGCAAAATATTAAAATTTGTTCAACAAACCTATATTCTTAAGGATATATATCAGAAGTTGAAAAGTTCCGTGAATGTCTAAGACATTTCATGAATGGTCTGCATGAAGCTATGACATAAGACGGAAACTTTATGTTACGTTGCAATCCGAAAGTTTTCCTTCGAGTTGAAGAAGTGAGTCATGACAAAACACCAGCTGATGTTTACTCATTTCATGTAGAAATGTAAGTTCTCATGACTTATGAAAGGCGTTGAAAGGATTTTATATTTGAATGACGAGTTGCTGGCCTGCTTAATAGTATTTATCGACTATCCATAAACAGAACTCATAGGTAGATTCTATAGCTTTGAATGAAGGCAAGTAATGTGACATTAGATTCTATGTAAATTTCCGTGGAGGTCATGGGTTAGGACAAAGGTATACAAAATCTAACTTATGTAGTAAGTGCGAGTACCGAGTGCTCTTTCCGTTAGGCTTATGTTATGAAGAGTTAGCCTTTAACAGAAATATCTGAAAATTGGGACCTAAACTTCACTATTTATTTATAGGATCATCAACGTAACATTGGCAAGATCGAATACATTACCATAATTATGATTAGGGTTAAATGTTATTACAAATTATAGATGATCACACCATGGAAAGTTATGAATTTTAAAACGTTATCTCTACATTATTGAGCTGACATTAAAAACAAATCACCAAAAAATAAAAGAAAGCCTTTCTTCTGCTAGCGAACTAAAAGTATAGTAAGTATATAAGTATCAATAATATCGCTTAGCAAAACGTGATATTTTCTTTAAAGAGGCATATTACTGGAAGACAAAGCGCTCCCCAAATGTGGCCCTGTGTGATACAGATCTTACGGTTTCAAAGGACATTTTGTGATGTTACTTTATGCTTTGGACACAGTTGCTGCGTACTTAGTACACGAATTAATATTTTTTTATTGTTTTGTATTTTTTTTATCATTATACTTAGTCGGAGATTCGAAGCATTGAAATAAAAAGTGTAGAGCAATACATTAGGTTCAACGTTCAAGTTCTGGCTATTTGATTTTCTACACTAACATTACGAAGATAGATTGTAAGATTTTGGGTTTCTCTTATCAAGTTACCCTGAAATCAGTCACTGAATCCAAAGAATTTTTTCACTAACAGAAAGCTACAATGTGTCATTCAAATTTCAAATGATTACAAATAGAATTGATTTAAAAATTCCACGGATTAAGTCCTACAAACAATATTAATTCAACTTATTTTGATTGTAGAGGTAGACAAAAGCATAACTCTCCAGCAACGTTCACAACTCAGACAAAGTTGCCTTTCTGTACATTTATCAACTGTCTCGATTTCACGGGACGCCGGTCACAGTGCAAACAATCCGAAAAGGTCTACTCTTGACATTTGATAGAATGCCCTTCGGACCATGAATAAGCCCGCGTCTTATACTTTGGAAATCATGTTTTATTATTTTTGCTGTTCAAATTTTATTTCTGAAGGGATCTCTTGCTGTTTTCAATTTGGCCTTTTCACTGGATTTTTGTTTTGTTTATTGATATTGAATACGCTTTGAATTTGAAACTAAAATAGATAATGCTGACTACTGACTGACTGCTGTGGAATTGAATAAAATACACGAGTCCTTGGTTTTTGAAATCAACAATTTTCGGTTTTATTTTTCTTACAGACATTTTGCGACGTGAAGTTATTGTCTGTCTGTATCGGTGTAACAATTTAGTTGTAACGCATCATGAATGAATGATCACAACGGAATGGTCATCGCAATATATTTATTTGGAAATAACAATAACTTGTTAAAACGTCGTATTTTATACATATTATACTGATTTTGGCTGGCTTTTATGGTGTGATCGGAATGTTACTCATTCTGGCATCGCAAACTGGCTAATTATAATATGTCTTAAATGTAAAGAAGCTGATGTGTTATTATCGTGTTTACATTTAGACAAATTGTTTGAGGATAAAATATCTTATAGAAGTTAATGTCCATCAGTCGCCGCGGTCGCCGAATTCCATCAGATCGAATAAGTTAATTGTGTACTTGCATGTACAAACGAATACGTATGCAACTGCAATTCGCGTGACACTCCTCCAATTAATTCCCATAAAGCATTTAACAATTTTTTAATTCATTACACTTAATGGCGTCAAATGGTGGTATAAACTGTTTTATTTACCTTCGTGATTCGTTATATCGCTGAATTACTTTTGTCAAGGGCTGTCCCTGACGAATACATTAAAACCGCTGTAAGCGGGGACATTACATATTTTATGGACGATAAAATCGCATGCGTGACTTTGTCCAGATAAAAAATGATTAGTATTTTTTAAATGTATACTGTTGGCTACTTCTGGAGTATCATTGTTTGTTGAAAGAAGGCGGATAATTAATTATTTGAAGAAGTATACTCTCATGATAAAACATCTATGGTGTTGCGTTCAGAAGATGACAGAAAGGTACAGTCGGTGGTAAAAAGTATGTGCACAAATTCTGCACGAATAATACACATACACATATATATACATATACACTCACGCCTATTATCCCCGAAGGGGTAGGCAGAGGCGCAACTAGTGCACCCACTTTTCACCGACATTCCGTCCCATGATAGGGGGCGAGCCTATCGCCATATCGGGGACAAATTCCAGACTCCGGACTGATACTGAACAGAAAAACTCAATATCACTTTGCCCGACCCGGGGATCGAACCCGAGACCTCAGCTTTGCAGTCGTACTGTAATACAACTACGCCAACGAGGCAGTCACACACAATATACACACAATAATACACAAGTCTTGAATTCTCAGTTAGGGAAAATTATTGATTTTGTAGAGTGTTATAATTTCATTAGCTGGCTGATATTTGCATTTGTGCTTGATATGGGCCTATTCACATCATGAGACAAAATTAGCTCGGGAAAAAAGTCATGCAGTTGCATACCTGCTGACCCCTTCAGGAATACGATGGTTACGTTGTTTAATACGTTTCTACAGTCCCTCGAATAATAAACTTTAATGAATATTAGGCGTTTACTACCTCAGAGATTGTTTCTATACCAACAGCTGAACCCTATTATAAATAATATCAAAACAAACACGCTACAAAGTTATTACATTCAAACATTTCAACTTTTTACACCTTTTATTTGAGGCAGACGATTTTTTTACTAGCAACACTGTGTGGCAGGCGGCCAAATACTGGCAACTTTTATTTACTGTCCGTGAAATGAATTTCGAACGAGGAAGAACTCTATTATCTTGCAATAAGGATTCGTTTGAGCATTTAAATTGACAAAGATAGGTTAGCAGTGAGTATTGTTTGGTAAAATGATGGCAATAAATATAAAGGAAGGCTTTTAGGAGTATCCAATAGTGTATGAGCCTTTCAACTTGTGTAACGGAACTAAAATAAGTTCATTCTTCCACTTGCAATGTTCGTGGAGCGTGATAGTTGGTGACATTGTGCCGTGTTCGTTTCCTAAATGAAAGGCAAGAAAAAAGAAAATCGGAATAGAAAGCAAAACGAAATGAACAAAGGATGTTTCTATATAATTGTAATTTAGGATACATCAAACAGGCTACATTTTGCTATTTAACTGGTTATCTAGATACATTTTCTATAGGGCTCTCTGCGATGAAAATATCCTCCCGAAGATCTTGAATGTATAGGGTTATTTCCTATGTTTGATTTTGTACATTATTTTATACTAACAGAAAATAGTACGCAAAATAAATTCTTCTGTGAAATCAGCATCAAAATTGGTTGAAAAATAAAGCAGTTATTCATATTTGAAATATTGTTGTGAGTAAAAGTGGAGACGTGGAGGGGATATAGCGCTATCTCTTTCGCACTCATGCAGCGTTATAGTCCGCGACTCTTGGTGACGTCACCGTCTAATATTACTGTTATTTAACAAATACCCCTTTCACCAAACTTCAAAGCTTTCATCATTCATCATCATCAGCCATATGACGTCCACTGCTGAACATAGGCCTCCCCCAAAGATTTCCAGATGGACCTGTCAAAAGCGGCCCGCATCCAGCACGTTTCTGCGCTGGATGCGGGGATGATGCTGCGCGTTTACCAAGTCATCGGTCCACTTTGCAGGTGGACGGCTGACGCTGCGCTTGCCAGTACGTGGTCTCCACTCGAGAACGTTTTTGCCCCATCTGCCGCTAGTTCTTCGAACTATGTGCCCTGCCCATTGCCACTTCAGCTTGCTTATCCGTTGGGCTATGTCAGTGACTTTCGTTCTTCTACGTATCTCTTCATTTCTGATTCGATCGCGTAGAGAAACACCTAGCATAGCCCTTTCCATAGCTCGCTGAGTGACCGTGAGCCGTATAAGGCGGCCCATAGTCAGAGGCAACGTTTCAGTGCCGTATGTCATCACTGGTAACACACATTGATTGAAGACTACGACTGAGGACTGAGGTATTTTGGACGAGAAAACCTTGCTTAGTTTCCCGAACGCTGCCCATCCGAGCTGGATTCGCCGATTGACCTCTTTATCAAAGTTGGACTTGCCTAGTTGGACTACTTGTCCTAAATAGACGTACTCGTCTACAATTTCGAGAATTGAGCTCCCAACGGTAATCGGGGTAGGCACAACATGAACATTCGACATGATCTTGGTCTTGTTCATGTTCATCCTGAGACCCACCAGTTGAGAAACTCGGTTGAGGTCACTGAGCATTGTGCTCAGACACTCCTCTTTAGAACAGCTTCATAACTTACTCATTGTTGCCCTCATTTTGAAAATTATTATACCGTTAGATTTTGTATGGCATATATTTTTGATAAATGTATTAAAAAAGTAGTCAACTACTCTATTACCGTCATTACCTTTAGTAGTCCAACACAGTAACAGTGAATGAGTAGCTCTCTAGCTACGTACGTACCCCGTTTTTACTCCTATTTGCCCTTTCCTTTCTACTACGTCGTCAATATATTATCCCTGATTTCATTTGGCATCGTGTTGATAGGCTAAACTTAGTTATTATCAGGACCTACTTGGAATATTAACTAGTTTTGATACACGTAGTATCTTCTAGTTGCAATATATTGACTCTCTTTTATATGAATTTTGACTTTCTAATTCCGAAAAAAAAGTCATAAGTGAAATCAATAACAATTATTTGAAAACTTTTGGTCCAAATTTCCTTTATAACAAAAAGTATTCTAAAAACAACAGTTTTACTATCACCTAATTATTATATAATTATTGTAGCATGATTATTGTACTTCAAACTATCGGTTGAATAAATGAAATCTCATTTCGATAAAGCCATTTGGCTCCATTCGTTAACGGGCTATAAATTTTTAAACACACATTTGCTTTTATAATTTATAATTTCAATTCACGGTCAACTTTATATGAGTTCGAAAGGTTAGACTTTTAACGTTTTATTTCAAATATTGGGCTAAAAATTGCGCTTGATTTTAAAACAATGTACGTATTTTTTTAAAGTTTGAATAATTTGTTCGATTGATGGTACTGCGCCAAATATAGTACCATTTTAAATCTTGTCCACTCTAGATTTTTCTTACGGTCTAATGGGTTTTGGTATTCTAAGCGCTTGACACTCGAAACCGACAAAAAGGAGACAAATGGTTTGCTTGAGAATGGTTATTGATGGCTAAGTACTTTGTCCATAGATAAAAATATACATGTATACCTGAAGACACACAAAAAAATCATTAAAATCGGTCCAGCCGTTAAGGAGGAGTTCAGTGACATACATACGCACAGCAGAATTATATATATAAAGTATCTAAGGATCGGATACACTACTAGTTGTACCTAATAATAACAATTACAGGGGCCTTTGCCAAGTTGCCTTTCTACAATCTCTTAGACGAATAGATAACAGAAAAAATGTATGGGTATGATATTCTTTCGATAAGTCTATTCCTAGAATACGTCATTCTTATACCTAAGGTTAACATTAACTATTGTAGAGAGGCATCTTAGTTACGGCCCTAGAACTTTGAATTACAGAGCACTGTAAGTCATAATATCGCGAGCGTCACCTTGAGGTATTAGATGACTAGTTTCTTTTTTAACCGACTTCAAAAAGGAGGTTCTGTATTCGATCCGTATGTTTGTATGTATGTATGTAAATTTGTATGGCTGCGAGTTTCTCAAAAACTGCTGATCCGATTTGGACGTGGTTTTCAATGTTCAAATATATAGTTTTCAGGGAAGATTTTAGTATATAATTTATGAAGATCTTATGCAGATCTTCGGAGATACACAATGGAACTCTTTAATAACTAACAGCAGATGACTCGCGAATGCAGCAATCATATATCTATGATGTATTGCTTACACTATTCTATAATTAACTAACAAAAAAGCAATAAATACACACTTTGTAACAAAAAATAAACCGACTTCAAAACCACTGCAAACCAAAAAATAATTCAACTTTATATTCGCTTAGTATATACGTATATTTGGAGTCGGTGCCTAATTTAAATTGAACAATGTTTTTGTATATTTGATCTTGTATTTCCTTGGCTTAGCTGGCAATTTAAATTAGACATCGACTCGAAATACACGTATAGTTGAATTCTTTTTTGGTTTGCAGTGATTTTGAAGTCGGTTTATTTTTTGTTATTAATCTTAAGTATCACATTTTTATCATCAGCCACATCATGTGTACTGATGACCATAGCCCTCCCGTTAAAATTTCCAGACGGACCTGTCGAAAACGGTCTGTATCCCGCGTGTACATTTTCATACATTTTATTATACAATTTATCTATTTTCTTATTTAATCACTTTTTACAATAACACATTGGCGAATTGAATTCTCAAAGGTCCTCACATCTTGATCCTTTATATCTTCTGCGTCTAATTCAAAAACTTCTTAGGCAGTGTTTACACTCCGTCCTACTTCCACACAATCGCACACAACTATGTACAAAGAGAAGTTTCATACATTCCTGCACGCAACGCTGTATCGCTTGAATATTTTATATGAAAAATTGCACGGCAGTAACATTAACAAGGGTGTTATTATCTTCGTTATATCCTTCTGTAAATTTTGTTAAGTATAATTAGCTGTTAGATGAAACTTATGTTTATTACATGTTATACGCATGTTTAATGGTTGAGTCTTTATGGCATTTGTGATGTGTGGTTCATGACATGCCACCAACATCGTCACTTTGAGACATTATGTAATCTCGTAACATACAATAATTACACTAATCTACCACTAAATGTCTGTAAATGTCCGTGGTTATATAAGTATCTCTAAATTTTAATATTTATAATTATCATGTGTCTTTACCTGTCATAAGTGTAATTATGTTCACCTATGTGATTAATTATTTATTTTTTATCCGGGCCAACGAATCCTCACCCGACCTTTGAACAGCCACCACAGCGTTTTGTATCCACGGATTATCCCGTGGTGGTCCCATCTGGGTCCACGTATTAATAAAGAGTTGCTGGTCCCTTTGTGTACAAAACTCTTCATTAGAGAGATCATAGCGTTGTTGCGTGAGGGACGAGCCTCCTTTGTCCGCGAATCACCCGGTATTTTTTTTCAATTTAGGACTCTAAGTTATGGGAGGTTGGCGTGTTGGGATCTTGGGATTAATGGGAGTGATTATATTGGTTTAGAATGCATGTTCATCGTTACGCTAGTTTTTAGAGACGTAGGCAGAATTGTATGATTGATATATTGTGATAAAACAAAAGGTAAAGATGATGTTTGGTCTTTTGTGTGATAGCGGTTTGAATTGTACCTACATTAAGGATAATTTCAACTCTGGGCTCGCAATTCGTTTTAAGTAGCATACTGGATTAAAATTTTAGTGCTTAAATCAACTTTAAGCCAAGAGTTGGATTGACAGGTCTGTCAAAAAATGGACTTAAGAGACCAAATTTTGATTTCTCCTTCCCGTGGATCCTAGAGATGACGTTGAAAGAAAAATTACGATTTTGGGTCTAATATCTATACATAATATAAAAAAACTCCTGGTCGATATACATTGACACAATATTTGGCAATCGATTTGACCTTACAGAAATTCTCTCAAATCCCATCAGTTCATGACTTGACTGTGGTTTCCGCACGAGCTCCCTCCCTTAAGCGTGTGCGTATGATGTTTGTATTGTCTCCGCTAGCAAAGTTTTCGATAAAGGGTTCCGATTTCATATGCCAGTTGAGTACTTTCGGCTAATTTGTACTTAAGTACTGTTGCGAAGTTGCCGTGTGGTTTCTCTTAAGTCTTTATTAGTTTGTGTGTTGTTATATGATTGATTTCATCAAGTGGCAGGTCTGTTGCATGCGTGAGCTTATATTGTATGGGAAAGCTGAGGTTTGCGTTTGCAGCCAAGCAATGTGCAAGTTTTTTTGGATTGAAGGATAGACAATTTGAAGTTTCATGCTACCCACTACTGATACTGGCTATAACGTTATATGTGGTTTGAAACCAGAACTAAGTGATTGTACAATGTTGTTGAGGACATAAATAGCTATTGCTATGTTACCTATCTACCTAATCTCGCATGGTTCCCTATTGAATTGCATAAATGTATTTGTAATAACATTGTTACGCATCTTAGCTTTAAGCCTAAATATCAATGGGCATAATAATCATTACGCATAATTGTTTTAGCATAAAATAAAAAAGCACAACCATCAGAACGACTAACGTCATAAAGCATAAATATCAAAAGTCATAAAAATAAATAAGCATCATTCATATTTTGTTTTGTCTGATTTGGAAACGCCCTAAAGTAGGTTCTGGCACTCGCCGGCCGCTGCCGAGGCACGCTCGCTTCGCTCGCTCGGCTCGTGCGGTGGCTCATGTGGACCTAACACGCTCGTCGCTTCGCTCCTCGCTAACCTACTTTATTCTAAATACATATTATGCAAAATGTGTATTAGTCTAATACAAATTAGTCAAACTAAAATTATTCCAACAGCTGATTATGACAAAAAAGTAGTAGGCCAAAATATTACTATGCGATAGTACTATTATGCCAATACATATTATGCAAAGTCAAATATGCGAAAAAATAATCCTACTTCCTACTAATATTATAAAGGCGAAAGTTTGTAAGAATGTCTGGATGTTTGGATGTTTGGATGTTTGGATGTATGGATGTAAGGATGTTTGTTCCTCTTTCACGCAAAAACTACTGAACGGATTACGATGAAATTTGGCACACGGGTAGATCATGTCCTGGATTAACACATAGGCTACTTTTTATCCCGGGAAAATATAAACCGGGACTTTTATCCCGGAAAAACTTTTTAATGCGGGCGGAGCCGCGGGCAAAAGCTAGTAGTTTATAAATAAGTAGGCGAATCAAAGGGATCCCGTCTGGCATACGGGTGACCGTTGTTTAACTATGTATGTACTACTATATTTGTTATGCAGAAGGTTGGGAAATTTATAAATAAGATCTTTGGTAGTCAATTCAGAAATGCATAAATTAATAAGAGCAAGTCCAGTTTTCGAATACTGCGTGTACAGCGGTCGTTATCTAGGCGGATACATTAAAGGGCCGGGCAGAGAGATTAAAATATCAGTAGTAATTTATTAGATCATTAGTTATGAATTCCGGCCTAATTAGGAGAAAACATGAAATGACTGTCTTAAAAATGTATCACTAATTTCTTGGTTCATTCAGAAGTTTCCTTTTACTAAAAAAATACTTTATTCATCATGTAGGCGAACATATGTAGTTGCACTTATGATAAGTCAAGATACATTCAATTAATAATAATTATTATTACAAAGTTACTTATACAGGGTCATTTTTACATTGCGTTACTAAATGAAACCACATATTCGTCTATAGCTCTGCTAACATTGTGCCAAAATTCATCAATGAATAACGAATACTTTCGCCAAAAATCCCGGTTGTTGTAATCCAAATTTTGGATAATTTTGTAGTTTAGTGCGAATAAGGTGTGTGCGTAAGTGTATTTCTGACTGAAAGTGTAATGTTGCTGCTGCGAGGACTACTCCTGGAGCAGTCAGATTGGCATTAGGGCGTGTAAACTTATAGTTACTTTTTATGGATATTTATTTTGTTTGAAACTTACACTTTTTTATTTTACATCTATGGTTAAAATAACGTAATGAAAAACGTTATTTTCAACGAGATAAGTATGTGGTTTCATTTATTAACGTAATGTCAAAATAACCCTGTATAACTACAGACGTTTTTATAAAGAGTAAAATCAATGAAATATAAATAAAGAAGCCAAGCTCGGGCAGGCAGGAAAGAGGAGTAAAAGGGAGGGTTTTATTTCCATGTACAACTTTTACGAGTCAAAAAGCTTGAATAATTTATCCCATGTCATTTTAACCCAACATAACTTCATTATGACAAATATTAACAAACTCTTATTTGTCAACATTAGGACAAAATCGAGGTAAAATTTCAACACAAGGCCATCAAGCGCGCATTAAGACTTAATACACCTGTACTTAACAAAAATCTCCTAACACCCATTAGGCACCCTCGCGTGGGCTGTGTCACCGAATCCCACACCCTTTAGATAATATATTGTGTGTCATTAACTTTGCCCATGTTACTTCGAAAGTCGTTAGGTATGGTCTCTTTTTCATTGCTCTTAAATGACGAGATAAGCATGCTGTTCGCCTGATGGTGAGCGATACGACCACCCATAAACAGTAGCAACGCCGCACAGAACTCTGAATCACAAAGTACTACGTGGCAGTCCATTTGTAACCCTGAGACATTAGATGTTAAGTCTCCTAATGCGCTACAATTACGCTGGCTACAATGTCATTAAAACTGGAACATAGCAGTGCATGGACACTGCTCCTTGGCGGTAGAAATAGACATTGCGGCGGTACCTAGGCGGCCCCTCACATACGAGAGATCTACCATCAATAGTATATTGGTAGTATGTTATGTTTTCACAGCCAAACTACTAAACCGAATTGGATAAAATTTCGCTTACAGATACATTAATTTTTTTGATAATATTTTTTTATTTTGTAACAGAAAGCGCTTAAAATTAAAATTAAATACTTTAGTTATCACGTCGGCACATATAGTTCCACTTATAAGTTGCTTTGTGATAGGGCTTGAACCTTCCATAGTCTGTATTGCCGTACAAATGCGAGGTCTGGTTATACTGGTCTTTTTTGTATTCACCCGAGGCACGTGAAACCGCGGAAAAAACTTACTAGCTTTATAGCACTATAAAGTAGATTTTCAGCATGTTTTACTGCCAAAAGGAGTCACCCTTGCCTTTTATTTAAGACTTAGTAGGCGACACGTGTGTGTGACTTACGCGTGAAATATGGATCGTTATTAGAAATAAACGGATTTTTATGATGTAGGGAAATAATCTTTGGATTTATAGCTGGGTTTTGGGATATATGAAGTAGAAGTATGACTAAAATTTGGGAGGTCTACATAGATTTACTAGGCTTTCTGTTTCGTACAAGACAAGATTTTCAAAGACGAAATTGGTGTCTGCTAAAATTGCTTATTGCATTATAACATATTGCTGTCTTTATATGAAAGTAGCCCATGAACAAACCAAACGCTATAATTTAGATATTTAGATTGACACCTTACTATAGAAGAATACTTTTGACTACGATTAAAGTCTTATCTAAAGAAAAATAGAACAACAAATTAATCAGATAATAGAAATGTTTACAAAACCTCTTGTAAAAGCATTTAACACGTACCAAAGTGACAAACATATTGAACAAAAGCGGATCAGGTAGATTGTTAACAAGGCCAAAATAAACCATAACACAGCCTAAGTGTATGGGGAATAGACACGTCCTGAAAAAAATACATCGCTACGGAATACGAATACAAAACAGAAATAAAAATAAATGTAGAGAAGGAATTCCGGGCGCGCGCGGAAATGAGAAATACCATATTCCTGTTGAACCCCCAATCCGAAGGATAGGGTTGGCTGTCGTATGTTTCGGACCCAAGGTACTAACGGTTCTCGATCGGATATCTCGTGATGAACTCGATTTAAGCGTACTTGGTTCATTGAACGGTTCAGATTTTATAAGCATTTTTAAAGGATTTATGACATACAAAGAGTGGTTTTTATGCAAGTTATTGGATTTCGAAAGTTGATGTCATTTCTCAATTTTCTATACTTTTATCAATTTATACGACAAATAAGATGATTTAAGGTACTTTACTTTGTATATTGTAACGTTCAGATGAGGACGTTAAAACATTCACAATAAGCATTACCAAGTCTACATTTTTTCCTGGTACTGAACATAAGTTGCAAACTACGAAAAAAAATCGAAAAGGAATGCTTCCAACAAATGCTTTAACATTTGTAACAGTTGCAAACCTCAAGAATGAAGGGATTGTTTTATAAAGTTAATGTTTTCTTTTGGTTTAACTAAATATCCAGCAGACGTAAATAATACTTACTTCATTTTGGAAAACATTTGATACTAGTAGCATTTAACACACACATACACACACACACACACACACTTACGTCTTACTCTTACGCCATTAAATAATATTTTTTATCATTTAATAATAATAATAAAAAACATTTGCACACTCATCCTTAACTGGCGTCTAAAGTGAACAATTCATGAGATCCAATAGTAAGGCGGTCCGTGCATCCGCGAGTTCTGCCTTCTGTCAGATTGTGGCCCAGACTCCGGTAGGATTAACTGTGCCGGCCGGTGCCTGTTTTGTGTTCCGATTACGTGGCGATATAACCATGGCGACGCCACATCAAAGATGCCGAGGATGATTGCGTCTCTGATGTATTGAGAATTGAATTCGCTTTTTCGTATGCCATTGTGAAATTGTTTTGTATGGAAGTCAGCTCAATGTGATGTTTGTGGTTGGAGAAGTTAGTTTTTTTAATTTCTACTGAGTTTGATATTCGTATATTACTTAAGCTACCTTAAAATTTGATGTTGAAACGCTTGAATCTGTTCTTATCACTATGAACCTGAAAGTTGGTAACCTACTTGACCTCATAAATTTTCTAAGTTTGGTAAGTTTGTTAAAGTACTTAATTAGCTGCATTAATCTCACCACAAAGTGAGGTCTGTGGTATAACTTGTTTTCAAATAATTAAATATTGTCTACCGCAGAGACCTTTGGAGACCCAGATTTTCAGTGAATTAAATATATCTAGCCTTATCATTGACTGACGAAATTGTCGTTGATTTGGTAAAAACCCTAAGAAATAAAACGTGTCATTCCTAAATTACGTTTTACACACACACACACACACACACACTGCAGAGGCGCCACTAGTGCACCCACTTTACACCGTTATTCCGTCCCATGATTTGATAGGAGGCGAGCCTATCGCCATATCCGGCGAAGGATAAATTATGTTTTCTTATGAATATTTAACGTCTACAAACAGTTGTAAACAACCTGGAATAATACTAGTTTACTATCACTTCCCATTTCTCTTTCTATAACCATACGTAATAGAACAATGACATCGCATTATACCTACATACCATAGCAACCGCGATTTAAACAATAGCATTTGCCTTATTACGTGTTCCGAGCGTGCGGTCATATCTCCGAGACAATTTCGGTAACAAACTTCGGGAAACTAACTAGCATAAGTGCTTTGGAAGGTGTTTATTGGTTTGAGACAAATGTTCCTGTTATTAGTTTGTTGGGTGTATTGCTTTGTCTCTTTATTGGTGGGATTTGGATTATAGCTTTGCTAGTGTCGTGGAATGTTGAGCGGAGAATTTGAGTTGGAATGAGTGATACACAATAACGCTTTTCGACGTGCAGTGCTTATGAACTATATTTAGGGCCAGTTTCATAGGTCAAAGTAAATTTTATTTGACAGTTACCATATTAAATACCTAATGTAGATAGAAACTTATTAGTATTTGATTATTCACTTTTGTATTTGGTCGGCTTACATATATGTGGCAAGTAGAATTTTTTTTATTGCCTTACTAGGCAAAAGAGCCAGCGGTCCGCCTCATAGTAAGCAGCTTCCGCCACCCATGCACTAAAGCAATGCCAGAGGCACAGCCAAGCCGTTGCCTACCGGGAGGAGAGCACTCTTTTTAAACCTCGTCCGGCCTCGTTTCAAGGACAAGTCATAGCACTCAGGAGACACCGATGCAAGAGGTTCATTCCAAAGTTTGCACGTGCGCGACAGAAAAAACCTTTGAAACCGCACCGTGCAATTATCAGCAAGCGGTGAAATTGGCCTTTAGCTTTGGGAATGTAGGTATATCATAGTTTTTTTTTTTTTTTTTTTACAAAATACGACTGTCCAATATGTTGTTTAAAACGAATAAACTTATTAAGTACTATTTATTGTACAGTCCACACCATTGTCCCCATATAAAATTGTAAACTAAATAATGACCCATAAATCAAGTTCTAAACTACAAGTACATTTTAAGTAGGTACTGGTGGGCGAAATGATAAAGTATTGTACCTTTTTTTGCCAAAATGTCTTAGTTTTATCAGTTTTAATACACTACTAGAAAACTAAACAAAAAAATCCGATGATCAAAAACCAACAAACATAAAATAGTTAAGCATAATATCTTATTGTAAAAACGTAACACTCGCAACGCTGGCAGTAGGATATCACCGTACATAAGGTGTTCAAATCCGCAATAACGGTCGATGTAAGTGTGTCGCGTTCCAGGATCATCCTGTGTATATCAGGTTCAAACTCACACACTCACGCCCTTTATCCCCGAAGGGGTACACAGAGGCGCAACTAGTGCACCAACTTTCGCTATTATTCCGTCCCGTGATGTGATAGGGCGAGCCCATCGCCATATCGGGCACAAATTCCAGGCTCCGGGCTGATACTGAATAGAAAAACCCAATATCAGTTTACTCGACACGGAGATCGAACCCGAGACCTTTGCAGTCATACGGTAATACAACTACGCCACCAAGGCAGTCAGGTCCATACAGGCCGGCATAATTGTGTAGGTTGAGGAGGGATAACCATCTCTTGTAAGTCGACATTCTATCTGGACCCCTCTCCGCTTACCATATCGTGCAGTGTAGTCACTATGCCGTGCTCGTTTATAAATAAATGCAGTTTGAAAATGTCAAAAATCTGTTCAGCTACATAACTCCTGAGTGCTATACGTTATCCCGGGAAAATGTTATTATCCAGGAAAAACTATTTCACGCGGGAGGAGCCGCGGGAATCACCTAGTAACATATAAACCTCGCTGAAGTTACACCGTCGCATTAAAAATAAAATACAGTGTTAGGTATAACAATATGAAATGCGCGTTCATACTTTACGTCCCATTACCAGCACGTCGTTATGGTAATAAAGCCTTGGAATACACCCCGCTTGAAAGTTTTATGTATTGGGAACACTATGCACTATTCCCGCGGTAGTGTTGCATGTGGTTATTGCAGTTTTATGTTAAGATATTAATGATAAAGGTTGTCTGTAACAGCCATTAGAGCTTAGGCAATAAGGTTTTTATTGTTTTACTTTTTCTAAATGGAAATTATTATTTGTATTTGATGGTCTATTTGTAATGTTTGTTTAATATGCGGTTTAATCCCACACAATTAATTATTGATAGATATTGGGAACAATGAGGTTCTGAGTCTAGTTTTTTTTTTTTTTTTTTTTTTTTTTTTTTTTTATAAAATGCCATCTTCGGCGCATTAGGGACGGCTGCGGGCTTCCTCCGACTCACGTCTAAGTTGTCGTCCGCAACCGCCCCTGCACGTACCGCTATTGCGGTCCTTTTCCTGTTGCGGGGGCTCAGAAGCCCCCGAAACACCGTACCGTGTCCACCTTTTGGTGTCCGAGGCAGCGTGAGACACGCTGCCTCGGACATGTCCATCACGGGGGTCACAGAAGTTGGCTAGACTAATGGGTGGGCGGCACGTCCCGCCCACCCGTGACCCCCGGAGGCCCCTATTAGTCGCCTTTTACGACAGGCAGGGGATACCGTGGTGGAATTCTCCAAACGCCCCCAATCCACAGGGCGGGAGACGTCGGTCAGTCGTCCACCCGACGCCTCCTACGTCTCGTCTGGCGGCGGGAGGGATCACCACTGCGCTGGCGATCCCTCTCGGCACTCTCCTTCCGCGAGAGGACCGCCTCGCAGAAGTGGGCCACCGCCTGCCAGGCCTCTCGGCCGCCGACCATGGAAGCGACCACGGCCGGCAGCGAGAGGTCTTCTCCGACGACTGTTCTGAGAGCGCTGCGCTCCTCATCCCAGGCTGGACAACACTCCAACGTATGTTGGGCCGTGTCCATTGGGCAGTTGTCACAATAGTGACACACGGCCGACTCCTCTATACCTACCACCCGAAACAGGAACTCACCGAAGCAGCCATGCCCGGTGAGCACCTGCGTCAGGCGGTATGTTGCCGCTCCGTGGCGCCTGTCCAGCCATTCGGCAAAGACAGGACGCACTGCCTCTACGACCCGGTGCCCCCACGACGGGGCCTCCAGCCTGAGACGCCACTCCTCCACGGCGGCTCGCCGTAAGGCGGCCCTCTTGGCCTCCACCTCCTTCAGGGCCGGACGCTCCCCGCGACTGAACGCCTCCTCCCGCCAATGGAATACATCGGCAAGGGATTTGGCGTCCAGGTCCCAGGGCAGAAATCCGGCCAATAGGCAAGCCGCCTCGAAAGAGACCGTGCGGTACGCCCTGACTGCCCGCTGCGCTAAAGCTCTCTGCGGGGCGCGCAGAAGGGCGACGCAGGGGCGGCCCAGGGAGTCAGCCCAAACGGGGCTGCCGTAAAGGGCTATGGACCGCACGACTCCGTGATACAGCCTCCGGCAAGGGAAGCCAGGACCTTCCAGGTTGGGCAGCAGGCGGGAAAGAGCGCCCGCTGCCCGGGACAATTTCGTCCTCAACTCCTTAAAGTGGGTGCGGAATCGCCATCGGCTATCCAGGACTAAACCTAGATACCTCATGCTAGAGCCGATGGGGATCCGCACCCCCCCAACGACGATGCCGGCACCGGCCGGTGGCCCTCTCCGAGGTCCGTGAAAACACACGGCCTCGGTTTTCTCGAGGGCCACCTTCAAACCTAAACGTTGAATTCTTCCAACTACTTGGCCGGTGCCCGCCGCCGCCAGAGTTGCGGCGTCCCGGAAGGTCCCAGCAGTCGCTGTGACTAACGTATCGTCGGCGTAACATATCACGCCGACGCCCCGGAGATCGGAACCACGGAGCACCCAATCGTACCCGATGTTCCACAGGAGAGGGCCCAAAACCGAGCCCTGTGGAACACCGCACGACATCGCTCTTCGGTGCCACCCATCGGCGCCCGGATACACCACGTGCCTGCCAGACAGGTACGCGTGCACCAGACGCCGGAGATAGGGCGGCACCACGTGGTACCGCAGTGCCTCGTGGATGCAGGGCCAGGGCAGCGAGTTGAATGCGTTGGATATGTCCAACGACACCGCTATCACTACACTGCCTCTGGCCACTGCATCCTCCGCCTGTGCCTTCACCCGCAGAATCGCGTGGACAGTGGAACGTCCTCTCCTAAATCCATACTGTTCGTCGGCCAAATTCGGACCGACCCTATCGAGGTGCTCGACGAGGCGGGTATGGATGATGCGCTCGAAGAGCTTTGCCACCTCGTCGAGCAACACGATGGGCCGGTAGGCCGACGGCGACTCTGCGGGTCGTCCCCCCTTCTTCAGCAGGACGAGCTTCCCGGTTTTCCAACGCACCGGGAAGACGCCCTGCTCCAGGCAGGCGGTGAATAAGCTGCGGAGCCTCGGGCCCAGGTACTCGAGGGCTAGCACCCAGGCTTTCCCGGGGATGCCATCGAGCCCTGGGGCCGTGTTTTTGCTCCGCAGCCGAAGCACTGCCGCCCGCATTTCAGCGGGCGAAACCTCCGGGATATCCCTTGCCGGATTCTCATTCGACGATGACGCCACATCCGGTGGCGCCATCGGTGGAGGAGTGAACTCCACGGTGGCCGGGAACAAGGCCGCGACGACGTTGGCCAGTAATTCTGGCCGGAGACTCTGCGACAGCGGGGGCGCCGCTGGGCGAAGCTTCTTCATCACCATCCGGTAAGGGCGCCCCCACGGGTCCCTGTCGAGAGTCCCCACGAACGCCTTACGTGCCGCGACCTTGGCCCCATGAATGGCCACCCGCAGCGCTCTCTTTGCCTCTTTGTAGAGGCCATAGAGCCGCCGCTCCTGGTCTGCGTGATTCTCGTCTCTTAGCCGGCGACGACGATGCCTGGCGTATCGGCGGCGCGCAGCCACGCACGACGCGCGCAACTGCGCTAGCTCCGCCGACCACCAGTACACCTGTCGCACCGGCGAACGGCGGAGAGCTCGGAGCATGCCGGCGTCGCAGACATCCGACATTGCCACCCCGAACCACTCCGCCTCCTGCTCAACCCGTACCGGCCCGTCCGGCACGGGGAGCCACGACATGACCAGAGCGGCCAGCACTAGGGCCTCCCCATCGAGGCGACGAAGCGCCCACCGCGGGCCGTCCTGATTTGGGGCACTCGGTACACCACCGGACTGGACACTCGGGGACGCGGAGACGCCGAACCTGATGTAACGATGGTCCGACAACGTCTCCACGCCCACGAGGACTCTCCAGTCCCGGACACGGCGTGCGACGGCGGCACTCGCCAACGACAGGTCTATAATAGACCCGCCGTTGTGCCGCACGCACGTGTCCACCGACCCCCTGTTCAGGACGACCAGGCCGACAGAGATCGCCCATTCCTCCAGGACCCGACCACGACCGTTCGTCGCCGGCGAACCCCAAGCCACGGACTTGGCGTTGAAGTCGCCGGCGACGACCGCCGGGTGAGGTTGGCCTTGTTCCACCAAGGCCCCCAGCCGAACGAGGAAAGACTCGAATTCGGCGAGGGGTCTGTTGGGAGAAAAGTACACTCCTACTATCCAAATGTCTCCCAACAGAACCGCCACGCATCCCCTGTCCTTCGCTACTTTTTCGAAGGGTGGGGAGCCAGCGGCGCCTCGGCTGATGATGGCCACCAAGCCGTCAAGGTCCCCAGCCCAGTTATCCCGGGGGGGACAAAGTACGGCTCAGCGACCACGGCCACTTGCACCGACCACTGCGCCAGGCTTTGGGACAACAGGTCCTGGGCACTGGCACAGTGGTTGATGTTCGCCTGGAGGAAATTTAAATCCATTATTGGGCGATCTCTACCACGTCCATCGCGGCCCCTTGCGGTGGGCTCGCTGCCTGCGGCTGGGTCGAAGCCCCAGCGGCAGCAACACTTCGTCTTCCGTCGCGACGCCTATCGCGACGGGAGGGGGCGGGACACGCCTTCCCGCCCACCGGATGTTTGGCGGGCCTCCCTGCGGCCGCGCAGACAGCGCAGTTCGGCGCGGCCTCGCATTCACGGGCTTTGTGGCCCGGTTTACCGCAGCGATAGCACAAATCGCTGCGGTCCGGTCCTCCGACGCAGGTACTCTGCGTGTGACCGTGCTCCAAACAACGGTAACAGCGCATCGGGCGCGCCCCGAGCACGGTCACCCGGGCCACAGTCCACCCCACCTTCAGGCGGCCCGCCTTTATTTTTTGTGCCGCCCTGGTCGGCACCTTGGCCCAGACGGAGCCCAGGCCGGAGCGATCGGGCCGGATTTGGCCCACCTTTACGGCGTCCGCAGCACACTCGCCAGCAAGGCAAAGGGCCGCCGCGACCGTCTCGGACGTGGCTGCGGGATCTAGCTCCGACAGCCGCAGCTCCGTGCATTTGGTGGGCCGGGAGATTTGAACATCGTCCGACCCGCCAAAGCATTCCCTCAGCCTTGCGGCGAGGGAGTCCGCCTTTCGCTCCGACTCAGCCCCGGGCACCTCGTACAACATGGCACCCGTGGCTGCCACCTTGGGCCTCAACCTGTCTATGTCGAGGCCGGCGAGGTCTACTCGGTGCTGGGCATCCGTCAGCACTTTGGCGTAAGTGAGCCCTTTGGCCACCGCCGCTGGCGTCAGCGACAGCACTATGGCTGCCGAGCGTGGCTGACGCAGCTTGGGCTCCTTACGCCTCTGCCTCCTCTGCTGGGGGTTCCCTGCAGGCGCCGCGGCGGGGGTGTGCTTCCCCCGCTTCTTCTTACCCACCACCACGGTCCATTCAGCGTCCATGGACGCTGGGGCCGGTGGCAGTGGGCGGGGCTCCCTCGGAGCGGACTTCGCGACGGGGGGAGCAGGAGGACCACCTTTCCCCCTCCCCTTCTTGGGCACCCCAGACGGCCCAGCGACCGCCACGGCAGCAGAGGTGGAGGGCCCGGCCACGATGGCAGGAGCCTTGAGAGGAGCAGGCTGCACTGCTCCTTTCCCCTTCCCCCTCCCCTTCCCCTTAGAGGAAGGCTGGGGAGCTCCTCCAACGAAACCACCCTGGACGGGGAGTGGTATGTCCCTGGGGGTGGACCGTCTCTCGTGGGCCAGCGGAGGCCTCTGGGCCGGCCCTAGGAGCACCGACTCCATTCTGGCCTGCCACTTGGCCTCCACTGCTGCCAGCTCCTCCAGACGGCGAAGGAGAGAAGCGTTTTCACGCTTCAGCTCCTTCACCGCCTCCTCCAACTTGGCGCACTTGTCGCGCCACTTTTTGGCCTCGCCTTTAGGGCGAGCACTCGGAGCCGGTTCCGCGGCGACAACCACCTCGGCGGCGGGCACCTTCGGCTTAGCGGCAGAGCGAAGGACCATTCCCTCCTCGCTCTCCTCTCTCCTCGCCCTTTGGCGGGCCTCCCTGCGCTGCAGGAGATCGCGCGCCTTACCTCTCTTTCTTTGGTCGACGGAATCGTCGACCAAAGATGGTCCTCCCCTGCCGCGTCCGGTTGTCGCTTGCGACTTCGGGACCGGCTCCTCAGTGTCGCTCCCGAGGGACGACCTGCTACTCATCTCTGAGCGTTTCCTCCAGAGCCTACGGCTCCGAACGGAGGAAACGCTCCCACTCGACTCAGAGTCGACGCCTGTGGACGTCTTGTCCGCGCCGACTCTTCGTCCGCCATCAACGGGCTTTCGCCCACCAATCCCCGCCCCTCCAGCCGGAACTGGAGTAGGCAACCTCGTCAATGTTATTTTTGGTTCAATTTTGCTCATATTAATCCCACGAGTATGGGGGAAATAGGAGTCCACCCAGGCAGTGCCCCCTGTACCTGGGTAAGCCTAGCGTAACCCGCCAAGAGGGTCGGCCGGTACTCTGGCGGGGGTCGCACTAGTGACCGAACTACCCATCGGCCATGCATCCCCTCGCGGTGCGCCGCCGCTTGGGATTCGGGGTAACTTTTTATAGAGGTATTCTCCCTCGTGGTCCGGGCGATTAAGCCAAGACCCTCGGTCCAGCAGGAGCGCGAGACATGTCCACGGACCTCCATACTAGATTACGATCTGCAACGGTGACAGCGGAGAGGAAGGTTCCCCCCCACTGCCTGCTCGGGGCGGTGTTAGCGCACACCGAGCCCGTCGACGCCCCCGGATGAACCAGGAGCCGCCCGAATAAACGGGCCCACCATCTAAAGATGCGGCAGCCACCGCAAAAAGCGGCGACTACCGCCAAGACCACTGTTCGTCAGGATATTGGCCGTTGCGCCGATCAACTCGACCGACGCTCCGTTGCCCAGGGTGCACCACGTGGAGGTTTCCTGACTTTGCACCCCTTCTGAGTCTAGTGCCATTTGAGTTATTTGACCATTTAACTGGTGGTAGGTCTCTCATATGTAAGAGTCCATCTGGGTGTACCGCCGCAATGTCTATTTCTACCGCCAAGCAGCAGTGTGCATGCACTATTGTGTTTCGGTTTGAAGGACATTGTAGCCAGTGTAACTACTGGACATAATGACTCTTAAAATTTTATGTCTCAGGATGACGAGCGCAGTGGAATGCCACACAGTACTTTGTAACTCAAGGTGCTGAATGGTGTTGCTACCATTTATGGGTGGTCGTATTGCCTACTATCAGACAAACGGCATGCTCGTCTCGTCATTCGATGCAATAAAAAAACAATTCACAAATGTGCTCAACGACCTGCCGAAATTAAGTTCGAATTACTGTGGGTGTAAAGGTTGCACTTCTACCACCCTTTCGGGGATAAAAACTTCACAAGTTCTACAATCATTATACATAACGCTTCATACCAAAACAAAATACAAGTCTCCCCCTATTCCCGGATAGAAAACATTCGCGCCTTCCCGCGAGATTCGACACTAAATCTGAGTCGCAAGTGGCACGACAAAAATATCATTATGTAAATTTGTATAAAAACGCGAACGGAGCTGGGGCCGCGTTAGTTGCGCTTTTCGAATGGATTTTATTTACTATTTTTACAGTCGGTCTTTATGCCCCCATGTGACGTTTGCAGGGTTAGCGACAGGTGTTAGTTTTAAATTTAGTTGTTAGTTGTCCTAGCAAATACTGATTTGGGGGTAAATATTTACTCGTCTCATGGTGTTGAGCGCTGCAGACTGCCACACAATACATTGTATTTAAAATCGTGTTGCTACTGTTTATGGGTTGTGTCGTTTACCAACAGGCGAACACCTTGTCCTATCATACAATTGGAATACAAAAGCGTCAATAATTAATGATAAATAATATCAGTTTCGCATTGTGGACCACCGGTCTCTAAAATTTCACCTTTCACTCTTTTTTATTAACTAAATTTTATTTTAAATTCTTGTCAAGTATTTTAGGATATTTAGCTGAAGATGCTATCTCTCCGTCAAAGCAAGCGATAGTTGATAATTAATATACCCTTTAGTTTAAAAATTCATTGGTGTGTGCCCTAACATATTCCAGAGTTGCTACCGTTCCCTCAACTCCCGCTAGGCAATCCCTGTTTAATAGAATTCTAAATAAAATACCAAGTAGTTCTTGGCAAATAAGTTAGACTACGCCGTAAATACACTCAGCCAGTGTAATGAGATAGCTTTACTGTTAGGTTCGGATGGTGACAGACGCCTTTAAAATCTGTATTCTTATCCAAGAAGAATCGTTAATAGTTTTTATCTGTATTCTTGTTATCGTGTGATCAGTTCGCTATAAAAACTAATAAACTCATTTCGGGCCTGTTTTACAAGTTTCAAGTATTTTTTTTATTTGACAGCATAATATGAACACGCTCTACTATTCTATAACCGTAGCTTATAATGTGACTTCTACCCACCCAGACGGACTTTTACATATGAGAGTCCTACCACTAGTGAGCATTTTTAGGAGTATAGATTAGAGTGATAGATGCACAACGAGAATTACTGACGTTTTAAACCATGCTTTGAAACTCAAATGGAAGTGGGCAGGGCATGTGGCACGGCTGCAGGACGGGAGATGGACAAAGAGAGTGACGTCATGGAGCGGCCCAGCGGAAAGCGCTGCAGAGGAAGACCGCTAATGAAATGGCAAGCCGAGATTATAAAGACAGCTGGTCATGCCTGGTTACAGAAAGCCCAAGATAGGAAACTATGGAAATCCTTGGAGGAGGCCTTTACCCGAGGAGGGGTTCTGGAAAAAATAAACCTAGATCCTACAACATCCTTATAGAAATTAAACCAGTATATAAAACCATAATACATATTTGGTTAAAGCAAAACTACGTAGAATTAGTATCTTCTTTATTAATAAGTTTAAGCAAAAAAAAATTAAAACTATGTAATAATTTTCCAAGAAATATAAGGCTTTTTTGTTTTTATTTTATTTAGATTAGAGTGAATTTTGTCTTTAGTCGGCTTATAAATTTGTGTGATGAATATTATTTAATCAGAAGTTTAATATTCGATATTAAATAACAATTATCCAAATATTCGGAATTAACGATCCTTACGATTTCACTAATGGACACGAATGTAACGAAGTTCCATCGAGCGTATTTATAGCATACAAAATATTTCACGCAAATTTTCCACTCACAATATTAATAACCTGTTTAATGAGCTGCATAATTCATTCGCGAGTAAATATTGAACTGCGGGACGGTGAGACCGCGACTGCGGTGGAGGGTTATATATGAATTACGTTTATCGTTCAAAATTTAGAATTTCAGATTGTTAATACGAACTGGGTAGAATATGGGACATGTTACAAGGTGTGGTTTAATTTTATGCTCGATTTGACGATGTGCTCGCCGCCTAACACATCACAGGACGGATAAACGTTCGGTGAAATTGCGGTATGTTACGTATCCTAATTGATAAAGTAGTTTATACCAAATTCAAATCTCTTTCAAAAAACTAAGTCTATAAAGTGATTCAACTTCCCCGCATGCAAATTTTCCAGAGAATGCGTCCACTATTCCCGACTCCAAAGCAATAGAGTTGAACCCAACTGTGAAACTGCAAATGTTTTTTTGCGACAGTGATTAAAAAGGGAACGCGTGTGATGACGTGAATACACTGCCGGACATATTTATTGTGACGTTGCCTTTTAAAATTGGAATTGAATGAATGTAAATTTTTACCGCCAATTTAGGTCAACGATTGTGATAGAAAATTGCTTGGATTTGTGTGATACAATGAATATAATTCTTTTAAAACAAATGAATTATAAAATGGAATTTAAATTAGATTATATCACTACATGGTATAAAATAAAGCCGCTTCCCGCTGTCTGTCCCTGTTTTAAAGATTTAAGCATACATGCTTAGATCTTTAAAACTACGCAACGGACTTTGATGCGGTTTTTTAAGCTATTGCATAGCTTCTATCGCGGGCCTTGAGCGTGGAGACTGAATCCAGAAATTCCGTAACGAAATAACCTGACACCCCTCACTATTTTCACTCTATCACAACCATGTAGAGTGTACAATTTCATAAGTAAATTTAATATCGCAGTCTTGTAATTTATTTTCAACTCTATCACAACCATGTAGAGTGTAAAATTCCATAAGTAAATTTAATATCGCAGTCTTGTAAGAATACAATATGTAAGAGGATATGAGCTGAATGTTAAACGATAAAAGGTCGAAATTACCGTGTATTTAAAAATTGTTCCAGTCAATGAAACGTATCGAAATGTCAAACGTGATTCTAAGTTTGAATTTTTAAAAAGTTTTTATTTTATATCAGCTGTTCAAAGAGGTTATAAATATTAGAATTGCCTTCTTAGAGTTTCGGCGTTAGGGCACGAGTGAAATTTGGACAATAGAAAAATAAATAAATAAATAATTATAATTACATAAGTTGATAAAAATGCTATGCAATAGCTTTACCGCGGCAGTCTCCGAGTGCCACACGTCTTTTTTTAATAGATAGAGTGATTCAACGGGAAGGTTTTTATGCACTTTTAGCCCGGAAAAAGTTATTAACGCGGGGGAAGCCGTGGGCAAAAGCTAGTTATATTATAACGCAAAGATAAGAAGTACCTTAAATATTAGGATTTGATGATTAGAAAAACCACAATTTTTTTTTGCATGGCCATCTTCGGCGCATTAGGGACGGCTGCGGGCTTCCTCCGACTCACGTCTAAGTTGTCGTCCGCAACCGCCCCTGCGCGTACCGCTGTTGCGGTCCTTTTCCTGTTGCGGGGGCTCAGAAGCCCGCGAAACACCGTACCGTGTCCGCCTTTTGGTGTCCGAGGCAGCGTGAGATACGCTGCCTCGGACATGTCCATCACGGGGGTCACAGAAGTTGGCTAGACTAATGGGTGGGCGGCACGTCCCGCCCACCCGTGACCCCCGGAGGCCCCTATTAGTCGCCTTTTACAACAGGCAGGAGAAAAAAAGAAAAGAAAAAGAAAAACCACAATGCCGCGTAATTTTTGATTGTAAGTCAAGTCTAATGAATTAAATACAGATGAACAGAAAATATTTTATATTTAATTTGATTCTGTTACAAAGAAATGCGAACGCTATAATGAATGATTTCATAGAGTATACAGCGTAAGAAGCAGAAACTACATTACAAAACAGTCAAGGGTGAGCTAACGGTAAAAGGCGCGTAATAACGACGTCAAGTTCTCATTGGCTGCACGAAATGAGCCAGTGATAATGCCGCAAAACAGTAATACAATCCAGATCGAATATATCTGTTTAATCCAAACAAAGCATTTCATAAAATATTTTGGTAGCACACCGTGAGCTGATTCACCTTCAACTCGCGATTAAATCTACTCGAACATAAATATAGGTCGAACAGACAACATAAACAAACGGCAGCCAGTAAATGGAAGTACTACTTAATAAAATACAGGTAAGAAGTAAGAGATTTGTTTGTTATCGCGCGCATTAATTTATTTAACGTCGCTCTTCCACCGGCCAGCGTTAATCTTGATTAACTAGTCAGATAATCGCGACAAATCGAGCTCGAAATGTCGCCCGTTTGTTTTGAACAACGTTCTGTGTTGTTGATTTTATAGTTACGCAGTTTTGAATGGATTTAATTTTGGAACACATTTGTGTAGGTTTTATATTTCTTTTTTAATTCCATGTTTTACCGACCTTTTTAAATACTGGCCGCATACCTATTTTTTATCTTTGCATTCTTTGTTAGATCTGCGACGGAAATGTTCAAGAATTTTATACCCATATGGATTATTCATTCCGTTTAACAAACTGAAGAATAAAATGTCACGTCACAGTTATCTGCTGTCTCTCTCTTTAGAGTGACAAAGGTTTATTTTCAAAACCAGGACGTAACATATTTAACTGTCCATAATAATATGATATGATATAATATGGCTGCCTCGGTGGCGTAGTTGTATTATGGTACGACTGCAATGCTGAGATCTCGGGTTCGAGCCCCGGGATGGTCGGGTCGGGCAAAGTGATTATTTTCCATTCAGTATCAGTTCGGAGTCTGGAATTTGTACACAATAAGGCGATAGGCTCGCCCCCTATCACATCATGGAACGGAATAACGGCAAAAAGTGGGTGCACTAATTGCACCTCTGTCTACCCGGGGGATAAGAGGCGTGAGTGTGTGAGTGTGCAATAATATGATATCGCACCATAATATTTATTTTTATCTCTATAAAGTAATGCGGTTTAAATTAATTATGAAAACCAACTACAGCGGCTAGTAATAGTTGATATTTAAAAAATATAATTTGAGTTAGAAAGTTTATTCCAAACAAAATTGGCATATTTACATACTTTTTTGGTAAGTGTAGTTCGGAACTACTAGTTCAACTTACATAAAAAAATACCTCACCACGCGGTAGTGAATTCAGTGGCGGCCTTGGAGGAGGGGGGCAAACCAGGCAACCGCCTGGGGCCTCGCAGTTACAGCGGCATCTTGCAGCTCCTTGGGGGACCGTTTTTTGGCACCTTACTTACAAAGCTGTTAAAAAAAATAATTTTTGCTTCACACGGGGCCCCGCGTGCTTTTTTTTTGCTCGGCACATAGCCTCACATTATATATGTTTTACTTTCCCCCGCGACTGGATATGTTCACGTTGTTTGCCGGCCTTTATAACCAAATATGGAGACTGTAAGGTTAGACAGAAAAACATTGGGATACTTAAAAATGAAAACTACAGTTGTTGTTAAATTTAAATATAATAAAAAAAATAAAAAACATACTCATAAAAGTAAACAATCATACATGAAAAAATAATACACATTTAGGAAGTTACTAACCTAATTTTCAGTGAGTAATTTTGAAATATTACGAATATCTACTTTGTGTAATTTTACAATTTTTGCGAGTATTCTGCGAACTTTTTTTCTGTAATTATCCATAATAATACATATTGTGTTTAAGAGATATTCTATTTTGAGTTGTGTAATTCATGGTTGCAGAATTATTTGCAATCCAACATCTAGTGTGAAATTCCATAGGTAAGTTGATTGTAAACAAAGTTGTGTAGATATTTATAGCAAAAGTAATAAACACGTGGATGTTTTACAAATTACAATACTAAATAAATTCTTGTTTGAGAGCCATGGAATCAAAAATTAACGTTACATTCTGCGGGTGAGGTTTCGTCCTTAAATTTATTTTTAATATTCTAAAACTTCTGTGAAGAAGCCAACAAAACAATTAAAGTTTGCTAAAGATCACCATAATGTGCTCTCTTTCGGCAAATAAATCTTTGAATTTATAAAAACAAAAATGTTTTCGGCGACTAAAGGTGTAATGTTAAAACAAAAGTCTTTATATCATCACTATATGTAATTTTTCTTTGCTTGCTATTTGGAATATACTTTTAAAAAAAATCTCAAATGTTAGCAAAATTTCACTGCAAAATATTTTCAATTTCAGACTGTAAAGTATAATCATGAACAACTTTAGTAAGAAAGAACTTGTCATTAATTTTCTTCTTTTATTTCTTCATCTTCTGCTGCGATACTTTCTTTTATTTCTTCAAATTTATTTCACGGGATGTCTTTACATTTACTGATATATTGAAATCTTTCAAGTCTTGACGTTTCAATGGTGGTTCATATTCATTTCGCTGACATATAATGTAAAAAGTAAATATCAATCAATAATAATATATTTTAGTACCTATATATTTTAGACAGAGGCAGAGGTGCCATTTAGTACACTCAGATATCACCCAATGTACCGCCGTTATAAAATTTGGTGGGTCGCAAGCTTAATGTCCTATCCTACTAATCTTACTAATATTATAAAGGCGAAAGTTTGTAAGAATGTCTGGATGTATGGATGTTTCTTTCATGCAAAAACTACTGAACGGATTTCGATGAAATATGGCACACGGGTAGATCATGTCCTGGATTAGCACATAGGCCACTTTTCATCCCAGTAAAATATAAACAGTGACTTTTATCCCGGAAAAACATTCACGCGGGCGGAGCCGCGGGCAAAAGCTAGTAAATAATAAAGTCTAAGTGGATCATAATTATACCAGTGAAATGATAAAAAATAATATACTTACAGCATGAGTTTCTGGTAATAAATAATTATTTTTGACATCTACTGCCATATTCCGAGAAGTAGAAGACACATTGTCACATTCAGAATCATAATCTTCTGTCTTTAAATGTTGACTAGTAATTCTTGCAGACATCAAATTGACCTTTTAATGGTATTTATATTTAACCACGTTTTTGCTTATCTAGATCTTTAAGAAATCTGTAAAGAGAAATACAAACTCGATTTTATTTTAAATAAAAGTTTCAATAAATCAATGCTGGATACACTGAGAACTCGATTGTAACTGTTGATCCTCAGTTTTTATTTACGATGATGATTTAAAGATTAATAAGCTTTATAATATTCATTAGTAAGGCGGCTAGTATTACAAATACTCTAGCACCATCGTCAAACCGGTCCACCAAAGCTTACACCATGGTCACCCTAGCCTCTTGTTTACATACACTATTTACAATACAAAAAATCACATTTAACATTACGTTCATATGAAAAAAGTAGTCATATATAAATCAAATCACATTAAGCGATATTTTTCTACAGTTCATTTATAAAATATTCACGTATTTTATTACATTTCGTATAAATATTGATAAAATGATAATATTTACACAATATTGATTACAATGAACTTACCTGTAGAATTTCACATTAAATGATGGATGCCAAATATTTCTGCAACCATGAACTACACAATTCACATTAAAATATCACTAAAACACACTTATTATTGTAGACTAGCTTTTGCCCGCGGCTCCGCCCGCATTAAAAAGTTTTTCCGGGATAAAAGTCCCGGTTTAGATTTTCCCGGGATAAAAAGTAGCCTATGTGTTAATCCAAGACATGATCTACCCGTGTGCCAAATTTCATCGAAATCCGTTCAGTAGTTTTTGCGTGAAAGAGGAACAAACATCCTTACATCCAAACATCCAAACATCTAAACATCCAAACATCCATACATTCTTACAAACTTTCGCCTTTATAATATTAGTAGGATAATTACAGAGAAAATTTCGAAGTGAACATTTATTTGACAACTATATTGACATCGAACTTAACGTTTTATAACAGTGTTGCCGAAGTATGTATTAGCAATTACCAATTAAATGAGGAAATTTTGTTAAACTAAAATGTTAATAAGGATAAAAAACCTTAAGGATATCTTATTCAACAAGAATAATTCTGAAATGAAAATAGTACTTATATCATTATATAAGATATGTTGGAAATATTTATATATACATGATTGAGACGACAATAACGGTATTGATATTTTTTTATGAGTGGGGAAATAATCCGTAAGCTTTGGCAACATAGGTTAAAGAGTGAGTGAGATAGAAGACAACACAAAAGGTAATTTTTTTGTCTTCACAAAAATGTGTGTACCGCGGTCTCCATTAGATAATATTATAAACTTCTTGGAAATGTTGTATTAATTTATTTTAAAATGCGTAAATAAAGAGTTATTAGGTAAAGTCTATTATAACATTATGATTACATTGCTTAGGTGTTTTCCCTAGCTACCACAATCTATTACTACTATACAGTACTAGCTGCCTCCTCAATAAAAAAACTCCTATTTTCTTGCACTTAAATGTATCCGTAGGCTTAGACTGTGTGCAGTAATTTGATATAGTTTGACCTGAAATAGTGAGTATCGATTTATATCTAAATTTAGATCTGACGAGGCGTTCCTACAGTTAGATTTATCGCTGGCTGGAATTTCATTTTAACTAGTGATAAAATTTTATTTGGGTTTTCAAGACTGATTTCCAAAAATGGACATTCGTTACAATGACATGATGACCAACAGATAAGACATGAAATATTCATAAAGGTAAAGTTTTATACAAAATTTTGTCTACGGAGCAAACTGGCTAGCCCTATCGATATTACTCATTGTCAGTGAATATTGACTAGTAACTTGAAGTAAGAGAATTGATGCCCCTTCCTTTATACGAATTGATTCAAGTGTAGGTTTTTTATTTTAGTCCATCCCGCCTTCACACCTACCTCTGCGACTCCTGGAAGCCAAGATTAGCAGTGATACAATGTATCACAGTGGACAGTGAATTTCGGCAAGTCTCTGGGAGTACTAATCTTAACCCCCGATGAAATGAATCAAATAGACTGATAAGGAGCTGTTGGATTTTTTTTTTCTACTTTTTCCATAGAAAAGTATTTGTTAGTGGTAGAATGATGAAAACAGCGTTAGTAAAGATACGCGGCGGTACAGTAATCCGACGTTGTGTGTCTACGGTGCGGCGTGCGGGTGACGTCGGCGATAATGCCAATGCAAAAGTGTTGTCTTTGTCGCTCGCGTGTGTTCTGCGCCGTGCTGGTACTCACTCCAACTGGGTTGTTAGATGCTATGTGCTGTTTTGTGTGTGGTTGGGATTAGAGATTTTGTTAACTTACTCCTGCAATTGATAAGTGGTAAGAAGGCTGTTTTGTGTGTAAATTTGGTTCAGTTCAAATTTTACTTAATAATTTTCTACCTGTCCATAAATTTCACTTAAACGTGAGATCGGTAACTCTTTTTCAAGTACGTTGTAGAAAATAATTTGTTTAGTTATGGCTGCCCGTCTTCATGACGTCAACCCGCTCTGGAACATCCAGAAAAAATCATTTCAGAAAAACCGACACAATTTTTGTCCGACTTAGAATTCGAAGCAAGGACCTCCTTGTCTACACCTCATGGAACCCATAAAGAGCGACCACGTTTGCCACGTTATAAAATACTTCCCACCTCAAACATCAAACCGAAATCCAAGATAATCGAAACGCCTATAACCGATTTAGGCGGCCAAAGCGCGGGCACAGGCGGCATGCACACCGCAACAATAAACGCGCCATTTGCATCCGCTTAGCGATGCGCCGCGCCGTGGCAACGCGCGAACGCTATTTGTTTACCAGATAACAGAGTTTACGCCGCTCCAAGTCCTAACGAACGCATTCTATCGCACTTGTGTTGGACATCGTCGCGTTTGTAGTTCAGTGTGTATTTAGTTTATAATTAATTTCAGAAGTTTGGTTTTGTTTATCTGATTTTGAGTGGTGATTCTCTGAATAGTGGTATATTGTGGTCTTAATCAGCTATTCATTGCGGCTTCATTTGCATGAAAACCATTTCTAAGAATCTGTATCTCACAAGAATCTTGAAATTTTTAGTGTACTACACTCTATTCAGTGAGATACGACATTATAGTAACCTAGAAATAAAATCGGTTTTGAATCCTTAACTCCAGGAGGCACTACAATGAGACGTCTCTACATCTAGTAGAGTGAGCAAACATTAACCATTGACGACAGTTATATCTTGTTGTTATAAAGCGGCAATGGATATGCAAATTCCAAAGCCCTCGGGCAGTTGCGAATGTGTAAACGGTGGCTGGCCATGCGAGATTATTGCTCAACGAATTGATAGCAATCACGGTAGAAGATCGACGCTATTATAAGCTATTTGAGAGTTGAGGTACTAAGGACCATAAAATAAAGAATTTAGGACTATTCTTACAAATACACATCACACCTTCATCCCCAAAGGTATCGGCACAAGTGTATCTAGGGCATCCACTATTTGCCATGTCTCTTCCATCCCATGATGTGATAGACGAGCATATCGCCATATCGGGCACAAATTTCAGACAACGGCCTCATATTCAGCAGAAAAACTCAATATAATTTTTCCCGATCCAGGATTCGGACTCGGGACCTAAGAACGATGTCGAAACGCGCTCGAAATGCATACATATACTACAATACAATAACTCACTTACGAGACTAATCTTACGTCTTTTTAAAATCAATGACGCGGAGAATATGTAGCTTGTCCGCCACCTACCTGTCACAGCCACGACATACAACATAATATTATGAATAGGCGTGTTATAATTTAATAAAAAAATCATAGTAGTATTATAGCCATATAGTTTTTAATGTGTTGTTTATTAGTTTATAGTAGTGCTCGCTGCTCCGCACGCGTGAAAAAGTTTTTCCGGGATAAAAATATTTTCCCGGGAGAAAAAGTAGCCTATAGCACTCAGGAGTAAAGTAGCTTCCTATTAGTGAAAGAATTTTCATAATCAGTTCAGTAGTTCCTGAGATTAGCGCGTTCAAACAAACAAACAAACTTTTCAGCTTTATAATATTAGTATAGTTAATTGATACCATTGAATGTCAGTTGTGTCTGTGTGTTGGAAATTAGTGACAGAAAAAACAGCGATAGGTACCCAGCTGTTTGCATAAGATTTATCTAAAAAGTACCTCTATTTCTGCTATTAAAACCTTTAGAACTTAAAAAATCTCTACTCTCTATTATCTCCTACTCTAAACTTATAATAAACTTTCAAGTTTTCCAGGATAAACAATAGTAGCCCATAGCACTAGGGAGTAATGTAATTTCTTATTAGTGAAAGAATTTTAAAAATCGGTTCAGTAGTTCCTGAGATTAGCGCGTTCAACCAAACAAACCCTTCAGCTTGGTATAGATTTAGTTCTGCAAATCCTTTGCAAACACAATCACCGAGATACAAGTCCTTTGTGTTGAATTATTATAAGTAAGTGCTCAGCTGTCTACGCATTGTTCAAATTAAAATCCCTGTGTACCGACACGGCTTCGTACATTGAAACTCATTGTTCTGTTACTATTTATAAGTTGTGAGCGACGGGCGGGTTTGTCTTGCTCGTGGATCTTAGTATGAAATCTGTTTGAGTTGAATGCGCGACTGGCGGATAGTAGCTCATCTTGTTGGCTAAATGTTGAAGGATATTGTAGTCTGCGTAATTACCGCTATGAGAATTCACATCTCATGTCTCAGGGTGGCGAAAAACAGTGAACTTTCTCGCAGTACTTAAGAATTCGTTCGATCATAGATTATTGTGTGAAATGTATCGTGACATTATGATTTTAAAAAATCTATTTTTATTCTCTCTGGTCTGTTTTATCTTGACTTTACTAGATACCTTTTATTTTGATTAACCTATATAAAATTCTGATTTCGTCCATACAATGTAATATTTATCAGAATTTAAAGTACTGGATGATTTTGCTTCTGTATCAGGTGAGCGGCATGTACGTCTCGTCATTCATTTGCATTAAAAAGAACCCGTGTAGTTGTAGTTATTGTGTTTCTTCAGAATTTCGACCGCGTAAATGATTTTTCCTGGAATTAAAGCCTCACCGTGCTTTTTTCCAGTAATAAGATAATTGTTGTCATCATTGTTACACACACACACACGCCTTTTATCCCCGAAGGGGTTGTCAGAGGCGCAACTAGTGTCCCTTTTTGCCGTGTGTATTCGTCCCATGACGTGATAGGGGCCGAGCCTATCGTCATAACGGGCACAGAGTAGAAAAACCCAATATCATTCTGTCCGACCCGGGGATCGAACCCGAGATCTCAGCATTGCAATTGTTTCGTAATACAACTACGCCACTAAGGTAGTCATCATCTATACTAATATTATAAAGCTGAAGAGTTTGTTTGTTTGTTTCAACGTGCTAATATCAGGAACTACTGAACCGATTTTTAAAATTTTTTCACTAATAGGAAGCTACATAACTCCTGAGGGCTATAGGCTACTTTTTATCCCGGGAAAATATTTTTGTCCCGGAAAAACTTTTTCACGCGGGCGGAGCCGCGAGCACTTCTAGTCGCTAATAAGTTTCATTTCAATCTCGAACATTCGCTTTGCCTAAACTTAAGAAATCATTCTAAATATCATGTTAAACTAAGAAATCGTCTTTCTGGGGCCCAACTTTCAGCAAAACCCGTTGAGCGATTACTGAGTTTAGTTCCTACAAGTATCCCAACGTCTGCATAAACATCTGTAATGTTGTCAATATACTAATAGCATCGCTGTCCTCTTAAGAAATGTACCCGCCCACATCTTATAAGAAGTCTTTCATTTGTCTGCAATCGACTTGAAAAGTTGACTGCTATTGCGAATCCCTTATTAGATGCCGTCAAAAGATCCCGTATTTCTATTTTAATGATTCCTTATTGTTGTTTGTCACTGACAGTATGAATACATTTCCGCATGTTTGTTTGCGGATTGTAATAAAAGTAATTAATATTGTATGTTACTATTTTTATATCTAAGTGGGAGGTAGGAAATAATCGCTTCCACCCATGAACATTTGAAGGATTTTTTTACACACAAACTAGTTTTTGCTCGCAGCTTCGCTCAAGTGCAATAGTTTTTCCGTGATAAAAGTCTCGTTGTATATTTTACCGGAATAAAAAGTAGTCTTTGTACTACAGATTGTAATTTAACTCTGTGCCAAATTGTATGTAGAGCCGTTCAGCCGTTCTGGCGTGATTGAGTAACAAACAAGTATATTCAATGAAAGTATAGACTGAATTAATTTCAAAATTGTATAAGTCGCTCGTTTGGTAAGCCCACACGTATCCATAAAAAGTAGCAACGCGACCTAGAATTTTTTATTAGGCAATGCATGGTACAATTATGTTGTGTCCGTCAATTTGTAGCATTATAATATTACTAGCTCTTGCCTGCGGCTCCGCATGCATTTAAAAATGTTTCCGGGATAAAAGACCCGCTTTATATTATCTCGGTATAAAAAGTATGTGTTATGTGTTAATGTTTCTTTCTTTCTTTCTTTCTTTCTTTCTTAATCCAAGACATAACCATGTGCCAAATTTCATCGAAATTTGTTCAGCAGTTTTTGCGAGAAAGTGTAACAAACATACATACATTCTTACAAACTTTCGCGTTTATAATATTATTAGGATTATGTCTAATACAACGCTAAGTACTTACACTCATTCTTTATTTTTTTCATTCTGCTCCTTTGTTTAGTGGCAGTGTCAATGTATTAGACAATATAGTCCGAACCAGGGTGTCTTGGTTTCAAATCCCAGGTCAAGAAACTCTTAGGGGACTTTATAACACCATTTGTCTGGGTTGAATCCTTCTGAGATTTCTGACGTTAGTTTGGCAAGCGGCCGCCTAGTGTGTATGATTCCCAATAAAAATAAAAATCAACAGAACCAAACTAAATATCAAAATAATTGAACGTAAACAACCGAACATTCTCGACTCATGTGGCCGTCAGCACCCACAAACACTTTTATGTTTATTTTTATAGAGACGGGACAGACGAGTGGCAACAACTCTACCGTAGAGTTCTGTCTTGTAATTAAAGGAGCGCCCCCACCTGCGCGACAGGAAATGACTACATATCTATGTAGCCATATCCTATAATGATAAAATAAATAATAATCCTACTTAATATAATAAACGCGAAAGTTTGTAAGAATGTATGGATGTTTGTTCCTCTTTCACGCAAAAACTACTGATCGGATTTCGATGAAATTTGGCACACGGGTAGATCATGTGCTGGATTAACACATAGGCTACTTTTTATCCCGGAAAAATATAAATCGGGACTTTTATCCCGGAAAAACTTGTTAACGCGGGCGGAGCCGCGGGCAAAAGCTAGTATATAATAATAATAATAAATTATAAGGAATTGTCCGGGCCTTGCGGAACATTCCTTATATTTTTAATCTGTAGAGCTATAGCTAGACAATGTTTCTTTTTACCATAAATTTAAGCATGTGTGCTTTTTTGCTCCTTCTTCCTTGGCCTTTCCAAGTCCACTGTGGAACATATGCTTTCCCCAAAGAAGCTTTGATTTGATGATTGACGATTTTGATGATTTTTGGCTTTGGTTGGGTCATTTAATGGTAATTTATTGTGGCCTAAGAAATAAGAGGTTTATTGAGGTTCTTTATTGAGAGGTGGGGATAAGAAAAATTAAAATTATAATGTAAGACTTAACCATTATTTCTGATATGTTATATTCAAAACGATTATTTCGAGGGTAATCTAAACTAGTTCGAATACTCGAATCCATGAATCTCTATTTAAGACCTTATTACATACATACATACATATACACTCACGCGTGTTATCCCCGAAGGGGTAGGCAGAGGCGCAACTAGTGCACCCACTTTTCGCCGTTATTCCGTCCCATGATGTGATAGGGGGCGAGCCTATCGCCATTTCGGGCACAAATTCCAGACTCCGAGCTGATACTGAATAGAAAAACTCAATATCACTTTGCCCGAACCGGGAATCGAACCCAAGACCTCAGCATTGCAGTCGTACCATAATACAACTACGCCACCGAGGCAGTCCTTAAGACCTTATTAATAAGCAATAAGACCCAACTCCAAAATTCAATAATCCTATTTGTATACTTAACGTTCCGACCTACTTATCCTGGTTATCCCCTCGCGGTTTCCGTGTCGTGTCCCGGAGTAATTAATATCAGGCGGGCACTATTTTATTCCATTACTTATGGGACGGAGACAAGCAGGTTTGTGAGTTACAAGTTTGTTAGACGAAAGTTAAGTACAGTTGTGTGGGAAAGTGGTTATTTTACTTCTGTCTAAGGGCCGAATGATTGTTGTACAACTTATAAGTAATGTCGCTAATAATTATTTTTCTGGTGGCCTAGTACGCTATTATAGAAAGTCTGTGATTACGATATGTGCAATTTGAGAAACCACTCGTAGAGGTATCAGTTATCAAATAAAAAAAAATTGTGAAGAAGTTCGAGGAAACATCTATGTTTAGTGGTAGAGTGAAGCTTATGAGATGATAACCTTTTATTGATTTATTTGACTTCACTAACCGTTCCATTTAGAAATAAATCTATTGCTTTCATTCAAAAGTTATTCTCTTTTCAAATTCAAAAGAATCGGAAAGATAAAATTTTCCTCGGTAGGTAAAAGTTTTGTTGCCGACGGTACAAACATGTGTAAGTACAGTTCGACAAAAGCAAAAATTAACCACATAAATTGTGCGAAACGTGATTTACGTCTGTTTGTTTGTTTATTACGATTGTAATGAATTTACGCATGTTTCAGAGTCGTTCGCGATGATCATTCGCGAAGTAATAAAGACCGTAAATTGTTAATAAGTATTTATTGTTCTTTGACGTGGGGGGAGCAGTAAAGGGAAAAGTAAAGTAAGTTGTGAAGCATAAAGTTCTGTATGTGAAACAGGAATAATATAAACATTTATGAATAAAAAAATATATTAATGGAAAACAAAAAACCCGACTGCGTCAAAATCTGCCTGCCATCTTTATAAAATATATTGACTAACTGAAAAGATAGAAACAAGATTAGAATTTGAATATTTTATTTTGGTTTTGAATAATCTTAGTTGACAGTGTTCATAAACGCAGTTGGAGGCATCTGCTCCCTTCGAGATTCCTCCGAGATTTTGCTGCTTTACCTATCACCAACCAGATTATGAGAAATGAGCATGTTATGGCAGGCAGATTTTGACGCAGTCGGGTTTTTTGTTTTCTTTTAATATTTTTTTTTTTTCAATCTTTTTAGTTTTCAAGCAACTTTATTAGCATTTTCTATTCCAAACTCCAATCTATACTAATATTATAAAGCTGAAGAGTTTGTTTGTTTGTTTGTTTGAACGCGCTAATCTCAGGAACTACTGGTTCGAATTGAAAAATTCTTTTTGTGTTGAATAAACCATTTATCGAGGAAGGCTTTAGGCTATATAACATCACGATGCAACTATTAGGAGCGAAGAAATAATGTAAAATGTGAAAAAATACGGGGAAAATTATTCATGCTTGAGGGCTTCCATTGCTTGCGCTGCGAAAACGGTTCAAGATACCAAAAATATATGTATGAAAGAATTATTCCTCTTGAAATGATCTAAAAAAATGTCCGCGACAGTATATGTCTATCTTTTAAGATTAACTCACTAGAACCGTTTTTATGGTAATCAAATTTGGTCGAAATAAATGCATTATTTGTTAAGAGTTGTATCAACGTCATAATATTAATCTTTATCCAAATAAATATGTTGGATAGGGTGATTCAACGGGAAGGTTTTTATGTACTTTTAGCCCGGAAAAACTTATTAACGCGGGCGAAGCCGTGGGCAAAAGCTAGTAAAACATATATGTTATATACATAATCGTAATCACCGTTAAAAATTCTTTATTTTGATACTACACTCGATGTATTTTGAATTTTTGTTACTTTTTGCCGCCAAAAATCCTTAATTTTAATTTTTTAAAATTTTGTATGTACCCAGTGTCACTCTTACGACTTAGACGAATCTATTGACACCACTCACATAAAAATACGACAAGCCGTTTAGGCTCTAGGGCGTGCCAAAGAAATATACATACATAAATAGGTACATACTTACATACATACATACACTCGAAAAACATAACCCTGCTTCTTTCGCAGTCGGGTAAAAATAGATGAAGTGCCTTTAATGGTGAACGCACACTTGTCCGAGCCGAACGCGTCGAACGAATCGAAATTTAGAAATCTGTATATGAATTTCACTTTCGATTCGGACGATTCGACGCGGGGAAGTATGCGAGGTTTCATGAGATTTCGTACATAGAATTCTAAAATTCGTTTCGTTCGACTCGTTCGACGCGGACAAATGTGCGTCCACCATAAATATGTCATTTTTCAACTACCACTACGCTTTGACGACAAAATAACACGTTTAATCAAATATGCATATTTTCATCTCAACGTAAAATATACCTTAGAACTATAGCAAAAGAATTTAATTAAAAATATCATCAAGGCAACGTTTAGAGTAAAACGTTGGCCACCATTGTCGA
Source organism: Lapara coniferarum (assembly GCA_949316025.1). NCBI lineage: Eukaryota > Metazoa > Arthropoda > Insecta > Lepidoptera > Sphingidae > Lapara > Lapara coniferarum. The sequence continues at coordinate 3,417,689 of OX438922.1, forward strand.
GATTTTCAAAGATTAATAACCGACGCTTACAAAGATGGGGACATTAAAACCTTTTTAAAAAAGTGCAAGTTGATATAAAAACTGGAATGCCTTGGTGGCGTAGTTGTATTACGGTATGGCTGCAATGTCAAGGTTTCGGGTTCGATCCCTGGGACGGGCTGAGATATTGTGTTTATCTACTCTATATTAGCTCGGAGTCTGGAATTTGTGTCTGATATGGTGATAGGCTCGCCCCCTATCGCATCATGGGACGGAATATCCATGGTGAAAAGTGGGTGCACTAGTTGTGCCTCTGCCTACCCCTTCGGGGAACAAGCGGCTGTTTGGGTGGCCTGAGCCGGGGCGGACATTGATCGGGGAGTTGTGGCCTGGCCGGCTCCGATCGCCCAAACTTACCTGCTAGAAATTTAAAATACCTTAGAGGTCATTTACCGGGGCAACTGTTCACCCCGTGTCTATTGCATCTCGTTTATGACATAGCGGCAGCTATTATTATGTAACCTGCACTACTGTATCATTGGAGAGGGGCGAGCTACGTATCAAATAGCGGAACTTCGCCCCCCTCTGACACCCACCTGCGAAACAACGAAAGTATTGTAATTAAGTTAATAATTCTTGTTAAATCAATAAAAAAAAATCCCTTCGGGATTAAAGGCGTGAGTGTATATGTATATGATATAAAATGATCGAGAAACGGCGTTGTGTCTCCTGCCACGGCGAATACACGTACAAATAAATTTATCAAGACAGAATGTATCCCATTTTTATGTTAGATTAATTTCCAATCGTTTTGATTTTTGACTAAAATTGTTGAACTGTTTCTTGGTAAAGTGTGTTGTAAGCAACGCTATACTGTTTTGCAGTGTTTTTTATTTTGACCTGTTGATGTTTATAAATATTGTAAAATTTTCCTCTAAAACAACATATTTTGAGTTACTATTATTAGTTATATACGAAAAAGCTAATACAATATAATATAAAAAATTGTAAGGTTAAGTTTCATAGACCCCATAAAGAGTAATTTAAAAATACTCGACATTTTTCAAAAGCACCTGACCCAAGGAAAGTGGCACGCACAGCCAACTTTACCGCGGTTTGAATACAGATGCGGTTAGCCTTAGTTTCGTACATTTATAGCTGTTCGGAAAACGTTTAAACGCTTTCACGACATTTTTATATGGACCGTGAAATTGGGGGACAACTGTCTATTTGTATTTTGGGTACGTCTTGAGAACAAGAAATTGGCGTGGTTCGCATTACTCGAGAGATATAGGCGGTGTTTTTAACAAGATCGCTTCGGTGTTTTGTTCGAAATAGTAAGGGACTATCAGGGGATTTTATAATATGTTTTTATAGTTAGGTAACACACAAAATTTTGACCATGGGTAAGATATGTGTGTTTTGTGAGTGGAAATACACACAACATTGTTGCTTAAATAATCCTGCAACAGAGATTTTACTAACAAAGGATCATTGTTGAAATTTGTTTTACTAATTTAACACTACTAGTAATAACTACCACTAAAATTACACTTCAAAGCGAATGTCTCACGCTGCGTCATGGTCTCTCAAAACATCTCAATCAATGAGTATTTGGAATCAATCAATGCTCGCGAGTCGAGCGGTCGCATAAACTTTTTAACCGAATTAAAATTCCTTCCACCGAGTTGGATGGTTGGTGGCTCGTCTCAAATCATCGGTTCGCGCTTCTAGCTGATTACATTATGTAAATTACGGCACCCTCCATTTTCCTTGTCATCTATACTGTGCGCGGATCTAAAGTTTTGTGGATAGGATTTTTGTATTTGTCAAGGAAGTTTGGTTTTCTAAGCAAAGTATAAGTGGGAAGAATATTCCGTATACATGATTGTGGTTCGGCGTCGTTGTTTCCACAAAAAAAATATGATCGGTTTTTATAAACTATGTTTTAATTGCTTAACAAACTTGTTTTCTTGGATTGTGATCAACATCTTTTGTTAATACATTTGCCCAAATCGTGTGAACGAATAAGTATTACACTTATTACCTAGGCTTTATTTTAAAGCAAACGGTGATAAGCTATCTACTGTAAGTGCACTCGTATCAAGCAAGACACAGATATTTAACAGAATCTCGAGACGTTTTATTATATACCTAACATTATCTACTATTTATTTATAACCTCAATCTTATTAACTTGTCCTATCAATATTTCTGATATCCTTAAGTTCTACAGCTACAAGATCTCTTAGTTTCCCTTCCAGTGCACATTAATCTCCGTCCTGAATTCTCCTTAAACAGATATCATCGTAAAGGCCCGCCGTCTCGTATCGCCCAGCCCTTAGATTACCGTAACGAAGTATGTTTCTATTTAAAATACCCATTTTGCTTCGAAACCGCTCGCAGCTGCGTTTGACAACCGATAATCGTTTACCAGATACATCGATTTTTCTTTAGAACCATTTATTATTCTAGGGAATAGAACGTGAATAGACGATTGTGATGTGATACCATTGTGATTGGTTGAAAATTGAACGCTTTTGATGTGGTTTTATCTTAATTGAGACGACAATGGTACGAAACTATTTAGTTATTTTTCAAAAGCCATCCCCTGTATTTATATAATAATGTTTACATGCTAGTAACTTTTCGTCCTTTGCGAAATATATCAACTTTGTAATCGACCATTACAACATTTGTTCCATTAATGCATTGAAATTTTGCACAATCCGAATAAAATGCCGAAAATGTACATATCAAGGATCGCGTACCCTAATTTCTTTGTTAAATTTCTACTAAGTCGAACGTAAACGAAATTGTATAAAGGGACCCGCAAGAAATCAACATTCATTTGGCTCGTCCAAGTTAGGGAATTTGTTAAAAAGTGCCCCGAACGCCACCCGAGGGCCGACCCGGTAACTTACTCTGTTCATGGATATTTAAAAAGTTTTTACGCGCACTATTAACCTGGAGGTGTTTGATTTTATCGAGTGCGTTTACATACTGCTTTTTGTGAGAGTAGATGTGAACTAAGCTGATTATTACAGGCTGTGATTTTCTCTATGTACATTTATGTGTCTTTTTAGAAATAAGTACCACTGAAATTACAGTTAATATGTTTAGATGTATGAACTTAAAAGAGTTTCTCTTTTTTATATTAATTTAACCCACATATGTTATGTATTGTATGTCAGATGTGTCAATAAATGTTTTTCCTTCTTTCTCCTATATCTTTTGGGTCAGACTAGTATTCATTTTTTAATTTTCAATTCTTCGTATGGATTTATTTCATAATAACTCATCTTACGTCCCATAAGTATTCTAACCAGAATCATCAATGCCGCCCTTAGACTAGAAACTGGTTTATTGACTTACTTACGACTAGATCCCGAAACAATTCCATCAAAACCACTTATTTCAAGTCAACCTTCACCAGTCGTATCGATATTCATGAATGTTAATTCCGCCGCTGCCAAACTTGCTGTCTTAATCCGGGGCTCGTCCAATGCGACGCCAGTAATGAGAAACGCATGGGTTCCTTCAGCCTCACCTTCCTTAAGAACCAATAATTGGTAAATCGTCTGGGATATCGATATTTAAGGCTTTAATCACTATCCTAAATCGATATTATTGTGACTGGTATATTATTATATACTCTAGAAGAAATAATATATCCAACCCAAATATATCATAAGGTAGGCAACAGAAACATACATAACAGAAGTTTGTGAGATTCCCTTGAAAAAATCTAAAAGTGTTTAAATTATTAAAGGTATTTATTTGTTTTGAAAAGAAAATCAGACAATATTTGTCCCAAAGATCAAAACCAATAGCGAAATTAGTAACAAATTCCACCCAAACTATGCTACGAATACTAAATCTTTTTGTATCTGTTACAAACTAATCAATCCATGCAGGATAGGCCGTCAAAGCTGTGGTTAAAAAGGGCAGCCACCGACGACCTGTATCAATCATGTAGCCAGATTGGATCACGTCGTAGCAGCGGCAAACTCGGCAAGTCATGTTGATGTTAGGTGACAGACAGGTTATAAGTTATTGAGAGATGGAAAGTTAGTGTAGACAGCTATTTTAATTGTTGTGGTAAATAAAATGGCTACTTAAGTTAAAATGAATCGTGACACAATCAATAGCGTTCAAGCAGTTTTGTGTTTCGGTTTGAATGGCATTAGCAACTCTAATGACTGTTTTTATGAGGCTTCATTTTAAGTAATATCTTATCGCAAAAAACAGATAGTTTTTAAACAGGTATAGTGTCCATAGCTATAATTTCTCGAATATTCGATGACACATGATGACACATACAGCCGTCAATGGCATACTCTCATAAAAATTAATACTGTGTAGTAGTTGATTCCTTGGAGATCTGTAATAGTATTTATTGTTCTTGATTTCACTTGATCCAATTTACATTCGACAACCCTCGTAAAAACGTGATTAGATCAAAGTGCAATAACACATCCCTCAGAAGCCTGTCACATGCAAATACGCCACATTTTTGGATTCCGCAAAAAGAGGCATAATTTAAACAGACCACATAAATCTTCTGAATTTCCTTTGTAGAAATGTCAACTAATTCTGATTCAAGCCACGCGGAGCCACGCACGTGTCGTAAGTATGAAATTTTTGGGACTTTTAGGGAAAATCCTTTGTCATTTGCATCGCTTGTACCAACACGTGTCGTCGTATATTCGGTTTGTTGAAATGTTTACATGTCAATCCTTTTGGAAATGGAAAAGTTGTGATGATAAGTGGGTGTTGATTAATGTCAGTCATTTTGGAATCGGGGCTTTTATTTCTTAAACAGATGCATGTACATTTTGGAGTAACTACTTATAGTGGACCTGTAACTGACTGATTGAGATGTAGGTTATGAAACAATACTGTGATCACGTATAAGTCCGCCTGCAAAGTTCAGTTTTATATTTTTAGTAGTAAGGAGTAGATAGTTAGGATTGCCGGGTCTTGATTTGAAGAACATGAAGCCAGTGAAATTACAAGACATTAGAAGAATTAACTAATATCCCAGGTTTGTAAACAGGTACTATGAAATAATATGCTTAGAACATATAAAGATTCAATAAAATCTTGTCTTTACCCTAACAAAATATCATACATCTGGGTGATATCCAATTGAAAAATAATATCCTTTCTGCATAGTGTGCAGTTGTGCGAATATAAAAGAATGGGCAAGACGACGATATATAAATATGTAGAAGTAATAAAGACAAAAGTTTATCTACAAAGGAGAATAAGGCAGGTGCGCGTCATCCGGACAAATGTAGGGACGTGCCGGGAATATTCGCGGGAATGACCTAAATACGGGATTCACACACGTGCCCGATTCTTATACTCAAGCTCGAATACATTGAATTGTATATTTGGTATTTTAGGACATTAACGTGACCAAGAAAGAAAGCATCTAAATAATGACAAGGTTCTATGTTAAATGTATTGTGAAAAAAATAAAAACCTTATGTTTGCACATGATTATTCTGTTGAGTATAAAACTTATTAAATGACGGAGAGAAAGGTTTCTTAAATACATCTCCGTGTCATAGAAGGTGTAAATAATAGAACTAATGACTTCGAACTTTTTGAAGTAAATGGTACATTTCTCTTACGAACAGTCCGCTGCTTCGGCCCCATTTGATCCATTTATATTTCAATTACTGTAGTTTTCTAGGTTGGAGGATTTTGTAGCTAGTTCTGAGCGTGAGCCTTCACATCGAATGTCTCAGGATGTCCCCAGTCCACCGCCTTGTCTTATCATCAACAAATTTTTTTAGATGCTCACCTTATTATTTACTAACAGACCAAATGACTTAGTTATATCACCATTCCTTCATATTAAATTAAAAACCACAGATTAAAATAACTCGTATAACTCTTCATTAAAACCTACGATTAAGCGCGTAATCCGCGTAACTAAACCACTCTAATGGCGGCCATTTAAAAACCGTACGACGCGTGCCAAACCGCGCTGATTTTTCGTATAGTGCGTATCTAACCCCTTTGGACATAAATCGACTGGCTCGGTGACCATAAATTCCTGTTTTAAAACTGATCACGGCCACATTATCCCACGTATTGGCGTGCAGCCTGCAATGAAGGTGCAGTTTGAGTTATGGGTCGATTATCGTATAGTATGAATAATGGGGAGCGCCGGCGGGATTTTTCAAATGGGAAAAACTTTATTTCGCGTAATTTAGTGCCACCCTATTCGTGATTATGTGCCAATTTTGCATGAGCAATGAGCTAGGTTCGTATGTCGAGAATGTATTATATTTCGAGAGAGTTTATTTTGAAATTATGAGATTAATGAAATGTAATATTAGGGTAAGTACTCAGAAATAAAACTACTTAAAGATTTTTTTCCTGATAATTTGTTTAATTTTTAATCTCGTTTCGAAGGTTTTGCAGCCTTCATGGTAACGGGGTGGTTAAGACATTTTATAAATTACTATACAACATTCGAGGGTTCACGTTTTAATTAGCCTTTAATTAGTGTTTTTCAAGTTTCTTTGCTATACCTTACTCCAATACTTTATACCACCCTACCCTTCAGACACTCCCCTCTATACAGTCTAGCTTCCCCCAGCCTCCCCGATCTATCGAGCAGACCACGCCGTGTGGAATACTAAGCCATGATATTGCGGTACAGCGCGGGTCAGCGGACCGAACGCGACATTCTTACTAGGTCTTAGCCGCGAGTCTGTCTGGATTAAGATGACCATTGTAAGTTGACCCGTGTTGGGTAAGGAGATGCGTGATGCGGAGAGGTGTAGTTATATTTCATAGTAACTAAGTGACATCAATAAAATTTATAACACTTAAATATTCAATATTCTTTGGAGTAAGTATATCTCATATATTTGGAGATTTTCTTGGGTCACTTTTTTTCGAAAATTCATCTTGATCTAATCTTAGAAAAAACGGCAGTGAAATCCAAATGACCTATATTATTGGTACTATGGTATTTGTACTATGGTATACTTTCGTACTAGTGAAAAACGAAATTAGAAACGGTATACAATACTGAAATACTCGATATCAAGTCATCAACACGACGTTTAATCAATCCCGTCTGCCCAACATAAACATAAAATTAACAACAAAAATTTCGCGTGACAGCTTTTCAAACAGACTCAAAAGACTCGAAGGCGTTGTAAAAATATATTTTAAATAGACAAACAAACACAACCGTTATCCAAAACTGTACGAGATCAGAAAAAATAAACGTTTTCATTGAATGTGGTGCTCTGATCTTTCGCTGCAGCCATTGTATCGATTTTACATCCGTTAGTGGACGAAAATGGATAGCGCCTACTAGCGGAACGCGATCGGATGTCGAAGGGTACTCGATTGGAATATTAATGTCTAATAAAGTTAGTTTGGTTGTGTATGTATAAGGTAAACTGAGTCATTCTGGCACATCATAGCTTACTTGAAGATTGAAACTTTGAGGCCTGATGATTTTTTATTGTAAGCATAGTTTTAAGTATTTCAAATGATACAATATGGATTCAATTCCTGAGTCGTTTTGACTTAATTTTACCGAGAGCAATGGTCAAACCAGAATATACTGCACTACTTCTTGAATTGAAATAGACAACACGCTGGTTACCAAATGAACTGTTGCATAGACGACATACCATTAAATATTTATCCTGCCACGAGTACTCAGAAGGTATAAAAGTACTCGCGAATAAAGAACCGTAGTAAGGCAATATTGACGGGGGTTTCAATAATTCATGACTTATTATTTCCGCGCTAAGTTTGAAACTCGACATAAATAATTCGAAATGTTAACTCATACTAATGGAATATTAAAATGTATCAATAATTAATATTATTCGAGTATTGGCAGTTAGAATTGAAGAGGTGGAATTTTTTTGTTCCTTTCTTACAAAATAGGGTTTTTAAAAGAGGTGGAGGTTATTTTGAAAATGGGTCAGCTAATGGTAAGTAGTTATCGTTGCCCATAAACATCTAAAGTGAAGCGTAAAACGTATCTTTGATTTTTTTTCACAAAATCACAGGAAATGTGCTGATTCTAAATAAGTTTATGTTATTCTTAGTAAATTTACTGGTGGTAGGTCTCTTATATGTAAGAGTCCGTCTGGGTGGGTACCACCGCAATGTCTATTTCTACCGCCAAGCAGCAGTGTGCATGCACTGTTGTGTTTCGGTATGAAGGTCATTGTAGCCAGAGTAACTACTGGACTTAATTAGGCTTAACAACTTATGTCTCAGAACGACGAGCGCAGTGGAATGTCGCACAGTACTTTTAACTCAAGGTGCTGGATGGTGTTGCTACTGTTTATGGGTGGTCGTATCGCTTACCATCAGGCGAACAGCATACTCATCTCATCATTCAATGCCATAAAAATAACAATGTATTAAACTCGAAGTCGCAAAAAAATCTTAGCCTTTCACTAGTCGATAATACCAGAGATATATTCTGCGTCGCCAGCCTATTAGCTAGAAATGTGTACTTTTTGGTGTTGTATTTCCTTTAATTTGTTAAATCACGAAAAACAAACGTTCTCTAAGAGCCTTAAGAATGTAGTCACACTATAGACCGTAGTCATATAATTTGTATAGTAAAAATAGGCTGACTCGATTGGACAAGACCACTTTCTCATAAAATTCAAATTCTGTATACATTCGCTTTCAAACAGGCCGGCATAATTTTGTCGACTGGAGTGTGATAAGCGTCTCTCGTCAGTCAACACTGGGTCTCACTCAACTTACTATCAGGTACAGTAGGGTCGTATTGCCGTTTTCGTTTGAAAAAAGCAGTTTTTCAAAGTCAAATTAGCAGTTTTTGCTGATGAAATCCTAAAATACTTAATATTATCTATGATATGTATATTTATATAATAAGTGCACGATAGCGTAGTTGGAAATGAAACGGTCTATCGACACAATGTACGGAGGTTTAGAACCCAAGGCACACACCTCTGACATTTTGAAGTAATGCGTGCATTGTAAATCAATTATCATTCGCTTTAACGGTGAAGGGAAACATCGTGAGAATTCTCCATAAGGATTTCGAGGGTACGTGAAGTCTGCCAACCCGCTCTCGACCAGTGTGGTGGAGTAAGGCATAACCACTCTCAGTAGTAGAGGAGGTCCGTGCTCAGAAGTGGGCAGTATATAATACAGGGCTGATTGCATTGCATTGTATATATAATAATAAAAATAATATTATACTAACGTGATCATCCGTCGTTAAAGGAATGCATCACGAAGACATCCATAATGCATTTGAATTATAATTACAATGAATGAGTCCTACGTGTATAATTGCTTCCTAGAACGATATTGCTATTGCCCATTATTAAACATAACGTAAGCCAACGCGTCTATTTCCGGAGGGAAAAGCAGCGATGCAACTTGCGAACCGATATAATTTTCGATTAATAATATAGACGCTTACTTACAATGTCGGTTCCGTCAGGTTTGTTTTAATTTCTAACAAAATTTTTAAATTGTCCGAGGGAACTTAGGAGCTCATTAATTTGTTAACCCCTTATATTAGGAATAACCCGTTACTAATTATAAGTTATGTATCTTGTAGTGGTTTGACTTAGGTATCACTGTCATTCTTTATTTGAATATTTTAAAATTAATAGATGTAACATAGATTACATCATTGCTTTGTCAATGTCATTCTTAATTCAAATAATTTAATTAACATACTTAAAAGATTTAAATTAAATATTATGTTTACACTAAGATCCAGGACCATGGTAGGGCCAATAAATTGACCAACAACCAACGTCCGGCTGACTACGCACTACGAATTGCTGCATTTACACCGACAATCGCCGACAGAGTTTTTGTTTCACCGCTTTATTTCGTGAAACAGAATGCATGTCGCTAATGGGAACGTTATAATTTTGTTTTCCAAATTCGAATATCGGTCTATGCAATGTTTTTGAACGTGGAATTTAAATCTTTGTTATTTTTTTTATTTTTGGGTATAGTGGTATAGTTTACGTAAAAATAGCTTTTGAGGTTGTATTTGTGGAAAATGGTCGTGCGGTTTTTTTGTCCTGTTACTGCAATGTATGGATATATTTCCATAAAATAAATATATAAAATATTTATACACACGAAATAATTTCATTCAATTAATTGTTATTTTGGGTAGTGTTATTAAATGTTACTAATACTTTCGTTTCTACCATTCCTTATCGCGTTATATTTAAAAACATCCAGACCACACATGTACATTATCACTAACAGTCAGTCACTTGTCAATTGAAACTTTATCTCTGTAGATAGGACCAGCGTGCATCCAACCCTTTATTTTAATCATTGGTTTTGTACAAAAAATATGAACAGATATCTCCCAATTATTATAACTCTCAAAGTTAGGACCAACTAATAGTTCCCTCATAACGATGCCCGTAACTATGTCTACATATTATATAGTTAGAGTTGTTGCGCCAGAACTTTGCCACCATTTTGAAATACTATACAACAAAATATATCACATACATTTTTTAATACACTATAACAATAAACATAGAATTTATGTATTTAAATTTGAAAATTCATCTCAGTAAAAACATAAAAAAAGACCAAACGAGCTCAAAAATTCTAAATCTTTGAAAACAATTCGATGGAAACAATGGCTGAAGACACTCACCTCGGGACCTCTTTAGCCGGACTCGACTGCGTCTCCTGATGATTGTACGACGCCATGTTAGCTCTTCACTTCACGGTCTTCGCACTCATTCTGTCTCTAATTGTTTTCAATACACTCTCACTGATTTATGCGTATATATGTAGGTATTTATTTAATTTAGTAAATAAACTAAATAGTGATTTATATGGATATCTGTAAGGTTAAATTTAGATCCATATAATAATATACTAAGGGCGTGTTTCAGACGTTTCAAGTACTTAATCTTTATTTGTATGTTATCGAAATAAACAGCTAATATTGATAGTACTCATTTTATTACCCATTATTATGAGAACATATTATATTAGAGTGACTTTTGTATTTAGCCGGGTTATACATTAATGTGATGAATATTATTTACTTAGAAGTTGCGAAAAGGGCTCTAAAATGTATTTTTTCAATTAATTTAAGTGATTTCTGTGATATTTTCTCGCGATTCCACATTCAAAATAATTTAATTCTGCAACATTGTCCTTAATATGCTATCATTTGACGCTTACTGTGTACAAAATTTATAAGATTTTTGGCGAAATATTTGGGATTTATAAGAAGTAAGCTAGACCTAAACACACAAGTATTGAACTAATAACATGACATTGGCCTATATAGTTCATAGTTTTATTCCAATAACTGAAGTGAAATATCTATTTGCTGTTTGTTTTCGTTTTCCGTACTAAATAATTTTAATTAATCTCAGCGTCATATTAGCTAAATTTTCGTACAGACAATTGTAATATTCGCTGATATAAACATCCAAAAACCCCCGAAAACATTCTAAAACAGTATCCAAAAGTAGGTGACCCACAGTTGTATTAATAAACACACGCGCAAGTTAGCTGCAATAGCATTCCGACGAGCCATAAAACGTCAACATTGAAAGTCGTTAAACTGCCGATCGACTGCAGATTTATGTGGCAGCTTACACCGAATATACTTCGAATTGAACAATCAAATTTGAAATTTGGGAGGTTTTACTGCCTAACGGCTTAGTGAGACGTAGACGCAGGAATTACGGCTTTATATTGTTTTTATTACTTTCAGCACCTATGTGTAAAATGAGACTTTGAGCGTTCTTTCAAATTGCCTTTTTATTTCGATAGTGACAGAGACTTTTATTTCTATCGTTCATTTCTCTATTCTTTTATAAGGAGTTTGCTTAACCCGCCAAACCCCGCTTATATGTAGATGTATGGGGAAACCGTATATACTCGGACGCCGGCGTCCGTAGCGGGGCTTGACGATTCAATATGGTCAATTTGCATCAAACCCGGTTCAGCCATTTATATGAGATGCAAAAATAAATTATTAGTATCATATTGATTTTGTTTATTTAGAGAGTTAGTGTAGAATGCCCTCCTGTATCTGGACCGGAAGACTTTGTTACAGTTAGTTCGTGATCATTGCGTATCGCGTCGGAGCTAAGATCTTCATAGCTCTAGACATATTATAAAAAATAAAATTATACTGAGGTCATACAATTCAGTTACAATATAACTAAGCAACATGTTTCGTCGGCCTACACTTTACGTCAACTGCATTACCATAGACGCTGTGCCAACACTGTGCAAGGAAAAAGCTGTCTATAGCGAAACGCTATCCGCTACGCGGCCTAGCGAAACGCGACTACGCACACGCGCTACGACCACGCAACGTAGCGAAACGCCATAAGCTACGCAACAGCTATGCGTGGCTTTTACACCGTAATGTAGTCGCAAAGGGACTAAATGAACAGTGTTTTGTGAAGACGTTAAAAATTTATAGCCCCGCTTCGCTTTGTGCTTTTATTGTCGACGCCGGCGCTCCTTGGCGCTACGTTATAATTAAAGTACAAGACTCGCCGACTGACGGCGGAATTAAAAAGTTTTTTTTAGTGTTCATTTTGGATAATGTTCTATATTCGCGTAATGCTAATTGTAATGGCTCGTAGGTTTTGGGGAATAATTGGTTTTCTATCACGGGATTAAGGGTGGTTGTTTTAGTATTACTAATTTTTGTTCGCGTGGTAATTTTATGATTTATAAAGAAACTAAAAAATAAATCTCATTAAGAAAGGAAAGAAAAAGGTTTATTGTTACAACTGGTACATGCAATACATAACATAATATGTGGATTGTAATATATTTAAAAGACAATCTCTTTTAAATAGGGCAGCATTGCACACTACATAACATAGTTTTACATAGCCAAGATTCATACAAAATTTATAATATTTAGTACAACTCGAAACTGATTTTTTAACACATGCCACAATATGAAATGTCAAAGATATTAACCAGACAAATCTGTAGTGACCCGGTCATTAGCCGGGTCGGAGGGCGCCCGGGTCGTAATGACCGGCCGCTTATCATTCCGGATAACGTCTAAGTTTGCTTAGCCGGGACTGGTTTAATTAATTTATGAATTAAAGATGTCGGATTGAGACCTTCGTTTTCGGCCGGGATATTCCGGTAACTTTGATTGCGTCGACGTATTTATAATTTAATGTGATGTTTTGTAATTAGTGTAATATATTAAAGTGATTATAAGATATTGTCGGGGATAGTGCAATACCGCGTAAGTGATTAAAAAGTTTTGTATTATCAATGCTAAGTTTAGTGTAGTAAGGATTAATCTCAATTGAACTTTTGTTTATCACTTACGTATTGCACTATCCCCGACGATATGATTATGGGGGGGGGGGGGGGGTGCTGAAGTTAGCCTTTGGAACCAATTGGGTATGTACCTCTTACTTTTCGAGGTAAGATATATATTTCAAGAAAAATAGCGTTTTTGGCTTGCTTTTATTAAAATATAACGGCTAATAGTAACAAAAAATTCTACATATTAAGTAGTTCTTTTTTAGGGTTTCGGATTTAAGTATGGTGTTAATTAATGCTTTGTAAAATGTAACAGTTTTTATCGTTAAGTACCCTTGTATTTATATTTGATGTCTGTAAAATTATGTTTTTTTGAGACACGGGGGGTGAGTAATGATGGAACAGTATATTTCTATCAGAGTTAACGTTAGGTTTGTTATGAATTTGTAAGTTCAAAATAGGTTGTGTTAAATTAAATTGTGTTGTAAACATTTGTATAATGTCGATATATGCAAGGAAAATGAGTTTTGTAAGGCGCAATTAAAGTTATCCAGGAAATGGACAATACTATACACCTGGGTGCTTCGACCATAAACCACTGGTAAGTGACGACGACAGCGAAATGATGGATGACATTACTTGAGCATGTATATGCCAGGATTAATAGTCTCAAACTTGTGTATTGCACAGTTCAAGAAGGATTAGGATCTAAGGAAGAGGCCTAAGAACCCAACATTGGGTTAAGTCAAAGTCAAAAACCTAACGACAAGATCTTTAACACAATTTTAATAAAGAAACAGAAATGTCGCTCCGAAAAAGAACCAAAAAAAACGAATAGTTATTTTCTCCAATCCTATACAAACAGAAAATAATTAGCTTGATGTCTATGTTTGCTTTATAAGATACAGTAAATGTATGTAAAGCAGGTATGCAATGAGGATGCGAAAAAAACTACACACGCATTATTAAAAACGCCAACACAAGTCAACGACAGCACACTGGTTTTATTGTTATTACACTTTATAAAACAACGGCAACGCTCCCCAGTTTATGGATTATAAATTTCATTAGTGTATGTTGTCGGACGATCGCGTTTATTGCTTTTGTGACACGCTGTGGGCGCGTTCGATGAACATTTATGCACGCTTGTTACACGCCATGCTTTTAGTGACGCGTTTTGTTTGTGAATTATTTTGTTGCGTTGCGCCTGTTTTTTATGTTCGCATAAATTTGTTGGCTAGCAGTTGCGCCAAATTACACGATGAATCTATGTGTGCTTTTGTTGAACAATTTAATTAACGTAGCTGATTAATTTCGTGTGGGTTGATTTTTCATTAGTCAGTTAACTTGTAACGTATTAACATTGGCGTTTCGACATGTTGTTTATAATATTGTACTTAAAATAGGGCATAATATTGTTTTTACTGATTTCGAAGGTAGACGGGGTAACAGTCCACTTTATGGTAAGTGGTCACCGTTGCCCATTAACCCGTCAAGGCCCGCTTATATATGTACTAGGCTTTGCCCGCGGCTCCGCCCGTGTTAAAAAGTTTTTCCGGGATAAAAGTCCCGCTTTTTATTTTCCCGGGATAAAATGTAGCCTATGTGTTAATCCAGGACATGATCTACACGTGTGCCAAATTTCATCGAAATCCGTTCAGTGGTTTTTGCATGAAAAAGTAACAGACATCCATACATCCAGACATACATACATCCATACATACTTACAAACTTTCGCCTTTATAATATTAGTAGGATATAGATGTATGGAAAAATCCTATGTATATGGACACCGGTGTCCGTCGCGGGCCTTGACAGACTACAGTCGGCAATGCTAGGGGCACAGCCAAACTTGATGTGAAAAATCTCTTTTTCAAAACTCGTCTGAAGAACAAGTCACAGCGTTGAGGAAACACTGTGGGTCGAAGATTATTCCAGAGTGCATAATTATTCATCTGATGGTTCCAAAAGTAAGCAAATCAGCTTTAAAAAAAGAAACTTTAAAATGTATTTTCAATATCTTTACATTTTAACTGTTTATGCCTCCTATACAATATAAAATTAACAAAGAAGTGTTTTCTTTATTTTAAAATGCCCCACACAAAGTTTAATCAACATACCACCAACACGAGTGTTTGACAGCGCCCAATAAGTTGTAAACTATGCGCGCTAAACTATCTGGCTGTGTGTATCGCCGAGCTCTAATACAGTCCGGGTGGTTTATTACCACTATTTACTTAGTAACTGTGCATGTATTATAATTAATTAGTCCATATTATTATGTTTTCTGCTTTGTTGCTTCATGTGATGAAAACGTTCTAATTGGATCGTTGTTCAAAATATATTTAACACATCAAAAATTTTAAATTTAATTTTCCTTTTTTTGTTTATATTTGAATTTAATTTTTACTGCCTCGGTGGCGTAGTTGTATTACAGTACGACTGCAAAGCTGGAGTCTCGGGTTCGATTCCCGGGTCGGGCAAAGTGATATTAGAGTTTTTCTATTCAGTATCAGCGCGGAGTCTGGAATTTGTGCCCGATATGGCGATAGGCTCGCCCCGTATCACATCATGGGACGGAATAACGGCGAAAAGTGGGTGCACTAGTTGCGCCTCTGCCTACCTCTTCGGGGATAACAGGCGTGAGCGCGCGTGTGTGTGTGTGTGTGTGTGTGTTAATTTTTTTTCGTGGGTTTTCGTAATTGTGCTTATGTTGTGTATAAATGCAGTCAACATCATAAACAAACAACATAAAATAATTAATGTTATGTGTGGAATACTTCATTATAGGTGCTTGATTTTTTTCTTCCATAGCATAATCCGGAAGCAAAAAAAATTCAAAAAAAAATGTAATAATAGAAAACAGCTTTTTAACAAAAAATAAACCGAATTTAAATTGAACAATGTTTTCGGATATTTGTTGGTGTATTTCCTTAGCTTAGCTGGCAATTTAAATTAGGCATCGACTCCAAATATACGTATGTACTAAGCGAATACAAATGTTAATTATTTTTGATTTGTAGTGGTTTTGAAGTTGGTTTATTTTTTGTTAAAAGTTTTTATTTATTACTTTTTTGTAAGTTAATTAAGGAATGGTGTAAACAATACATCATGGATATACGATTGCAGCATTTGCGAGTCATCTACTTATAGTTATTGAAGAGTTCCATTGTATATCTCCGAAGATCTTCATCAGATCTTCATAAATTGTATACTAAAACCTACCCTGAAAAATATACATTTGAACATCGAAAACCATATCCAATACGGATCAGTAGTTTTTAAGAAACTCGCGGCCATTCAAATTTACATATATACATACGGATCGAATATAGAACCTCCTTTTTTGAAGTCAGTTAATAAACACTGACCTTCAATTGGTAATGGGCTATAGTATATTTTGATGATATTAATACTATTCTGAAATAAAATATTTGTATCTTGTTAAATTCGTTGTTTTATTCATAAAAAAAAGCAATGAAAACTATATTGACTTGCTGTGGCAAGTTTACAGTGTTTTGTGTGCAATACACTAGGAAAATTCTTAACGGCCAGCGAAGTTGAGGTGTTCCACAAATCTTGGCAAAAAATCCGGTATTACAAACACTCAAGGAATTGCATAAAACTGCATTTCACGTACGAACACTTCACCAGGCTGCATTCTGTGAATCTAGATACGCTCGCTGCATAGTTTTTAAACTAAAGAAACTTGCAACTGTAATGGTTGGCACACATCAAAACGGCGCGATGTAGAGCGTAAGCTAGGCTAGGCGCGACGCTCTGTGACGAATAAAACTTTAGTCTAATTACTCAAAAATTAATCTAAATTACTTATTTTACGATGAAAACATACTGGTTAGTGACATCATAGTGCACAAATAGCAAAAGACTCCTCAAAGCGGTTTATTTATGAGAGTTAGGTTTTGGGGTCAGTCGAACATGATTTAATTATTGAGGCCGGTAAATTTCCGCCGGTATGGCGATTCTCATTATATCTGGAGAGCATTATATTTAACCTAACACAGGTTACTTACCTAACTACTAACTAACTAACTACTACTACTAACTAACTACTACTAACCTTGCCAAAAAAGAAATAAAAATATTTTTTATCGCTTATATGTACAGAGATATCGCATAGTTTTAATGTGCGTCAACCAGCAAAACTGTATACTGCTAGCTGTGGCACTGGAAAAAACCTTCGCAATACTTCAGCTTTCCATTATGCCATACACGTTTTATTCCGTTTTCAAGAAATTTCTCTACTTATAGTAATTGTTTCGTTAGAACATTGCTAAGTTACGGTTTGGCCTGCTCAAGTAGTTTCACTCACTGAGATTGTCGTTGTTGTATCTCTAATACGTTTTGTCTTCGCGTGACCGACTTACTTCGTGGTGGGTTTTGCTTCAAAAAATAACAATGGACATAAAAGCGATTGTTACAATTGAAAAATGTGACCTATTTTATTGTTAAAATATTTGTTTGGTCTCGTCGTGACTATAATTCAACATCGGAACTAAAGAGAAAACTGCAACGACTAAAGAGAAGTCAAGTTTTATGATAGTTACAAGAATTACGTTGTTTTATCTTAATAGATGCTTAGGCTGTGGCGAATGCGATATTTAGTCAGTGGAAACTTTGAGAGGCCTTTAGGCTGATGTTGTGGGTTACTTATTGACTACTTCGACATAAAGCGTTAGAAAAAAAATACAAAACAATGATATGTATAAGGCATAGTCCAAATAACACTGATGTCCTTGTCAGCACAATATTTTGTAACTTGATGAAAAAACTATAGATCTATGTAATATAAATTAGGCACTGACTACAAATATACCTACCTATATAAAGTTAAATTATTTGTTGATTTGTAGTTGTTTTAAAGTCTTTTTTTTGTTAAAAAGTTTTATTTATTGCTTATTTGTTAGTTAATTATGAAATGGTGTACACAATACATCATTGCAGCTTTCGCGGGTCATCTGCTGTTAGTTATTGAAGAGTTTGATTGTCTGTCTCCGAAGAGTTTCAACAGGTCTTAATAAATTATATACTAAGACTTTCCTGCCTTTCCTTTGACTGCCTTGGTGGCGTAGTTGTATTAAAGTACGACTGCAATGCTGAGGTCTCGGGTTCGATTCCCGGGTCGGGCAAAGTGATATTGAGTTTTTCAATTCAGTATCAGCCCGGAGTCTGGAATTTGTGCCCGATATGGCGATAGGCTCGCCCCCTATCACATCATAGGACGGAATAACGGCGAAAAGTGGGTGCACTAGTTGCGCCTCTGCCTACCCCTTCGGGGATAACAGGCGTGTGTGTGTGTGTGTGTGTGTGTGTGTGTGTGTGTGTGTGTGTGTGTGTGTGTGTGTGTGTGTGTGTGTGTGTGTGTGTGTGTGTGTGTGTGTGTGTGTAAGACTTTCCTTGAAAAATATACATTTGAATAATGAAAACCCCATCCAAATCGGATTAGTAGTTTTTGAGAAACTCGCGGCCATACAAACTGGCATATACACACACAAAAACACATACATACAGATCGAATACAGAACCTCCTCTTTTGAAGTCGGTTAACATTACCCTCGTACTGGCGGTTGCGTAAAAACAAAACTATTTACATATCCCACAAAGATAAATTTGTTTGCTGAACCCGTAACCTCTTGTTTCTTAGCAAGGGTAGTTATCCGCTGCGTCTGGGGGATAGTTGTAATGCAACTGTCCATTCGGACGTAGTTCGCATGTATTATGATATATTCACATCCTGGGAACAATTCATTTTACTGTTACTATAATAACTTTGTGTAGACTTTGTGGAATTTAAAATCATTTGTATACATTAATGTTTGCTACAGTTGTTTTCTAAAACAGTTTTTACGTGTTAGTGAGCTGGTAAAACCGTGATTTCGTGGACCAGTTCTTCTTACGAATAAAACATTTATACATATGATTTGAAATTGCACAAATTCGCCAAAACTGTTGTTTTAGGAACTGTTTACGAATTTTGAGACAAAATAAACCCTGTAATATCAAAATACACAATAACACTCGCCTCGCCACTGCACCTTATTTAATTCACGTAGAAACTCAACCCTGTAGTGGCCTCTACATTTCTGGAAAATAGAACCTTTCTCACCTTAAGTTCACTACATTAGTGGCCACCATAAACAACGTAGCTTTTGCATTTTCCGATAAGAAAAACACGAAACAACAAGTGATAAAAGTGATGCGTAAAACGGAACGCGATGTTAAGTGTTATGTCCCTCTCTCATCGAATGATTGATCTTCCTTTTTACATGTTTATTTACAGTATGAAAGCGTTTTAGTTTGATTAAACGGGTCGTTGATGCGTTGAAAGGTGGATTTAGCTCTCGCTGACTGCTACGATTCATGCTGGTCGGAATATTTGTACAGGACCGAGGACGTCGATATGCGTATGATCGATGGCGGTGAGATTGGAGTTTTCAAGATGGATTTGGTTTTCGGGTTTTTATAATTCAAAACGTTGAGAGATTGGAATTTATAAGTTGTATTGTCAATTATGTTTAATATTGTTTGAGTACCAAATATTTATGTGAAAATAGTCCTTAATTTTTAGCCAAATAATATGGTCAGTTTCATAGTAAATGACAGATTTACCCGTAAAAGGTAGCATCGCTACAACTTGATTCGATTACAAAACATGTCACGATTTCTCTACGATCGTCACCCAGTGATATTACATGTCAAATCTCATAATGCCCTGTAATTTAACTGGCTTCGATCAAACTGGAACAATGTCTGCACAATGCTTTGTTTATACAACAGCGGTACAGACTGGCCAGACGGACTCACGTTTACGAGATATATACCAACAGATATACAGTGATGGCCAACTAATTAGAGTGCATCGGTACGATGAAAATAAGATATTTTTGAAGATGTGTAACTTTTTTATCTGTAGGATTTTCATGCTTATGTCAATGTTGAAATATAAATGAACTAATTGTGTGGTTATGTCTGTAGTAAATAAAAGATAGTTATCCAAATATTTAATTTGTAGTCACTAAAGTTACACGCGCGGATTATCTTTTACCAGTAGTGATAAGAAAAAAATCCATTAAATTTAAAAAAAAGTTGTCCACAGTCATCGCCGTAGGTTTCTTGACTCCCGGCCCAAATATATCAATAGGTATTTTTATGGCTGAGTTTCTGACTTGTGTATATTGTGTTTTGAGTTAATATTGTCTAGCCTCTTCTAAGTCATTGTTTCTGAAGAATTAGATTAAGAATTTAGAAACATTTTGGTATGAACAACCATGTTAGCAAAATAATATGAGTATTTTAAGCATTGTTGTAAATAAACAATTACATTTACTCACGTTTGTGTTTAAAAAAAATAACAATAATTTTAACTTATTTACTGACTGGTAGTAGGTCTCTCATATGTAAGAGTCCGTCTGGGTGGGTACTACCGCAATGTCTATTTCTACCGCCAAGGAGCAGTGTGCATGCACTATTGTGTTTCGGTTTGAAGGACATTGTAGCCAGTGTAACTACTGAACATAATGAGACTTAACATCTTAAGTCTTAGTATGACGAGCGCAGTGGAACGCCAGACAGTACTTTGTAACTCAAGGTGCTATATGGTGTTACTACTGTTTATAGGCGGGCGTATCGCTTACCAACAGGCGAACGGCATGCTCGTTTCGTCATTCAAAGCCATAAAAAAAAATACTTAACATTATATAGAAAGGTCCGTCCGATAATTCTTTTTCTAATTTAGGAAAATGAGGTATAAAAAATGTATACTGTTTTCAAATGATCTGTTTTTATTTCAATTATTTGAAGAGAGCCTTTTTTCTGATAACCTTTTAATAATGTACGTACACCATACATCGATATGTAAAAAGGTTTTTTAAAACA
Organism: Lapara coniferarum; assembly: GCA_949316025.1. NCBI lineage: Eukaryota > Metazoa > Arthropoda > Insecta > Lepidoptera > Sphingidae > Lapara > Lapara coniferarum. Next base: position 3,438,860 of record OX438922.1, read on the forward strand.
TCAATGACATCATAGCATGAAAACACCACCCATGACGTGAACTACCGCAATGATAAAATCACTGTGTATGGAGAAGAAATGCAGTATGTCAGCGAGTACACTATATCTGGGCTAAATTGTCTCATTCGAGGCGAGACAAGACCGCGAAATAGAGCGACGCATAGACAAGGTCTGGCGTAGTTTTTGGTCCATGAAGGAGTTGCTTAAAGGTAATCTTCCAATGTACATCAAGCGAAAGCTCCTGGATACTTGCATCCTTCCCATCATGACTTACGGTGCTCAAACCTGGTCACTCACCAAACAGCAAAAGTCCAGGCTCAAGGTTTGCCAACGGGCAATGGAGCGCAGTATTCTGGGTGTTAGGTTAACAGATCGCGTTCGAAACACCGATTTGCGTTCCAAAACTCAAATTGCCGATGTAGCTCGGAAAGACGCTAAGCTTAAGTGGAACTGGGCTGGCCACATTAGTCGTATGCCTGATGAACTTTGGGCCCGGATTACCACTTTGTGGAGCTCTGACACTGCTCGTAGGCGTAGAGGTAGACCGAAGAAGAGATGGCGGGATGAACTGGATTCATTTAACAGTAATTGGTTCACTGTAGCGCAGTATCGCGATTCATGGAAGGATCTTGGGGAGGCCTTTGCCCGACGTTGGGACATTATAGGCTAATACAACAATACAATACCTGACGTGAGGGCTATAAACTATGTGTTGATAATATAGTTTGAAAATTGTTGACTGTCCGTAACTAGCTGTACACTACTACATATAACTAGTGAAATTCCCTTAATGAACTGTCGTTGGTTATTTAAAGAGACCTTATTTGCTAGTATCCCAGTATTTGCGTGGCCAACTGGTATAATCTAGTTTTCACTGCATTTTTTCCGAGGCTTAATCTAGCTTAAATAAAATTAAAGTATTTCTGTGTTAGTCAGGGTAATTAAATTTATTTTTTAATTCAAGTAACTGAAATTATGTGTTACTTTTTGTACTACCAACATCTCAGCCTGCCCCGTGGCTATAGGATAAAAATCTTCAGAACGCTGGGAGGAAAATATAATACATAAAACCGTGATAAATTCTGAAAACTAGTTCTACTTTATGTCTATCATTTGTGTACCTACACATAGGAAATCATTATGGTTAATAGACTTTCTTAACTAGCTGGAAAGTAAATACGAGAAACCTGTGAGAAATATAGCGATTGTACGGCCCGTAAATACAGAGCAAATTGTACTACAGGACTACAAAACAGCAATTTTTGACAGTTGCTTCATCTTTTTTCACAATGTGATAATTTTTTTGAATTGTGTATTTGATTTTTTTGATTCCTCAGTCTACTCTATCTCTGAAGTAATCGAGCTTCTTTCAAACTCTAAGTCAACCAGGGAGCCTGCTGCGTTTTCCCTGGTAATGGTGAACACCAATCCGCATTGTAACACCGATCAGCATTGTTGGATAGGAAAGAAACATTTATTTCCAATAAAAATATGGGCCTTGGTCTTTTGCCCAGCGTCTCTGTCCAGTAGTGGGATAGATTAAGCTTTAAGTATCAGTAGCCATTTCTGAACATTGGAAAAAGTAAAAGCTGTAAATAAAATAATCAAAGTATAATCTAGCCTAAAAAATCATCGACGTTCATTAATAAAAGCTATAGAGGTAGTTAAATTAGATCCTATTACATTTATTATTAATATTCTGCCGGCTCTACCCATATTTCTAAGTAATTAAAATCATGATTATTCAAGATTAAATACTTTTCTGCGTCAGTACGTGGTTTTTAAAAAACTCGCATCGAGTAAACCCGTTATGTCTTGATATCATTAAATTATAATATTATTTTTTAAGAATTGAAAAAAGTATTAAATTATTTTGAATGTGTAAAAATATATTTGATACTAAAATGCATTTTAGTATTTATTTCTAGGTTGTTTTTTTTTATCAAAAAACGTCAACAACTCGAGAAGATAACTATTTTTTTACATGAATATCACCAACCTTTCAAATGACATGTATGACAAGCACTTTACTGTAAACTAATAGTCACTAATATATACACAAACACGAAATATAGCAAGCGCGATACGAAATCGTCTCCGTCTCCCACAATAGTATCACGTGCGCCGCCCGTCGCAGCCAGCGCGGTACTGAACTTCAGTTACACTTGTAGGCACCACTGCATCTCTACGTAACGCTTCCGCGCTTTGCTGCTTGCCTGGTACTGTTGAGCCGTTTTTTGGTAGAAAATGACGTTTTTTGGGAAAAACGAGAATTTATAACGAAACATTCGGCATAAAAAATTTCTCTACATTTGTTTGCATTAAATGTAGTTCGAGATCAAACTTTCCTGAATTTCTGAGCGCCTGGTATAGGTACATTGTTCATATTGCCATCGGTTATGTTTTCGTACATCGTTGTTGCGAAGTTATAGCACAATTTATATACTCAAACAAACGATAAAACACGATTTCCTGTGTTAATCAATTCCTTGAAACAAATGAATGAATCACACAGGCAACTTTAATAAGAAAATTTATTTGACAGCGTCTTAAAATCAGTTCGCGATCCAGAGACAAGTAATTGACTCATTAAGGCCTAATGAACGATAAAAATGGCACTCCACTTTTACCGTCTCGACATGTCTCGAGATGTATGTAGCTTGAACATGTTTTCTGCTCGTATTAAATTCAGTTATTAAGTTGTTTCATGTACTTAATTGTGTCATTCAACTTAAAAGTAATATGGAATCAGAAAAAAAAATCATACATTGTTTGAATCTTGTTTACACAAAATACCCTTCTCAATTATAAACACATATAATTTGATAGAAAACCACATGGTTCAAAAAAATATATTAGACTAAAGTAATATACAAATAGCTCATTTGCTATCGCATTTTTTTTTAATACAAGGTTATTAAAATTAAAAAGAGTCGCCACTGCATAGAATTTAATAACCTTCACTGCAGTTACAATCCTTCTTAAAATAATATCATTAGTGTCCAATACTCGACCAATTACCTCTTTTTATTAACAATCGTTTCGCAATCTGATAAGACGGACACACAATGGCTTAAGTATTAAGACGACTCAATTAGAGAAAAAAAACATCGTAATTGCGCAATTTGATCTGAGATTTTGTAGGGCGCTGCAATTAGAGCAAAACCAGTGGAATTCGGACAAACAATTTTCTTTATAATTAAAGGGAGAAGGGGCCCGGCTCATTTGCAAGCCTTTGCCCTTGCTCCTTTTCGATGTAAAAACCTTCTTCCGAAAGGTGGCCTCCTTGGTGATTAAATAGCAAATCGATAGAGCCTTTTGTCTTTGAGTTTTAATAAACCGTTGACGGATTTAGGATATTTGAAATCCATTCGAATTTTGAAATGTTTTATTTGAGTATAATTATTTTTTATTTACTCTTTATTCATTTACCGTCATGACATTACATAGTAATGACAATATTATGCTATGTACAGTCACAAACATAAGTAGCTGAACCAATTCAAAATTCAAACTGCCTAGATACTTTTGTGTTCTTACTAATCTTTTTTTTCTCTTCAAAAAAATAAAATAAAAGAGATTTAATTTACTTCAAATGAAGAAAACAAAACTTCAGTTTAACTTTACGCGCATATAGGCCATTTGAAATTTTGATTTTGTTCAGCTACTTATACCGCTGACTGTACACATAACTTTATTGAACTAAATTCGGTTTTTAAAATTCTGCGTTCTAAAGAAACCAACCTCAAAAGTATTCAGCGTAAAAATTGAGCATTTAAATCGACTTAATTTAGATTTAATTTGCATGAACATTTAAATAGTAATAAAATATAAAAGTCTAATAAATGAATACCCAAAACGTATTTATAACCAACACTTCAAACCTATTCAATACATCCAAATTGTTTAGGAATAGAGCAATTTCAGCCTCAAAACAGAATTTATATTAGAATTCCATTCCGAGCGGCTGGCAGGTAACGGACGCGACAAAGCCTATTCACAGGCTTTAAGGCCATAACGTCGCTTAATTGGGCTTACAACAAGGAATATTGTAACTAATCGGGCTCTTTCAAACGTGAACTGGCAAATGATCTCTGAGCTGCTTTCTAGACATAACGATCAATTATAGAAATGTGAAAATAGGGAGTACTTATATGAAAAATTTATTAGCGATTTAAGACTTATGGTCTTGTTTACCGACTTTTGAATGCTTGAATTGATACTGATTATGACAAAATATAGGATAACCAAAAGCGGCGATACGTTAGTTGGGAATGGAACGGACTGGCAAGTCAAATGTCCGCACGTTCAAAACCCAAGGGCATGCACCTCTGACTTTTCTAAAGTTATGTGTGTATTCTTTGTGGGGTATCGCTTGCTTTAACGGTGAAGGAAAACATCGTGAGGAAACCTGCATGCCTGAGAAATTCTCTATAAGAATTTCCAATGTGTGTGAAGTCTGCCAAACCGCACTAGGCTAGCGTGGTGGACTAAGGCCTAAACTCAGTAATAGAGTAGGCCCGTGCCCAGCAGTGAAACGGTATATAATACAGGGCTGTTATTATAATTATTACTTTTATTGGATAACCAATATAAAATAATATTTACCGTTGCAAAACAGCTATGAACATTTTCACCGATCGTTGCGTTTTTGAAGTTGATTTCATTTTAAGGCTTCAATGGTCTGTAAAATTAGCCATTAACGTATATGAAAAATAAAAATCTTAAGCTTCAGTAGTGAAATAAAGCTATTGAATTACTTATAATAATTATTTTAGAAAGATGACGGAACATTAACATATGTTAGTAGCCCAAAATTTTAAAATTCGCCGTTGAAACGATAACACAAATACATTAAAGTAATAATTGGTAAGTGAAGAAGACACAGGGGGATCAACATGGGAGATTGTCAAAAGAAGTCATCATAACGAGTTCAAATGACGCGTGAAGGGCCATTTGTGCCGGCTGACATAATGATGACGAATTTCAAACGATGCTTTTCTTGACAGTCATTGTTTTTGGGTGTATATTTACTCCGTATAACTACATACGTACACATTGACTTCTGCATCTGGTAGGGGTAGGTAGTGGCTATCAAGGGTTTTTTCAACTTATCTTTTTGTCAGGGTCTTATTAAGCAAGACGCGCTCGCAGAGCTTCAAGTGCACCGGCGCGGTGTGGGGCTCGAGGTGTGAGGCGTCAGGCGTGAGTTGCTTCGAGTGCGTCCAGCTTAATAAGATCCTTACAAAAAGATAACTACAGTTGAAAAAACGGGGCGTTAATTTACGTTTTCCACATTTATAATTTTCTAATGGATTTTCACCGGTTAAAGATACTTTGAAATTGACGTTTTCGGAAACCATTATTTACTCCACTTTAGTTAAGAATTTTCTAGAATGGTAGAGTCGTTTACGAAAAAAATCGCGATTTTGAACGCTTCTGGCTCCGTTAAGAAAATAAATGGATAGAAAGAATATGCAAAGGGAAGGTGAAAAATTGACTATACGATAACCAGTACAGATGCTAATTGGTTATCTGTGAGACAGCAGCTGCCCAGTCGAGCTGGCTTATCCATGGTTTAGATAAAACAGACTACACCGCAACTCGAAAAGTAATATGCGATTATAATTGGAAAAACTTTTACGGAAACTCACTACATCATCTGCTTAAAAGAAAGGAATCTTTTAAGGAAACTCACCCCTGTTCGTTTCCATTTAACAACCAAGAAAAACATATTCATCATTTCTTTCTCATTCTGTATAAATATTTAAAACGGATTATAAATCTTTCTGTTCCCACGAGTTAAACAGTATCAAATTACTGCGAGGGTACATCCTACAGTATGTTCACCCTTCATATTAGAAAACAAATAGACTTTACCGTCTTGAAATGAAAATCAAAGAAAATTCGCTCTTGTTTGTTACAATGTAGAGTTGTAGAGTCGTTTGCTGGGTGTTAAAGTAATGTTGTAGTTATAAAAATCTGTTCGAAGTGTTCGGAATGACGTGGTGCACTGCTGAGGGACTAGGAGGGAAGACTGAGGACGGAGGGCTGAGGGTAAAGGCCAGGATTAAACGGGTCACTGGTCAGGTAAATATTATTACACAAACAAATTCAAATCAGTTTAATGCACCATTGATATTACTTTCTTTTTTGTTGGGGACGGTTTTCCTGTTGGATAGACTTGTTATATAATAAAATTGAGTTTGAATAATAATGTGTTTTACATTATAAATTATGATAATATTGTATTTTGGAGAGTGATTGGTTCACTTTATGTTAGTAGTTATATATTTTTGTAAGAAATACATAATAATCTTTTAGCTATGTCGAAATTGACGTTGTTTTTGAAACACCATAAACCGGGATTAAAACAGTCTTTTTAGCCTTTTAGATGCATGTTAGTATCGAACGAGTAAAAAAAATCTAAGACTTTTTTGATAGTAGTAGCGGAATAGCCGAGCATTTTTCAACAGACAATAACAGAACATTCCCAACAAGTCATAATGGCGACTAAATCTCGTGTCACGAGACCGAGTGCCAAGGGTAGTGGCCAGTCAAGCGGATGTAATTCTAAATTACCTCCCTGCATTACGGATAGGGACGTATTTGTCTTATTTTGACGGTGGGTAATAGGGGCATTCAGATTCATAATCCTACTAATATTATAAAGGTGAAAGTTTGTAAGAATGTATGGATGTTTGGATGTTTGGATGTTTGGATGTTTGGATGTATGGATGTTTGTTCCTCTTTCACGCCAAAACTACTGAACGGATTTCGATGAAATTTGGCACACGGATTGATCATGTCTTGGATTAACACATAGGCTACTTTTTATCCCGGGAAAACATAAAGCGGGATTTTTATCCCGGAAAAACTTTTTAACGCGGGCGGAGCCGCGGGCAAAAGCTAGTTTATAATATTAATGTATACCATCGTTGTATGTTTAATTATTCTAATATTGTTTTTTATATAGTGGGGGAAGAGAGGGGCTGATGAGCAAGAGGATCACCTAATAAGCGAACACCACCATCCATGATTATCCACGATATATATGATCCACGTCCATCTAATTAAATATGCAGACCTGCAGAGTTATTGTTCCAGATAAAAGTGTTATATTAGTGTTAGATAGAAAGTAGCCTATGACCTTCCCAGGGTCTCAAACTACATCAGCTGTTTATCGCGTTCAGGCAGACAAACACAGCGGGGAACTCCGTAGATTATGAAAATTATGAGATCAAAGCAGTTCTAATTTAACCTTTAGGTACTTAGCGGACCTATTAGGGGGTGCTACATCCCATGAATGATCTCCAAGTGCGTGCCTGCATAAAGAGCAATGCTCACGATGTTTCGGCACACAGTTTAATATAAAATTGGCCCTGTGAGCGACAGATAGACAGCACATAAAAATTGATGGGCCTTTCTATCTCTATTGATTTGCCATGTTGGGGCTTGCCACTTATATTCATGCTGTCATGACATTCCATTGTATTTATTTCATATACTTTCTGCACATTGTTATGAAGTAAAATATTGCATATTAGTCATCACAGAGAATATTTGGCGTGGAAAATGCAGTGCAGAGACAGAGGGTTTCCATGAGAGCAATAATTTTGGGTCATTCAAGTATGCATGTTTCTGTATGACATTTTCTCCATCGTTAAATCAATATTTACCTTTGTAAAGTAATAAATTTCCAGTATTCTAGAATTTCATTAGACAATCTCTTTAACCAACTCGTAACACGTTAATGAAATATATGTCCTAATTACTGAGCTGGAAAGCACCGCGGTTTCTAATTAAACGTACATGAATGAAGTTCATTCAATAGAAGAGACTGCTTAAGAACACACGAACGTAAAGTTTTATGTGGATAATGAATCTCAAGGTATAATAGAATTCTTGGAACACCTGCCTTAGCAAGACTTAACTTTTAGGTACAAAAACTTGTCATCTCAGTATGCCATTCTGGAAGTTACTATCTCTTTTGTTACCTACATGAATTTTCTTAACCTGATTTTGATATAAACATGTCATGATTGGCAGCATTTTGTCAAAGTAATAGAGAAACTGCTAGCAAAAAAGCTGTTAGTGTTTATATGCAAGAGACTTGGATTTTTTTGTAAATTATTCACATTATGTACACTAAACAGGGAGAGACTAGTGTTGAGGAAATCAAACTAATATGTAGGTATCTATTATGAGACTAAGCCCATGTTGTTTCATCCGTGGACAAAAAAGTCAACGGTCTTATTTTACTGGACGAGCACGTAGCGCCTTTGTCTAGCTGTGAATTCGCTTGCAAATCTCCAGTATGATTAGACCTTTAACTTTACCTGATCATTGATAAAACAATCCGACCTTGGTACCTCGCTCAGGGTGAAAAGCGTAATGCAATGCCATGAGAAGTTTCATGGTTCCAAATTCTGGATGGTTTTGCCGTTTTGAAGAACAACTAAACTAAAAGGAACATGCCGCAGCTGTCTAGTCATAATTAATAAAGCAAATATTCTGTGAAACAAATGAACCATTACAGATAAATTGCCTTAATTATACTGGAGATAAAGCTGGCATGTGTGATGAAGCACGGTTTGTTTCACGTATAATGCCAATTTGCAAATCTGCAATGCTATGCAATCAGCCCTGTATTATATACTGCCTACTGCTGAGCACGGGCCTCCTCTACAACCGAGAGGGTTTAGGCCTTAGACCACCACGCTGGACTAGTTCGAGTTGGCATACTTCACATACCCTCAATATTCTTATGGAGAATTCTCAGGCATGCAGGTTTCTTCACGATGTTTTCCTTCATCGTCAAAGCGAACGATATGACGGCAATTGATTAACCATACACACGTAACTTCGAAAAGTCAGAGGTGTGTGTCAATTGCAAATCTATTGTTTAAAATTACATGTAAATTTCCTGGGGTTTGATATTGTATGCTTCTATTGCAATGAATATAAATTATAGTGCTCGCGGCTCCACCCGCGTGAAAAAGTTTTTCCGGGACAAAAATATTTTCCCGGGACAAAAGTAGCCTATAGCAGTCAGGAGTTATGTAGCTTCCTATTAGTGAAAGAATTTTCAAAATCGGTTCAGTAGTTCCTGAGATTAGTGCGTTCAAACAAACAAACAAACTCTTCAGCTTTATAATATTAGTATAGATTTGAGTGAAATTTTATCTGTTGCATTGTATAATCGTTATCTATTCAGCAATTATATTAGCATCGTGGCCGTAGAGTGCATTAGAGTCAATTAGTTCTCTTACCATTACGCTTTCTTACCTTATTATTTCAGGTTTCTAAAAATAAACATCTAATTCCCGATTTAATATAATCGAAACATAATTCCACCAATACAGCCCCACTCATTCAATTAAATAACCTATAGAAATATTCGCTGAAGCCACAAAAAGCGGACAATCTGGAGATCTGGAATAAGCTCACTCCATACAAGGGCGGGCATTTTGAAATTAGACCGCCAGGCTATTTGCACTTGAGGCGTGGACAAAAGGCCCTTCGGCGTGCGTGCCTCGCGCCTCGGGCTGCTATTCATAGATGTCGCATAATGCCACGCAAACTGATGGTTAAATACGAAACTCGAAGCGAAAAATACCACCTGATTTAGCAGCTAGTTTTGAAGGCATGAATCTAGTGTTTAGCTTGTGTGTACTTAGATTTATGAGCACTTTTGGTGTTAAATAGGTTGATTTATATATGAAAGAAGTTGTGCCGTTATTTGGGAGTAGATAGATATATGGAACAAAAATGTTTTGTAATTCAAACTTACCCACGATATAAAATCAGTAGAAGTAAAACTAAAAAATCCAGTACAATCCAAAATTATTATTTCATCCAAAAATAGAATCGTATTTCCAATCTTGTATCTCTTGTTTTAAGAAATTTCACAAAAGCGCTCTACAAAACATTCCCAGTAATTGCCAAATCATCTCTTCTGTTGACTCTTAATATAAAGTTACGAAATCCCAACATAAAACGTTAGGATGACGAAACAAGCAACAAACTCCGTTCCAACAAACGTTTTAAGACAGTGGTGCCGAAACTTTTCTCATCCTCTCGCCAATCCGATTTGCACTCACAGTTTGTTTTACGAGATTTAAGAACATTCTAGATTGTATAACACGTCTTAAATTACATGGGATAGGTAATGAATTGCTTGATTACGCGAACTGAATAATAGAGTTCAACGGAACATTACAGTATTTTAAATCTTACTAACATCTTATCTTCTTACTAATATTATAAATACGAAAGTGTTAGGATTCTAATTAAATTTATTTAAAAAATAATCAAAATAGTTAAAAAATACTAATTTGTTAACGAAAACCATAAATTTCACTTGACAGATACAACTTTCAAAGAGTAGATCACAAAATATTACCAGAACATTAAATTCCCAAGTTGATGTTCATGCGCGCATGTCTCGCAACAGAATGCTCTATCAGACAGCTTGCCACTCCTTTTATAGGGATTTGGTCGGTGGGGATTTGGTTACTCATCATCATCATCATCAGCCTTTATCAGTCCACTGCTGGACATAGGCCTCCCCTAATGAGCGCCATAGCGCCCTGTCTTCAGCTTGCCGAATCCAGCATCTGCCTGCAGTCTTTCGCAGATCGTCATCCCACCTGGCCGGAGGGCGTCCTACACTACGTTTGCCCAGTCGCGGTCTCCACTCAAGAACACGTTTACCCCAGCGGTTGTCGGTTCTTCGCGAGATATGGCCAGCCCACTGCCACTTCAGCTTGCTAATTCTTTGAGCTATGTCGATAACTTTGGTTCTCTGTCGGATGTATTCGTTGCGAATCCTATCCTTCAGAGAAACTCCGAGCATAGCTCTCTCCATAGCCCGCTGAGCGACTTTAAACTGGTGGACCAACCCTACCGTGAGTGTCCATGTCTCGGCTCCGTAGGTCATGACGGGTAGGACGCACTGATTGAAAACTTTCGTTTTCAAGCATTGCGGTATGGATGACGAAAAGACTCGACGTAGTTTTCCAAACGCTGCCCAGCCTAGCTGGATCCTCCTCAATAAATAAATTGACAGCTAACAAATACATTGACATCTAACAAAAGTTTATGAAAATGTTTGGATGTTTGTAAGAAGTAAACGCAGACACAACCAAACGGATTTGGATGAAAGTTGGCACACGGGTAAGTCATGCCCTACTTGCAACAAGATACCCCGGGGCCGTCTCGTACGCGCCGAAGAAGGCCACCGCGGGTTTTGGTTGGTATGCCGGTGTAGGGTGTACATAGTGTTAGGGATTCGGTCCAATGCTCGCTTGGATGATGTGTTAACATATTGCTTACATATTTACGCATTTTGCTTACGTACTTATTACATATTGAGAACCGCTGACCTGACCCGGGTGTAAGCTACCTATACCTCGGATTCAATTGACCCAATCGATCCTTATTACGTTAAACTTCCTAGAAGTGGGAATTCATTTATCGTATCCACTTACTCTGCCGTTTATTTCAAGTTTTCTACTTTCCTTTTTTGTGCTGCTCCTTTTATTTAGGTCAATAAGTTAAGTACTGTTACAGGATAGTTGCTAGGAAATGTTTTGTGTCCTTTTCTTAATGCAATTGGATTTTAAAGTTATTTGATATTTTATGGTTTGTTCGTATAATTGGTTTACTGTGATTAAGTTGCAATATGTTTTTTTGTTCTACCAAGCCTTAGTGCGTGAACATTATTATGCACGTGGCTTGAAGAATATTAAGTCAATTGTTAGTATTTGAAGATGTTTACAAACCACCAAAAGTACTTTTATGTAAAATGTTGCCAAGATGAGATCATAATATGGCTCGCGCTGTCAAAAATTATCAACCTCGTGCAGAGCCAAGCTTCTAACTTTATACGCCCTAACTCTACAAGCTCTAACGTCACAAACTCTACCATCGTCAAAATATGTGGCTTGGCCGTTTCGCTACCGTCACATGGGCGTACGGTGAAAAATGTATTCACTGTTCATTACTTTTCTGTGCGTGACTGTGACTGCCTCGGTGGCGTAGTTGTATTACAGTACGACTGCAAAGCTGAGGTCTCGGGTTCGATCCCCGGGTCGGGCAAAGTGATATTGAGTTTTTCTATTCAGTATCAGCTCGGAGTCTGGAATTTGTGCCCGATATGGCGATAGGCTCGCCCCCATCACATCATGGGACGGAATAATGGCGAAAAGTGGGTGCACTAGTTGCGCCTCTGCATACCCCTTCGGGGATAACAGGCGTGAGTGTATATGTATATGTACTTTTCTGTTACATATACTGTTCTTGTAGTAACGAAGATGGTGGGATTTCACTTGCTTTTTTAATGTTTTATAATAAGAAGTCTGTGTACTTGTATAATTTTTGATTCTAGCATGAAATCAAGTTTCTATTGGAAAACCCATACAAGATCTAAATAAGCTGTCTGCAGATATCCTAAGACGTTATTTGGTGATGATGATTATACGTCTCACGTAGCAGGCACTCAATGTTCGAAACCAAGCCCCAGGCCCTCCGTGTATTCACCACATACAATATTAACGTATCTGGATGTGCTTGCCTCATCTGGCGCTAAAAGCATGACGTGTCAATCACTTAGAGCACGCCGCATAAATAGCTCAAAGGAGGCACGTTGCGTTAGCACACGTTTTATTATCATACGCAATTTTCGACACTATAGCAAAGTATATAAGGTTGTTTATACGTTAAGAGCTTTATGTGGCAAAATTTTTGTTCACACGAGCGCCTTTTTAAAGCTCGCTGTCAAAAAGTGTGAGTACTGTGGATGTTTTTTTTAGCCAAAGCATTGAATTTCAGTTGGGTAGATGTTACTAGTCATTTTTTTTCTAAAAATAAGGGTCGAGTGAGCTTTAATTGAGACGTATTATGAACACGCGGGAATAAACGTTTGACTGGTATAAAATTATGAAAGTGCCGGCATTTAAACGTTAATGTTAAAGTATTTAATTCGGTTTCAGACAGAAAGAAGTATTTTAGTTTTCTGCTATCATTATTAGGATATAGCTAAGATCATTATGTAAGTCATAGTATTCAAAGTTGTTGTCGTTGCATTACGTTAAGTCACTGCCTCGGTGGCGTAGTTGTATTGCGTACGCGTTACGAGTACGATTTGCGCGCTGAGGTCCTGGGTTCGAATCCCGGATCGGGCCAAAAACATTGTGACTGGGTTTTTTCATCTTAAAAATTACTCAGTCGCAGCTCGGAGTCAGGAAGTTGGCGGTGTGATACCCCCGTGCCTCGGAAAGCACGTAAAGCCGCTGGTCCTGCGCCTGATCTCTCTCCGGTCATGTCGGATTGCCGTCTCACCGGACTATGAGAGTAAAGGAATAGCGAGTGCACCTGTGTATTGCGCATACACTTGTGTATTGCGCATACACTTGTGCACTATAATATCTCCTGCGTACCTGGCTGATCTCCGTTGAGATTGGCCGCCGTGGCCGAAAAACCGGCTAGGAGGATTTCACGTTAAGTCAGTTTCGTGAACCTAGTGATATTATTTTCTTATTTTCTCGTAAAACCTTGCTATAATAACTAGGCAGTATGACTACTTAATATAATTTTAATATATCAAGTTTAGGACAGTGCTCTATATTTTATGAATAAAGTCCTAGGTTGCGTTGCTACTGTTTAAGTGTAGATATAGAGCTTACTATCAAGAACGTCGTACTCGTGTCTCATAATTGAATTTTATGATAATCATATAGATACATCACGCCATTATTCCCGAAAGGGTAGGCAGAGGTGCAACCAGGGCACCCGCTTATCGCCAAGTGTGTTCCGTCCCACGATGTGATATGGGTCAATCCTATCGCTATATCACACACAAATTTTAGACTCCGGCTGCTACTGTCCGAAGTTTGAGCCCGGGACCTCAGAGGGGTATCGTACAGCGCACTCAATTCATCTACGCCATGAGGCAGTCTGTTATGAAGATCACGAGTATACTCTTTTTTTATTGCATTGAATGACGAGACGAGCATGCCGTTCGCCTGATGGTAAGCGATACAATCACCCACAAACAGTAGCAACACCATCCAGTACCTTGACTTACAAATTACTGTGTGGCATTCCACTGCGCTCGTCGTCCTGAGACATAACATGTTAACTCTCATTATGCCCAGTAGTTACACTGGCTACATTGTCCTTCAAATCTTAACACCACAGTACATGCACACTTCTACATGGCGGTATAAATAACACATTGCGGTGATACCCACGCAGACGGACTCTTACATATGAGAGACCTAACATTAGTAAAACTTCGTCTTAGCGTTTATAACACACCAGTGCGAATAAATCGCGCGTCTTGAAGGGATCATTATGGCGAGCTTTCATGTTGTGACTTGATTGATTTGTCGCGGCAAATGGACGGACGTGGCGAATACGCCGTTTCTCATGTCTTTTGTTATAAAAGTGAAATGGAAACGTTTTTTGGCTTGTTTCAGGCGAGTGTAGTCATTCTTAGTGTAGGTGCATCATGTTATTGACTTGGTGTCTATATAAAGCTGCGCAAATTTATGTATTGAATTTTATTTCCCGCTAAAAAAATAATAAGTTTTCTATTTTAAAAAAGCACATATTTTATCTCGTGTGTTTTCGAAGTATAAGCATTATTATGGCACATACAAACAAACTCTTCGAGTCGTTGGTACAATATTTGCATCTCATTATATCTTTGAGGCTTGATATAGGCTAAAATACAGCCTGTATTATTAAATTAGTTTTAACATTACACATAGTAAAAATCTGCCGTGGTGATTCTTCCCAAAAAGCCTCATATTGAAATTAATTAATGAAGGCCTAAAAAGTATTGAGCAAGTAGCATCAATATCGGGACCATAATTATTTTTTTTGTAAAACGGGTCTACATTTACCTGCTTGCCTTTAAATCTACAGAAATATAGAAAATTTCAAACAGTTTCTTGATCTAGGTAAAATGTATAAGAAATTACGTTGAATTACGAACAGTATTTATATGAGTGCTATAAAAGTACCTAATTTATAACAGTAATAATAACAAAATTTTATAGTAGTTATGCCTACTTGAAAATATTTTTACTCGACGTCACCATTATGAAATTAACAATTTTCTCAGGGCATTAAAATTAGCTATTACTCGTAGGAATATAATATTATAAACAAATTGATGATAAAAACTTAATGCAGTACATTGCATGTCACAAGAAAAAAACTTGCAATGAAAGCTCAGCATTTATTAGTACAATAATTGTAATTATTATTATATATCGAACTTAGTACAAAAATTACTTAGATTGTATTGTACTATTTATCTTATTTATATGGTATCCATAATATGTATTAGAACATGAATTAAAAAGTAATAAAAATAAAATCTGTAGACCTGCTGAACCAAGCCATCATGACTCTGGAGACCATCGAGATGCAGCATCTATATAATATAGTAAGATGACTTTATACTTGAGCTACCGAATACTTACCTAACACCATTTAATAAATTGTATTGATTTTCAAGTATAGTACGATTATGATATTTTGATACTTTAGAGGATTACTGGAGATTAAATACTTATTACCTGAAACAAACAAAAATATTTTAAGTATAAATTATACATTATTACGTCAAAATATAAATTTTGAAGAAACGTAAAGAATCATGGCCAAAAATGTTTAAAAAAATAGCCCCATCGGCATCGTGTCTAATGGCGTGCGAGACAAATTGAAAACAGGAGGCAATCGTGTAATCGATTAAATGTTTTTTATTTCAACTTTCGGAAACTACACCTGGAGCGGTCATTAAGATAATATTACTTGCGTTACTTGCATTTCCCTAAAAGTCGATGCTATTAAAACGAACGAGCAAAAACGTTGAAAACTTTCGCCTGACACAGCGTAATCGAGGTTCAGATGGATTGCGAAAAGTTATTACAGGAATTATAATTATACATACATATACACTCACGCCTGTTATCCCCGAAGGGGTAGGCAGAGGCGCAACTAGTGCACCCACTTTTCGCCGTCATTCCGTCCCATGATGTGATAGGGGGCGAGCCTATCGCCATTTCGGGCACAAATTCCAGACTCCGGGCTGATACTGAATAGAAAAACTCAATATCACTCTGCCCGACCCGGGGATCGAACCCGAGACCTCAGTTTTGCAGTCGTACTGTAATACAACTACGCCACCGAGGCAGTCTGTCAATTATAGGCAGGCAGAATTATAATTATGTCCAACAATATTCTTTCTTTCGTCTATTTTAATCAAGGTCGGCAACACATTCCCCATTCTTGCAGTTTGGGCATGTAAACGCCCAGTAACGCGTACTTGCCCTTCATAATAATATTATGCTCTTAAAAACGTCTCCATTATATTGTACAAAAGGTTGTGATAAAATGAAGTTAAAACGAGTCACATAAAAAATAACAAACAAAAACATGAAGTTTTTATGACTTCTGTAACCGAAAGACTTTCAAAAATATCTCTTTTCTTAGACTACAATAGTTTGATTCCTTTTTATTATTCATTGAAAATACAGCGTTAGTAATAAATAAACATATCTGGCTGCTATCCAAGGATACAAATGAAATTTTAAAAAAGTTTCTTTAAAAATTGGCTGGTCACACATTATGTGTACTGGCATTTCGACAAATATTAATTTTCTTGTTAAAATGCAGTTTTGTCCAAATTCAAGTAAAATGTTGAGAAAATGCTCATTTTTTAATTGGATAGAGCAAAACTTCTCAGTCCCAAGCTCTCCATTTTCTATTGCCTGCAGTGGTACATATGACACGGTTCATCTATCTTAGAGAAATATATTAATATTGAGCAGTAGATAAAAAGCATTCTTGGTACAAAGTAGGTGAAAGTTTTTTGCTTGTGTACCTCTAGACTAACGCTGCATCCTCAAACGTACCGACCCTTCTGTCCTCATATCGGTTTGTAATGTCGCAATCATGAATCATTGCTGATAATTTACGTTCGCCAACGAATGTTGCCTCAGATGGGGTGGTGTTTTTGCCGCGGGCCGCGCCGATAATCCCGCGTCGGTAACAAATGCGGCGGCATTTCGACGGGGATGACGCGATAAAACGCTATTTACATGTATTTGGTAATTTGAGATATTACAGGAACGTTCGCCGTCTGTCGTGGATGTTTTTTGTGTTGTAATATATTGTCTTTTTTTTGGTAGTTTTAGGTTTGTTTAGTTTGCATGAAATCTTCACGTCTTTTACGGTTTCAAAAATGGTTGTTATTATTAATAAAAGCAGTTCAATTTATTACCGTTGATTGTTTTTTAACGGCTATTATTGTATATTGCATGGTGGTTTGCAGCTATAACTATTGTTGCATTTCGCTTGGGTTAGTTTATACGTGTTCGTTTAGTTTGAATTGTTGTTGCCAATGAATTAATAAATACAAATCAGAGCAGTTCAAATGTAAATCAAAAAAGTAATTTGAATGATATTATCAGAATAGCTTAATTTGCAAACTTTATACTTGTGAGAATAGACCTTATACTATAGATACTTGTCTTAAATATTATACACCTAAATCAATTCTCAAAAATCTTTATACGAAACCTGTATAGGTACTGTATAGGCATCAGAAGTCAAAGATAATGCTTTCACGACAGCCAAATCCGAAACAAGTATTTGTATCGGTGCAGAGATCATGCCTGTGATCGTATTTCCCAGTTAAACTGATTCCACCACACAAATTCTTATACTAATCATTCTCTTATTCTCACATTTTCACCTCCGCTTGTCCAAATATATTTTTTTTCACCCGGTAGGTAAAATACAACATTTTCCTCCAATTAAGTATATCAATCAGAGTATAAAAGTACAAAAAGCAATCGTGTTAATCGAAGGCTGGTCTTTTGTTGCCGCCCTGACCGGTAAATGGACAAATCAGATTATTTTTCCCGCTATGAGTCTCTAGATAACATTATTGTTGGTGCATGTTCCGGGCGGCAGCGATTTTTTGCATTTTCCGAGAAACATTCTCGGAGTATAATTTTTTATTAGTATAAGAGAGACCTGTATGAATACAAGACCTCGTTTCTGAACGGCTTTTTCTGGTTATTTGTATCGTCAAGTGCCAGCCAGTGTTGGTTGTAACTGAGATTTATTTGTTAGTAAGAGTTTTACGTGGTGTTGTTAATCTAGGCAGCAGTACCGTTGCGGTGAAACTTTCTTGCTTCGCGTCGTGTCATTAAGCTTAAGAAAACAAAAGCTTTTATTATTAAGCCTTTATTGCCAACATAATTTTCAATACAGTTTTTTTTTTTTTTTTTTTTACTATGTACCTAATTATTTATTTAACAATAAGCAATAAGTAACTGCGATCGTATATACAAGTTATTGGGTATCGGCGTGTCTTTTCGACACGAAGGCCTCCTCCAGCTCTTTCCAATCTACTCTTTTTTGAGTTGTTCTGTGCCATAGTAGACCCGCAATTTTTCTGATGTCATCAGACCAACGTTTTATTTGTCTTCCTCTTTTTCTCTTTGTATGGAATCTAGGGGTCCATACTGTTATATCTTTTGTCCATTTATTACTATTCTCTCTCATCATGTGGCCTACCCACCTCCATTTAAGTTTTTTGGTTTTGATTATAACATCTTCAATTTGCGTAATGTCTCTTATATCTACGGCTCTTTTTCTGTCTCTTTTTGTGTAGCCCAGAATACTTCTCTCCATGGCCCTTTGACATGTAAGCAGTTTTTGGTTTTGTTTCTGTGTGCTTGCCCAGGTCTGGCATCCGTAGGTTAATATTGGTAATATGCATGTGTTGTATATTTTCCTTTTCATTGCAATATTATATTGTTTACCTTTTAGCACTTCTTTGAGGGACCAATATCTTTTCCATGCATTGGCTACTCGTTTCTCTATCTCTGAGTCCATTTGGTTGTTGAAGGCAATAAGTTGTCCCAGGTATATATATGAATTTACATATTCTATTTCTTCCTCGTCCACTGAGATGTTTGTTTGGGACCTGTTTGACATTATTTTGGTTTTTGATTTATTTATAGTTAGCCCTACCTTATGGCTTTCCCGTGACAAATCTTGGAGCATGTTTTGAAGGCTTCCCGGGTTATTTGATTTAAGTATTATGTCATCTGCGAATCTTAAGTGATTTAAACGTGTTCCATTGATGTTAATTCCTATGTTGTTCCATTCCATCTTCTTGATGACTTCCTCTAGCACTGATGAAAACAGTTTTGGCGAGAGTGGGTCTCCCTGCCTCACTCCCTTGTATATTGGGAAAATTTCCCCCTCCGTTTCTAGTTTTATTCGTGCTTTGCTGTTAGAATATACATTTTTAATAAGCCTTATATATTTCTTATCTACTCCTTGATTTTTCAAGGCTTCCCAAATGTATTGATGTTCCAAAGAGTCGAATGCTTTGTTGTAATCAACAAATACCATGTAAAGTGGATAGTTATATTCTTGGCATTTTTCAACAAGCTGTTTTATAACATTTATGTGATCTATTTGTTGAGAATCCCGATCGAAATCCAGCTTGTTCTCTTGATTGTTGTTCATCAAGTTTATTGGTGATGCGTTTTAATATTATTTTTGAGAAAACAAAAGCTAAATTATTGTAAATACAAAGTTTATATTTTTTACATTTTTCTTACACGTAAACCAAGGGAAATGTCGTATTTAGCAAATGGTAATTTATTCCGGAAATATTCGGTCACAATAAAATGTTTCTTTTATTTCCGATGGCCGGCAAGCCTTAAACGTGTGCACAATATCGAATGAAAGTTAGTGATCCTTAAAGGCATATATCTAAAACAATAAAAGTCATGTTGTTCCAAATTTGGCAATAAATCTTCACCTCTTGCCACTTAAACCTCCACTTAGAGTGGGGCCATAAATTAAGAGATTCTTGCTAAGTCCCCATCGGTTAGCGCGCCCCGCGGCGTTACTCACTCGCGCCGAGCGTAGACATCTCAGTGGAAATTATCTCGCCTAGATTATCCTTATTGCGACGTTTTTTCTTCTTTCCCGTGACTAATCTCGCGAAATGTTTAGAAGTGTACCCAATTACGACATTTTAGTAAATGGTGATGAGCCTTAGATTTTCTTGGATTACATGCCTTTTTGTCTTCTCGGATTAGATTTTCATTTCGGGATTTAATGTTTCTAGTAGATAATCTCGCCTGACGTACATATTATAAGCCGTGGACAAGCAGAATGAAGATCCTAAGCTCGATTTTAGTTTACAGATCACGTGGGTTTCACTAACATTATTTCTGGAACCGGATCCCCTGGATGACGTCAACGTCAGGTTTTGTCTGTTTCTGCTAAACTGCTGCCAATCAGCAATGCCTTGCTGTATGGTCTTGAAAGACGCAATCAGCGCACCTAAGGCCTATAAAGTATCTTAACCTGCCGTCAAGATCATATGGCTAACCGAAGACTTAGCATAATACCTGTAATCAATTTCCGTGCTGCGTCTGGTAGGAACTAGCGTAAAACCGGCCGGCACAACAATAGCGATGTCTTCATTGTCTGAAGTTGCACACGTTGCCAACAGATGGTGGAAGGTATGAGCGGAAGTTTCTAGAAAATTTCCTTACGCCGTATAGCGGAGATATAATTTGGGTATTATGGTAACCTTCTAAGTCAGTCTATTCGGGAGACCAGCTGGGTATGTGCATGTGTTCGTCACCAATTTGTGCAATTCTTTATGGATTTAATAACCAGTGTGGTTATTGATATCCTTAGATGATGAGTACCTATTTTGCAGTGAAATGCAATTCTTAATAATCCGAAATTATGACTGGTGCTGCTACTGTTTATGTGTATTAAAAATGGGCATTATATGTATACTTATTGAAATATCAAACACCTAATAGAAGCATAACCTCTCAACATTATCACAGTTTTTTACAAACGTACTTGAGTATTAAAATTAAGTCCAAAATTGGTGTATTCACGGATAAAAGTTCTGCAAAGTTCCCGAGAATACTCTCAATGTTAGCAAGCTATGTATTACGGCACACACGCCACTATCGAGGTCTAAATTGCAAATTTAAACCCATTTGCATCTAAAAGGAGTCATGCAAAGTCTCTGTTTTCAGTGATTTGTAACATTTATCTATAACTCTTTATCTTAATTGGATATCGTTAGAGTTGGCATTAAATGTTAAAGGCCATCCTATTGTGTATGAGGCGCCAAGGCTTCGTCGCTACAAACCGAACGGAATTTACGTCGGAATTCTTTGTTTATGCTTTTTGCTATCGCGTATAACGCGAAAATATACACACGCTCATGCCTTTTATCCCCGTAGGGGTAGGCAGAGCGCAACTAGTACACTCACTTATTGTATTCCGTCCCATGATGTAATAGGGGGCGAGCCTCTCGCCATATCGAGCATAAACTCCAGACTCCGGGTTGATAATGAACAGAAAAATACAATATATTGCCCGACCCGGG
The DNA here is from genome assembly GCA_949316025.1 of Lapara coniferarum. Lineage (NCBI taxonomy): Eukaryota > Metazoa > Arthropoda > Insecta > Lepidoptera > Sphingidae > Lapara > Lapara coniferarum. The sequence goes on from OX438922.1 coordinate 3,460,329, forward strand.
GATCGAACCTTATACCTCAGCATTGCAACCGTACCGTAATATAACTACGCCACCGAGGCAGTCCGCAACCCAAATTACGTCGAACTTTTTTGTGTATGCTTATTACTGTCACGTATAATTTATTTTACAATTCAAGTTATTTTTTGTACATCTATTTATGACAGCAATCAGCATATTTATTTATGTAATCAATCACAACTAAATAATGTAGCAAGCATTCCGCTCACCTGTTGATAAGTGTCGTGTTCTACAATATTATCATTCTATTTAAAGCTTATTGACTGTATTTTTGTGCGTGCGAATTACAATTTATACCTTATTCATTTAAATCTATTGTAATTTATTTAATAAATTATTTATTTATAAACTCTTTATTGTACATCCAAGGCAAAGTGGAAATAACAAATATATAATATAAACTAGGCTAAACAATAAGCAATACAAATGGCGGTCTTATCGCAATTGGCGATTTCTTCCAGACAACCTTTGCATGGATTTAAAAAATAGAGCGGGCGGTCATTTTCAAGTAATAAGAGGGGTTAGAGAACAGATGTACATAAATATTATATACACACATATATATATATATATATATATATATATATATATATATATATATATATACTAGCTTTTGCCCGCGGCTCCGCCCGCATTAAAAAGTTTTTCCGGGATAAAAGTCCCGGTTTATATTTTCCCGGGATAAAAAGTAGCCTATATGTTAATCCAAGACATGATCTACCCGTGTGTGTGTGTGTTTTGCGTGAAAGAGGAACAAACATCCTTACATCCATACATCCAAACATCCATACATTCTTACAAACTTTCGCCTTTATAATATTAGTAGGATAATATAATAAAAACTACGTATTCTATACCTAGTATAAAAGTAACTACATATAATAATACATAAACTACACAACTACAATACAACACATACATAATATACAGTAATAAATAGAAAAAAAAAGGAGAAAAGAATATCACAGTGACAAGTAGTGTTGCTTCACAAGCCTTTTAAAAATGCGGAGAGATTTAGCCCTTCTTATCCACACAGGTAAATCGTTCCACAAGCGTGCAGCCTGTACTGTAAATGATTTATCAAGGAAATTAGTAGCATGCTTGGGAATCTCTAATTTCAGACAGATATGATCATTAGTTTTAAATTATGATTACAAAATATTGGACAAGCGTCGCAATTTTAGCTTGGCAAAAATTCTGCGACGTAATTTACGCCATGTGTGGCGTGACCCTAAGCTTTTTACAATGCAAATGCATTTTAGCATCTCGTTTGTTTGTCATATGAAGTAGTAAAAGATAGCGTCTTGAATATTTAAGCAAGATATTAAGTTTGAAAACTTTGAATCCCGTTTGCATTCCAGACTTCAGTTTAATTTATTAATCATATATCATATATTGTAAGACTAGTATTGCTCGCGGCTCCGCCAGCGTGAAATAGTTTTTCCGTGATTTTTTTTGGTTATAAATATTTTACCGGGATAAAAAGTTCCTATAGTACTTAGGAGTAATGTAGCTTCCTACTAGTGAAAAGTTTTCAAAATCGGTTCAGTGGTTCTTGGGATTAGCGCGTCCAACCAAACAAACTCTTAGCTTTAAGTATAATATTAGTACAGATTGACACAATATTAACTGTAAAATGTGTTAAGAATTTAATATGGGAGTTAGGAAAATGTGCAAGGAAGCGCAATACCAAGCAGTGCTTTAAAACTTATAATACGGAGTGATATTACTGAAGTTACCGGGTATTAATGAGGTTTGCCATTCATATTATATGAAAATATTGTAATACTCTAAAGTAATACATCCGTTTGTCACAGTTACTAACATATTTCACAGTTGGTTAAACTAATTAATTACATTGCTGAATATGAATTTACTTAATTTACCATACAATTGAACTTTAACTCTAATACTACCCATTTAAAGTGTAAAGTTGCAAGCTCAGGGTAACTTGCAAATGAAGCTTGAAACAATGGAGGCAAATTCATAAAAGTACATTATAACTTCATTATTTTATTATGACGACATGCATAACTAAACATGCCGGGCATTAAAAGTTAATCAGAGGAATTTACATGTATTTTAGAAATGTATTTTTTTTTTTATGAAAAGCGAGTGATGAATTGGTTCACACTTTTGAAACAGGATACCGCGGATTCAACTCGCAAACCGAGACATTTTTGTGGCTAGGAAAAATTAGGCGCGTTCTAGGTTTTCTAGGACCATAGTTTCTGAAACTCGATATCATTTTTCTCAAGGATCACGCTTACGATTCTTCCTTCGGGCATGCACCAGACGCTCAAAGTTAAGTGAATAAATATAACTAACGTTTGTTAAACCCGCAATTAAAAAAATCTTTAAATCAAGAGCCAACAGCTTAAAATCTATAAGTACTAAATAGTATGTATATCAAAACATTATTTATTTATTTACAAATAATAAGAATCACTGAAGCAATACATGAATATTTCTATATTTTTTATACCAAGAACTTTACAAAGGTTAAACAGGAAGAATATATCGGAACTTGACATTTTTCGTGAGTATTCATGCGTGACGTCACGGCTGATGCGCCGACGCCCCTCGACTTTAAACTTATGCTGAGCGCATTATACTGTCATTTCATGCCCTTTGCACAAGCCAGTCACTAAGGCGCAGTACCTACACTTGTCAGATATCACTCAAGTATTTTTATTCGAATAGGCTGGCACAATTATGTCTATGGACTGCCTCAGTGGCGTAGTGGTAGTACAGTACGACTGCAATACTGAGGTCTCGGGTTCGATCCCCGGGTCGAGCAAAGTGATATTGAGGTTTTTGAAGGGCGCTGGCGTTTATGTGTGTGTAATTATGTCTATTAGAAAGATATGAGTAATTATCTTTCGTAAATGGATATTTCCCAACTAGGCTATCATCGTTTCGCGTATGTCATACTAGACCAGCGTGATGGACTAAAACAAAAACCCTCTCATTAGTAGAGGGGCCCATGCCTTGCAGTGGGACAGTATATAAAACAGGGCTGATGTGACAATCGATATTTTATTTGGACGCCTTCTCCACTCACCATCAGATGCAGTAGAGGCACTATTATATCCTATAAAAAAACAGAGGCGTAGGCCGGGGCGCTATGAGATCATATCAAGATAATTTAATCCTATAATATTATAGGAAAAGTACATATATGTTAATAAGCTCGCCTTGCCAAAAATTTACTAATTTCCATACCAAGAAACACGTGTTTATTCAAATGTACAAACTTGGGTTATGGGCTTTAATAGAAATAGAAATTTAAGGAATGATCATGCTTGATCATCATGGTTTGATATCATCAATACGTATAAAGCCGTTATTTCACATTATTTTTCTTTGATGCAGTGTTATTAGTACTGTTCCGTATTCTGTGGTACTACTTCGATCAAGCCAGCTCATAAATGTTGTTGGCAATTATTTATACTGCTGTGATTTGGTACAACCGCGCAACAAAAATACATTTCATCTATAGCAATTTAAAATAATAGTACATTTGGAAATAAATAAAAAATACGATAGCAATTAAGGATAGTAAAGGATTCAATATATTTTATTGCCATTCGAGTTAGTTTGAGCTTAATTGATAATTTTCAATTGCTCTGTATGGAAACTATCTGTATGTAAATTTTATTTGTAGAGATGTTTAAATAGATACGTTATATTTGCATATAGATATTCAATGAAAAGTGAATTATTATATTTAATAAAAATATTTTATGGAAGTACATTATTGTCACGGTAGTAATTCCCGAAATAGGAGTTTTTGTAATAAACATATATCGAAAATATATTATGAAAAAGCTTTTGCTCGGGGCTTTGTTCAGGAATTCATAAGGAGAATTTAGATAAAATGTTATTAGTAACACATTTGTCCGTACTGCCATAGGCGTTACAAATGTATTTACCCAATCACTACGTACCAAGATAAACCACAGCAAATGTTCCAACTTATCCCAGAGGATGTGGTAATACAATAAATTAAACAGTGAAAGTCGCAGCTGTTGTTTATGGTATGCTGTTTACGTTTTAGTTCAAAGAGCATGTCAGTTGGTCGGACTATATAAAAACAAATCGTGTAGTGTGAAACGGAACGGTGTTGACGTAACAGAGAGATTAGCTGATGATCGACCGAACACAAGTTTCTGATGATATAAAATAATGTAGAGCATAAATATTTCAGTAATTCAAGTTCGGTGCTCGGTATTCTTAAGCAAGTGTTCCTAGTGCAAATTTTGTACACCTAATAGAGGATAAATACATTTCAAATAGCTCAACGAGCGATGCCTGGGACAATAGGTATCAAATCCCAAACTTAGATAACATTTTTTTTAAACACAAATTTTACTGAACCGGAAATCGAATCAACCCACAATCCCAACGCTAAATGCGTTTTAAGAGACGGAAGACCCACTGATAACATGTCCATTATCAGTGCGCATAAGAGATTCCATCAGCGTACAAAGCGATGCTTTTATCTTTGCCCGCCGGCCGGCGTCACGTATGCTGCCGTAAACAAACGTTTGCTCTTAACGTATTGTTTTAGCTATTAGGCCTATCACACACGTGATAGAAGGTAATGCTATGGAGGGAAATGGAAAATATATTTCCAACTCCCTATCCTTCTATTTTGATAATTTTGTTGCGGGTTAAGACTAATTAGTGTGTGAGACTCGCATGACTTCACGGATCGTTGTTATAGAATGCAACTGCCGATCCTGGCTTACAGGAGTTGGCAGTGAGGGTGGGATAGTCTCGTATCCAAGTGGTGATAAAAACTAACAGTATTTCGAAGGAACCGACCGGTAATTTCTAAACTCACTTATTGATTATAAAAAAATAACTACGCTTACAGTATAGGCCGTATTTAACAAGAAATCTCACTGTTTTATAATTATAAAGAATTGGCATAATAAAGTCATTCCCACTTCAAGATTTATATTGAAAATAAAACGGTATTAAGAGCGAATTTAACAACCCGCCAACGGCAGACAATCATTTAAACAATATTCGCGGTCTAACGCAAACATTACAGGGGTCGTAAACAATTTAATGACCCTGGTCTCTTTATCACTGCTTTCATACTGTAATATGCTTTTTTAACCGCTGCCACAACCTCAAATATGCTTTTTTAAGCGCTAATAAATCTGCTTATTGTAGCATGCATCGCCTTTGGCCATTAAGTCATGAGAGTTTACGATTAATAAAAAATAGGTCAAGTGCCACTTGGGCAGAGCACCGAGGGTTCTGTACCCCAGACTTGTTCATGATAGTATGTACATGTATACAAAATTAATCATATAATAATAATAATACCAGTCCTGTATTATATACTGCTCACTGCTGAGCACGGGCCTCCTCTACTATTGAGAGGGTTTAAGGCATTAGTCCACCACGCTGGCCTAGTGCGGGTTGGCAGACTTCACACACCCTCGAAATTCTTATGGAGGATTCTCAGGTATGTAGGTTTCCTCAAGATGTTTTCCTTCACCGTTAAAGTGAACGATAATTGATAAACAATACACGTACATTTGAAAAGTCAGAGTTGTGTCTCTTGGGTTTCGAACCTCCGGACATTGTCTCGGCAGACCGTTCCATTCCCAACTAGGCTATCGTCCACATTAATCCAAATTAAACATATAATGAGATAATTTCAGGCCGCTCCGTGTTACAGTTCAAACGATAGAGTTGTGAAAAGTCAGACAAACGTACAGAGTGGATTCCGTTTTAATGTACACAATGTGTCCTTTCTTTATGGAACCCTAAAACCAGGTGCCATCTTCTTTGAAATTAAAGTGTTTTATAAAATAATATCAAATACAATATTTTATGTCTTCATTTGTGTATTATGAGCGCGCTGTATTTCATTAAGATATTTACAGAATGAGTTTTTCATTTCATTGTTAGAGTTTAATGTGTTCATGGAACGGGCGAATTGTTATAAAAAAATGTTATAGAGTGAATGAAAAGATTTAGAAGTACTTTTTGTAACATTAGCCGGCAAAGCAGCTACTGGGTCATCACTCATCACACAAAAACATTCACAAAATTAGGATCATGGATGCGTGCCTAGCTTTCAAGGAAAGGAACAGAGAAATATGGGTAGTATTTGTATCTACGGAAATCTTACCTTACGAAATGATATAGCTAGCTGTCAATAAGTAAGTCTCTCATATGTAAGAGTCCGTCTGGGTGGGCACCACAGCAACGTCTATTTCTACCACCAAGCAGCAGTGTGCATGCACTGTTGTGTTTCGGTTTCAAGGACATTATAGCCAGTGTAACTACTGGACATAATGAGACATAACGTCTTATGATTCAGGACGACGAGCGCAGTGGAATGCCACACTGTACTTTGTAACTCACGTGCTGGATGGTGTTGCTACTGTTTATGTGCGGTCGTGTCGCTTTCCATCAGGTGAACGGCATGCTCGTCTCGTCATTCAAAGCTATAAAAAAATTATGATGTAGGTGTATATTCATTATTATTAGTCAGATCAACAAAGCATTAGTTACATTGTTTGCCATAATGTTTATAATTTACATTAACAACACTAATCACAGAATGGCGTGCAAACAAAATGCCTAAATCTAAGTGTTAACTTTTTTAAAATAGCCATTAATTGCTTAGTTTGCATAAAGTTTGATGTTCACGCTAAAAGGCAATAAGAGATAAGGTTGATATAGAATTACAGTTGTTTTATGGTTATCGGGTAATTAGGTCTCTTTTGTGGAACAGTTTGTTTGTCTAAGTGCCAAAAAATAACAACATAGCATCAAGTCTTACCCTTTTAACTTTTTCAAGGGTTGGCAGAAGTGTATTAGACCCAGATTTCGCTAGGTCCCATGTGTGGCGAGCCTATTGACTTTTCCCACAATTGTAGACTCCGAGCTGATACTCTCAGCAAATACCTTATATCATTTTGGTAGACTCTATATTGAAATCCGAGATGTTAGTTGCGCTTACGAATTACAACTACACCATTGAGACAGTAAAAAAAAAAACTGGATTACCCAATTTCGGTATCAAATGACGTCACACATCCACCCGGATGAAGACATCAAATACCAGATCTAAAAGACATTTATTAGTAGATCAATGGAGACCGATGGACGAGACATGGCCCGATATTTCAACCCGCATTTCAATGGGTCGCCCAGCCGATCAATTTTCTACAGCCCCAATTACCTTTCTGGGATCAATTAGATACACACGGATGTAGCGAATGGACAGCATTTCTTATACATTTTGACAAGACGAGTAAGTTGCTTTGAGGAGTTGCTTGCCTGTGAGTATTAGGAAAATCGGGATAAATCTTTCTAGGTAGTAAAACTGGTTATGGACACTTTTTTATTTTCCACTAATAGAAAGTTACATTATCCCTCCGTAACACAAAATTATCATTATTAAATTTTATTTTTATTTCGGGTTGAAACCTTGAATCAAGTGAATCGAAGAGCAGGAACTTATAGGATTCCGTGCTTTCGATTGCAGCTCCAAGTAAGGCTTTTACCAGAGCAAACTAAATGATTACTTGATCACAAATACGCATACGCATACTCACGCCTTTTATCCCCGAAGCGGTAGGAAGAGGCGCAACCAGTGCACCCACTCTCTGCCGTGCGTATTCCGTCCCATGATGTGATAGGGGGCGAGCCTATCGCCATATCAGGCACAAATTCCAGACTCTGGGCTGATACTGATCAAAAAAACCCAATATCACTTTGCCCGACCCCGGGATCGAACCCGAGACCTCAGCATTGCAGTTGTAACGTAATACAACTACGCCACCGAGGCAGTCGCCGATCATTAATAGCCGGTGTAAATAGCAGTGTGTATCGTACGTCCTCATTACCCAAACCGATAGATAATAATTGTACTGCTGGCCGTTTGTACGGCTTTATTGACTTGATCATCATCTTATACGTCTTCTGTGAGATCGTTGGCAATTTACAGCTGTGACGTCACACTTTAGTACGAACTTTTTCGATGTCCGACTTATGTTACAAATTGTAACAAGTCTCGTTAAAAATATTAGAACTCTGTGAATTGCTTGAAATATTTTACTTTCACGTATCTAGATTTAAATAAAGATGGTTGTGAGCCAATGGTAGAGTTTTCAGAAACGTCTCAATATAACGTTACGTTAGTAGTTACTAGGGATATATTTGATTCGTGCATTAATCCCAATAATGTAGATGTTGGTACTTCACTATTAATAGTAGAAAGAGACCTATGTTGAAAATAAAGAGAACAATCTTTTTCGTATGAAAACATAACTGATCATCATCTTCCTGCCCTGGTCCCAAATTACTTGGGGTCGGCGCAACATGTTTTTCTCTTCCATTCTCCTCTATCTTTCGTCATCAAGGCATTCACGCCCTTTTCTTTCATATCATCTCTTAGACAATCCAACATAACTGATCAATCGGATAGTTAAAATTCAGACCATAATACCTAGATCTTTATAATTAAAATATAATTACGTCTAAAATGTTGTTTAGCAATTAACACTAGTAACAAATTAGTATACACAAGTCCACCATAAAATTTGCATATACAAACCTTTATTCCTAAGGGAATATAGCATCTTAAAAACTTATTTATTAGTCGGAACAATAAAAATAGAGTGGTTTTTGATTGACAAGCCCGAGGGATCCCTCAAGGATCACTTTCACATGCTTCCGTTGTCTATAAAACGGGTCTTTATGTCCGTCAAAAGTTTCCAGAAACTTCTTACTTATGATACTTTACTTGAGTGATGTGAATTTCGGTCGCGTTATGGTTTTTTTTATGTGCGTTTAGTATTTTTTTATTACATTATAAATGTCCCGCAGATGCGATGAAGCCATGAAACAAATCTTAGCTTTTTGGGATTAGTAGGTAGAGATGCATTTATGGCATCAAGATCGATAGTGTATTGATAAAGAAATTTGTTTTCCGATTCAAAGACTAAAATATAAACTCCCACCAAACCAATAACACCGTTTCAGTTTTAACATCCTTTTTACGAACGTTTTTAGTTATTTAAAAGATCTATTGCTTAATATCAACCCTAAAGAATCTGAGATAACGTAGAAAATGTCAAGTTACATCTAAAGAATCCAAAGTTGGAAATGACAATTTACATACCTAATCGCATAACATAAATGTTTACGAAATATAGAAGCAGTGTATAAAAGCAGACAACACCGCGCGTGTATCGTAGTGTTCCGCTCCATAAACTGAGTCTCCAGGGACCGCCATTACCAAATTAACCACACTTTATTTCTGGCCGTCCCTCACTTATCTACTACTTTCGACTTTTGACACAAATTTGACGTTTGATCGCGGAATATTATATTTGGATCTGACGAATATAGAGAGGTATGTACTGTATCTAGGGGAGCGTGTTGGTAAGACCAAATCAAGAGATAAGACCGTTGATTCAAAATTTTCAATTAATTCAATTTATTAAAGCGCGGCGCAGCAGCTTGATATATTTTAAATTTAAAATAAGTTATATTAACGAAAAGAGGTATCACGCTAGCCATGATTAAAAATATAGTTTAAGTAAAACTTCATAAATCAAGATGCGATCTCTAGCTTGAAACTTCTTTAAAGGTCAGCGCACATCAAAAATATTGCGGTCCATAAGAGTAACGTAACGGCATGATGTCCCTAAAATTGCGTTTATTCATTTTTCTTATACTGTTAAAGAGATCCGAGAAACGCTCCTAATTAAACAATAACATAGGTTTTTCCTATAAACATTTCTCGGTACAAATAGCTTGTTCCGGGTTCAACCGGTGAAAATAAAGTACTCTTTTTTTACAGCTACAATGTCAAAATTGTCGACATACCTGGAGAGAGAAGGAATGCTCAATTTTGCTTTATATTTGGACATTATATTTAGACTAGTTTTTTTATTACCAACTAGGTTTTGTTCGAAAGTTCGCCCGCATGAAAAAGTTTTGCCGGGATAAAAGTCCCACTTAACATTTTATCCACATAAAAAGTACTAGCCTATATTCTTACTAATATCACAAACTATCTCCATACCAAATTTCATCGAAAACCGATGAGTGGTTTCGGAGATGTGCAGTAACAAACAAACAGAAAAAGAGACAGAAAAGAATGATAAAAATCGCCGATTCGTTTTTCATTACTCTTCTATAGTCACCTTTCTTTTTTATCACATTTCTTTAAATGTACACACACACACACACACACACACACACCGGTTCCACTGCTTTATTATATTATGTATAGATTGGTCGGGCCAAAAAAACATTGTGACTGGGTTTTTCCATCTTAAAAATTACTTAGTCGCAGCTCGGAGTCAGGAAGTTGGCGGTGTGATACCCCCGTGCCTCGGAAAGCACGTAAAGCTGTTGGTCCTGTGCCTGATCTCTTTCCTGTCATGTCGGATTGCCGTCTCACCGGACTATGAGAGTGAAGGAATAGCGACTGCACACATGTATTGCGCACATACTTGTGCACTATAATATCTCCTGCGTACCTGGCTGATCTCCGTTGAGATTGGCCGCCGTGGCCGAAACTGGCTAGGAGGGATTTTTTTAGATAGATTGTGAAGACTGAATAATTTTAGCATATATTGTGTGATCAATAAGGTATCTCTATAATGCTATGCTATCAATCTTATGTGCGCCGACCATAAACCACTTCCGCCTTGCAGTAAAGTACCTACAGTTGGCATTAACAATTCAAACACTTTGGCAATAAATTAACTCGTACCGAACACTCCTTAATCTCAAAACGTCGGTATTACACTTTTTAAAATTAATCCTTAGGATGCCGCTGTCGCTTAATATATTTTGAACGATTTATTTATATATTCAGCTCAGCGACTACTATCTAAACTATACTATCAGGTATACTTAATATGTCGACTATACTTATCAAAGTACAAACGGCATATTAAGAGACGTAGACGCTTTTAATTCGTCGGTGTCGTAGTGATACTGCGTTGGGACTGGCGTGAATCTCAGGTTCGATCCCTAAGTCGTGTTAATTACAATTTGTTTTTCTGCTCAGTATAAGCCCGGAGTCTAGAATTGTATCCAGTAAATTACTATAAGCTCGTCGCCTATAAAAGGGGAATTGACATAACTGAAGAAATGCGGGTGTGACAATTGACAACACTTCTAAGATTCCCTTATAAAGGCAAAAAAAAAAATATAGGTCTCCATAATACTGTCTATCTCCTTATTGATTTGTTTACCTCACTTCTAACTAGCGCCACACGGTTCGCCGGCCGTTTCCTGTGACTTCTGCCATTTCCTGGAGACGCCACAGGCCGTCATTTGGCGCACGTCAGTCCATACTGACACTTTACGACGTTTAGACAAGATTGCTGGACTACGAGCTAATTTTCAACTGGGCTTGGTGAAATTCAATTCGTTTTGGACTTTTATACTGATTCTCAGACTTGAGAGTTTTGTGGACTAAATAAAAAGCTTTGTAATTACAGTAAACCCTATATTTTCGCATCATTAAACCTCAAAATATTCAACCAACAGAAATATAAACTCTAAAAGAAAAAATAAAATTCGAATTGTCTTCCCTAATTATTATGGATAAATGTTTTTTGTTTCTCTCGCCAGCATTGTCACCAAAATAAATTAAAAAGATAATTCAAACTGTCTCTTATTCCATAGACAATTTTTTATTATTTTCGGCCAGTATTGTCTTAAAAAATCGTTGATTTATAATTGTGGAATTTATTCAATGGTCCATTGAAAAATCATCAATTGTAGAAAGCTGGTGGCACGCATTGGTGCTTGCGGTGAATTATCACCCTTCAAGCTGCCTCCATTTGCGAAATGGCCGGTGCCGCCTATTAAATGACAATTTTTCACGTTCCCAGACATTTCGCCCCCTCAGCGAAGGGAAACAGTTGATTTTTGACGCCGAGGGTTGGATTTTATTTTGAAAACTTTTTGAGTTGCGCATTTGATGATTGTGCAACCTTGTAACACTAGAAGTGTATTTTTCTTCTTTCGATGTTGAGTAATGCTGTATTCATTTAGTTTTGTGGAAAAATTCAAAAGATATTTGTGCATCTTTTGGGGAGCTATGTCATCACATTAAAAAATTGTTAAATATCACAATACCTGTGACGCTTTTTGTGGTGGAAGCGGCGATAGCCTAGTTGAAAGTAGAACGGACTGCCAAGACGAATGTCCGCAGGTTCAAATCCCAAGGGCACACACCTCTGACTTTTCTAAAAATGGATGTGTGTATTCTTTGTGAATTATTGCTCGTTTTAACAGTGAAGGAAATCAACATGAGGAAACCTGTATACCTGAGAGGTTCTCTGAATTTTAAAGGTATGTGAAGTCTGCCAACCCGCACTAGGCCAGCGTGGTGGACTAAGGCCTAAACCCCTGAGTTGTAGAGGAGACCCGTGCTCTGCAGTGGGCAATATATAATACAGGGCTGGTATGGTATGGTGGTGCTTTTATTAAATACACATAGATCTTACAGCCATACAACGTTTTATCTTGCTTCTTTTGACATTTTTAATATCACCCACACCTACATAGTAACACAAAATATTCTGACTATATTACAGACTCATACGTTTATTAAGGCGGTTAACACTAACCGTAAAATAATAAAACATTACGTTTAAACACGAAACAAAATCCATCTCGGAATTAAGTTAATTATCCAGTTGATAAAGGTCGGAGCTCCTGATGTACGCAGGTTGACATCTTTAATTATTAACGAGGATTGATGCTCTCCCGCGGGATGCGAGGGATGCTGCGACGTTGGATGTATGGTTACTGTTGGTATTGTCTCTTGAAATGACGGAACGTTCAATGATTGTTCTTGATTGGTATACACTGTACACTATTGTATTTATAAGAAATATATAGTCTTAAATATGTAAAGGAATATATTCTGAGCTATATATAAATATCCCCCTCGTGTAATATCAGCATTATTTTGGATAGGCAGGTCCTGGGTTTGATTCCCAGCTCTACAGCTTGGTTTTTCGGGGCTGGCTCCCTGAGAGGAGGTTGATATGAGGCAAGCCTTCGTAATAGCTAAGCAGAAAATAGCAACACCCAGAAGTTTGAATTACAATACATTGGATAGTAAATTCGTGTACCGATACATCAAATATGAATTCTTAAACAGAGATTTCCACTTCCCCATATTAAAATCAATACAGCAAATGGTATTAACAAAAAACAATGTCATCCTCGAACGGAGATATCTTTTTTTAAATTACTAAGTAAAAGACGTATTCTTAGCGATAAGAGAGCGGTACGTATTTCTGACGCGGGTGGGGCAAGTTATAAGTTATGAGCTTGTTATTTTTTTGTACTCGGGATTGTATACCTACTGCTTGGATTTTTTAGTAATAAAAGCTATAAAATTTGCTATAGAAAGACGCATTTTAAAGCTCTTCGTGTAAGAACAAGTTATGTTTAAACGACCGCATCCTGAAATATAATTTTAATTTAAACTAAAAACACAATTATACACAATATTTAATTTTAACAAACTCTACATATTTTCGAGTGTCAAGTTCAAAATTAATATTGGATTATTTTTTTATTGCATTTAATGACGAGACAAGTATGCCGTTCGCCTGATGGTAAGCGATACGACCACCTATAAACAGTAGCAACACCATCCAGCACCTTGAGTTACAAAGTACTGTGTGGCATTCCACTGTACTCGTCATTCTGAGACATAAAATGTTAAGACTCTATATCTTCAGTAATTACAATGGCTACAATGTCCTTCAAACCGAAATACAACAGTACATACACACTGCTTCTTTTTCAAAGATTTTAAGTATTCAACCGCACTTTCCTGTAACTTGCACAGACCTTGCGCGTCACCTGGCAGCCGCCGGAATAATTTATAGCGTTTCTTAAAAGCCATTACCGCTGACTCCGATGGCGACACCCTCGCAATTAGCATCAATTTATACCTCCCCAGTCCGACACTGATGCGATCTGCATGTAACAATTCCATGAAGTCGATTTGAAACAAACCTACCACCAGCAAAATGTATTGAAAGCTATTAAAGCCCTTTTTGTCATAAAGCGCCATGTTAGTCCTTTTCCGATATAATTTCCCGAAAATATTTGTACGCAATGTAAGACACTAAAACAATTAGGTCCGTTGAACTAAATAAGCACTGGTGCGACAAAACGTTACAAAAGTTACAGATGGATTTAGATGGCCGTTTCACATCCGGTTCGAAGGACCTAAACAGTTTTATTTTTATAGACACTTTTATCAAAAATTATATTTTATAGCATCGATTATAATTAACGATTATATCTCTTTATGATTTCTGTATTTGTGACATTTTCTGGCGCGATGTTCATAATACATTTAGCATCAGTGGTCGACTATAAGCGCGTTGCATAATTCAGAAACAGAGCTATATCGATCAAAAGACTTATTAAATCATAATGCAGCATCAAAATAGTCACTTGAACGCGCAATAAGTACAGTATTTAGGCATTAAACATTTCTAAACAAAAGTAATAAAATAAAAATATTTTCTGGGTTACATAAATAAATACCTAAATAATATTGTTCCTAGTCTTTAAACTATTCCAACTAAAATCGCCAAAATGGAATTCCCCACTGAAGATTTATGCTTTCAAACCGACAATTCTTCACGTGAGGAAAAAATGCTTTAACTGTATTTACGATCACTAAGTAACCGAGTCAAGCTTCTAAACGCACTATTACCGTTGAAAAATGTACGGATGGAGGGATTTATTCGACGATAGATCCGTGTTTGAGTTGTTTAAGCGCTGTATATTGATAGTTTCCTTCAAAAGTTTTTTGTAACGTGTTTTTTGTGTATACTTTTATCTTTGAGTGGTTTTCATGAACTATGGATCGAGTTAACTTAAATAATATTTCCCGCTTCAGTCTCGGAGAATTAAACCAATATTAAGATATCCAATATATCTCTAAAATACTAACTCTATTAAAACCATAGGTGTACCTAACATGGTGAGAAGCCTCATCTCAGCAGTGAAACAGAAGGTTTCATGAATTTTAATAAAATTGTATATTTTTCCTTTTCATCTCTCTCGTCCGAGAAACTTGTCATGTAAACGCAGCTCATTCTTGTATCGTTATCGTATCGCGCATCTAGGTCGAGTTAATCGAGGAGTCTGTATCGATTGAGAAATTGCCGTGTCCCGGAGTTATTAACATGTTTTCTCGCAGACTAATCGATCGTCATAAAGGAGGTCAAATAACATTTAATTATCGATATTGTGATGAAGGAAAGTGTGCTACTTCTCTACTTGTTTTTATTAGTTTATCCTGGAAGGTGTAGACAGAGGTGAATTTAGTACACCTAGTGTTTTTTGGGGATCCCTTGGATTCGCCTACTTTTTTTTAACTATTATTTTTTCGCATATTTGACTTTGCATAATATGTATTGGCATAATGGTACTATCGCATAGTAATGTTTTGGCCTACTATTTTTTTGTCATAATAAGCTATTGGAATATTATTAGCATGACTAATTTGTATTAGACTAATATACATTTTGCATAATATGTATTTAGAATAAATTAGGTTAGCGAGGAGTGAAGCGACGAGCGTGTTAGGTTTACATGAGCCCCCGCACGAGCCGAGCGTGCGAAGCGAGCGTGCCGCGGCAGCGGCCGGCGAGTGCCAGAACCGACTTTAAGGCGTTTCCAACTCAGACAAAACCAAACATGAATGATGCTTATTTATTTTTATGACTTTTGATATTTATGCTATTTGACGTTAGTCGTTCTGATGGTTGTGCTTTATGTATTTATGCTTTTTTATTTTATGCTAAAACAATTATGCGTAATGATTATTAGGCACATTGATATTTAGGCTTAAAGCTAAGATGCGTAACAATATTATTACAAATACATTTATGCAATCCAATAGGGAACCTCTTTTTTGGGTATAGATTTTTGCCGTAACACAGGGGCTCCACTAGCTGTTTGCAAGCTATTTGCCATTTTAAACTTAATGGTCCGAGAAAGGATATGTGGAGAAGAAGTGGGGAGGGAAGGCTAGAGGAGGAAGGAAGGTTCTCAGGGTAGAAGGAGAGGAAAAGTGAGGCGAAATCAACGCAAGGACGTTTATTCGCAGTGATTGGCAGACAACCTTGGTCAATAGATATTTAAACATCGTCGTGTCTGCCGGTCGTTTTTTTTTTGGGCGTCACTCAACATTTGGTGCAGTAAAGCACCTTCACCGTGCCTTCGATAACAACATTATCTGAATTTTATCAATTTTCTAATCCAACATTCTTTCATTGTAAGACATTCAAGGAATATTCCCTCGTAACCCATACACGTACAATCCAGTAACAATGAGGGCCGATGCTTTGGGCCGTAGGTGATTTAAACAATGCCTGTCACGGCGGATTAAAGTTCACAATGCTCATAAAGGAATAGCCCGGAGTATTCTGGAAGCGACGTATGTATGAACGAGGGACCACCGTTGTACTTATGGTGCACTCAATTGTTCTTATTATCGACTTTAAAGAGGATGGAATAAGGCGGTCAGATGTGAAACCAAGTGTAAAATCGCGTTCAGGTGAATGCTGCTTAATTGTTTTTTTTTTCTTCCTAATGAGGCACAAGTGGTTGACAATAGGCAGTCATTGTGTCATTGACTTTGGAACATTCTTTTTGTTTGCCCTTTAATTTGTCTCTTATTAATTTTCATATGTGTGAACGGAAGTGTGGGAATAAGAATTGCCAGCGGCTGTTGCAAACTCTATTAAAATTATTTTGATTGTACATTTCGTGTTAGGAATTGCGAATTTACGAGTTGAATGGAACATGAACAATGATACCAATGTGGATTTTGAAATGAGTTTTGAGAAAACAATCGTTTCATCAAATGTCTCGTAACTTTGACACAGAATGCTTTACAGATGATTTAGAATACAATACATTGAATTAACGTACTTAACGCAGTATATCGAACTTTCACAAAATTAAAAACGTATTTCCAATAGTATTTAATTATACTAATTTATACGAAGTAGCATCAGATTTTTTTTGTTAAGCATATACGCCTTGCTACATCTCTAGAGTGGTACGCTACTTGAAAAGAAACGCGATTTATATGACAGTTCTTGCATAGCAATACCTTGATTCAGAATTTGATCCAAGTCTTCTAAATGATAATAAATTTAAACTAAAACAATCACTGCACTTATATCAGCATAATATAAAAATTAGCAAGCTAACCATTATTATTACTTGGAATTCCATTTCAAAAAGGCTTAAAGCAGATAAACATAGATTTCAAGCCCACATGCATTCATTTACATATTTCAATACTGTAGTACACACATTAACAAACAAATCACGATACAGTCTGCCAGAGGTGGCCGTCGCAGGCTCGTTAGTGCATTGCAAACAAATTTGATTACCTAACGAGAGACGCGTCTAACGTTTGTACAAAGACTGGCTTGGTTTCCAATCAAAATGAACCCTGCCGGAATGGTGATAAGGTTTCTTTTGAGTTTGATGGAACGTGAGCAATGAAGAATGAGATTGTCGAAGTTTTGGTATTGAAACGTTTTACGTTCGGTAGACTAAAAGTGAATGTAGTAAATGGTGTAATAAGGAACATTGATGACCTTAATGTTTTCAATAATACTTTAGTATATACTGATAATAATCTGATTAAAATTATCATAAATTAATTTATTGTAAAATATATTTTGAAATCAACATATTTTCGGACAAACATTTAAAAATTATAAATTACGAAAAAAAAAATGTTTAATCATACTAAAGTAAGAGTACATTTAGAAATGGAACAGAAAATATATTTACATAACTAGCTTTTGCCCGCGGCTCCGCCCGCACTAAAAAGTTTTTCCGGAATAAAAGTCTCGGTATATATTTTCCCGGGATAAGAAGTAGCTTATGTGTTAATCTAGGATATGATCTACCCGTGTGCCAAATTTCATCAAAATCCGTTATGCAGTTTTTGCGTGAAAGAGGAACAAACATCCACACATCCATACATTCTTACAAACTTTCGCCTTTATAATATTAGTAGTATTTATATCTCTACACAATATTTTTGCATTACTATAAACAGCATTTATTTTATCCATTTATGCTATAATCAAAAGCAAAAGCATGTAGCCACGAGGAACCACGACATTTTACCATGTCCATCGTTTACAAAAAAAGATAATTGTACATTGACATAGGTGTTTGAAGGGAGCCTGCCTGACGCGGCATCCAATCAACCGACATTATTCCAAAGTAGATGTCCGGCCATTTCTGTTTTTACATACAGCGTGCTCAGCGTTGATACTAGTTATTGTTTGTTGAACGGCGATTTCGGTCTCGCTTCACTATGCTACTTTGATATGTATTTTTAGTGCGGTCCCTACAATTGACGGCCTGATATTCGGCTTATTCAATCACACCAGAATTGGGTGAACGTTTTAGGCGCCCTAAACTTTACTTTCAGCGACAATTCTGAGGGCCCTATTGGAGTAGGAACCAAGACTCAGAGCAGTCAATGGGAGAGAATATAGACAGCATCGTTTAGAGACTATCCCGCCCCGCCACCCGCCAATGCAATTCCTGTAATCCAGGACAGCAGTTGCATGCATTTTATGACACCGGACGGTGAAGCTCGGCGAGTCTCAGGGAACACTAATCTGTCTTTATCTCGCAACGAAATTAATCAAATAGAAAGATAAGGAGGAGTTGGAAATATTAATTGTCCACTTCCCTCCCTCCAAAGCGAGAGTCAAAAATAATGAAATAAGGAGGTATTTTAACCTCAAGTTTAGGGACGTTTAAACACACAACATCGATTAGTAGAAGTCATTGATTAACTGGATATTTAATTGAGGATTTCGTATTCTATAAGTATGAAATCCTCCTAGCCAGTTTCGGTCACGGCGGCCAATCTCAACGGAGATCAGCCAGGTACGCAGGAGATATTATAGTGCACAAGTGTGTGCGCAATACACAGGTGCACTCGCTATTCCTTCACTCTCATAGTCCGGTGAGACGGCAATCCGACATGACCGGAGAGAGATCAAGCGCAGGACCAACGGCTTTACGTGCTTTATAAGTATATGACTGAACCGAGGTGTTAGATCTCATTTATCTAGGTGTTATTATGATCTCGAGTAGCAGTTTGAGAACATTGTTTTTTATTATGTTGTAGCTCTTGAGCTTAACATATAATTTTAGATATTGAGACCTAGCATCTGTGTGATAAATGGCGTGTAATGCTTATAAGATTTTATAATTAAATTGTGAATCCAAACATACAAACATCCAAAAATTTTCACTTTCGAATTTATAATAATAGTAAGAAAAAACCGACCGACCGAATTATAATTAATACCGACCTAAAGTAGCGATGCTTGAAAGTAAAAAGTAAGAAAAAACTATTTTAGCAATTGCAGCCAGTCCCCTACTCAGGTGTAAGTTGAATCCGTCGTGACTAAAACACGAAAACACGATAAATTTTTGAGTGGTTCGCGCTCATACGCCCTCGGCTCTCTTAGATCGAACACGTTAAACGGTATTGAAAAAAAATTTTAAGTGCAAAAAGGGGATTTAACTGGTGGTAGGTCTCTCATATGTAAGAGTCCGTCTGGGTGGGTACTATGGTGGTGTCTATTTCTACCGCCAAGCAACAGTGTGCATGCACTGTGTTTCGGTTTGGGAAATTGTAGCCAGTGCAACTACTGGACATAATGAGACTTAACATCTTATGTCTGAGAATGACGAGCGCAGTGGAATGCCACACAGTTCTTTGTAACTGAAGGTGCTGGATGGTGTTGCCACTGTTTAAGGGCGGTGGTATCGCTTACCATCAGGCGACCGGCATGCTCGTCTCGTTATTCAATGCAAAAAAAAACATTTATTTCATATAGGTACTGTACTTGTGTGATAAACGAAGAACAATATTGTAAATAAAATACTTAAGAGAGCTATGTTTCCATTAACACACTAAACAGCAAATAAATGACGAATACTTTTCTAACAGAAACTCGACATTCTTAAACATATCATTATGTTTACATACAATAAAACAACAAAACCAGTTATGCCTGTACATTGTAAGAACATTAATAAAAAAGAAAGGGGTTAACTTAAGAAGTATAATAGAACACAAATCAGCGATGTTTAGAATTCGTTTCTGTATGTATGTCTTCTGTTTGTTTGTTAGTGTAATATGGTAAATAAAGACAGAGTTCAAGGTATTACAACCACGATACGTAAATATGTTCTTATAAAATACCTATGTTTTGCTTCCAATATTAATTTCCACGAAAACATATGAACTATTTCTCTATTTGAAACAAACAGAAAGCCCGATCTCAGCTCCGAGGGGAATTAACGAATCCCACATACTTCATATGAAATTTCATTTCGAAATAACCCGCCCGTGCACACAAAAAACAACTAACAGCCCATATTAAGGTGCATTGTCTCGGCAGCGCTTTGTACAACATCATTATACCGTACTTTGTTTACCCGCTTTATGCCTTTACGAGCAGCTTGACGTCTGTGCGCTTCTGAAACGTGTGTCGTTCCAGTTTCCTGGGCGGTGACCGAATATCTTCGTTCTTTCGGCTTGGTGGCCGAAAACGTTGACATTTGAGGGTTATGTTTGCGTGCTTTCGGCATTTTTGAACTCAGAATGGAGAGAAGTCAGTTTAATTCTTATTATGTAGCATTAAGCATAACCATGATATTATAAATAAAGCATTTGATAATGTTTATGTGATACTTTTTATACGCGATAGTCGGAACTGTTATATTTTTTCCTGTGGATTTTAAATGTAAAAAAAAACAATGTGCTAAATATCCATTGTTTTTTGAATCAAGGTTTTTTTATCAATGAAAGCTTTTGTTTTTTGTGGCTGTATGTCCTATGCCAATGGCGACGGTATAATAACACGAAAAGTTTTTTTTTATTAAAATAGTAATTCAGAATTTGTCCATCAAAATATCAAATCCTATTTCTATTAATATACAAGAGACTCATTCCTAATAAAATTACTCAACCACTACTTTATGAACGTAAAATACATCAACAGATGTGAAAACTACACGTTGCCAGTAACCCAACTCTTAGTAACTGTCACATATTTACGAGAATTAATGCGAAACACTTATGTCACAGTCACAACCGCACCGATCAGAATAAACGTCAAACGAGACATTAAAGGACTCGACAAATCATATTTTACTGCCGCAAACGAACTCACGTACCTCACTATTACAGTCCAAATACATTGTAATATAAAAAAGTTTAAATCGTAAATCATGGGCAATAAGTTTCAGTACCGTTATGGATTTACTGCATTTTGATTTGAAACAGACGGCCGAAGACTAAAAAGTAACCCCCAGAATTCAATTAGATTTATTAGTTACTTTGAAAACTGTTTGAGCAGACCATTTAAATGAAGCACGTTTCGTTTTGATATTTTCAGATTATTGTACGTAGTCGAAGTTCTCTAAGAAAAAAGTAACTTTATTAGTTAGATGTTTATTTTGGGATATAGATCTAATAACCGATTATGATATTTAGAAAAGTATACATAAATGCACGATAGCGGAGTTAGGAATGGAAAGGTCTGCCGAGACGACTGCCAAGCAGCAGGGTGCATGCACGGTTGTGTTTCGATTTGAAGGGCATTGTAACTACAGGACATAATGAGACTTAACATGATGACGAGTGCAGTAGAATGCCACACAGTCCTTTGTAACTCAAGGTGCTGGATGGTGTTTCTACTGTTTATGGGTGGTCGCATCGGTTACCATCAGGCAAACGGCATGCCCGTCTCGTCATTGGATGCCATAAAAAAAACTAATGTCCGCATGTTCCAATCCCGAGGCACCCACCTCTAACTTTCGAAGCTATGCGTTTATTGTTTATCAATTATCGTTCGCTTTGAGTGCGAAGAAAAACATCATGAGGAAACTTAGATATCTGAGAATTCTCTCTAAGAATTCCGAAGATATGTAAAGTCTGCCAACCCGCACTAGACCAGCGTTGTGGAGTAAGGTCTAACCCCACTCAGTAGTAGAGGAGACTTGTGCTTAGCAGTGGGCAGTATATAATACAGGGCTGTTATTATTATTATAAGTTACTGTGTCTAGATTCCATTGACGTTAGACTCACACAACATAGATACATAGCTACTCTCGAAATATAAGACATCTTAATACAAAACTTACGCTATCTAAGCTGCCAATAAACATTCATCAAATAAATACTACCTAAATTAGCCGTCGAATAAGTTTAATTGACGGATAACATCTAATTCATTATTAAACAGGCGTCAAATAAGCATTACAAAGGGATGTCGATTGTATGAACTAATTCCAGATTGAAATCAAAGGCTTACAATGGATACCATGTGAATTTCCTTTGTATTGAATTCGTGTTCGGCCGTCTATAGTCTACGCTTTGTACATTGATAAACAAAGTCTGAATATTTGTAGCTACAAAATGATTCGTCGTCCGTCAGTTCCTATGGTAGTCCGTTTCTATGGTAGCTCCGTGGAGTCATCGTTACATATTTTTTTACCAAAGCAAGTAATTTAATTCATATTTACTTCTGGCAGCTAGTCTTACGTCAAACTAATTTTAGATAAACATATTTTGTTAGAAAATAATCTAGATAAAGTCAACACTCCTGGAAAAACTAACTAACCTAAGTACCTAAAGTACCTTCCCGGTTTAAAGCTCATAGGTTCTATCTATTAGATCTGATCGCTAATTTCAGTCTCAACGAAGTTTGAACGCATTACTTACCCTTCTGCCTAATCCGACAAAAAGAGAGTTTTAACAATTGCTACTCAATTGCTACTTGAATAAATCGATCAATATTTTTGTCCTTTACAAAGCACAACTATATTCGTATTCTGTATGACGAGCGGCGGCAGACGCTACCGACACTTCTCTCGTTTAATTAAAACTCGAGATTCATTCGCGGGCGTTAATTTCATTGCTTGCCGTCTTGCCGCTTTGCCGCCTTGCCGGCAGATGACGGCAAATAAACTTTGTAATTAATGACATTGGCGAGACAATCGTATGCATCTTTATATTGGGTTTTCTTTGATTTCATCGTATTGGAGTTGTTGGTAAACACCACATGTATAATTAATGATAGATGACGTGTGAAGGTTACCAATAAAATTAAATTTAGATGCTTGGGTTATTAGATATTTCTGCCTTAGAACCACGACGGTACTTTGCGCAAGGGATAATTATTTAAAGTTCATTATTAGACTCTTTCTCCCTAATTAGGCTTTAAATTCTTCAATCATCAGCTAAAAATAAAACTGAATTTATGAAAACATTCTGAGACCATGCAAAGGGCATCGGTCGAATGCACTGCAGCGTGTTCATATAGTACAGGTATAAAGGTACAGAGTAACGGAAACAAAAATTGCGGGCATTTGTCAAAGTCCCCCTCGCGGAAATGGTGCATAAATAAAGTCCAGCGAAAAAAATAGACCATGCGCCTACCACGGACGCGAAATCCATATTTTCGACTTCTGTTCGTTTGGCAGTATAACCTTTGGGCATATTGACCTTTAGTTTGGTTTTTCGACATGGTGACATTATTTTTATTTCTAAAAATTTAATATTTATTGTTTTGTATCTGCTATTATTACTTGACATTGGCGAAATCACCGATAGATAATCGGTGGAAGCCATCATTTAAAAGAAGAAGAAGACATTTAGTTCCTGAATATAACATTTTTATAGTTTAATGATTACTTATATTTACGCGAATTTTAGATATTGAAATAAAACTATTTTACATATTTCATCGTGAACTTTTAATCAATTTTTTTTAAGCTATTGCATAGCTTCTATCGCGGGCCTTGAGCGTGGAGACCGAATCCAGAAATCCCGTAACGAAAAAATAACCTGACACCCTTCACTATTTTCAACTCTATCACAACCATGTAGAGTGTACAATTTCATAAGTAAATTTAATATCGCAGTCTTGTAATTTATTTTCAACTCTATCACAACCATGTAGAGTGTAAAATCCCATAAGTAAATTTAATATTGCAGTCTTGTAAGAATACAATATGTAAGAGGATATGAGCTGAAAGTTAAACGATAAAAGGTCGAAATTACCGTGTATTTAAAAATTGTTCCAGTCAATGAAACGTATCGAAATGTCAAACGTGATTCTAAGTTTGTATTTTTTTAAAGTTTTTTTTTTATATCTGTTCAAAGAGGTTATAAATATTAGAATTGCCTACTTAGAGTTTCGGCGTTAGGGCACGAGTGAAATTTGGACAATAGAAAAAAAAAAAAATTATAATTATAGGTTGATAAAAAATGCTATGCAATAGCTTTACCGCGGCAGTCTCCGAGTGCCACACGTCTTTTTTCCCGATGTTTCAATAAAGATGTATATTTAAAAAAACCACGATAAAATCCTTAAAATAGTTTTATTTAATTTTTTATGGTTATTTAAAATATTTTTGGCACTCCTAACTCTTCCTTTTTTCCATGTTGGCAATGTTACTCCCCTCGCAACATTGTGAATTTACTAGATGATCGATCACTATTTAAGGGTTGTCGTGCTTATGAATTAAACCTAGGATAATAAAATGCTCCAGCCCAAAAGCAAGAAGATATTTATATCATATTATTTATGCTACTCTGTTTCAAAATACAGATGAAGATAATTAAATCTTAACCAATAAGGAAACGACTCTCCAGTAATAAATGAACATTGTTACATTAACTTAATAATTTGAAAACAAATATTTTCATACTTTTATTGCTTGTAACGCCGAAGTTTTATGAGTTATTTCAGGAACGTTAATCGGTTGTGGTCTCAATTTGATGAGCTATAAAATGTACATTAATTGCTTCATTTAAAACGGAAATTGTTGCATATTAAACAGTGTGCATTGTTAATTTATTAACGAAATAATACGTTTTTAAAGAATTCGAAATGTGGTTTTACTACGAGTTCAAAGCATTTTTAAAAGCTAAACTGCTTTATAAGAAAATAATTCTTTTCGAAAATAACAATTGAAATTAAATCTTGATTTATTTCTCAATCGTTTTAATCTAAATTAATTTTTAATCTAAAATAAATCTAATTCCAAAAAACAATTGATTTGAAATTCGAACATTTTTAAATTTAGAACATTAGTAGCACATCTGGACTCAAAATACCTATACACGCCAAACTTAAAACAACGGAACGTCACGCTGTCAGTGCGGTGGGACCGCAGACGTCGCGTGTGGACTGTCGACTCACCTGCCGGGATCGAGAGCCCGTGGTACGGGCAAACGTATTGCACATATTTACCAAATAAGCCATGAAATGTATGTGATGTAATGAAACATTATTTATTTACGACTTGATTTACAATGGTAGGTGTTGGGGTTGTAGTTATTTCTAAGGCATTTACATTAAAAGCTGTTAATGGGGTTTTAATAACTCACTTTTTATCCTGTCGGCTGTTACCGTGGCATCATAGGCTTCTTTTAAAAACACGAACGTTGGTTATTCAACTCGTATTAAATCCGCAAGGTCTATATTCTCTCTTATTACATTTTAGGCGAATTTTTTGGATTGAACAAACAACAACAAACGACAAATTATTTTTGACGAGTTATATATATTCAAATGTTGTAAGCTAGGTTAAGAATCTCCGAGGTTATACCATATCAAGCGGCAGTTTAATCCAGCTTCTGAAACGAATTCTTATTCTTAAACCTATTAAATCTAAACAGCATATTAACTAATCCCACCCCCATCAACCTAGCAATCATTCTTTTTATCAAACCAACCGTCAAACCCATTACCGCCAATTAAAACCTATTTTTATCCAATCATGTGAGTCAATAGAGAACGGCAATCAGAACTGATCATCAATCAATCTACTTATCGTATCACCCGCCAAAAAAGCCATCAAGCCAAGAATCATCGGATCAAGCACCAGACTGAAGGATGTGACAATGGAGTGGTGTAACGTCCCCACGCGGACTCACGGCTGATTGATTTATAGCCCAAGGGCCATGCATGTGACCACTTTTAATTAATTCGCTGTAGCCACACCGGGCCTTGACATGTTTTTTTATGGTATCCGTGTAAGTACTATTGAGTGATGGAATCCTACTAAAATATTATAAACGCGAAAGTTTGTAAGTATGTATGGATGTATGAATATTTGTTACTCTTTCACGCAAAAACTACTAAACGGATTTCGATGAAATTTGGCACACGGGTAAATCATGTCCTGGATTAACATATAGGCTACATTTTATCCCGGGAAAATAAAAAGCGGGACTTTTATTCCGGAAAAACTTTTTAACGCGGGCGGAGCCGTTGGCAAACTCTAGTATTAAATGTTAATGTTGACATACCTTCACGTCTTTTTTCTTTATCTGAAGTGAGCAGAGGTCTCCTATATTGCCCTAGCAATGTTAGGTATCATGTATAATAGAGGGCGAACGAATTGAGCAAAACACTTAAGTATGTACAATTTAGTAAGGAAAATTTCATTAATACGAACGCAGCGTCACGCTTTTACCAGTTTCAGAGGTGGGCAGAGGTGTCCCACACTGCGCCTGCTATGTTGGATCCTATATATATAATACATGGCAAACAAATTGGGCGCAACATTTACGTACAAAAAATACCTACACGCGGTAGAGTGGTCAAGTTGTTTGCCGGATATTATAACAGGCGCCAATATGTTGCCACTCACCGGGCACAATTACAGTTTCCGGATTAATACTAAAAAGAAATAAGCAATGTCTTCTACATCACCCGGGTACCTAACATCTTGCAATACGCATTTGTGAAAAATGCCTACCTGACATCATTGACTAAAATTATTAACAGCTGTTTTCCGCACAAAAATGCTTACAGATTCGAACCCGCACCCTCCGTTGGCAACAGCTTTCCTAAAGCCATAGTAATAAGTAATAACAATAAACATAACGAGATGAGCCGTAAAAATATTTGTAATTGTTATGAAACATTATCATAACAATTTCCACGGAATTGCTCGTCAAATGTTCACCATTAAATACGCAGGTTAATGAAAATTTGTCTGTTTAACGTGTTATATCAATTTGTATTCATGAATACTAGGTTTTTATCGCAGTTTTATCCATGTGGAAGATATTACTTAGAATAAACCAGCAGATTTTGCTCGTGGTAGGGAATAAACAAGAGGAGCTCTTCCAGGATAAGAATCCTTATTCTCTCGCCCGGGAATGTACATTGTGGTTGTTACATGAAAGGACAAACACATAAACTTTCGCATTTATATAGGTAAGGACAGAATATGATATTACAAATCGAATAACTATCGTGTATACACACACACGCTTTTTATCCCCGAAGGGGTAAACACAGGCGCAACTAGTGCACTTACTTTTTGCCGTGCGTATTTCGCCCCATGATGTGGCGAGCCTATCGCTATATGGGGCATAAATTCTACACTCAGGGCTGATACTGAGAAAAACCCTATATCATTCTGCCCGACCCAAGGATGCAAATCGAGACCTCAGCATTGCAGTTGTATCGTAATACAACTACGCCACCGAGGCAGTCAATCGTGTATCGATATAATTTACCTTTAATTTATTATTGTGGTATGGGATATATTTTAATTCCGATGATAGCACTGACGCAGCTCGATCCAACGCTGGTATTGACCAGTAAGCACGAGGTACAGTCAAAAACACGCACGAATTGAAAACATGATAGCGCCTATACACCTTTGTGTACTTACTATACATTTTCTTTACTTAAATCAACAATCATCAACTTTATTAAAAAAATACAATAGAACTGTACATGTATAGAGGTCTTTGATAGAGGTTCTAAATTTTCAATTTGTTTAGCTGTTTTTGTTGCTAACTATACATACAGGTCAGCGTAATTTTGTCGATCGTTTGAGTTCAACAAAGACAATTTGCATTATTGGTAACTTGCCCACGCCCAAGGTAGGTAGGTCTCTGGAGGTTTACTAGCTCTATAATATCTAGACAGCACAGTTTGTTTCCCTACAAAGGGCTAGTACACCAAATAGGAACGCACACACAATCACGCCTTTCAATAATAACGCTGTTCCTATAACTAAGGCTTATTCAAGACCTATGAATAGGTACCACCACAATATCTATTTCTGCATTTAAGTAACAATAGTTCAAGCATTATCCTGTTACGATGTAGAAAATACTATACGCATAATAATTACTGGGAATTATGAAACGGCCAGAGACCACAGTGCTTAACATGTACTCGCAATAATGTCCCACGTGTGTAACGTTCCGGGATCAGTCTGTGTATAGCCGGTTACAAGCAGGCCGGCATAATTATGTCGACTAGTGAGGGATAAACATCTCCTGTCAATCAACACTCTATCTAGACTCCACTTAGCAGGTGCGGTGCGGTCAATTTGCCATACTCGTATAAAGAAACAGCGAATGTGTATAGTTATTTTATAGGTCTTTGTTCAGCAGTGGACGTCATGTGGCTGATGATGATGACGATGGTGATGATTATTATTTATGGACAGCTATAGTGGCTATCATCAAGTAAGACACACTTCTCATCACTAATAAAATACTCAATACAAACACTCCTTAGTTTAAGTTAGCACCACCACATAAAGATATCCTCAACTCTCCGATAGATGCAGCGTCGATATCGTATCTTTTATTTCTATTAGGAGACCTAGGCTTTGTTCGAGCACTTATCTTCTCTATTTTTGTAGGGGGCGAAGTTCATTGGTTCAGAAACAATGGCGGAACATTAGTAATGGGATCGGACTGTCTCGAGTAGCTCTTAGCGATAAGATTTTTCTTGTTGCATGAGGCTTAGGAAATGCATTGTTAAATCTTTTAATGGCTTCAGTGCTAAATAGTTTTAATGGAAGTTGCTTGAAATTTACTAAGAAGTTAGGTTTAAAAGAAATTTTCTATCTTTGATTGTTTTTCTACGCTCCAACAAATGAAATCTTGCGTAAAACAGCATCAAGATTAGATAGGGGTACGATTTTTTTTTATTACTGGTACAAGTAAGAGGTCGCG
Organism: Lapara coniferarum; assembly: GCA_949316025.1. NCBI lineage: Eukaryota > Metazoa > Arthropoda > Insecta > Lepidoptera > Sphingidae > Lapara > Lapara coniferarum. The sequence goes on from OX438922.1 coordinate 3,489,466, forward strand.
TAGTAGGTCTATATTTCTCGCACGTTAGGGCCGAAATTGCAGTGACGTCACGAAGTGGTCGTGTATTTTCTATCTGTTATTATGCATATCTTTTATCAGGTATAAGATTTATGTTTTAATGTTTTAAGCGTTTTTTCAAAATTCTTTCGCTATCCTATTACAGACTCAGACGTCATATAAAATATACATAGATAAAAATATATATAGATAAAAATATACTTGGATAAAACATTTCATCCTTTTAAAACCATGTTTTATTTGAAATAACACCCATTACATGCAGATAATTAAAAACCGTATCTCAGTTTGGAATCATAAAAAGACTAAGCTACATATCGCAGGCGACTAACACTTTTAAAAATGCACTTTTATCATCCGTCGAGACGTTGACGACGCAATTTTTCGGGTTCACATCCCATGATGAACCAAATAACTATTCCAGGATTTTAATATGCCATAAACCATTACGATACTCCATTCTAATTCATCGAAAAACACACTAAGCACGTTCAGAATAGAGTTTAAAGTCAAGTTTGAATCTTGCAAAAATATCTGAGTTGGTGTGACGAATCACAAAAACTCTATTGCAGATTTTTTACAAGTCCTATCAAGTTGTAACTCTAGTGAAGTTTAATATAAGGTTCATAATCAAGTGTTTTGTATTTACAGAGGTGTATACATATAATGGTATTGTACAACAAGCCCTGAGTGCGGGGCTGTCTTGGCATGCTTTATGTCTATGCGAAGATGGTTGAAAGCTTCTTACAGTTTCAGAGTAAAATGTTTTCCTGGTAGACATTCCCTTATAGTTTATACTGGGTTGAAGTCTAACTTTGATGTGCTGTGAATTTGTTTGACAGCTACTAACTCGAATGCAAGCAACATTATAGTGTTTTTTCAAAACAAAAAATGTTCGGTTTTAAGGACTCAGGGTAACGAGTTTAGCACATTTGGGTGAATTATAATTCCTTGTATTGGTTCTGTTTATGGGCTATTTTTTGAAGAGCAAAGAATTCATCTCGCCATTAAAAATACCAATTTAATGCGACGGGAAAACCAGGCTCACCTGAAACAAAAATGAAAATAATTAAAACGCGTATAATGAAATTATGTAAAGCATTGCTGAAACTCATTAATTAGGTCAGCGTAGCGTAGGGTCTTTATTTAATTACCAAAAAGATTAAATTTTCCGTGTCACAGAGTTATGGCTTTCATATGCAAATCGACGCGCGAGCTCTGTGAATGAACTGAGGTGACACACGGTCATCTGTATTGACTAGCGATCGATTTAACAAAAGCTGGCGCGTTCACAGTACTTACACCAATATTATTTTATACAGTATGTTAAAAATGTTACGTATTGTTATAATTGAAGGCACAGATATATCGATGTAAATCTAATATCACGATATATGTTTTGACGTTGTTGAAGCGTCGCGTCGTCATGACAACTGAGAGGCTACTGCGAAAAACGAAACCCGAAACGTCGGTCCGAAACGAAGAAACGACGAACTTCGGATTTAACCTTACTACCAAATTACTTCGGATCCGTCACCGTTGAACGAAGGTTTCACGCAGTTTGCGACGCTTCCGACTTCGCTCAACACTTTCGTCACGCAACAACTCTTCATAAAGAAGGATCCGTAACACTTCGTAGTAAGAAAACGTGCGATCCGTCACCCGAAACTACGGATTTCGTTTTTCGCAGTAGCCTCTCTGGCCTATGTTTATTCACAGATACTGCACATGCGCAACTTTTGAATGTATTTTACAAACAGCTTTAGAATATAATCGATCCATTCACATTTTTTATCCTGATATAGCAAAATGGTTTCAAGTGACTCCACTATATCCTACTAATATTATAAAGGCGAAAGTTTGTAAGAATGTCTGGATGTATGGATGTTTGTTACTCTTTCACGCAAAAACTACTGAACGGATTTCGATGAAATTTGGCACACGGGTAGATCATGCCCTGGATTAACACATAGGTTACTTTTTATCCCGGAAAAATATAAAACGGGACTTTTATCCCGGAAAAACTCATTAACGCGGGCGGAGCCGCTGGCAAAAGCTAGTCTTATATAAGTAAGTTGGTTTTCTGCATTGAATTGCAATAGTTTTTTTTTTATAATTTTTAATCTTGATACAGTTTAGCTGATGTGAGCTAGCTGTTATACTCATCACTTCTTGCTCTAGCTGCTGTGTAGGTAACTATATTATGGGATGTACCTAGATAGGGAGATTCTAGTTTCATTTTTCAAGCTGGGAATCACTTTCATTGGATTATTGAAAATTTTATTGTGTTCCTCTGGGAACTCCCCATGAACAGGTAGCTGGCAGCAAAAACGAATCTAAGTTATATCTGTAAAATCCACGAAAGGTGGGTAAAGACGACTATAATAAAACGGGATAAGGGCAGCTAGAATATTATAGGTAACGTCAATTGCATTACACGATCAATGACAATTCTATTGTACGCTATCCTGTCCAACCGTACGTCCCATTCCGCTTTGATAGACGCGAATGTAATATTTATTTAGTCTCTCCATATCAATTTTCGTCGTTGTACAGCGAACAGCGTTCGCATCCAAATGTATTCGAGAGACAAACATCAACATGTACAATTTTAGCAATTTTACATACATTTTGATTTCGATCAGTATTATGTGGGAGTGATGGGAATTTAGGTGTGTTTGAATGGCTGTCATTTAGTTGTCTCTATACTTCGTCATTATTGAAGATCATTATAAGCATATTTCGCACGCCCAGATCAAATTTTGCTGATTCACATAAAAAAACACGGTTTTCAGATTTTTTCCAGATTATTAATTCAGTATTGATTTGGGAGTTTTTTTTTGTTTACGCGGAGAAAGTGACTTATTACTACTGCCCAGTGTTCAAGGGGAACGACTGAGCGGTTATGTTGGGTTCACCGTGCCTTACGACCCGACGTTGAGCCGCCCGGAGAGATGGAAAACGTCGGGCGACCGCCGGGCCGAGTCCCTAACCTATGTACACCGCACGGCATACCAACTAAAACTCCGCGGTGGCCATCTTCGGCGCATTAGGGACGGCTGCGGGCTTCCTCCGACTCACGTCTAAGTTGTCGTCCGCAACCGCCCCTATTGATTTGGGAGTGCGATTTGGTATCTCTTGTAAACAAGGGATCCTTTCCGTCGGCACCAGGGTAATGTCTATTTCTGCTGCCAAACAATAGTGTCTATCCAGCATTGTATTTCAGTTTGAAGAACATTGTGGCCAGTGTAATTACTGGTATAACTGTAATTAGAAGCTTTAGTTAGAGTTGGTATTGATCACGGGTTAACTGGCAAACGCATCAGTATATTCAGTCTTATAAAAATCTCATAAACAATTCAAGCCGGGGCAAAAGAAACAAAGCCCGAGCCTTAAAAATTCAAGCCTCCAAATAGAAGTTAAATATCTTTCGCTTCTAAAGTTGGCGCTAAAACAAAAGTTTTCGAAAGCGTTCTATTGTTTCTTCAATAAAAGTGGGGAAGTTCGAGACTCATTTGAGGTAAAGACACATCGCAGATTCGCCGTGGATCTTTAGAATTGTGACATCTATTTGGTATAGTTGTAATACGGTAATCGTTGAAGTACTGGGTTCGAATTCTGACAGGTAACCAAAGTTAGCGCTAATCGAAAAAGCAAGTGATTTAAGCGGTATTGGTATTGGTATTTGATGTAGCGGTAGATTCGCTATCTGCCAAATTACGGAGATAGTGGTGAATTATGGGCGACTTTGTTTTGTCCCAGCTTAGTGCCTACCCCTTACATGAAGATGGCTTATTTATTATATAATTAGGTATAGCTTGAGGTTATACGTGTAAACCTACACATCATCATCATCATCAGCCACATGACGTCCACTGCTGAACATAGGCCTCCCCCAAAAATTTCCAGATGGACCTGTCAAAAGCAGCCTGCATCCAGCGCATTCCTGCGGCCTTTATCAAGTCATCGGCCCACCTTGCAGGTGGACGGCCAAAGCTGCGCTTGCCAGTACGTGGTCTCCACTCGAAACTTTTTTTTTTTAAATCTACACATATTTTAAGTAAATTTACCCATTTTCCAATAACCCAATACCGTTTGCTCGTACCACATTACAAAAAAACACCACCGTGATTTAAACACCACAACCATTGGTAAACTCGGCGAGTTCTCGAGTGCACTAAAAATGCGCGAGTGTTGCCAGGTTTAAAATAAAAATGTCCAAGATCTTCTACTAAACATTTTATTACTGACTCACTTTAAACTGGTAGGTCTGAAAGTAGATTTCGTCTAATTTATTGTATAATTTGGAGAGTGCTGGAAAATTGATATAACGGATTTAAATTTATACTCTAAGGAGAGCTAGCCTATTGTATGTGTAGAACGTCAATGCTTTTCGAAGCCACTTGTAATTTTATCGTATTGAAAAATATGAATTGAATGCAGTGAAGACATGCTGCTACACTGAAATAAAATATCACTCTAAATTACTACGATCTAAAAATCTGCTTAAAATAATCACAGACTGATAGATAACCTAGCTCAAATTAGTAGCATGATAGAACTAACTTATATAGTTAAGGTAAGTGAGCATTAAAAATGTTTTCCCTAATGTATTGAACGTGTACACAGCTAAGCTCAATAAATATTTTACACCCACACACAGGAATACCTTTTCAAAACCCGGCAACATCGAACGGGAGTGAAATAAAACTTTTTAAACTTTACCCGGGTTTCGTTTATTTCGCGCTCCGCTGTGCTCGTCGATTTGATTTATTGTTTTCAGTGCAGCATTTGTTTTGAATCACCACTTCGGCGGCGTCGTGCCGCGTGTTCCAGCGATCAAATGGTTATGAGTTTATGAACTTGATAGTGTTTTGTTAAAGTTCATGTATTAAGTAAATAAACTCCTAGGACTGTGGCGTTTTTTTCCTCGTAACGTTAAGATATTACTTTCCTTTCTCTTATATCAGCTCCACTTCTCCTGCATAGCCCTATTCCCGTCCCCAATGACCGTGTCCGCTGTACCAGTCAGACCGTGCTAGTTATTAGTTCTCTTAATGTAAGTATTTTAAATTATTCAAATGAAAACTTATGTACCTTTGTAAATTGTTATTACAAATTCTCTACCCTGTTATGAGTTGTTATAAGTGCTTTTACATGCCCACATGACTAATAAATGCTTTTAATTTATTTTATTGTACTCAAGAGTCGAAATGACTGACATAAATATTGTACTATATTCATTTAGGAACACTAAGTACTATTCCCTTTGAGGGTAGTAAGTAGTATTCCCTTTCAGGGGTAGGCAGAGTTGTTTTCATACTCACATTTCATCAGCTATGTTCAGTAAACTGGTGGTAGGTTTCTCATATGTAAGCTCATATGTAATACCTATTTCTATCGCCAAGCAGCAGTGTGCATGCACTGTTGAGTTTCGGTTTGAAGGGCATTGTAGCCAGCGTAACTACGGGACATAATGAGACTTGACATTTTATGTCTCAGTATGACGAACGCAGTGGAATGCCACACAGTACTTTGTGACTCAAGGTTCTGGATGGTGTCGCTACAGTTTATGGGTAGTCGTATCGTTTACCATCAGGCGAACGGCATGCTCGTCTCGTCATTCAATCCCATGAAAAAAACATTCGAACATTTTCACCAACTTTCGCATTTCGTCGCTGTCAAACCAATATGCTATGTGCACTTTTTCAGATTTCAACATTCTATTATGACTAGATTGCCATGCAAATTTTGATTTATAAAACCCGTATATGATTCTAATCGTTACACGGTGAAACTATGAGCGTTAGAAATTATGCTATGTGCAAATTTTGTTTCAATATTTTACATGAGAATGTTTTTACTTCGTACCTAAAAGTTTAACTTTTTGCACATAGCAGATATTGCTTTGCCAACCACGATTTCTAATATTAGTAAGATAATATTAAGTTAATACTTTTAAAGTAAAGCATAAAGTTAAATAACAGCTTCCTAACAAAACCTTAAATAATTAAAAACACAATATAGATAAGTGACAGTAAGGTATATCCGATCACAGGAGCATTGTTGCGATCGATTAACATTTAGATATTATCTGTCCGCACAACGATATATCATGCGGTGGTAATTGCGTTGTCGTGTACACAAAGAACGTTACTCATATGACTGTCGTCTATAAATTAACACATTCAATACTGATTCATTATGGCATCGTTCATTAATTTTATTTTGAAATCATGACTGATTTTAGTGTTCCGGTGAAGATCAAATGTAAATGTCATAAGATGCTCAATCTACTGTGAGGAATACCTCACTAAGCTTACGTAATAATGTAAGCTTTAAAGGCAACTAAAATATTTCATCTATACTAATATTATAAATGAAAGATTTGATTGTTTGTTTGCATTGAATACGCAGCAAAACTTCTGGACCGATTTGAAAATTTCTTTCATCACTATACCTACATTATCAGTCAGTAACATAGGCTAATTTTTATCCCGGGCAATTGTAAAGCGGGAGTTTTATCCCAGAAATAATTTATATTTATGCTATATTATTTCAGGTAGTTACAGCGACTATATAACCCCTAGACTCCTAATAACATGCGATCAGCTTCGGGCAACACATCTGACAAATAGATCCAATGTAGCTTACCGTTCAAAATCTTCAAGTCAGTTGCGACCACAACTGTGAGCTGTAAATACTTCCGTGTTTGCGAATAAATAACTATTGTAATGAACCCGTGGACAATAAAATGGTGTGGTATAAATAGCCATAATTCAAATTTTCAGAAAAATGGCATTACATTTCACAGGTAAGTCAATAACGACACATAATCACATTTTATTTAAAATTTTACGGAGTTCACCTTAGACTGGCCATGTTGGGTGTCACGCGCCATCTTGTTATATTTGCATCTCTTTCCGACGAAAGTACTTTTTACATTTTCTATTTCGTTTTGTTTTTTAACATTAAAAGTAAGTGATACACCAAAAGGATTTGTCGATAGTTCTATCGATAAAATTAAAAATAAGAGAAACTATCGCCCGAATACTCAACTAATCAATTTATCTGAGGCCTATTTAATTTTAACAGGCTTCTTATTTTAAATGGTTAGTTCATTAGTAATAGTTAATTCATTTTAAAAATGATTAGGATATATTTTTGACTAGCGGTATCAGAAATAAATGTTATTAGGATAATTTTTTATTTTGTTTGTTGATTATAAAAATTGTTTTGAGTTATTCTTTGTGTTATTCCTACAAGTCAGCTCAAATATTCTTGTTAATGTCGATGAGACTTACTAAGCGCCATCTGTCATTCGATAACATAAAGAGATTCGTTAAAATATTAATATGTTTAATAAATAATAATAATTTTACTATAAAACTTTATTACATAAAAGTAATATCGATAAAAAAAGTCGTGTTTTCATTTAACTCGTCCCATCCCTATGCCTATGTTTCCAATGTTATATAATGCGATAAGGTGTTGGAAGAACCAATCATAATGCAGTACCCCGCTTCCTCAAACCTCAGGTAGTTGACAGAATTAATTTGAAGAGAAATATTGAACATTAGAAGTCTAGGGGTTATATAGTCGCTGGGTAGTTATGACACACACACACACACACACACACACACACACACACACACACACACACACACACACACACACACACACACACACACTCACGTCTTTTATGCCCGAAGGGGTAGGCAGAGGCGCAACTAGTGCACCCACTTTTCGCCGTTATTCTGTCCCATGATGTGATCGGGCACATATTTCAGACTGCGAGCTGATACTGAATAGAAAAACTCAATATCAGTTATACTATGTTTTAAATTACTTATCAGTCATCGGTTTTGAAACTAAATGTTGTTATAGTCGAATCCAGAATGGCACTCGAGATTCCTTCTTAAAATCTCAAGCGCTAATTTTTAAATTCGATGTAGTTATGATACTGTTTACGATTAGTATTGGCGTTTATTTTAATCAGGAGAGAATTGTTCCAACTAAAATAAATCGTATTACCAAGGATTAAGCACTTAAATCGTATGTAAATAATATACGTAAGATTTAAAATCTTCAAGATTATTTCTATTTACTCTTTGCCCGAAAATAATTCCTCTCATCTAATTAAACATAGCACCATTAAGATATGAATAATCTTTACCATAATTTCTCTAATAAATTACATATTGAACATGGCGTTTGTTTCCCATACGGCTATAAATAACGCTCGTCTTAAAAAGTAGCCGCATAGATAAAAGAACAAAAAAATAACCAGTATAAAATGATCCGTGGCTAAACCAGTGTTACCTACATAAAATATCCAATATTCTTGAAATTCGTAATATACGAAATGTTTGTTTTAAAATTTTGTTTACGTTTGTTTACGTTTAGAGTTCAATGAGCCGACTATGAAATAAGCGTCTGCGTGTTTGATTCCCGCTCCCGAACCAAGTCTGCTGCAGCTAATAATATATTAATACAAAAAAATACAATCATGTAACTTTTTGTGATAAGTGTAACTCCATTTATACTTTAGAACCAATACACCGTTCATGAAAATATTTGAAAAAATCGCACCAATTTAAATTTCAATACTTTAATCTTCCAATATAGGGATCTATTAACATTGGTTTCCAAATCTTCCATAAATAGTTGCATGTAATGTCAAAAGTACACATATCACTATAAAAAAATCTTATAGCCACTATAATCAAGGACTAAGGATGAAAATAGCATGCAGCTGATAATTCCAACCGTAAACGGCTACGTTTTTCAGTGGATTTTAAATAGATGTTGAAAGAAACAGACAGCCAGCCATCAAGTAGCTCTAATAGGCGTATCGTACAGAAATACATTACAAATCGCTTTGTTGGTGGGATCGAGTCGTGTTTACGTGGTAGGGGCTACATTTTTAGATTATTCATTATTCATTCTAATGAATTCTAAGCGCATGCGGTGATAAACTTTCAGACTTTGGGGGAAAAGAACTGTTTCAAAATGAAATATAATACGATTATTAAAATTGTGGTTTAGGTGAAAATCGTTTCTGTTATGGAAATAAAACCAAGGTTTTTTTTATGACCCGCGGGATAAGTGATTGTGATATTTATAGACAATTAATAACGCCCGATTTAAAAATAATATCCTTTTTTTTTTCATACGAAATGCTCTATCAAATGATGGTATTGTAAGTAGACACCGTTCATAGCTGGACAAATTAAGATCTCTTGGTGTTTTCGGGAAAATATTATATAATTTAAGTTTAGTGAAAAAGCTCTAATTCTAAAACAAGGCACTATTATAAGATTGCTTATATTTTATAATGCTTAGGTAAGTTATTTCTCGGTCTCTAAACAGAATTAGCTACAAATCCCAACATAACTATTTCACTCAATGCACTTGAGTGGAGGTCAAGAGGGCCGTCCCTCAAGTTCACTCATTATTTGATTAACTTCACCGCACTTCGTTAGTTTAATTTTGATACTGTGTTGATCCACTGAATGCCCTAAGAGTTAAGATGCTGTAAAAAATTATTGCTCGTTTTAAACTATTTGTAAACTTTAAAATGTTAACGAAATTCTAAGCGATAGGACCGGCTCATTTGGGGTAGGATCACATTCTCCCAAAAAAAACATAATGAAGATAAAACTCAGGATACGTAATACAAACAATAAATATCAAGGAAACCATTTCTCATATCAAAGTTTTACGATAAATTGATATTTTGTAACGCATCTTGAAGCTAAGAATTTCAATATATTCAAAGTCATAGTGTCTATCCGTCTGTCGAGGATGACATGAGATGCTCTCTCTAATACAAAATGCTGAGGTGAGTCACGAATTTTAGGTCTATGCATATCCTGGGCGATTAATGTCTGTAACTGAAGAATTTTCTAAATCAAGAATTACTTATGTTTAAAAATTGTTGAACCAACGAATACCAAGAACTGTATGTAAGCCTTAAGATTTTTCTAAATGGCAGAGGCAATCCACGCCGCGCCGTAAGTATTATTTATAGAATGCAGAATAATGGACCAGAATTAATTTAATTTTATATACACTTTTGTAGCGAATTTGTTGATGCATTTGTAATTGACATCGCTTTTTGATTTATATGGTGGTATATAAATATGCAAGACAGTGGGTAGCGGCAGCTCGCAAAACACTTAATAGAGTAGACAATCAATAAATGTATTAATCAGGGCTCGCATTTTATTGATTACACAGCAGGAACTAAATTTCTTTTATGAATAAATATATAATAAATAATGCCAACTCTGCATTATATACTGTCCCACAGCTGGGCATGGGCCTCCTCTACTACTGAGAGGCTTTAGGCCTTCGTCCACCACGCTGGCCTAGTGCGGATTGGTAGACTTCACATATCTTCGAAATTCTTATAAAGAACTTCTTAGGTATGCAGGTTTCCTCACGATGCTTTCTTTCACCGTTAAAGCGAACGATAATTGATAAACAATACACACGTAACTTTGAAAAGTCAGAAGTGTGTGCTTTGGGATTAGAACCTCCGGACATTGTCTAGGCAGACCGTTCCATTCCCAACTAGGCTGAATATTTAGACTAATTATTTCTTGATTTATGAATAAAGAGTTAACTTTATATAGCGCCATCTGTACGACAAAGCCGGAGCTACCTACAATCCTCCCGGCAGAATATAATCCTACGGGAGCATCCTAGTTTCTAATCTTACCGCAAGAGTGCGCTACTAACACAGCTTGGTAGGAAGAGCCTCTACCATTGGTTCGGATTTCAGAACTAGGGCTTGAGTTAATTTTAGGGATTGCATTACTTTAAATACGCAAACTATTTAAATATTATAGCGGTAATTATTGGGTATTATTTTATTGTTTTGCGAATAAAAAAGCACTGTATCGGTAATATTCGGATGATAGTTGATTATTGAGAAAGTAATACAATGAAATTAAAGTCATGTGAAAATAAAATTAAACCATAAACACTTGATTATGATGGGATTTACCTATATCATAAATACGCATAATGGTTCCATATTATGGTTACTATTATCTGATATTGTAAATTTTTGTTTTCAGCTTATCGAAATTTGACACTACTTGCGTCTCTACCTAACCCTCTGGGGATAAAGGCAAAAGGCAAGGCATATGTAGAAACCTTTTTATTATGTACGACCCCACGTCCATGTGGTAACATTTCCATGTATTTTTAATTTTGTTTATTAACATTGCCTACGGCACGGGGAGGAAATTGGGTCAAAGTTTCTAAGGAAAATGTTACAGGGCAAAAAATATTAATAATCCATGGAATTTGCTCACTTCATATTACGTAATATATATTTTAGCTTTTATTTAATTCAATATCTTTGCCATAAAATATATTTTTAAAAACTAAATGACAAGACGACCAACCTACCTATTCGCCTGATACCCAGAACGGAAAACTGTGACTTACTGCATGTTCGATGTGGAGTCGATGCTACAGTTAACACGGAAAGGATCAAACATTATGTAAAAGAGATGTTAATGACCGGCCAAGTCATTTGTCAATACCACCTGAAATATCCAATGCAAATTCCTAGAAAACTTGCATAACATGAGGCTGTACTTTGGAATCGAAGTCAGGACCTCTAGGATGATAATCAACTTCTGCTGTTGCCAATAAGCCATGAGAACGATAAATTTCATAGATAAGATTCAATTAATAATTACGTTTGTGCAAATCTTCAGTTTCTTTGTAAATTAAGTCTACATGTGTAAAGTTGTTACAACTTTATCAAATAAAGACGAATTGCTTTGTTCGTCTAAATTACATTGGCTTGAAAGAGAATTAGAGGCTTCACACGTACGTTTCATGTGATCGTAAATGATAAATCCAAAAAATACATATATGCGACAACTTCTTGTGATCAATATTGTGAAACAGCTAAGGTTCTTACAAATGTAAGGCAGAGGCAAAAAAAGCTAAGGCGATAGGTAATCAAATGAAAGACGATAAATGTTGAGAGTATCCTAATTAGAAGTGAATGTACAAAAAGATAAGCTAATGCAGATTACTAGTCTTCCTACCTCTATGTGATAATATTATTATGTAGTCATAGACTGCCTCGGTGACGTAGTGGCATTACAGTACGACTGCAAAGCTGGAGTCTCGGGTTCGATCCCCGGGTCGAGCAAAGTGATATTGAGTTTTTCTATTCAGTATCAGCTCGGAGTCTGGAATTTGTGCCCGATATGGCGATAGGCCTTATATCACGTCATGGGACGGAATAATTGCGAAAAGTGGGTGCACTAGTTGCGTCTCTGCCTACCCCTTCGGGGTTAACAGGTGTGAGTGTACGTGTATGTATGCATAATATTATATATTTCCTTAAGCATAGTCCAATAAACAAGAATAAATAAACGAAATATCTACCTAAAAAAAACATTTAAAATGACAACTGAGGGCTCAAAACCACAAAGCACGCAATAACAGATTAATTAAAACCTATTAAACGATTTCATAGATTTAATAGCTTAATACGCGAACAGACACCAATCTAGCTGAAGCAATTTACTCATCAAAATTCACCGCTTACCCGAGACACTAACAACTGTTTCAAGCGGAACCTTCGAGACATCACGACCTGTTGTGTGATAGGAATTTAAAAGGTTAGTAGATGTCTAAACGATTTCTTAATCCTATTTATTCCCTTGAAGACCTGCATCTCACCTACAGTCCATAATTCTATAGGAATTGTAGGTGCTTATGAGTAGGAAAGATCACTAAACATCATATGTGTACCTAATTTGAAAAGATGACTAAACATCATATGATACAGTGTACCTAATTTGTTCCTTTGAACTGATTTTGAAAAGAGCAACCCTACTAGAGTTTTTTGCCTGTCCTTCTCTGGTGGAAACTGCCTTCCGAACTGGTGGTAGAGTAAAAATTTACTGAATCTAAGTAATGTTCAACATTTTATGGATTCAAATAAATGATTTCATTTCATCAGATGGCGCACTTGTTTGCTGACCTATGAATTTCAGAAAATGAGTTGTGTTTTTTGCTGATTGTAAATTTACAGCATTATCAACCTTACATGCTCATTAAGGGGACGGCCAGTGCACTATTAGTTTGTTTTTTAAATTTTGTCCGATTATTATATTAAAAGCCTATTACTATTGGCACAATGCTCGGATTCACTGACCAAATTCTTGATACGTCTTAAATCTTATTCAAGAGGTCTTTAGATTACCTATGTGTCACATTGGGTTTGTTTTTCATTTGATAATATGTATGATGGCATCAAATTTACCAATGAAATCTTTTTGAAAATCCAAATATCTGAAACAGTAGAAAATGAATTCTTCAGCATTGAGTCATTTAATATTCTAACAACGAACAACGTAGCACAACATAGCTGCTAAAGAAAAAGAATCGATGTAACCTTGTCTAGACCTACAGATCGGAACCTGCGATATTGTGATGAATAAATAATTAGCTTACAATTGTGTGGATGTGAAAATACTGAATTTTCTTTCACTATTTTCTAGCTAGAAGATAATAGATCGTATTTAGAGTCTATATGAGGAAAAAATATTTAACAGCGGATTGATTTTATAAATATGTCTACAACTATAGTCTAACGTAGATGTATTGCATATTTCCCTTCCATATACGCGAGTATCTTGTATATTTAACATTGATTTAAAAATACTTAACAAAAAACAAAACATCACGATTTACGTAAAGTTTCCTTAAAAACCTCGTTAATTATAATTCAAGTATTCACCTCGTGACGCCGGGCTTGTCAAAGGCGCGTTGTCTGCCACGTGTCTAATCGACGCCGACTCACGACAGAGTATTTTGTGACTTGAATAACAATGGTAGGGGACACACCGGTGGTCTTCCTTTACTGTTTCTTAAGTTTTAGTTAGGATTAAAAAGTGATATATGATCGTCTAATCACTAATGCATAGACCCTAAGGAAGTTTATAGACGCCTGTTTTTTTTAAATAAAGCTTAATGAAGAGACGGGCAAGTCTCTCGCTTTATGGCAAGCGCCTCTACTGCCCATAAAAATAGGAACACTATCTGCTCCAATATGTACAATGCTTTGTAGACACTGAATTAAGCTTATCATTTAAGATATCTAGTAGGAATATTGGTAATTAAAATAATGCTTGTTGCAAAACGAATAGATAATGCGTTTGTCTATCCATACAGACTTTCCAGTACGGGAAACACGAATTAACTTTTGTTGTCCTAAAAATCCCTACAAAACTCAAACAATGTTTTATTCCCAGAAATATCTTCTAAGAGAATCGTCAGTACCTCCCGGTTAGAAGTTTTTTAGTTGAGAACTCGTAAATTTTTATACGCCTCTTTATGGTCCACTCGTGGACACGTGCTTTACTAAATTGGTGATAAAATCTGAGAGTTGAAGACAAGGAGTGCGTGCGGGGGTATTACTTTAAAATTATCTAAAGAGGCCGTTTGTTTTATCTGAATGCACACGACTTAGCTCCGAAGGGGTAGGCTGAGGTGCAACTAGGACACCTGCGCTTTAAGAAGCTTATATCCGCCATCCATGGGACCTTTCGCTGTGTTGGGTATAAATTCCAATCCCTAGCAATTTAGACATGTTTTTTTAGGCCGACGCGTGAATGGGTCGCCTTAGCAATGCCAAGCGTGCAGCCAAGCCACTGCCTACCATTTGGGGCATTTTTTAAAACTTCATTTTCGTTTTTAAAATTGATAAACTCACACATAAGATTTTTTTGTAAAATTTCTGGGTATCGACTGCCTCGGTGGCGTAGTTGTATTACGGTACGACTGCAAAGCTGAGGTCTCGGGTTCGATCCCCGGGTCGGGCAAAGTGATATTGAGTTTTTCTATTCAGCATCCAACCGGAGTCTGGAATTTGTGCCCGATATGGCGATAGGCTCGCCCCCTATCACATCATGGGACGGAATGCGCCTCTGTCTATCCCTTCGGGGATAACAGGCGTGAGTATGTGTGTGTGTGTGTGTGTATTTCTGGGTATCCGACATTTTCTTCATTATTTAGGTTTCGAACAAGTATCAGTAATTTATGAAAAAAAATTCAAGTTTCCCAATGAAAACGTTGGATATCGTAAACATTGTCAAAAATATTATGTGGACCAATTTCATTATTGTCACGAAAAAGGTCTTTATGGATTATATAAAAAGCGTTATACACACGGACGCGGCGCACAGACAACAATAGGTCTGAAGCTGCGCTGGAGTGGGGTTATTTTAATGTGATTGGCGCGGGCATCCCGCCTGTCTCGGTGCCGCGTCACTACATTATTAATGCATCCCTTACGAAGGGGACACACGGTCGGAAACAAGAGCTAGCCAAATGTCGAATAGAAAAAAGGATATATTTGTATTTTGTGGCTTAAGAGTGAGCAGATTGATTTAACTAATTCAGCTATTATGTTATTAAAAAACATTAATTGAACCTGTTTATATATACCTAGGAACGAAAATGACATAATAAAAAAATCGAAAATTGAGTAATCGTCATAAAATGACTTAAAACTAAATTCTCAATTTAACAATAGTTCAAATACAACTATATTCAAGCGGAAACGGGACAAAACTTTTACATTAGTTTTTTTTTATTATATACTAGCTTTTGCCCGCGGCTCCGCCCGCGTTAAAAAAAATTTCCGGGATAAAAGTCCCACTTTATATTTTTCCGTGGTAAAAAGTAGCCTATGTGTTAATCTAGGACACAATTTACCCGTGTGCCAATTTCAACAAATCCGTTCAGCAGTTTTTGCGTGAAAGAGTAACAAACATACATCCATACACTCATTCTTGCAAACTTTTATCAATTTTTGTTTCTTTTTTATTGTGTCGTTTTCGTTCTAAAGTTGCGATAATATTAAATTGATTGGGAAAACGACCGTCCTCAGCGAAACATTTTTTTTTTCGAAATATCATTTTATAATGATTTAATGAAGATTCCAAAATGGTTACAATGACAAGAATTAAATTTAATACCGGATAAACTGTATCAACATTTTTTTTGCTCCTGTTAGACAAACATCAACACCGTACGAATCTCGCCTTACAGGCTTGCTTCACAACTAATTATTTCGCTGCATTTAAGAATTCCCTTTGCAACCTCCAAGTTGGTGAAAATATAGAAATAACTGCTATTCACTGGCGAGTTTTATTATGAAAGTGTTTCTATTATGACTGCAGGAGGTGGAGGTGCGACTGCATATTTTAAGTTTTCTATTAAATTTATTGTTTTGAAATTTTTGAGTTATGCGTTTTTGTTGCTTTTAAGTAGTATGTTGGTAGATGAAGAATGTTTTAATGAATTAATATTATTGCGTGTTGCTTTAAATTGTATATTGGAGTGTTCGTTAGAAATATAAAATATATTTTTTTATGGCATCGAATAATATGACGAGCATGCCGTTCGCCTGATGGTAAGCGATACGACCACCCATAAACAGTAGCAACACCATCCAGCACCTTGAGTTACAAAGCATGCAAGTGTGGCATTTCACTGCGCTTTTCATCCTGAGACATAAGATGTTAAGTCTCATTATGTCCTGTAGTTATACTGGCTACAATGCCCTTCAAACCGAAACACAACAGTGCATGCACACTGCTGCTTGGCGGTAGAAATAGACATTGCGGTGGTACCCACCAAGACGAACTCTTACATATGAGAGTCCTACCACCAGTGTTATATGAAATACTAGCTTTTGCCCGCGGCTCCGCCCGCGTTAAAATGTTTTTCCGTAATAAAAGTCCCGGTTTATATATTCCCGGGATAAGAAATAGTGTTGGTCCTTCGCAGGGTTTTAAACTATCTCCTTACGAAATTTCATTGAAATAGATTCATTGGTTTGGTTGTTACGGCTCCAACAGCGAGATTAAAAAGTGCGAGATACAATTCCCGGTGTATGTTTTTCCGGACAAAAGTAGCCTATGTCTTTCTCTGGATCTCAAACTGTCTCCATACTTATTTTCTTACGGTTCCACTCGCAGAAGACGATTATCCGGGATTAAAGTCCCGGTTTATATTTTCCCGGGATAAAAAGGTGCCAAGATCCTTTCCACGGTCTTAAAATATCTCCCTAACAATTTGCATCGCAATCGGTTCAGTAGTTTGGCTGTGATGGCTCCACTCGCGAGAAAATTAAACCCGGGATAAAATTCCGGGTATTGTTTTTCCGGGATAAAAGTAACCTATGTCCTCTTCTGGATCTCAAACTATCTCTATACTTGTTTTGCTGCGGTTCCGCTCACAGAAAACGATTTTCCGGGATAAAAGTCCCGGTTTATATTTTCCCGGGATAAGAAGTACCCTAGGACCTTCTCAGGGTCTTCATCTATCTCCCTAGCAAATTCCATCGAAATCAGTCAGTAGTTTAGCCGGAACGACTCACGAGAAAAAAAATCCGGGTTAAAAGTCCTGCTTTATATTTTCTTGGGACAAAAAGTAACCTATGTGAATCCAGGACATGATCTACCCGTGTGACAAATTTCATCGAAATCCATTGTGTGGTTTTTGCGTGAAAAAGTAACAAACATCCATCCATACATCCATACTCACAAACATTCGCGTTTATAAAGTAGGATAAGTTATGTCTTGTACTTTTAGTACTTATTAAAATAAATAAGGTTGTTAATTACTCAACGATACACTGTACTTACCATTTTTTCATACTTAATTTAGCTTAGCACAAGCATTTTAATTTAAATAATTGATTTTTGACGAATGTAACTGAACTGGAAATATGAATGGAGGGCGTAAATTGTCACCAAAAATTTCCTATTTTCCACTGTTTTCATAACTGAAACCGACCTTTCAAATGACAATTGAATGACGTATGCACCCTCATTCCTGAACCTACGGGGATAAGACAATGGGAATAATTATTAAGTACCGTACTGCCACATTCCAGGAAAGCCGTTCAATGGAACAATGCGGCCAACCTCTATTGTGATTTACGAAAATCTAATTCAATTGAGCGATACCTTAGGGATATAGATGATGTTCTGGAACACGTAGGACTGGTTAGGCTTGATATTTTTATAGAAGGGTGCTGGGTACAATTCTTCAACCAATTTTAGAGTAGCCTCATTTATTCTGCAATATCCTACTAATATTATAAAGGTGAAAGTTTGTAAGTATGTATGGATGTATGGATGTCTGGATGTCTGGATGTATGGATGTTTGTTACTCTTTCACGCAAAAACTACTGAACGGATTTCGATGAAATTTTTCACACGGGTAGATCATGTCCTGGATTAACACATAGGCTACATTTTATCCAGGGAAAATAAAAAGCGGGACTTTTATACCGGAAAAACTTTTAAACGCGGGAGGAGCCGCGGGCAAAATGTAGTGTCAAATAAAGTGTATTGCATAGACCCCACATTGATATGGGATAAAGGCAAATAGAAAAAGGTTTCAGAAGGAAAAGAAGTCCCTATGACACTATGGGACGGAACATACGTGGTGAAAAGTGGGTGCCCTAGGTGCACCTGTGCCTATCCTTTCGCGGATAAAAGGCGTGATGATGTTTGTTTTGTTATTTAAGGGTCAGTATGATGAATTAGTTTATTTTGTAGACAAAACAGGATAGTTTGAATATCAAAGCACGCAATTGTCGAATACAAAAGCTCAGTCAGTACTGGAATAGCCATATTGTAATTATTTAATACTAGGTTTGGCTCGCGTGAATGAGTTTTTTCGAGATAAAATTTAACTTTATATTTTCCCAGTATTTCCGGGATAACAGTCCCGCTTTATATTTTCCCGGGATAAAAAGTAGCCATGTCCGTTCTAGACTATCTGTGTACCCAATTTAATTTAAATCGGTTCAGTAGTTAGCGTGAAAGCGAGACAGACAGACAGAGTTACTTTCGCATTTACATTAGTGAGGAATTAGTAAGGATTAATTGTGTTACATTAGAATCGTAAAGTTTTGTAATCTTACTAAAGCTAACTATAATTATTGCGAATGTATGTAAAAAAAGGTAATATAATTTTTTAGAAGTAAATTCAGAAACTACTTAACGAATTTATATGAAACTAGCGGCCCCGGCAAACGTTGTTTTGCCATATAAATATTAAATAACTAAAATGGCTATTAAAAAATAAGGGTTGATCGTAGAGGGGTGAAAATTTAGGGTTGTAGGTATTTTTGTATGCTGTATCATAAAAAAATTAAAACAAAAAATTTTGTCTGAAAAATAAAAAAAAAAATTTGGGGGTGGTCCACCCTTAACATTTGGGGGGATGAAAAATAGATGTTGGCCGATTCTCATAGATACCGGATAAGCACAAAAAATTTCATCAAAATCGGTCAAGCCGTTTCGGAGGAGTATGGCAACGAAAACTGTGACACGAGAATTTTATATATATAGATTTGGCACGCAGGTAGATCATGTCCTGCATCAATACACAGCCTTTTTATCTCGGTAATTTGGTCCCATGGGACATGTAATTTTTTCAAATAAATGGCTCTGGCGGCGTAGTATTTACGTACTTTTGTGACGGCAAAGGCTTTTAATGCGGGCGAAGCCGTGAGCAACACTAATTCTTTAATAAAATGCTATATGGGCATCGTTTTTAGTTTCAGGCACAAGAACGCTATCGTACTAGAAGAAAATAGTTTCCATTTGCGGTCCTGTTTATTTTAGTAACATATTTTATTTGGCCAATTATTTTTCTTTGGAATGGTTTTATGCTGTGTTTATTGGTATACTATATTTAAAATTCTATCACGCTATGCAAATTCCAAACGAATTTCAGTTCTTTTATCTTTAGACGTTTGCGTGATTATTTATCGCAATCTATCTCGTTGACGCAGGACCATTATAAATGACTTGCTTTCTATACGAAACTCCAATTAATTGGAATAAATTTGGAAAGAATTAACATTTCACGAGGGTCACAAAACATTAATTAGTTGCGATACTACACGGGTTTCGTTTTGAAATGTTTGAAAAATTAACAAAGTACTTAAAATATTATACAGATGTTTTTTTATTATTTTGACTTTATTTATATTAATTTATGATCGCTTTTTAATTAGACTTTATATAGGTAGAAAATTTCAAATAGTGTAACCGTATTTCGCTTTTACGAGGCAACTGCTATCAAAGAGCTAAGAATTCTTAATTGCCTGTTCAGGGGCCTGAGGAAATCATAAGCACGGCGTGAATCTTCAGAAAAGGAATGAGGGAGTGGAAACAGCATGAACATATTGGCTTTAGGAATACATAATCGAACAGCATCAAGTTTTTTCCTTTTCCAAGAATAGGTAGAGATGTAACACACTCTACCTATATCCTACTCAGTGGTCTCGAAACTACCGATTTTTCGGTATTTCTACCGATTTTGGGCCAGTCCTACCGGAATACCGAAATGGCATGATTTTTCAACGATTTTTTGATAGCTAGAAGATTCTATCGATTTTTCTACCGATTTTCAGCGATTCGAGGCTAAAATCCCCTTTTCTTTCATATTTTGCGATTCCTTGGTTAAATATGGTGCTGTTTGGGGCGGTGGGGAGCAGTATTTTTAAAGGGGCGAAATGAAAGTAAAAATTTTAATTTTTTTTAAAATTTTTACTTTCATGACGGGGGGGGGGGGGGTGCGTGACTCTCGTTTGTTGAAATTACCTTCTTTTCGTACGGTTTTCGTTTTCATAGAATATTGCTTGTTTTTTTGCATATAGATATACAGATTTTTCTTGGCAACTCTACCGATTTCACATTTTGTCGTCCGAGACCACTGACCCTAGTGGTGGTAGGTCTCTTATATGTAAGATTCTGTCTGGGTGGGTACCATCGCAATGTCTATTTCTACCGCCAAGCAACAGTGTGCATGCACTGTTGTGTTTCATGTTTCAATCACATTCCGCCAGTTTTACTCCTCGCTTATGTAGCTAATGCAGTTCATTTCTAAATTATAAATAGCAACAATAATAACGTCCGCAAAGGCTACGTGAAAGTAAATAAAATGTCGGTAGAAGTCGTTGGTAGAGACAAATTGCTGCGGTTTGTTCCACGTCTTCAGTCAGAGATTAACATCAGTTGACCTAGCTTAGTGTTTAAATAAAATCATACTAATATTATAAACGCAAAACTTTGTGAAAATGTTTGGAAGTTTGAACGTTTGTATATATTTCGTTAGAAATAAACGAAAAGCAGATTAACAGATTTGCATGTTTGGCACACAGATAGACCATGTCCTGGATTAACACAGTAATTTGCTCCTATGGGAAATAACGGGATTTTTTTTATGTAGATGACGCTTGCGTAATGGTGGCGCTTTACATTGCTACAGTGTTTTAGGAACTTTTGTAGCGGGAATGACTATTCACGCGGGCGAAGCCGTGAGCAACATCTCGTTGCAGGACAAGCTAGAATTCAAATCATTTACAACATTCTGAAAAAAATTGTTGAGCAACACAAGCTTCAACGAAAGAAGACTAAATGAATGCCAAATCGCTCCTATAGCAAGATTTTGTACATGATGGTTGATATCTTGTTAAATATGAAAGACAAACACACCTATTACGTATGTACCGGAAAGGGTAGGTAGAGATGCAACCAGGCCACCCATTTTTCGTCATGTGTTCCGTCCCATGATAGAGGACGAGTGATCAAGGCTAGTCTATGGCGACATCGGGCACAAATTTCGGACTCCGGGCTGATATTGAACACACTTTGCCCGACCTAGAATTTAAACCGATTCCCAGGACTTCAGAGCGATGCTGTACCGTCAGAAATAAAATATTGTTAGAAACTTTTTTTTTGTTCCTAGCTAAACTCTTGCTAGCCGGACGAGGATCGGCTTATACAGGAGCACCGGTCTTTTGGGTGGGTGCAGAAGGCGCTCGCAACCCTTGAAATTTAAGCGACCATGCCGAGGGCGACCCAATAACGGGTCACGAACCTCGGCTCAGGACAGCCACTGAGAGAGGATGAGACATCATCGAGTGGGCGTTAGAAACTGAAGCGATTATGATTTAAATAAAAAATATCTACTACTGATTTTACAGAAATACTTTCACAAAGATATAAAAGAATACGACTGAGCCAAGACTGTGACCGAAAGAGAGAGCCAATGGGCCTGGACATCGATACGGCATCCTTTTTATACACCCCACTGTCACTTCCACTACTAGTTTGATGTCACAAATACCCTCACAAAACGTTTTATCCTAACCTTATTATTAGTTACTCAACTATCAAACGCCTTTATAAAAAATATCGTAGTCAATTCCTATAAATAGCAATAGAAAATAACTTCATATTCGTCTAAAGAATTTCGTAGAAAGTTTCTGTCTATAACGAAATACCAAGAGATTTATTTTGAGGTACACCGAGTTTTAAAAATTGCTGATATGATGTCCGAGCGCGTAGCGTATTGACCGCAAATAACTTACGATGGTTTTTAGTCTAGACTTAAGATGGAACCTAGATAATAATATTTTTATTGCAAAGAAATTTAGATTTGTTATATTTACTTTATATTTGTAAGTGGATTAATTTTATGTTTATGCAAGATTTTGATGCAATAGTAACTTAATAAATATTTTCTCTTTTTAAACTTCGTGATGTATGATATAATATTAAAAAAACAATTGTTCAAATAGTCCAGTATAGGCTGATGAGGTAATCACATTTTTCAACAATATTTTTTTAAAGGAAGTTTAATGGACGCACCTTGTCATACGTAAATTATCACTTAGCTTTTACACTATTTCAAATATAACATTAATATTTAAATTTAAGAAAAAATATTACAACTTAAACCGGACAATGTGGCCTAAACGACGTCGCATAAAACGTTCGGGGCGGCCCCATCGGTGATAAAAATACATTTTTGTTAGGTCATAAAGCAAGTTACAACGTGGCTCATTTACAATAATCCTTATCGTTGAGTACATAGCCTAATGATACTTTAAAAGGGGCTTCATGGCTTGTGAATGGGTAATGTTTGGGTTGGGTTGACGGAATGGAAAAACGGTGACAGTATGAATCTGGGGTGGTAATTCTCACGAAGTAAAGATTTACGTCTTAAGCGATATATATCTGGGTTAACCATGCGTATCTTGGTTGAAATAAAATTTTACATAACATGAATATAATAGATAATTGTTTCTATAGCAATGCGATCATAGGAATAATTCTTATACGACTGCTGGAACGTTGCAATAAAGTATTATAAATAAATAAAATAAAATCAATTAATAATAATGACGAATTCTGGGATTTACCCTTTCGAATTACATCTTAGGGCGGTATTAATAAATCAATCTCAAGTTTGAGTTACATCTCAAGTAGACATAATGTATGAATAGTTCAATACTTTATGTCTACTTGAAATGTAACTCAAACTTGAGATTGATTTATTAATACCACCCTTAAATAGTAAGAGCAGATTTCACGCTTGTTGGTAAGGTAAATGCCACTCAGCAGATCAATGTATCAACCCACCAAATACAAAAGGCAATCTCTAATCTGTGCTGCCATATACTGCTCACTGCTGAGCACGAGCCTGCTCTACAACTGTGAGGGTTTACGCCTTAGTCCACCACGCGGGGATAATGCTGGTTGGCAGACGTCACATACCCTTCTTAAGGAAAATTCTCAAGTGTGTATGTTTCCTCTTTCCTTTTTATAACTTGTGTTTTCCTGTAATTAATGTTAAAATAAAGTCAAGAAGGAATCCGCTCTGGTTAACACCTGGCATAAAACGCTGTAGTAAAACCAAAAGACTTCTTCTATGGCAACATAGAGTAAATCCAAACTTATCTAGTCATACAAAACTAAAAATATATTCATCGAGGCTCAAGAAAATTATTAAATTAACACAAAAAGCAAAAAATAACCACAGGATAATAATTTCAAAAAACAAGTGTAAAGATACATGGAAAATCATAAATGAAAATAGACTCTGTCCGCCACGTGAATACATAATGGAGGTAAATTGCAATAATGTTAATAAAACAGATCCCTTAGATATAGCTAACGCGTTCAATGATCACTTCATTGACCAAGTAGAATCACTTTCAAACCCCTTATCATCCGTATATTCCATGGGATCGAATAATATATTAAGTCAGTCTATGTTTCTAGCCCCCACTACTCCGAACGAAGTATACAGAACTATACAAAATTTAAAGAATAAAAGTAGTGTAGGTTATGACGGCATCTCCACCAAAGTTCTAAAGTTCGTTTCAGAAATTATATCAGAACCGATTAGTCATATAATTAATTTAAGTATCTCTTCTGGAACATATCCACATAAATTGAAACCGACTATTATCAAACCTTTATTTAAAAAACATGATCGAACCGATATTTCTAATTATAGACCGATTGCTCTTATTCCTGTAATGTCCAAAGTATTTGAAAACATTATATATCGTTCTTTGTATTCTCATTTTAACAAACATAATATTTTAGTTAACGAGCAAAAAGGTTTTAGGAAAAACTGTTCCATCAATATGGCTATCTACGAGTTCCTTAATTTAATAATGTCCGATATGAATGAAAGAATTCAAACTAGTGCTATTTTTATGGACATGACTAAAGCCTTTGATTTAGTTGATCATAATATTTTATTACACAAACTATACAATTATGGTATTAGAGGAAACGTATTATCCCTTTTAAAGTCTTACCTCAGCAATAGGACGCAATGCACAGAAATAAAACGAATATCGAAAAATAGCAAAAAAGAACTCAAATATACTTCACAAGTTCGTAATATCTCACACGGTGTTCCACAAGGCAGCGTGCTGGGACCTCTGCTATTTTTAATCTATATTAATGATTTTCCAAAACACGTATCTTATCCTATGGTTCTTTTTGCTGACGATAGCACTCTAATTATAAGATACGAAAAGAATAAAAATCACGAGGATAATATTAGAAATGCATTGCACCAATCAGTAGAATGGCTTAACCAAAACAATTTGATATTAAATATATCCAAAACTAAAATTATGACATTTAAACAAAGAATTATCTTTCCTGACATTAATTTAATATTTAATAATGAAAAAATTGAAGAAGTGACATGTACTAAATTTCTAGGCTTGATGATAGATAACAAATTGACCTGGAAAGATCATGCGTCAATACTAACTAAAAAATTGAATAAATTTGCATTTGCTCTCTACAAACTTCATAAAATAGTCAACCAAGCCGCTGTCGTTACTGCCTATTATGGGTATGTTGACTCTCTACTGCGCTATGGAGTCATTTTCTGGGGTAACTCGTGTGAAAGAGAATCGATCTTTAAAGCACAAAAAAGATGTATTCGGTGCATATGCGGACTTAAAACAACTGACACCTGTAAACCGCACTTCAAGTCACTGAAAATATTAACCTTGCCCTGTCTTTATATATATGAGACCGCACTTTTTGTAAGGAAAAACAGTGACATTTTTAAGAAACCACCTTTACAACGACAAGCAAGCATAAGACAAAGTTATCGCCATGATCTTTCTTTAAGAGCATCGAAAACCGCCTTGCTGCATAAAAGCGTCCTTTGTATGGCTCCGAAAATATATAATAAACTACCACATGACTTAAAAAAATTAGACTTCATACAATTCAAAAAACAATTACATAATTTATTAATAAATAGGTGTTACTACACAATTGACGAATTCCTTGCTGACAATTTTAAGACATAATAATAATTCTATTTGACTTGATAATAATATTGTGACATTATAATTACATTTTCAAAATAGTTATTATTTCAGTAACTTCTAACAGTTAAATTATGTATATTGAAATAATTGTGTACGCCCAATAGGGTCGATTTTTGTTGAACTTAAGAATAATATATAATAATACCAGCTACTGTACCAAAAATCACACAATAAAGATTTGATTTGATTTGATTTGATTTGATTCCTACGATATATCCGGAGTTAAAGCGAACGATAGCCTAGTTGGGAATGGAACGGTCTGCCGAGACAATGTCCGGAGGTTCGAAACCCACGGCACACACCTCTAACTTTTCAAAGTTGTGTATGTATTGTTTATCAATTATAGTTCGCTTTAACGGTAAAGGAAATCATCGTGAGGAAACCTACATACCTGAGAATTCTCCATAAGAATTTCAAGGGTATGTGAAGTCTGCCAACCCGCACTAGGCCAGCGTGGTAGACTATGGCCTAAAACCCTATCAGTATTAGTGGAGGCCCGTGCTCAGTAGTGGGCAGTATATAATACAGGATTGGTATTATTATTATTGGTATTATTATTATTGGTATTATTATAAAGCGAATGATAATTGATAAACAATACACAGACAACTTCGAAAAGTCCTAGGACTTTGGATGCCTTGGGCTGCGAATATTGTCTCGGCAGACAGTTACATCAAAAACTAGGCTATCATGCACTTTAATCGTGCAAGATGAGAGTTTAAATCCAAATCAAACACAATCATATAGAACTAGATCAATCCTCAAAAACCTACAGAACCACTATTCAGACCAAGTTTCCCACACAAGCCGTATATCAGCTCCATATTTCATCGGGTGAGAGTTAATGTACACCAACACGCGATACGCGGTGATTAAAATTAATAAAATTAGTTCCGTTGCAGGTGGTGTGGCTGAAACGTATTTTACGTGGACACTTTATATGCCGTAATGGCGGTAAGTATTAAGGTTTGAGATATGAGGTTTGTGGATTAGTGTATTTTGTGTTTAATAATATTGAAATTATCGGTAGTAGAGGTCCGTTCCCCACAGTGCGAGTAGCTGGTATTATTGTTATTTATTTTTATGATTTAGGGAGCAAACGAGCATAATATAGGTCACCTGATGGTAGGTGATCACCTATGAACGTCTGCAATAGCAGGGGACATAGAGATGCGTTGCCGGCCTTTCTATACGTTCTTTTTTCGAAGGTCGCCAGGTCTTATCTGTGCGGAAATGCTGCTGCCGGCAATTGGTTCCATAATTTTGTAGTACGGGGCAAAAAAGGTCGGCAGAAACGTACTGTGGGGGATTGCCAACCTCCGAGGTGATGTAGTTATTATAGACAATATGGTAATATTAAGGCGATAGTTCACCACATCGGATCTTTTAAAATGGACTTTTCTATACTAAGATATTTAATACTTTTCAATGAGTCGGGCAGTGAAACACGATTTTCTAAATCTTACGCTTACTTGAAGTTTTAAATGCGAATGTTTGGATATTTGTAAGAAGTAAACGCAGTAGCCGCTGAACTGATTTCAATGTATCGGGTGGGCGGTGACGTACAGATGGCGCTATGGATCGCCCAAGAGATTTACCGAATTTTGTTGCGAGAAAGGCTTCTCACGCGGGCGAAGTCGCTAGCACCACGTAGTATTTATTTCGATTAGCTTTTGCCCGCGGCTCCGCCCGCGTTAAAAAGTTTTTCCGGGCTAAAAGTACATAAAAACTTTTCCGTTGAATCACTCTATCACTCAATCTTTAAAAAAAACCGCATTAAAATCCGTTGCGCAGTTTTAAAGTTCTAAGCATACATAGGGACAGACAGCGGAAAGCGACTTTGTTTTATACTATGTAGTGATGATCAACTGACCCACTTGCTCGTTTGCCCGTGTAAGCTATAAAAAACAAAACAAAAAATACCAACAAATGTATACCTAGCTAAATATCAATTCGGTTGTAAGTATCGATGTATCCCGCTCGCACCAGGATTGCATGTAAATAAATAAATCTAGAATCAATACATAACGTTTGAGCGTCCTGGTTTTAGCCTTGCTGCAAATATTGAACTCTGCTGGAGGCTTATGAATTATTGAAAGCCTTTATCTGTTACTTGTAAGTGAAAGAGATAGATAGTCTTGTCTTACATGAGTGGGACATCGGCTTGGGCGGTTACCACTGGCTCACGAGAAACTGGCTTGACGTAGATTTGGGCTTGCGATTTATGCAGTCTTTAACATTAATTGGTATCTCTCTGGCCCATCCAGAACTAATCATTGAGGCAATATAGTACTTTTAGTTCTGCCGTCAAGCAGCAGTGCTCAAGCATTGTGTTCCTAGAGTAATTACTGGACATTTTGAAATTAAACATCTATAGTCACAAGGAAACAAACTCTATAATCCTAAGCAGCACTTACAATTTAAAGTAAGGATGTTTCTACTATTTGCCAGCTTTTTTTTCCCATCTTCGGCGCATTAGGGGCGGCTGCGGGCTTCCTCTGACTGAAGTGTCTAAGTTGTCTTCCGCAACCACCCCTGTGCGGTTCCGTTTATTGCAGCCCTTCTTCTCTTGTTGGGGACACACATATTATCTTGCGGCGGACAGCGCCCGTGCCTACCGACCCTCTCCCCCCCTGGCCCCTATGGCGACTAGCCTGCTACCATAGGTAGGGGATACCGTGGTGGAACTCTCCAAACGCCCCCAAACCACAGGGCGGGTACTATTTGCCAGCTACTGCCATTGTATAATACCTAAAAAAATATACTCATTCCACATACCTTCCAGGTTTCATAACATCTTCATATTCCACGATAAAAGGGTATATTTACAATCCACTTGTATTAATAAGAGAATCGAGAGCCGATAACGGCAACCCTTTTCTTATCAACAAAGCGCCACCGAAACCTTTTAATATTGCACACCGTATAGGAAGATATCTCGAATATTTTATTCACGAAGGTAAAGAGGCTGACAAAGAAATGCGAGTTAGAGCAGCCTAAATAAACTCGGCCAGTACTAAAGGTACTCGAAGGGTATTTGGACCATTTACGTACTCATTTTGTTTGAGACGTCTCCCAGTTTTGACTATTTACTCACATTTGAAGTGTCTTGAAGTTGACGGCTTTTGGTTTGAGTGCCTGTCTAAATCCTTGGTAATCTATAGTAGAAAAATTTATAACATCAAATGCTTATTACTAAGGTAATAATTGTCACACTTATGCCTTTATTCGGAGCGAATTAATTGGTCGTCTGTAGGTTGGAGCTCGGTACTATTTGTGGTAGAGTTCCTATAAGGGATAAAGTGAATAGTTCTTTTGGTGGCGAACGATATGGTGGTACGGTATACGTATACGGTATGCGGTGGTATTTCTCATGAAGTATGTATGAAACTTTATTTCTAAAGGATGTGACCTCGTAATGTAAAATGTAAAATACTTTGCCAGTAGCACGCGTTGTTACTACACCCTACATAAAATTAATATGTGTGCCACATCCAAATATTCAAAATAATTTTCACCTCGACTATACATCAATTTCATGATAATTACTTATCAAATCCGTCGATAATCTCCAGAAGACTTATGCAGCAATAATAAGACCATTCATGTAATTTAAATGATTTTCTACCCATGAAAGTCCATGATTCAAAAATGTTAACTCCATAATGATAGGAACATAACGGGTAGTTCATTAATTAATAATGAATTTTAATCAGTAAATATAAATATAAAGTGCATTGAAGTCTACATTAATATGAAATTTATAAACCAACACAATATTTACGGGACAAAAATATGGCGTGTAATAATATTACCCAGAATATACCAATTAAAGTAAAACAATGTTGTAGATATGATGTGTATTCTAACAACTTAACACAGTAGTTATACCACAAACAAAGAGAACTAGAAATAAAAGGTTGAATAAAAGCAACATTTTTTATTTGCGTTTTGCTGGTAGCATATATTTTGTAACCACATTCCACCCTGACAACGACCACTATATACAAATTTTTAAAACCCGCTATGGGGTACACATGTGTCGCGTTTTTGGATCAGCCTGTGTATGCCTGGTTTTAAACAGGCCGGCAAAATTGTGTCAACTGGCGAGGGATAATCATCTCTCGTCAGTCGATACTCTATCTGGCTCCTAATCCACTTACCACCAAGTGCAGGGGGGTGACATTGCCATGTACGTATAAAATACAGATAATCTGTCCGTCTGGGAGGGTATCACCGCAATGTCTATTTCTATCGTCAAGTAGCAGTATGCATGCACTGTTGTGTTTCGGTTTGAAGGACATTGTAACCAGTGTAACTACAGGACATAATGAGACTTAACATTTTATATCTCAGGATGACGAGTGCAGTGGAATGCCACACAGAACTTTGTAACTCAAGGATTTTTTTGTTATGGACTAAACTCTTGCTAGCCTGACGAGGGTCGGCTTATGCAAGAACCCCGGTCTTTTGGATGAGTGCAGAAGGCGCTCGCAACCCTTTAAATTTAAGCGACCATGCTGAGGGCGACCCACTAACGGATTACGAACCTCGGCTCAGAACGGCCACTGAGAGAGGATGAGACATCATCGATTGGAAGGGTAACTCAAGGTGCTGGATGGTGTTGCTACTGTTTATGGATAATCGTATCACTTACCATCAGGCGAACGGCACGCTCGTCTCGTCATTCGATAAAAAAGCTGAGGTAACCAAAAATACATGAAATTAAATTCTATAGGTACTCAATAATTCTCAAAAAACAATCCTATTATTTTTCAACCGTAACAAAAATATATCAGTCGTTGTATCTACTTAACAATTTCAATAAAAAAATCATCACATTCTCTCCTTACGTTTTTACCCCATTCGAAATCGACTCGCACATTCGAGTTGTTATCGAAATATTTTAAAACGGTAAGCGCCCCGAATTCTTAATACCAGGACCCGACCCGAGCATCGACATTATTTATTTAATTCACCCGTAGGCCTACCAGTAGTTAGATAATTGTTCCCTCACAACTCCCCTTTATCCCTTAAAATAAATAACAAATATCGCTCTCAAAGTGGGCCCATAATTGTTTAGGCCGTGAGGTGTTAATTCTTTTACGTGTTTCGATTGTCTTGGGGATCAATGTAATCCTCCGGGAATGTAGATCAATACTTGTACTATTTATTTTCCTGGGTTACTAGCTGGTATGACGCTTTTGAATCCTGGGTAGATACCTACCATCATATTTATATTCTACTACCCAACAGTGGGAAAGAACTCATGCGTTTCAGTTTTAAGGACTATAGTCGAACTATGTTTCAGAGTGGCGGGAGTGCTTTGCATTCCGAAGATCTGGACTAGTCTAGTGGTTGATATTAGACCAGTTTTATCAGTGATCATGAGCGGAAAATGTTTATTATTTGATCTTAATCAGGCCAAAATATTTTTTTTACGCAATGTATTAAAATATCCTATTTTAAAAATGTTATGACGCATGTTTTGCCTACTTCAATTCACATGTGTATTTAGGCCATAAATTACATTCCTAGGCGGCTTATTTAAAGACCAAAAGAAGTCTTGCATATGGTGCGATATGTCGTCATATCTAGATTAAATTATGTTAGAATGGGAATAGTGTAGTGGGTTACAATTTTATTATAGCTCGTTACCCAAATATTTAGTTAAAATTATATGCACTTATTTTGTAACTGTTTGCTATTCCAAATAAATAAAAAAAAATTATGAGTATATTTGTAGTTTTTATTCATTACTAGGTGTTGCTCCCGGCTTTGCCCGCGTAAGAAGTTTTTCCTAAGAAATTCCATTATTTCCCATGGGAGCAAGTTGCAATTCCATTGCAATCAGCCTTATATTATACCACTTTTGAGTCCGGGCCTCCTTTACTACTGAGAGGGGCCTTAGTCCACCACGCTGGCCTAGTGCGGGTTGGCAGACTTCACATACCCTCGAAATTCTTATGGAGAATTCTGCGGTATGTAGGTTTCCTCAAAATGTTTTATTGCACCGTTAAAGCAAACGATAATTGATAAAAAATACACACGTAAGTTCTAAAAGTTAGAGGCGTGTGCCTTGGGTTTGAATCTCCGGACATTGTCTCATTAGACTGTTCACTTTCCCAGCTAAGCTATTGTGTGGATAATAGCTTAGCTGGAAGTGGAGTTGGTTCCATCATCCAGGACATGCTCTACCCCTGTGCCAGATTTCATCCAAATCCATTCAGTTATTTTTACGTTTACTTCTTAGCATCCAAACATTGTCACAAACTTTCGCATTTATAATATTAGTAAGATAAGATTTTATAGACATTACATATAGATGTTGCCAACTTGATTATTTGAAGCACATGTATTAGGTAGAGACTAAACTACTAATACATATTTTTGGTTGGAGTAAAGAATCCGTACCTCATTCTTCTGCACGAACACGATTAAAATTGAAATCTAGAGAATAA
This sequence comes from Lapara coniferarum, assembly GCA_949316025.1. NCBI lineage: Eukaryota > Metazoa > Arthropoda > Insecta > Lepidoptera > Sphingidae > Lapara > Lapara coniferarum. Next base: position 3,521,680 of record OX438922.1, read on the forward strand.
ATTGTAGCATCCAACAATCATTACCACCAAGAAATATTACAAAAACATATAGTAATTTTCCACCATTGTCCCAAACGCTAGGTTTCTAGGGACTTGCGTAAACGCAATTGTTTGTAACGTACTATTTCGCCTGAAAATAATTTTAACGTAAATAATTCTGTAGCCGGTCGGCACATAAAATTCCCGCGGGTTCACCGCACTTGTTACGAAATTGCTACGCAGCGTTTTTAGTTTTATCGCGGTTAAAGTATTTGTACAAAACTTTTATTTGTTTAAAAGTATGAAGCATTCTTTTTCGTGTGAATTTGCAAAATGATTTTTCGTGAAACAATTTCATGTTTATGTAACGCTAAACTTCGGGCATGTTTCACAAATTTCAAGTATATTTTTTTACTGTAAGCGTATTAAACAGCTAATTTGGACATAAATTATATTATTATCGTTAATTTGGGAGCACAGATTAGAATCCTTAGATTGTTGTAGTAACTCTATGTTAGAATTCGATCATTTATGCGGCAAGTAGCATTTACTCAGAAGTTGTGACACATTTCGGTACTGTCATTAACATGTAAAAAAATAATTTAGATAATTTCGTAATTAGAACGTAAGCCACTGTCGCTATAAAAAATGATCAAAACCATGTTTTATTTGCTATATTTTATTACAGAACGGCGCAAAATAAATAGATGAAAGCAGGCTAATGTCTAACTGCAGTTTTTCTATTAGTGATAAAATACTAGATTTTGAAAACTGTGTGAAATTTATAATGCAAAGCGTTGGATGAGTGAATAAATTAGTAGGTGCCAAGTGGTCGCACCTCACATAGCTTAATTAAAAGGACCTCGTACTTCCTCTATGATATCTATTTTTTTATTAATATAAAAGATAAAGTCTGTGTTGATGTTTGGGTATTTGTTAAAATCGAATAGATTCGGATATTTAGCGCATAGGTAAATCAAATCGTAGATTAAAATGCAAGGACACTTTTATTCCGGAGAAGCGCAGAATGGGTCACTACTTTGGGAAAAGTTTTGATAAGTATGTACATACGTAAGCAGAACCGTCAATCAAACCTAGTCCTACTAATATTATAAAGGCGAAAGTTTGTAAGAATGTATGGATGTTTGGATGTATGGATGTTTGTTCCTCTTTCACGCAAAAACTACTGAACGGATTTCGATGAAATTTGGTACACGGGTAGATCATGTTCTGGATTAACACATAGGCTACTTTTTATCCCGGGAAAACATAAAGCGGGACTTTTATCCCGGAAATTTTTTTAACGCGGGCGGAGCCGCGGGTAAAAGCTAGTACATAATAATATTATAGATGATAAACTACTATACAACAGTTTGCATATTATTCTAGATACTTTATAACGTAATTTAAATTATTCCTCTTCAAATTCTATTACACGAGTCTTGCTCGGGCTCTCTGAAACTTATTCGGAACTGACAAACTGTTGGCCAATGTTTGACTAATGTGGACAAGGGACGTTACTATTGAAATTCGTTTGATTCACATTCGCATGATTTGTTGGCAACCGAGTTGTATAAAATATCTTATATTTTAATTATGACATGAGGCACGACTCCTTGAAGCCTATTTGTATACTTTTTTAAATTTTTATTGTTTCTATTCATTATAAACATCAGCCACAAGACGATCACTGCATCTCAGCCAACGCAACTCATTCGTAACTTAAGATACCAATAACACAATGTCGTTATTAATAATAATCAAACAGCTATATACTACAAACAATAAATAAAATATATATACACTTACGCCTGTTATCCCCGAAGCGGTAGGCAGAGGCGCAACTAGTGCACCCACTTTTCGCCGTCAATCCGTCCCATGATGTGATAGGGGGCGAGCCTATCGCCATATCGGGCACAAATTCCAGACTTCGGGCTGATACTGAATAGAAAAACTCAATATCACTTTGCCCGACCCGGGGATCGAACCCGAGACCTCAGCTTTGCAGTCGTACCGTAATACAACTACGCCACCGAGGCAGTCAATAAAAGTTATACCAATATGTTTTGTTCGGCTTTTTTTAATCAACATGCAAAGAAATACTCAAATTACTGTGTCATGATAACACTTGTGATTCTATTTTGTAAAAAAAAATGTGAATTATAATCCCAATCCAGTACCAGTGGTAGTTGCATAAACATATGGGCAAACTTTAGTCCTTCTATTTGACTAATTCCTATGCAGCGTGAATGAGGAGCAGACTATGTGAGCCTCAGGTATGTAATAATATTTCGGCAGAATTCATTTTATGCAGAATAGTCGGGTATTAAAGCGTAGTTTTCGGTATTTAATATGTGCGAGATTAAAAATTGTTCTGAATCTATTGTGAGAATGAAATGTACATACTTTTAGTGTATTCTGGATAGTTATTCGAATTGTACCCCTAGCACGAATGTTTTCGTTACAGTAAAAATGTGTTAAAGTAAATGTTTGTTGTAGTGGACTATCCGCAGTTACCGACACCAAAGCACACGGCCATAACTTTTTGCAATTACATGTGTATTGTTTATCAAATTATCATTGGCTTTAATGTCGAAGGAAAACATCGTAAGGAAACATGCTTAAGAATTCTCCAAAATAGAATCGCGAACTTATGTGAAGTCTGCCAACCAGCACTAGGCCTGCGTGGTGGACAAAGTCCTAAATCCCAGTATGGTATTGTCAAACGACTATAGAGAAAACTTAAACGTTTACTTACTCGATACGAATACTTGCCGCAATTCCTTATTATTCGTACTGGGGGTACTGTTTGTCACATACAAACAGTACCCCCAGAAAATGCGTAATACATAAAATTAGTATTACACATTTTCACTTTTTTAGTCATAGGCAGGAATGTATCACATACATTTCGTCCATTAAGTCCCGTGTAAAAGGCGTTTGTATCATAAACATAAGGAAGATAATTATGACATGCAAAAAAATATATTTTTGAATTAGATTTTTGACTATGTATCACCTTCCTACTATTAGGCCTTATCTTATGTAAATCAACGTTAATAATACGCTTGATAAACTCAATAGGGTCTGTAATTTTATGAACGAACAATAAAATATCCATACGTTGAAATGTCAAACGTTCCGAGACGCGCATATGCAAGTAATTAGTCTCCATTGAGCGGCAACAAAACGTTTTATAATGCTATTAGTGCGACGCAATGTTGCTTGATTGTTTCTTTGTGATATTTCTCAGATCTTACGATACGATGACGATGATGGAACGTAATTTCTAATTTTAATTGAGAAATCGTGTAGAATGAGCAGTTTTAATATATTGTTTTATGTTTGAGAAGATTTTCAGATATAATATGTTAGAAGTAAACATAGAATATAAACGGATTTTCGAGAAGGTTCTTCGTGATATGATATATTTTATATGCACCCTGAGAGCGAACACCGCACATGGAGGTGTTAAAATCCACCGTAGTCGCCTTGCGGAACCAGCTTGTGTATATCCGGTTCCAACAGGCCATCCGGTTTCACTAGTGGTAAATCTCTCATACGTAAAAGTCCTACTGGGTGGGTACCAACGCAATGTCTATTTCTACGGCCAAGCAGCAGTGTGCATGCACTGTTGTGTTTCGGTTTGAAGGACATTGTAGCCAGCGTAACTACTGGACATAATGAGACTTAACATCTTATGTCTCAGGATGACGAGCGCAATGTAATGCCACACAGTACTTTGTAACTCAAGCTGCTGATGGTGTTGCTACTGTTTATGGGTGGTCGTATCGCTTACCATCAGGCGAACGGCATGCTCGTCTCGTCATTCAATGCCAAAAAAAGGCCGGCATAATTGTGTACTGACATGGGATGACCATCGCTCGTTAATCGACACTGTATCTGTACCTCTGTTTCTAAATAATTAGGTCCCATAGGTATATTAGCGTTATCAACATTCTTCCTAAATAACTATACTCCGATGCGTCGTTAGCACTAAACGTCTTTACAGCAGATTCATTCCCTTTTACGCAGTTTTTAGCGTCGGTGCGGACATTAAAACGTTTAATCGCAGTTATAAACCCACTAACAGAATTACAGTAACAAAATGTACGTATAGAGTTCTTAGTTTCAGTAATTATGTTTAAGAGAATGACAGTTGATCGATCCATAAACTGAGCTCAGAATGTAACTTCTATAAATAGTAAAACACTAGTTTTTCGACTTCTGAGATGCTACTCGTCAAATAAGATGACCAAATACAAAAATACAATGTCAAATGTAATAAAATAGAATAATGAGAGGATATGCAGCGAGTTGTCTCTTGCAGGGACATGCCTCTACCGAGCGTCCTACCCCTCAGGTATTGTGCCTGAATCTTGGAGGGAGGTCAATGTTCCGCCCAATACTTGCTCGATGCCTTGGTTGGATTGTAGCCGCGGGCCATCCGCATTGTGAATGATGCAGACGTGATGACCAACTTAGAGTCGCTACAGTTGCGAAGGGACGTCGCTTCTCTAAGCGTGTTCTACCATCTGTATCATGGCCAATGCTCTGAGGAATTGTTTAATCTGATCCCCCCCTCACCTTTCCTCAGCAGAACCACTTGCGCTGGTATGCGAACCCACAGCTTGATGGTTAAAACCATATCGGCCCGAACCAACAGGTTCGCCAAATGTTTTCTTTGCCGCACCATCAGGCTTTGGAATAGTTTAACGGCGCGCGTGTTTCCTCATTCCTATAATCCTGGGTCCTTCCACCGTAGAGTGAAGAAGAAGCTCAGTAGGCCGGCATGATTGTGACGAATGGCATGAGATAACCATCTGCTGTCATTCGATACTCTATCTGGACGGCATCGCGCTTACCACCAGGTCAGGTGCAGTCACTTTATTGTGCCCAAATAAAAAAAAATTAAATATATACTCAGCCGATATAACTTATGCTATTATACTAAAATTAGTATATAAAAAATAAAATCAAATAACTTAGTTGTAAAACGCATTTAATTTTGTGTTTAAATAGGCCTCATAAAATACGAGCACCTAAAATTTTAATACACAAAGTGAGGACCTTCACAAACCCTAATATTTCCTAGGCAAGGGTTGCGCTGTATTAACTTTTCTTTAGGCTAATGAGCTCGGGTCGACAGCAATCTAATTTTATGAATGCTCTGTCCTCAGTTGCGCAGTTAGGACGCAGAATGGCTTTATTATTTTGCTGAATTAAGATCGGATACTGTCCAGTAAGGCTTAATTTGTTTTAAAATGGATAAACTTTAAAACAAATGTATTATATACGGTTACATGTTTTATACGGTTTTATTACAGACAATGTACAATCCATGGGGTTGAAGCTTGCATTCTCGTCTTTACATATTATAAAACAACGTCCCCTGTCGCATCTGTCTGAATGCAATAAACTCCAAAAGTACCGAACGGATTTTGATATTTGGTATGACGATAGCTTCATCATCATCATCAGCCTTTATCAGTCCACTGCTGGACATAGGCCACCCCTACTGAGCGCCATAGCGTCCTGTCTCCAGCTTGCCACATCCAGCATCAGCCTGCAGTCTTTCGCTGACGATAAATTGACGATAGCTTGAAACCCTAGAAAGGTCATAGGCTACTTTTATCCCGGAAAAAATCTTTCACGCGGGTTATATATGATACATTCCTGACTCCTAAATTGAAGAATTTGAATAATTCTCTATTTCTCGTTTGTTAAAGAGGCTCTTGTATAGTATTATTGCATATTACAGGCTGTATGTCTAACACAACACTAAGCCGAGTACTCCATGCTTTCTGAGTACATGCGCGCCTACATAAATTATCCTCTAGGAAAATTGCGATGGATTTACGTCGAATATGTTGTTCGCACTCTGTACGATTGTAAGGTATGCAATATACTCATGTTTAAGTTATCTAATGGCTTTATTATTGACGAGAAGCTAATATCATTATTATTTACATACCAAAACTTTTGATCATAAAGTACTACAGTTCTTTTGTGCCCTTCAAACAACAGATGTCATAAGGATGGAGCCTTTATTTAAACACATGCATGCATACGAAACATCTATCGCATATTATGATACCATTAAATATTGCGACAAGCTGAGTCATACACTATTCATCATCAAAAACTAGAAATTAGCTAAATATGACCACCGTCATACGTCATCACATTCATCCCTGTTTCATAGCCTCCTTTGGGTAATCCATCCCAGACAAACCAATTAAAAAAACCTACACACAGTTTTCTGACTTGGAAATCAAATCTAGGGCATTCTGTCCAACTAAATGCACTGCATTTCACTTCAACAAAATAAACTCAATGTATATATAGCCAAAGGACGTGTTTGAAAACGGGCTTAAAATTCTAACCACGATACTTTTTATATATTTGGATAGTATTTACAAAATCTTCGCCTTTGAAATAAATCGCATAATTTTAAAGTCTTCCGATTCTGAGATTTGTGTTATTTTGTTTTGCTTAAAACTACACTTAAAATTAACCTTATTAAAAAAGTTAATTATAAATGGAGGGGTATAAAAATATGTTTTTAATGGATTCAAGATCGATAGTTTTCCACCTTAATATACATAAAGTTTGAGTCTGATTACATTTTGAGGCCCAGGACTCATACAAAAAGCCGACATCTCCTTTCCGTTCGCCATCAGTCAATCCCGCGAAATAAGCGGGTACGTCTCCCGTAGGATCTTTAATTCCAGGTAACGTTGCATCGGTACTTGCTCAGCAAGCCGAATAATTTAGCCAAACATTTCACTCCGCTCTCATGTTGTGTTTGTCAAGAAACTCACCTGAGCTTTTAGTTCATGCTGTCTTATAAGATATTTCAAATAGAGACCTAAGTAAATGTCTTTAGTGTTTGTATTTATAATTTTCTATCAGTTTAGCCGTAATTATAACAAAAATTAATGTAAAAAATTAAGATAAGTATTTAATAGTCTTGCCGCATACGATTTGATCACACTGGGCTCATAGTACGCAGAACTTTCCGTAGATGTTGCAAAAAAGTTCTCGAGTGGAAGCACCGTGTCACCAAGTGCAGCGTTGAACTTCCACCTGCAAGGTGGACAGACGACTTGGTAAAGGTCGCAGGAGCATGCTGGATGCGGGCCGCTTTTGACAGGTTCTTCTGGAAATCTTTAGGGGAGGCCTATGTTCAACAGTAGACTTCATGTCGCTGATGATAATACGATCAGATTATTTAGTTGGCAACAATGCCTTGCTGCTGCTATTTCAAACGCATTTGCCAAAGAAGAATTAAGTTATTTACCCTGTCAGCATGATTACCACACGATTGAAATCTAAAAAAACACTTCTTTTTAATATACACAACAGCCTTGAACCTTAGTTCTTTCATACACTGTAACTAGGTCGCTAACAACAAGCCTATCAGATCCTACATCGCTTGTATCCACGATTCTTTACACATAAATCCGCGAGGCGTCCATTCATAGCTCAAGTGCGGCCCGAGGTGACGGCTGTATTAACTCCTATAGCCCGCCTCTGCAATTAATAATGGAACTGAATGAGCTAGTAGAGTGGCTTCAAGTCTACTATGAGAAGTTTGGTAAGATATGTTAACTGTTAAGTTGGATGGTAGTTGTGGGCTTGTTTGTTGGTACTATGGAATGTGTTCCATTCTATTTTGTGATTGAGGAATGTAGCGATGCGATTAAGCAGGCATTTTATCCTGGGGTGGAAAAGTGATTGGATCTGGTGGTAATATTGTGTAGAGTTACTTTACAGGTGTGACGTACACCTTTAAAGTAGCTCATTCATTTCATTTCATTCATTCATTCGTCATTCATTCATCATTCACATTCTGATATTGTTTTCCTGATTCATCGGATACAGTAGTTGAATTTTTTTTACGACGCGTTAGAACTCACTATCCAGTCTACTATAGGTTTCGTTTATCCTCTAGCTTTAAGGATAAGTAGCAATAACACCCCACAATAAAATATCCAGAACATTCTGTAAGAACATACAATATGACGCCTTACATAAACATCACGATGAAACCGTAATGCGCATGCAGCTGAATATATCAAGTTGAACAAGATGCCGCAGTTTAAGAGCGTTGCATGTGGGAAACATTATTTCTTTGAATTATTCATTCCGTACCAGGGAACTCTTGAATTCATATTTACAGCGTTCTATAGTGATGGTCCTTGGTGATTTTGTCTACAGCAAGAATGAGCCGGCTCGACTTGAGTAGTAGGTGCCACAGAATGTCAACGTAGCTTAGAAGTATCAGATTGTTGCGCATCGTATGGTGATTGAAAATTCTAGAACCCTTTAAAGCCGACAGCATATCCATGAATCTTCTTATTATGAATGTATTTGAGCAATTGAAATCACTTTAACTCAAGTGACATACTAGGTTGTTTGGTAACCTTTGCTATGAAATAGGTAGACTTCGTTCAGCCGATGTCAAAACTTTATGCCGGAACCGCTGCTGCCTTCAAGAATACACCCTTATACTTTGAAGTGGAAAACGAGATTCCCGGAATGTCCACCTGGAATGTATCGTATATGCGATAGATTCGATATTACATGGCACGGATTTAACCTCTGTGATGAATGATTTTTGAGTCCATGCCTAACCCTTAGGGGATAGGGCGTGAACTTATGTAGTGTAAGGTTCAGTATCTTACTTATAAGTACTAAAGGAAATATATACTTGTAAATGCGAAAGTAATCTGTCTGTCTGTTACTCTTTCAAAACTGAACCACTAAACCGATTTCGATGACATTTGGTATGAAGATAGTTTGCGACCCTGGGAAGGACATGGCCTACTTTTGATTCTGGGAATATATATAGCGTGAGTTTTGCAGGTGGAGCTGTGAGCAAATGCTAGTAATGTAATATACACAGTACACAACGTACGCTGTTCGCGAGCTCTCAGTTATTTATAACCTAATTTAACTCCACCACTCAGACGATTGCCTCGAGCGATAATTACAGATTGTTTTTAGCCTCGTCTAATATATCGCATGAAATATTTCAAGGATACTATTAATTTATTGTAATGTGAGATTGAAATTAACAGGAAGTTTCATTTTTAAAACATAGGTGATAGATTTAATGCAATGAAAATGCAGATAGAATAAAGAAATGTGTTTATGGAACTAATAAATAAAGTTGTTGCACATGCCTTTTAAAGACTTTATCAAATACGAATAGGTAGGCAGAGGCGCAACTAGTGCACCCACTTTTCGCCGTGCGTATTCCGTCCCATGATGTGATAGGGGGGCGAGTCTATCACCATATCGGGCACAAATTCCAGACTCCGAACTGAATAGAATAATCGAATATTACTTTGCCCAACCCGAGGATCGCACCCGAGACCTCAGCATAGCAATCGTATCGTAATACAACTACGCCACCGAGGCAGGCACTATCCTACTAATATTATAAAGGCGAAAGTTTGTAAGAATGTATGGATGTTTGGATGTTTAGATGTTTGGATGTATGGATGTTTGTTCCTCTTTCACGCAAAAACTACAGAACGGATTTCGATGAAATTTGGAACACGGGTACATCATGTCTTGGATTAACATATAGGCTACTTCTTATCCCGGGAAAACATAAAACGAGACTTTTATCACGGAAAAACTTTTTAAAGCGGGCGGAGCCGCAGGCAAAAGCTAGTATCAAATAATTAATTAAGTTGCATACTAGGCTGTAGAATCAAGAGAGCTTTAAACTCTAGCTATTGACCCAACTTTTTTATTTTGTTTTGTTCATGTTACTAAAACCAAATAAATTATTTCTTTCTTTCTTTCTTTCTTTCAACTGCTCCCGAGGGTAAGTAGAGAGGGGTCCAGGTAATGTCGAGTGACGGGAGATGATTATCCCTCGCCAGTCGACATTATTATGTTGGCCTGATTATAACTGGATATACACTGCCTCGGTGGCGTAGTTGTATTATGGTACGACTGCAATGCTGAGGTCTCGGGTTTGATCCCCGGGTCGGGCAAAGTGATATTGAGTTTTTCTATTCAGTATCGGCTCGGAGTCTGGAATTTGTGCCCAATATGGCGATAGGCTCGCCCCTTATCACATCATGGGACGGAATAATGGCGAAAAGTGGGTGCACTAGTTGCGCCTCTGCCTACCTCTTCGGGGATAAAAGGCGTGAGTGTTATATGTATATGTCGGAGCGTCGGGTAATTTTGAAATAGTAGTCTTGCAACACGGGTCTCGATGTTAAAGTATTAGTGGGGTGACAGTTGTGAGTATAAATAAGGCGCTCGCCAGTTGAGGAGGACAGTATTGGTTTGGTCGTCGATCAGTGTTCAATTAGTTGTCAATAGTCGCTATAGTAACTTAGTGGTTATTATGCTGGTCCTGACAAAGTGATGAGTGATAAACAAGTCATGAGTTGAAGAAATAAAAGTCAATTATGACCATTGCAAAGTGTGCGCTACGTTTTATTGGCTCCTGTGAAATCCTCGTCGACATCAGAATTGGGGTAAGTAATCAATGCCCACAGATATGAATTATGTCCACTCCATATCTACGATATGTGGAATATAATTAGTACTATGGAGATATTTGCATACCTGGAACTCTTTTAAAAAAAGAGGGAAATTGCATCAAGGAATACCGGGATAAGAATTTACTCCCGACGTAAAGTAGTGGCTATGTGTAATATGGACATGGGATTTTTGGACATGAGGATGTTGTCACAGACAACAGAGTCCGAGGTTTGCAATATAGAATCAAGATGGCAATGGTGTGTAAATTTACCATGATTGGGCAACTAGTGCTGAAACTTTCCTGAAGGCATTCCGTTTGTTATGCAATCGGAGTGACAGGTACCGTGGTGGTGCTAGTTACAGGACAGAAGGACTGAACATCCGTGATTGTACCAGTAGAAAGAATCTGGTATTCTTACCCATTACCCTTGTGTGAGGGATCTGGTTTCTTTTATTTCTTGGTAATCTTTACAAATATTGAGATCTTGTTTAACAGGACACGTGCAGACCTAGATTAACGGGCAATTCGTGATACTTGTCAGTACAGAGCTGTCCCTAAACTTAAAGACAAAAAAATATGACTGCGTGCATTGCCTTGGTTGACCAAAGTTTGATCTAGGTGAATAGTGTTCGGTCTGTAGGATTGCTGGCCTACCTTGGTCAGGGTTCTCGATAACGGCACTGCACTGTGGATCGTGTGATAATTCTGAAGTTATCCTTGGGTCCTAGCTTGAGGTCAAGTAGCAGTCTTGTTCAGCTAGAGTGTCATGACCTTCCAAGTTCCAACATCACGAATGTCTGAACGATTATAAAGTCCTTGTGACTGGGAAACTAAAAATGGTATCTCTGTAATTTTACAGACATAGAATGGCAATAGTAATGGCACATTCATGATTAGTCCTACCTTTCTGCTGCCCTGATCAATTATAATCGAATCATCATTATTACCTATGGTAACAGAACTACTCCAGATTCTTTATGGTAATTTTGAGGATGCTAACTAAACTGTTGGTCTAAGTTTGAGGTGAGACTCAAACTAAGGCTAGAATGAGCTGAACAGTATGATGCTATCGTGATATTTTGATTGCAAGAGCTGAAGATTCTTGCAGGAAGTATTCAATGTAATCAGCGTTAGAAAGTCTGTAGTCTTGTAAAGCGTGATTCCTGAAGAGCCTTTGTAGGATCCCTTGGCGGTTCTGTCGTTTACGAGAGTGATCCAGGATATTTAGTATAGTATTACCCATAAGCCTTGCTTGAGGGTGCTGGTTTCTATTATTTCTCCATACCCTTCGCAAATATTGCGATCTCGTTTTACCATTTGGTAACTTGACTGGTTCATGGACTTGAGATGATGTCCAATCTACTTCGTAGGTGGATTGCTTGTTATAGCAATGAGATTGCTGTTCAGGAAGTTTGTCATAAGTCTTGATCCAAGGTCAGAATAGGCCGAACGGTTTGTAGCTGTTCTTGCTTGCCGAGAGATCCGTGTAGTATGTGCCCATCGTGGCTCCAGGCTGTGCGGGCCGACACGGAACAGTTTGCTTCAGGCAGGGCAGAACGCCGTGGATATCAGGCGTTAGCCTGGTAGATGCAATCAGGCGTTGGCTTGGTAGATAAAATCAGGTATTGACTTGGTAGATGGAAGCAGGCGTTGGCCTGATAGATGCATTTTACAATGCATATCAGGAGTTTTGAAATCAATGCTAGTCATATCGGGTAAGACATAACTGTCCCGGTTGGAGGGCGATGTACCGCGTAACTATTAAGCAGCTTCTGTGGGAATGCCTCTACAGTTAGTCAATGGGCGTTTTAAGCTGTCCATTTAATGGTGGCTCTTCGTGAGTTCACAGCTCCACAAGAAAGTTTCTTGCTCTCGAAGCAAAGTCGATGAAGCTGCTATGTGCTAGCCAAAGCTATAATCGCCACGATATTTAGTAAAAGCGTGCTGCAGTGTGGTATTTTCACTGCAGGAAACACGAGTATGGGAACTTTATGTAGGCGTGCTGGAACCTCGTTGTAAAGCGTGTCCCCGTATGGTTTGTGCCCTGCGGGAGGCACTAGTAGTAGAACTCTCGGTGGAGTTTGTCCTGAGAGGCTTATGCGCAATAGTACGTAGTATTATTCAGTATTCTGTGGCGATAGTAACTAAATACTGCAATAATTGATGCAGGTTGACCCAGGAGCCTTTGGAAATACAAGAACTGAACATCCATACAGGATGTACCCAATGTATTCGCCATAGAGAGCGCCATTAAGGAGTCCCTATGGAAAAGCTTTGACAGATCTCAAACAGTCGTTTTGTAAGTTTGCAGGTTCGTAAACAAGTTCCTTGCACCCTGGTCAGTAGTTTCATTCTGTGTGTGTCAAGGTTTATAGTGTTTCCATGATGGTTAGCGAAAGTGCCAGAAGGTTAAATCTTAGCTGTGACTATCGATGATAGAACAAAGTAGCGACAGAGTAAGCTGTTGAACAGAGTACTTATAATTAACGCATTGCCTAATAGTAATCGAGGAAGACAAGAGTACTAGAAGCTCTGTTTATGAGTAATCCGTATCCAAGTATTTTTCGACCCATTTGTTTGCGAGAGGTTGAAACATCTTCCGAACAACACGTTTTCCTTTTGTTAACGTTTAATTGATAGTTTGAAGTCTGACGAAGTATGTCAGGGTATTCTAATGTTGGATGACTATCGGACACCGGATTAAGGTTGTCTTGAGCCATTGTCAGACCCCAGATGGAGGGAGCCTTGGTTGTCATGGTTTAGTGATCATTCAAGTAATATTGGAACTACTTTGATTATTTCCACAATAATGACCTTCTTGCTGTTCGAAAGATTGATCAAAGTGCGAAATAATTAGGAAAATGTCTACGCGACAAGTTTTTCAGTATGCCGCTGGTAAAGCGATGACCGCTGGATAAGCGATGACCGCTGGCTAAGCGATGATCGCTGGTAAAAATGATGCCGCTGGTGAAGCGATGCCGCTGGTTAAGCGATGCCGCTGGTTAAGCGATGCCGCTGGTGAAGCGATGCCGCTGGTTAAGTGATGCCGCTGGTTAAGTGATGCCGCTGGTGAAGCGATGCCGCTGGTTAAGTGATGCCGCTTGTGAAGCGATGACTATACTTTTATACTGACTGATTGTAATTGAAATTATGAAATTGTAAAACTAAAATAGTCGAATTGAAATTGAAAGTATGAAATTAAAATTGTGATGTTGAAATTGAAAGAATGAAATTAGAATTATGATATTGGCATTGAAAATATGAAATTGAAATTGTGATATAGAATTTAAATTGTTTTTGTGATATTGAAATTGAAGTGACGATACCTTTTAAAAATTACTCACTAAGGTCAGGAAAGGCCAAGCTAAAAGATGTTGCTGTTCCTTTATTTTTATAAGAAAGAACACAATAGTGTATTGTTAGCAATAGCTAGTTGTAGCACAAATGCCATGCCTGTTTCAATTGAAGATTTCGCCTGGTGATCGATAGTACACCGTTTAAATAAGAATTGTTTGAATTGTATTCAGTTTAGTAACTATTTGACAGCTGTGTTACTAGAGTTTGTTACCATCACTTCTTCTCTATGGCTATGACACTAGGAGGTGATGGCGGAAGGGCGCTTTGGGGGTGCTGTCTATTTGTAAAGAAACTCGTGATCGAGGACGATCACATTGTCAGGACGGCCGTGTCGGAGCGTCGGGTAATTTTGAAATAGTAGTCTTGCAACACGGGTCTCGATGTTAAAGTATTAGTGGGGTGACAGTTGTGAGTATAAATAAGGCGCTCGCCAGTTGAGGAGGACAGTATTGGTTTGGTCGTCGATCAGTGTTCAATTAGTTGTCAATAGTCGCTATAGTAACTTAGTGGTTATTATGCTGGTCCTGACAAAGTGATGAGTGATAAACAAGTCATGAGTTGAAGAAATAAAAGTCAATTATGACCATTGCAAAGTGTGCGCTACGTTTTATTGGCTCCTGTGAAATCCTCGTCGACATATATATGTACACGGGCTGATCCCAGAACGCGACACACCTATGTGTGCCATTTTGGTGAGTTTTACACCTTCTCTACCACCAGCAATCATTCTACTCTCCAGTTACTAAACTCTCAAGTTCATGATAGTACCAAAAATATATCTTTTTAATGCAATGTTCTCGAAATACCAGCCGTAATTTAATACTAAACCCAATTCCCAAATTGACATAATATTTGACTTATCCGCACGCACATAGTAAAGTACATAACCCGATAATAGGATCCTTGAAAATAGTTGATAGTGGCTCCGTGCGGTGTAATGTAGTCCAGTTGGCGAGATGCCTAAAGATTTGGCATTCTACGTGCAGAGTCCGGGCCGAGGCCGGACCGGGTCATATTACGCGGATATTGACTAATAATTTGTACAAACATACACAGCATCATGCTTTTCTCTTTTGTAATATAAGGAGAGCATCATGCTTTTTCTCTTTTGTAATAGGAGAGGGGTAACATACCCACATATGAGTAGCGTTGTCAGGTCCCGTGGAATAGGGGCGAACTTATCGCCCTTTAATGGGAACAACGCCAGACTCCGGTCTGATTGGTACTAAACAGAGAAACTCAATCACAGCCCGACCCGGGGATCAAACCCGAGACCTCAGCGTGGTAGTCGCAACGCATATGGTCGACTATACCACCGAAGGAATTCAGTTATTTTTGTATCCTACTTATATTACAATGCGGTAGACTGTGCAGATGGTTGGATAAGTCACCAGATTTCTGACGCCAGAAACGAGATCCGCGGGCTTGATTGCCGGGTCAAGACAAATACAGTTCACTCAAGATATAAGGGGACTATGCTACTGTAGACTTTAGCACTGTAACTACTATGCACGGTATACAACAGGATCGGCAGTGGCACGTTTATATTACAACGCGGTGAAGCTTGGCGAGTCTGTTGGAGCACTAATCAACCTTAAGCCGCAACGAAATTAATCAAATACAAAGTCAAAGAGGAGTTGGAATTAATTATCCACTTCCCTCAATCGAAAGATGATTAATATTTTGTAGTAGGCAGATCACGGTCTTCGTCACGTCGGACCCTGCACGTTTGTGTGTTTAGGCGAAGCTTTACCGTCCCATTTCCCTAGTTGTTTTCTACGACTTTCCATTCCAACAATGGATTTTCATCGGGACTATTTGGAGGTTTTATCATAACTGTTATTCTATGCAGGTTATACTACGTTTGGACTCCTTGGAGGGTTAAGGTATTCTCATGTTAAGTTTTAAGTGAGTATGAACGTTGTGAAAGTCAAACGTAATTCGATTTTATGACACAACATTGACATCAATTACCATAACTGTAAATGTCTTTTTTTATTGAACGTAATTAGCTTAATGTGTTGGCCATGGAAGTAGCGCGCGTTTTAATATTACTGGTGGTAGGTCTCTCATATTATGTTAGAGCCCTTGTGGGTAGGTACCGCCGCAATGTCTATTTCTACCGCCAAGCAGCATTTTGCATGCACATGTTTCGCTTTGAAGGACATTGTAGCCAGTGCAACTACTGGATTTCTCCAGATGACGAGTGCAGTGGGATGCGACAAAGTATTTGGTAAGTCAAGGTGCTTGGATGGTGTTGCTACTGTTATGGGTGGTCGTATCCCATACCTTCAGGCGAACGGTATGCTCGTCTCGTCATTCAATGCCATAAAATAATAAAAAAGGTTAATTTAATATAATGTTTTGGCCACGAAAGTAGCGCGCTTTTTACCCGACTGCGAAAGAAGGATGGTTATGTTTTTCGAGTGTATGTATGTATATTTCATTGGCACGGGCTAGAGCCTAAACGGCTTGTCGTATTTTTATGTGAGTGGTGTCAATAGATTCGTCTAAGTCGTGAGAATGACACTGGGTACATCAAAATTTAAAAAAATCAAAATTGATTATATTTTGCGGCAAAAAGTAATCTAAACAAAATCAATGGTCTCAAAATACATATAGTGAGGTATCAAAATAAAGGGGTTTTAAAGGTGATTACGAATATATATACAACTTATACGTTTTGTTGGAGTTTTAGGAAATGCTAATAAATCACATCACACTTCACACTAATAGTATAAATGCGAAGTTTGTGTTAGTTTGTTAATTTTTCACGGTAAAACGGCTTAACGGGTTTGGCTGAAATTTGGCACATTGTATAGGTGGTCTATAAAAAAAGATATATCTATAAAAACTAAAAAGTTGGAAGAAAAAAAAATGTTAAAATAAAAACAAAAAACCCGACTGCGTCAATATCTGGAACTAGTAGTGCTCGCGGCTCCGCCCGCGTGAAAAAGTTTTTCCGGGACAAAAATATTTTCCCGGGATAAAAAGTAGCCTATAGCACTCAGGAGTTATGTAGCTTCCTATTAGTGAAATAATTTTTAAAATCGGTTCAGTAGTTCCTGAGATTAGCGCGTTCAAACAAACAAACTCTTCAGCTTTATAATATTAGTATAGATTCATTGCAGAACTGAAAAGAGATAGAAACAAGATTTTAATTTGAATATTTTATTTTGGGTTTTGAATAATATTAGTTGACAGTGTTCACAAACGCAGTCAGAGGCATCTGTTCACTCTGAGATTTTGTTGCTCTACCTACATTATCAACTAAATTATGAGAAGTGAGCGTGTTATGTCTCCGACAGCGTTTGTGAACACTGTCAACTAATATTATTCAAAACTAAAATAAAATATTTAATTTAAAATCTTGTTTCTATCTCTTTTTAGTTCTGCAATGAATGGCAGATATTGACGCAGTCGGTTCTTTTTTTTTTTGTTTTTGATATTACGTCAGGCAGCGAAATTTTGTGGTTTCCTTTAGGGCGATAGTTTCTTCGGGAAAAATCTGAATATAGTTAATAGTGAACTCGCCCTTATAGTTCTCTACGAATATTTTTTTCGTAGGAATACATTTGTAAGCGATCAAAGACGTGATCAAAACTAGTTTCCAAATTCCAAAACCACACATAAATAACTAACCAAATCATAAAAATCCAACATCATCCGCAAAAAGTAGGGTTATTTATATCCTCTTTGCATCAACCAACTCACAGACACATAAAACAATGATTACCGATGACATCAGATATTAAAGATTTGCTATGACGGGCCCATTAGAAAGCCCGGTCTCACACGGGAACCCGGGGACCTATTGTGGACGATAGCCATCGCACAATAGGCGATTAGGAGCGATAGCACGCGATATGATCCTATCTCGACACGTTCGTGTAAGCTCTTCACTTGGGCGGCGGTGTAGGGTAGAGGAGGTAGCGGGAGCGAGAGCGGTTATTATAAACTTAGGAATTATTATTAAGTTAGTGACGTAAGATTAACAGTTTTGTAAATTATAGGTTTATGTTCTGCCTGAAAACGCTCGAAATTTGAGACTGATTTGATTTGTATCCAATGTAATACAATGTAATTCCTTCCTACTTATCTTCTCAATTTCAATGTCTAAGTAGTTCTCATGATAAAAACCTTCGCTCTTCAAACAATCTTTTGCTTAAGTGTCCCACTCACAACTCTGAATTTACTCACTCTTCCTTTGCAATTCAATCCATTCTTCTCTGGAATGCACTCCCTCTCGATGTTAGGACGACCACGAATCGTTTTGCATTCAAAGCAAAGGTTCGAATGCATGGAATCATCTCAGTAATCGTCTTCTATTTTATTATTATATATTGTTTATCTCTGCATCAAGGTTGACTGGTAGAGAATGCCTTCGGCATTAAGTCCGCCTTTATACATTGTTGCATAAGAAGTAATAAATAAATAAATAAAAATTATACAAAATAAATGTCAAGATTTAACAGCAGCTCAATTAGAGAATTGTCCTCTGACTTCCCAATTTCCTTTCTCCTTTTTTTAAATTAAACAAAGAATTGTGGATGCGACAATTCCTTCCCCTGTGGTTGTGTGAGCATTCATGAGCAGTGGTAACTAACTAACATAAGATGACCTAACTAGTATTTACTTATATAATGCTGTAAAAAGGGGTAAGCAACTTTTCCATGTCCTTCTCTTCTTTAAACCTTGTTCTGCTTACATTTATGTTTATTGTACTGACTTATCAGAAATATTTACCACATGATTAAACAAATTTCATTTCAAAACACTTTAATCGCTGTAACCTTCCCACTTCCACCAAGCGCCATTACAAAGGCTTGACTTACTAGTCTTTACGTTGCCCTTAGCTCCAAGCGAAAAATCCCTCATTGTTCTCAGACAAATTACTCTCTCGGAATAATATATACCCAGCGTCGAGGGAGAAACATCGGTATCTTAGCGGTCAATACGGCTAGAATACACGTTCATTATGGCCAAAAGGTGGGCATTATTCACCTGAATTATTTATATTTCGCGAATTAATGACTTGACCTGATTAAGATATTGTGGTTTGACCTCTTGTGTGAAGGTAGTTATTAGTTTTGTTTGGACATTTGATAGAGGTCAGCATTTGCACAGGGTTAGTGGAAAACGGTTTGAGCATTTCCTGCTGATATTATAAATTAAGCCGTTATTGTAATTTTGAATAGATTTTTAAATAGCACGTAAACAAAATTTTATGTTAGTGAATAGTAGCGAAATGGACTCCTGGATAAAATTTCGATGTCTATTAAATTTATATAAAGAACAAAATATATAATTACTAATCGACGTAAGCGACCGTAATAATTTGCTTACCTACTTTAAGTTCACCATTCAGAAGCTGATCTCGAAAAATCTATCCAATTTAAATAATATATTGTAACCATGCTGAATCAGCAATTCATTGTTATATGTTACGGGTTACCTACTTGTTTATGTAACCTTAGTCTTAAAAGATCTTAAACACTCGATTTTTTTTGTTCTTGAACTATTTTAACTAAACATTAATAGAGCCTCTGAGTCTCTGGATGCGATGATTCGATTACCAGATTCCAACATTTGAACTTCAATAAAGTCTTCATTACAATTCAACACGTGAAGCACAACAAATTACCCCCTCAAGACTCCTTACAACCAGTAACCAGTTCCACAGCATTAAGAAGTATATCAATAAATTTTCCAGTAATTTACATCCATTACAAAAATATGTTGATAACTACTTTAATCTATCGACATAGTTAAATACGAGTTAAAGCGATTATCACAGTAAAAACTAATCAATCTTTAATGCGTAGCTAATACATAAATGCTAAGGCTGATTACTGGAGAACGGAGACTCGTATTAAGTGGAAATTATTGCGATTTCTTATATCTCTGTCCTTGTTTAAGAGAATGTTAGTTTTTGTCTGTCTGGTACTGTCCCGGTTGAAAAATTGCTGTTCTAAATCGGAAGGGTTTTTATTGGAAAACTGCAAATGAGTCCGGTCCCCTGAGCAGGTGGTATTAATGACCTTAATCGGATGAATAGGGGCGTAATTAGCAATAGAGGTTTTTTAGTAATAGAAAACAACATTTTTTTGTAATATACCAAAAGTTCTTAATCACTGAACGAAATCGCATGTCATTTTTAACTGAAGAAGTTATTTATTAAAGAATAAAAAAAAAAACAACTACAAACCACAAACAAAACCACATGCAATACAAATGACAATTTAAAACACACTCAATCAATTCAAAAGACATTAAAAACAAAGAACAGTGAAATCATTTAGCCTCTCGCAGACATATTAATCAGATCGCGTCATAAACGAAATGTGCGTAGTGAAATATCGTATTGGGAGCAAAAAATCTGCCTGCCACCGGGCCAATTTGTGGATTTATAGCCGAGGCACGCTCACATCTGTCGCCGGAAAAAACACTACGCCTTGTTAATTGCGCTCAGTTGCTCAGAACGATTAGTGACAAGTTATATGTAAATAGCGTTCTTGTATGTTGGGTGTGATGGTGGTGATGGTGATGGTGATGATCATGATAATGGTATTGGTACAGACATAATTGTTGTTCTTGAGTTGATATAGTAGACTTTGGGTTGTTGGGCGTTATAGTTAATATCTGTTTTCACTTATCACGCAGTTATAGGTGATAAATGTAGCATAAAACTTTTTTTTTATTTATAAGTGTAAAATGATTTCTTATCGCAAATGCAACACATTGAAATAAACTATTTTACAGATTTTATCGCTGTTTTTTAATTTATATTTTCTCCCAAAGTTTCGAAGACTTTGCAGCCTTCATGGTCGCGAGGCGGACCGCCAAAAAAGTTTTATTATAACTGTAAGGTGAAGCTGGTGTTGCTATTGTATATAAACAAGGGCTTACCATCAGATGCGCTAAATATACTCGTCTCATTATAAAAAAAGGAAAGTGTATCCTACTAATATTATAAAGGCGAAAGTTTGTAAGAACGTATGGATGTTTGGATGTATGGATGTATGGATGTAAGGATGTTTGTTCCTCTTTCACGTAAAAACTACTGAACGGATTTCGATGAAATTTGGCACACGGGTAGATCATGTCCTGGATTAACACATAGGCTACTTTTTATCCCGGGAAAATATAAACCGGGACTTTTATCCCGGAAACCTTTTTAATGCGGGCGGAGCCGCGGGCAAAAGCTAGTTTGTAAATAAGGAATGACTACATCACCATTGTTCCAAATGGCCGTACAATAAAGTATATTGAAGTGAAAACGTCGGGCCTTCCTGTTTTCGGGTCTGCATTATGAAACTTGCCAACTACACATAATGCGTGCAAAGGGAAAGTTGACGATAAATCAGGAAAGGGCCGAACGCGTCCCGCGGGACCATCGACTCGTTCCCACAAAATATATTTTTATGTAAGTATTTTTTGACCTAGTTCATTGTATGGACAATTTAGTTTTGGCATATGATAAGCAGTTTTTCAAAATAATTTTCATAACATACCAACACACTATTTTACAACTCAACGTTTGAACTAAGAGTACACTTCCAGATCGCAAATTCACACCTCTCTAAACTTAGGCAATTCAAAAAAATACCAATAGCATTAACCAAAAGCAAAGCAATTAAATTCACAGCAAACCCAGAACAATCAATATGTGGTATAATGTGTCTACCGACTTCAAAGCTAGCACTTGTAATGAAAGCTCTTCCGTACTCAGTAGTGGTAAATTAAAAATATTTTCAACTTGCAAACGTGGGCCGTAAACAATGTTTTCGGCTTGCACAAAAGATTTTTAATGCACTCATACGTCTGCGTTACCCGATCCAATTTTTATTTCTTTAAAATACAATTTATACGAAAGTAGTGTTGCAAGTGCAGTTTGTAGTTGGAGAAATTTTACTGAGTCTTTAACTACAATTCTCAGCCGTGGTGTCTGCCGGCAGAGTAGAATAGCCCCCCTCTTCTTACCGAGGAGTCGTAAGAGGCGACTGAGGTAAGAAGCCGCACCGCAATTTCATCTGCTCATTATAACTGCTTAGAGTAGGAAAACTTGACACAATCCCGGAACGGTATCTCCGTAAGGCACGAGCAGTTCCTGCAACCGACCCGGCACCACACAAATCGACTTTTATGAGTTCTGCTGAGTGTAGGTGTTCATCGGAAGTCTCTAGGTGATATTAAATCAAACCATACATATACTATAATATTTATTACGAACGACTCTACATTGTGCCGGGCGTGACTACACTAACTTAACATCGCTTAACAAACCTGCATATAAAAATGCAACTATGCAATTCTCAATACGTGTGTCGCTACAGACTCGTCGTTCCTGTGGGTACTGCCTGTTAGGTCAAGAGGGTGGCGTAGGTTCTGGGCATGCCTGCGCTACCTAAATCGCATCCCAGGCGATTCAGCGTCCAATTGTGGAGAGGACACTTCACCCACCATAGCTTCTAAGCTGGGTGGAAACCAACTGTGTTGATCTCTACAGCCATCAAAGAAAGTGCCTCAGAAGAATCTCCAACAGTTGACGCTGTTTAAGTCATCTACAATAGATGTATTAGGCCAATGAGAACTACAATTCTGATATCCCTAGTTCGCGGTAGCTCAGATTGAGATGCGGTATTCCAGTACTGTGCTGCTGTTTATTGAAGGAAGTTTAGTTTTTCGACGTATGGAAAATCAGGCACATTATAATTTTCTCCATACTTTGAAAATACCTCATGATAACATGTCATTAAAATCACCTAATGAAGTTTATTTAAAGCGAATACGTAGAATAAGTTAAAAGTACAAGGAATATTGTGTAATATTTTGTACCTTAGACCTAATTAATTATAGTATAACCTACACTTATTGATGAAACCAAGTAGGGGCTTGAGTTTCCCATTAATCCATTTCATTAAAAAACAGATCCTTCAAACTAAGACTCCTGTAATTTTTGAAACTAGTTTAATGAATAAAGAAATTGATTAACGACTTCCAATAAACTTCAACTTGCACAAAGTTTAAAGGAACCGCTTTCATAGTGAAAGTGAATACTTTTTTTTTCAACTTTTCTTTGATTTATGACGACCTCTTTACTTTTACGTGCCAGAGTAACTTGACAAAATGCTTTTGTTCGCCAACTTCAATAATAAATGTTTTAAAACAAAAGTATTTCATATCGCCAATTATTTTGGTAAAAACGATCCCATCAAAAACATAAATGTGAAATGTGGAAGCCAAGCCTAATATTAAGAATATGCGTGCTGGTCGACTTCACCGACAAAAGAATTTAAATCTTAATGGTTGCCAAGCCCTGTAGATAATCCTGAAAATAATTTAAAAGAACACAATCCATTCTAAAATAAATTTAAACTAATATTTCTTTGATTTTCTGCTACGACAATGTATGATATTTAAAAATATAATTTCTTAAATTTGAATAGTCGAATTATTTACACAAAGCAGATAACTTAGTATAAATTTAAGCTCACGATTTGTCTTGGTCTTGGTTTATATATTATATAAACCAAATCTCAGGTATTTATGTTAAATAGATTTTGAGTTATGGAGGCGTCAACAGTCGCTCCAAATGGTTCGGGTGAAACTACACTAGGCAGCTTCGACTTTTTTTTTTGCTTGGCTTGACACGCTGCCGCGTGTCTCGATTAGAGATTTAACTTATAAATTTCACACGTTTCTCAGAAGGTGTATGGTCAGCCTATCGCCAAATTATGCAGCCACTGGTGGTAGGTCTCTCATATGTAAGATCCCGTCTGGGTGTGTACCACCGCAATGTCGATTTCTGCCGCCAAGCAGCAGTGCATGCACTGTTGTGTTTCGGTTTAAAGGACGTTGTAGCCAGTGAAACTACTGGACATAATAGGACTTAACATCTCATGTTTCTGGACGATGAGCGCAGTGGAATGCCACACAGTACTTTGTAACTCAAAGTGCTGGATGCTACTGTTTATGTGTGGTCGTATCGCCTACCATCAGGAGAACGGAATACCCGTCTCCTCATTCAATGCCATAAAAAAACGATACAAATTCCAATTTCAACCAATCTGTGTCTAAAATCTCATAAAGTATTTGTTTCTCGATCTTGATGGATCAACTTCGATACCTTATGTTTATGAAGTTTATGATATTATTTCAATCCATACTTTCATTTTCTTTTAAGCTCTTTTCGATGAAAACATACGCGAACAAAACACTTATTTATTCCGTTTCAGAGTAGGAATTCTTATTTCATAAAACGTATTACGCTAAGGTACTGGCATTAAAAATGTATGGCTGCTGCGTCTGTATGTCACAAGAGTAGATTGTATTCGAATGTACCGTCACAGAGTAATTGGGAGTAGTGACGCAGTTTATTACAAGGTTTACATTATGAATCCAGCATATTTAGAACTTTCACCTAATAGGTGATAAACTTGGCCTATGACATAGGTACGAGAAATAGTACGATATCCTTGTTGCTTCTATAACCTGTAGTCGCCCTTTCGGTGTAATGGGAGTAAGCTTACTTTAAAGCCACTTATTAAATCCAAAATAAACTTATTTTTTTTTAAATTGTTTGTGCTTTCTGAGCCTTGACACGAATGTTTGCTAAAAGGCGCAGATAAATATCAAGATAAAGTAACATTATGACAAATTCCAATCATCTAGACTCCAAAAACAAAACCAAGCACATGATAAACATACATATAATTGATCCACGTTGTTTTATGTTCCTCTTGCCTTTCAATTACAAACTATCTGCTCAATATACCTCATAAAATACTTTTCATATGAGTTCATACTGCAACTGTGTCAAAGCGAAGCGGGTACACTAACTTGGTCGCGTCTAATAAAACTTGGTCGCAGAGTAATCTCAGACGCGAGATGAATAAATACAAGCCGACGAGCTAATAAATTACCTGCGATTAGTTCCGAGTTTACTTACGAGTTACCTCGTTTGAGAGTTGGATGGTTTTGTAATTATTGATCTAATGGTAATTGGTTGGTTGAGGGTAATTTCTATAAATGATAATTATGTATTTGAGTGTGGCTCAATATTATGAAAAAGTTAATTAAATACCTATTATAATGGATTTACCTATAACTTGATCTCTAAATAGTTCTTTACCGGCTATTGATTCGTGGTTTCGGATGTCAAGACTACATTTATCAAGATATGTAGCATAATCGTGGTTAACTGTCTTCGTTTCAAATCTACATAATTTCGATCTAGTTTCATGTTCCGAATTTTCTCAAAAACCATTTAGAGAGTTACAACGGCTCATTTTTAATACTCCCTTCGTAAAACAATAATCCAACAAGATAAACCTTGATGCTAGATAATCCCTGAAGGTACATCAGTTCCCACAATCTATACGAAAGCCGTTAAAGAACGAAAGTCTTTGATGGCGACATAAAAGTTTGGGGGAATTTCTTAAATCTGTTCTTTAAGGGCGCCTATCGTAACTTCGACAATCGAATGCGATAAAACGAATAAAATAAGTTTAATAAAGTTGAAGACCTTGTTATGGGCATCATGAGTTTTGGGCCTCTTATACTTTGACTAGATTTTGCTCGTGACTTCGCCCGCGTTAAAGTATGTTCCCACGGCAAACTCCAACTCCCACATAAAAGTAGCCTCAGTAGAATTGGGGAATATTGTAGGTTCTTATGACTGGAAAGTTATTTAAAGTTATGTGTGGCGATGCTACTGTTTATATCATTTACCATCAGATGAACGGCATGCTCGTCTCGTTATTAACTGATTAAAAAAAACATTTCAGACATTAAAGCGTTTGAATAATAAACAGCGTTTGAGGACTGTCTCGGTGGCGTAGTTGTATTACAGTACGACTGCAAAGCTGAGGTCTCGGGGTCGATCCCCGGGTCGGGCAGATATTGAGTTTTTCTATTCAGTATCAGCCCGGAGTCTGGAATTTGTGCCCGATATGGCGATAGGCTTGCCCCCTATCACATCATGGGACGGAATGACGGCGAAAAGTTGGCGCAATAGTTGCGCCTCTGCCTACCCCTTCGGGGATAACAGGCGTGAGTGTATATGTATATGTATGTATGAATAATAAACAATTTCCATATTTTTTTACAGAAAACTAACACCAAACTAATCGGTTTACTATGTGCTTTGTCATGAAACATGACCATGACGTGCAAAACAGCAATTCCAATGGCAACATTTGAGACGAAGGTAAAGAAAATAACAAACGACTTTCGATCAGAAACAAAGTGGATACAACAGTGAATGTAATGAAATACAGTAGTAAAACCACGCTGTGGCTCACATTGGCTAGCAAGAATAGCTGTCATTTCAAGTTGTTGATATTAAATACTTCGAATAATACAAAATCAAAATGAAGACACAGCTACACATTGAAGCAATATCATAAGTGCCTGAACCAATTAAAATTTCAAATTGCCTACATACTTTTGTGTTCTTACTAATCTACTTTTTCTCTTCACAAAAATAAAATAAAAGAGATTTACCTTACATCAAACGAAGAAAAAATGTTTCAGTTTAACTTAACGCGTATATAGGCGATTTGAAATTTTGATTTTGTTCATCTACTTATGCTGCTTACTGTACATAATGTTTAAAAATACCAGCCTTTCTCGATCAATATGTAATATTCAATCCCAACACAAACCCTTTTCAAATTCCATATTTATTCCACGGTAACATATTTAAAATTTACTCAGCTTTTTGAAAACGGGCATGGAAATGTGACCCTGTTGCACCCGTTAGTAGGCAGAGAGGCTTCCGGATAGAGTGTCATGACGAGAGATGATCATCTCTTGGCCTTATTATTATTTCTCTAGAATATGGACGATAGCCTAGTTGGGAATGGAACGGTCTGCCGAGACAATGTCCGGAGGTTCGAAACCCAAGGCGTGCACCTCTGACTTTTCAAAGTTACGTGTGTAATGTTCATCAATTGTCGTTCGCTTTAACGGTGAAGGAAAACATCGTGAGGAAACCTGCATACCTAAGAAGTTCCTTATAAGAATTTCGAAGGTGTGAAGTATACCAACCCGCACTACGCCAGCGTGGTAGATTAAGGTCTAAACCCTCACAGTAGTAGAGGAGGCCCGTGCCCAGCAGTGGGACAGTATATAATACAGGGCTGGTATTATTATATTATTATTTATATGCAACATAGTTATGCATGTTTGAAACCAGATATACACAGGCTCATCCCGGAACGCGTTACATTTACGTGGGTCACTATGTTTTAACACCTTATGTATGGTAGTCACTATCCGAGTGGATAGTAAAATATATCCACCAACATTATCCGTTTTCATAAACATATGTCACTTAATATCTAAAAACGTCACTTCTATAAAATGGATCACACACACATATACTCACGCCTTTTGTCCCCGAAGGGAAAGGCAGAGGCGCAACTATTGCACCCACTTTTTGCCGTGCGTATTCAGTCCCATGACGTGATAGGGAGCGAGCCTATCGCCATACCATACCCTGTATTATATACCTACTGCCTACTGCTGAGCATGGGCCCCCTCTACAACTGAGAGGGTTAAGGCCTTAGTCCACCACGCTGGACTAGTGCAGGTTGACAGACTACACATACCTTTAAAACTCAGAGAACTTGTCAGGTATGCAGGTTTCCTTACGATGCTCTCCTTCGCCGTTACAGCGAGCAATAACTCACAAAGAATAGAAAAGTCCAGTATCACTGCCCGACCCGGGAATTCAATCAGAGACCTCAGCATTGCAGTCATACCGTAATACAACTACGCCACGGAGCCCGGAGGCAGTCATCATCATAAGGATCATTTAGAGCGTATATTAACGTCAATGTAATTATTCGCCTATCTAGACATGTGTCTATTGTAACAAAAACCAATCAATCGTGGCTAATAACAGTGAAGCCATAGAGTACGAATATCGGGTGTCCTGGTGCGTCAATTGTCTATGAACAGAGACACGTGAATGATGATATAATGGAATTTGAGCAGGTTAGGTACTGATCTTGTGAACTTTACTGATCAGTAAGGTTGTCGAATCGTTTTCTAGTTCAATAATTCGTTTGAGTTTTTGGTGATATCCCGAGTTTTTGAGACGGTGTAATGTAGTTACAGGAAAGCTTTCTCAATGGACTGGCTTTAATTTTTGAAGATATTTAAGTCACAAAAAAGCTTCTACTACAATATCTAAAAGTATCCTGTACATACTTTTCGTACACTCCTTATCGTGAGTTAAGGTATAATATTTTTTGCAGTACATCATTTTGAAAACATAATAATTAATAAAGAAATCAAAATGTTTGCTAAATAAACTAAGCGGTAAATAATTCGCAAAGTAGCCGATGATGGAACACTGGTTAAATTAAATTTAGACCTGTATTGATTCCCTTGTCCAATTTAACTTTTTAATTACTTTATGTACCTTAGTCGGATTTATCAAGTTGACGAAATCTCTAATTAACCAACAATTTCTTATACGTAAGAATTATTTTGGTATGAAATTAAATCAATGATTTTGAATTGTAACAGAGCTTAGCTCATGTGGAGTTCTCACTATAAGTAATTCTTTTGATGTGGAAATCAAGGTGGACCATGGTCTACTGATACCCAGGACCAAATTGTTGATCACTTTTCTGCGGGGATCGAACCGAGAACATTCATTACACAAACTCATCATCCACTGCGCCACAGAGGACTATGTAACGTAGGAAAATAATTGTTTAGCCTCAGATAATTAAGTAATCTACTGTTCAAATACACTGTATCAAAATATCCCACCTAACGTAAAAAATAAGATCAATATTCCAATATCCTTGTCATGCTGTAAATAGATCTATACCTACTAGATATGACGTAACATAAACGCTGATCACGTCAAATAATAACACAGGTTGGTTCCCACGAAAGGTGTCTGTCAAATTTTATTCCTGTCGGTAAAGTGAAAGGCTTATAATATTTTGCACCACATAGGTATATATATAAAGCGAAAGATCACTCACTCACTCTTCACGAAATCTCAGAAACCACAAGTGCTAGGAGTCTCAAATTTTGCATGGGGTTTCCTTTTAGTATATAGGTGCTTACTGTGATGGGATTTTGTGAAATTCAAACTCTAAGGGGGTAAAAAGGGGTGGCAAAGTTTGTTCATACAAATTCATACAAGCTTCATAGCTTCTATAGTTTTAATAGTACGATTTACTAGAAAATATAAATTATTTAAAAAAATGTACTTGATTATTAAATTATCCTGGGAAAATATTTATCCTGCAAAACTTTTATACGCGGGTGAAGCCGCGGGCAAATGCTAGTATATAATATTCCTCACTGGTACAACTTTTCCCTCAATATTGACTGCAGCTAACGTCAGATGAAGTCGAGCATCTGTCGTGCTAGAAAAAAATAGAGATTAAAGCAAGTCTTGCAATGCGGAACACCTAGCTGTGTGTTTTATTGTTAATGCCTTTTTGGAAACTGATACAAGTATTTTAAATAAACATTTATTACAAATGGTCTCCCGAAATCCGCAGAGACAGACTATATTTTTATATACATGAATAAAAACTGATTCTCCATCATAATTTGACGTCCTAAGGTAAAGAACTGGTCGTGACCTTTTGACCAGATAATAAATCATTGCAATATGACAAAACATTTTATAAATTTAACAAAAAAGACGTTACAAAGTGCCTTATTATGAACCGGAGAATGTAATTTGACAGTCACTATCATAAATTCCGAAAAAGGCCCTTTTGAAAGGGAATCACGAATTTCTTTTAAAAGAAGGCAGTTTAACGTCGCTTCGACGTGTTATTAAGGGGAATTTACAAGGTCCAAAGGCTAAATTATCTTCACTTTACTGTTAAGGCGCAGAATTTTTGTTAACTTCTCATTTTTAGTAAACTTTTATGTTATATTGAGTGTTAGAAATAAAATAGACGAAGCGATCTAATTTTTTTTTATAAAAGATAGTTAATAAAGAGCCATGTGTCGTCCCTGTTATACTAATTTTATATGCAAATAGGGATTAAAAGAGAGAAAAGATAATATTACGGTTTTCTGACAATATTACTCATCATACTTAGGTATCGTTTAAATCTGATTTTGGATAGGCTGACATAATTATGTCGACTAGTAGGGAATAATCATTTCTCAATAGTCTCTTTGACTTTCATTTACAATCTTTACAGTCATGTGCAATGATGTTACTTTGTCGAAACGTAAAAAATTAACAATATCTAAAAAAAAGTCTACTTAAAAAAATACGATAAATTAAAAAAAGTCTTGGTCCTTAAAAACCGGTAGGCATCACTTTGAAGCACTATTAACGCGAATTTACATAGGTTAAAAACGAAATTGTCTTGTGAAACGTTGAAAAATATGCCCGGTGACCTGCGGCGGCCGTAAATCGGCACCGCGCTATTAAAACACGATTTATTATATAACTGCCGTTTATTTCGTAATAAATTTCACAGAAAACATGTAAATTTGTAAGGATGGGACAAAACGTTTGATTAATGGTCACTCGAGGTTGGTCGCTGTGTATAAACATCATATTAAAGGCTTTTGTCATGTTCCGAGTTTATTGAATCAAGTGTATCTTAAGGTTTACTGGTGGTATGTCTCTCATATGTAAGAGTCTGTGTGGGTACCACTGCAATTTCTCCTATCGCCAAGCAGCAGTGTGCATGCACTGTTGTGTTTCGGTTTGAAGGACGTTGTAGCCAGTGTAACTACTGGTCGTAATGAGCCTTCTTATGTCTCAGTATTAAAAAGCATAACCCCTCTCAGTAGTAGAGGAGGCCTATGCTCAGCAGTGGGCAGTATATAATACAGTGCTGATTGCATTGCATTGCATGTCTCAAGATGACGAGCGCAGTGGAATGCCACGCAGTGCTTTGTAAGTCAAGGTGCTGGATGGTGTTTGTACTGCTTATGGATGGCCGAATCGCTTACCATCAGGCGAACGGCATGCTTGTCTTGTCTTTTAATGCAATAATAAAAAAAAGGTGAATGTAGTAAAATAAATCCATACTAATAACTGCGCAAGCAACTCTATCTGTTACGCTTTCACGGCTGAACAACTAAACTGATTCAGGTGAAATTTGATGTGGAAATATTTTGAGACCCTGGCTAAGTCATCGGATACTTTTATCCCGGAAAAAAGCGGCGAGCCAAAGCTAGTAATAAATAATTTACTGGGCACGGACTTCCTCTGGGAGATGTTTGGTGTTTCGTCTACAACATAATTTAAAACTATCACATTATTCATGTGTGTTTTCTTTGTAAATAAAAATATAGATGTTCTTCGCTCAATTCTGCTTATTATTTCCGTAAAAATAACAGCCATTCAAACCCTCACTCAAAAATCCATTCAGGAAACTTTCTTAATTTTGTATGGAATATCATTTAAAAAGAATATAGGGCCTTCATACAAACCGCGGTGATCTCATTAAATTGGAGAATCTTTTCAGTAGCTCATCGGCTATTGTTAAAACGGCTTGCGAGGTAACCATTCGGCTTAGACTTCCTCTGATCATTATCGAGAGTTCTCGAATGGAAGCCGGTATAAATACGGTATTCAAAATGAAAGTAATATGGCTCATAACATTTCAAAATACAGCAATTTTGAACTTTTATCAGCGATATTTAGATACGTAGGGGTGGTTGATTTGGTTTCAAGTAAATTTATTTGACAGTTATCGTAATAAACAGATAATTTAGGTAGTACTCATTTTATTTGTGAGCATAGATTTGAGTGAAACTTTTGTATTTGATCAGCTTATACATTGATGTGACGAGTAGCGTTTATATGCAAGCGTTGAAATCAACCCTTAAATATGTGTTGAGTTATATACTAGCACAGTAAACAGTTAACGGAACATAGACATCAATTTAAAAAATATATACTATACTAGTGGCCCTGATTGACGTTGTCCTGCCTTAAAAACGAAATGAAATCCTAGGAGCCGAGTACAGCGCCACCTACCAGATCCAATTGTTAATCTAAACCATTCTCGAATCCACCTGAAGACACAAAAAAAATCATTAAAATTGGTCCAGCCGTTTAGGAGGAGTTCAGTAGAATTAAAGATATAAAGATATTCCTTTTAATTATAAATATTTTAATACGGTACGACCGCAATGCTGAGGTCTCGGGTTCGATTCACGGGTCGGGCAAAGTGATATTGAATTTTTGTATTCAGTACAAGCCTGGAGTCTGGAATTTGTGTCCGATATGGCGATAGGCTCGCCACTATGATATCACAGGACAGAATACGCACAACGAAAAGTGGGTGCATTAGTTGCGCTTCTGCCTACCCTTTTTAAAAGCCTTCATAAAAGGCGTGAGTGTGTGAGAAATTATTTTATTCTTTCATGGAATCATACAAGAGAAAGAAAAGATTTTCTTCCTCCGTAATAATTACATGAAAAAATTATTTCTAAGGTATTCTTTAACAACAAAAGAGATAGTGTAAGAGCACTTAAAGATAAGATGCTCTAATTGATTGAGTAGAGGGAGCGGGTTCTATTGTTGGCAAGAAAGAAAATACTTATCTATGGTCATGTTGAAATATAGTTGAGAGTAGTAGTTACAAGACATTGTTTAACTATTACGGACGTATACATCCTTAATTAGTCAATATTCAGACACACACATTGCACAGTGTACCCACTTTTCACCATGTGTATTATGGCTTATGGTATGATAGAGAGCGAGCTTATTGCCATATCGAGCACAAGTACTAGACGTTGGTCTGACAGAGTTGAAAAGCCCAATATTACTGACTCGACTCGTGATTCGAAGCCAGAACCTCAGAGCGGCGACGTACAACGCAATACAACTGCGAGGTAGTCTTTAAATTAATAATAATACTTCAGCCGTACAATTATTAAAATACTTCATACCCACGGAAACCGTAGCTCAGTTGTTAACAGATAACCATTTGTTCGAGCCCCGAGCGCAGTACACGGTCCTATGTAGCTATTGTAATAAAAATCAACCGCACTTATCACGACATCTAGGTTTATTTTATCCTTTTAAAGTGCATTAGTTAAACACTTTGTGGCCACCATTCGTGACTACAACGTGAAGATATCAGGTTTTTTGCCTTTAAAGGTAATTAAAGGAATATAGGAATAGACCTGGTGCATGTCTGCACACCTTTGAGATATATACAATGTTTTAAATGAACGGTAATGGAAACTCCTTGTAATGTCACGAAGTGTTAACGAACTACAATGGAAATATGGTGGTAGTTCGTGAATTTATGGACACTTTATTTGATATGTTGCTTGCATGCTTTTTGAACGGAATATTTTGTGTCTAAGCTAGCATTATGCAATGTAACCATAGAATAAAGACTAAAGAATGTAACCTTTTAAAATTAAATGTCAGTTGGTATCAGGCCGCAAGAATGTTCCAATTTTAAATGTTGACTTTAAAAAGAAATGTGCCGTGTATAGTGGCGTGCATTAAATATATTAACAAATTCAAATTTTTGATCTTAAAAAATCGAGATCGGTATCACGCCGAAAAACATGTTCCAGTTTCATTTTTTTTAATATTACGTGCGCGTCATAATTATTACACAACTAGTTGATTTTTTTTGCTATTATCAGATTTAATTACTTTCTTCTTAATAATTTCGTAATCAAAATTTTTTATTTTTTTTCCTGCGTAAAACGATTGCAATTCAGATATGTATTGTGCAAGCATACTGCGTCATAAACCATTTCGTTAAGAGCTTGTGGCGGTAGATAATATAACAAAATAAGGGAAAGAATCTAGACTTATTTTGATCAGTTCAAGTACTGAGGATCTTGAGATATTTACCGTCGAGCGAAGTCGTTCATCCAAGTATTGGCAAACCACTTCAATCCGCGATATGCCCTGCGTGGTCACAATTAAATAAAACCTTTTTTGTTGGATAATATTTCGTTTCTGTATCACACTGTAGTGTTGCTTAGCATTACACGAGTCCTTTGCTCATGTCGCCTTTTAGATAATTATATTAAGAAAATCACAGACCTGCTATATAGCAATCTAAACCATAAATTCATAAAACAATACTTATTATGTAGATATACGTGTTGGTACGCAAACTTCGGAGTCCCATCCTCTGCTCTCTGAGCTGGTTGTTCATCGGAGGCATACATAAAAAAGTTTTATTCAAATGGCTCTATATTTTTTAAAATGGAACCAAACAAAAACCCAACAACTGGCCATATAAAATTGTAAAATAAAAAGTAAAACAAAACGAAACAAATGAGAAATATTCAATTTCCGAATCCTACACCGAAAAGGCCATCAAAACAATCGTCTCCGGTGTTTCGGCAATCGTTCAAACTGTGTTTTCATTCCATTTTTTCCTGACAAAGCTCGCGATTTGTCTGCCAACAAACGGTTCAGGAGAATTGTCATCAGGGCTTAAAGTGGATCCGTAGAATATAACAATAAAGGATAGGTGCGTAAAAGCTATAGGAAAAACTACATTTATAAAAAAATATGTATGCCATCTACAGAGTTTTTTAAACACCGGAAAAGCTAGATAAGCCGAATTTATACTCGCCATTAATATACTATAGACATAGTATAATATAAATTAGTTTAATACTAAGCCACAAACCCAGATAAGGTAGAGGTTTAGCTAATTTCCTACACTTTCCAAATTATTTGAATTCAAAACTTTCTCTATTAATAGGTCTGAATCCGACTTAAAATTTATAATAGTTATTTTATAATCCGATATTCTACGCGTATTCCTAAACTTTATCATTTGGAAACTTTGTATATTTAGGCTTCAAATGTCTTTGCAATGGCTTAAGGTGTCTAATGTAGTATAGCGTCTTAAATTAAGAAGGATATTTAGAAAATTATGCGCATAATTTTAAAACGATATCTATTTTTACCATATTATATTTAGTTGTTCTAAAAGTGAAGTCTTGAAATTAAAGAATATATTTTTTTAATAGTTACAATATTTAGAAAATTAGCTTGAGTGTTTTAAATTTGTATCCGATTTAACATAAGGGGGTGATGGTCACGATGATAAAACAAGGTCTAATAAACAGGAAGAGATGGTAGAGATTTTTATACTAGTTGGTCTAAGCTGGTAATCGTTTACCTTCCACAGGTCGCTGCCCGGATATAACACACTTAAATGTACTCTCTTCATCTCTACCATTCCTCTGACATCAATATTGTACTGCATTTTAAAAAATTCAATCCAACACGATCGTCACTTATAGGATCGCTGGTTAGTATATTTGTTTCAATAATGAATTGAGATTCCACCTCACTATTGTCATGTCAAAACGGCCATCGAAGCGTGTCGGTACTATAACTTCTCATAGAACATCAAGCCAACATTTTTTGAGCCAACAGTTCTTTATTTTGTTTTAAACAATATACTTTTTTAACAAATCTATGTTTGTTTTATGAAACAATTTCGATTTTACGTAGTTTTTAAGGTCTTACGGACCCCTACTCACGCATACACGGTTAATTTACAACTTTGATTGCGCACGGGAAATTGAACTTTATGTTTATATCAATAGAGAGGGTAATTTGCATGAATTTTTAATATTTATCACGTCCATCAAAACTTTGTTAGCGCACAGCATATGCATTGAATTATTAAACGCGTTTACCCTCGTATGGTTAAGAGGATTATGGCATTGCCTATTACAGGATTTGAACCTACTAACGGTTAGTTAGGGTACAATGGACATGTTATCGTTTTAGTTGCAACTGTGTAGTGGATTAATAGGCCGGCGAGGTCATGCGTTCGACTTCCGAGTTGGGCAAAGACATTAAACAGTATATCATATAACCTTAGAACTCTTGCGAGTTGGGTAATTTGGCGTCAGTTTTGATTTTGCAAAGCGAGTCATAATTAATATACACACACATACACACAGTCATGCCTTTTATCCCCCAAGGGGTAGGCAGAAGCGCAACTAGTACCCCCACTTTTCGCCGTTATTCCGTCCCATGATGTGATCTAGGGTGCGAGCCTATCGCCATATCGGCCACAAATTCCAGATTCCGGGCTGACACTGATTCAATAGACAAATTCAATATCACTGCCCGACCCGGGGATCGAACCCGAGACCTCAGCGTTGCAGTCGTACCGTAATACAACTACGCCACCGAGGCCGTCATAAATATACATCGCAATAAATATGGTTTTTCAATAGCATTTTGCATGATAAGGAATAAGCTTAGTAAATAATATACACAATATCTGATACATCTCTACTCACCACGACAGCGATATATAAAACCAAATTATATTAAACAATAACTACAGCTCAATATTAGCGTCGTGTTGCCTTATTAAGAAACTTCTGGAATATTTTATTAAAGAATAAAGGTTCAAAGTAACGTTGCACAGACTAACATCAGAGCTGCTTAAAAATCCATTAAGATTTCCACACATCGAAAAGTTAATCTTACATGGAAAAGTCCACAAGCTTTTTATCCTGGGGTAGGCAGAGATGGAAGTAGTTCATTAATGTTACCCATAATACTATGATAGGATTGATATCCTTAAATAGGCTAAACTCTTTCTCTGCCTCGGTGGTGTAGCTGTATTATGGTATGACTGCAATGTTGAGGTCTCGGGTTCGATTCCCGGGTCGGGCAAAGTGATACTGAGTTTTTCAGCATCAGCTCGGAGTTTGGAATTTGTGCCCGATATGGCGACAGGTTCGCCCCCTATCACATCATGGGACGGAATAATGGCGAAAAATGGGTGAATTAGTTGCGCCTCTACCTACCTCTTTGGGGATAAAAGGCGTGAGTGTGTGTGTGATATCAGACTAAATTCTAATGGCAAATATTCTCAAAAAAATCTCTACTTGATTAAAACCCAGGACTGCGATAAACAGCTATATAACATTGTTTCAACAATGAAATTCTCCTAGCCAGTTTCGGCCACGGCGGCCAATCTCAACAGAGATCAACCAGGTACGCAGGAGATATTATAGTGCACAAGTGTGTGCGCAATACACAAGTGCACTCGCTATTCCTTCACTCTCATAGTCCGGTGAGACGGCAATCCGACATGACTGGAGAGAGATCAGGCGCAGGACCAACGGCTTTACGTGCTTTCCGAGGCACGGGGGTATCACACCGCCAACTTCCTGACTCCGAGCTGCGGCTGAGTAAATTTTAAGATGGAAAAACCCAGTCACAATTTTTTTTGGCTCGACCCGGGATTCGAACCCAGGACCTCAGCGCGCAAATCGTACTCGTAATGCGTACGCAATACCACTACGCCACCGAGGCAGTCGTTTCAACAATATAAAGTCTACCAGTATTAGTGCAGGTTTCGTAATGACAATTTTCAAAAAATTTCAAACACAGTTATAAATGTTGCTTATAAAAGTTTGTAACAGGTTTCTTTTGCGTTTGTTTAGAACTTACCGGACAATAAAGAAAAACAGATCAAGCGCGGCCAGGTTTTTTAGTCAAGGTTCCGTAGAGATGTTTTATAATTCTTTTCACTCGTATACACACGCCTTTCATGCCCGTGGGTAAGCAGAGGCGCAACTATTGCACCCACTTTTTGTCTTGGTACTCGTTCCAAGTGATAGGAGGAAAGTCTATCACTATATCCGACATCAACAATTATTCAATGTGTAATTATTTGTACATATTAAACTGAAAGAAAGAAGTCAGTTGGGAATGGAACGGTCTGCGGAGACAGTGTCTGTAGGTTGAAAGCCACACACCTCTGAATTGTCGAAATTTATCAATGATTATCGTTCGCTTTAACGATGAAGGAAAAAAACATTAGGAAACTTACATTCCTGTGAATTCTCCATAAGAATTTTGAGGGTATGTGAAGTCTGCCAACCCGCTGTAGGTCAGCGTGGTAGATTAAGGCCCAAACCCTCTTAGTAGTAGAGGAGGCCCGTGCTCAGCAGTAAGCAGTACATAATGCAGAGCTGGTTATTATATTATTGGCATTATTATAAACAGAAAAACCTTTATCCTACGGTCGCTCATGAAGCTTAAATATTTTATCAGATTTCTTTATTATTTT
Organism: Lapara coniferarum; assembly: GCA_949316025.1. Taxonomy (NCBI): domain Eukaryota; kingdom Metazoa; phylum Arthropoda; class Insecta; order Lepidoptera; family Sphingidae; genus Lapara; species Lapara coniferarum. Next base: position 3,559,600 of record OX438922.1, read on the forward strand.
ACGACAGGTTCTTGGCTGCCTCGGTGGCGTAGTTGTATTATGGTACGACTGCAATGATGAGGTCTTGGCTTCAATTCCCAGGTCGGGCAAAATGATATATTCAGTATCAGCTCGGAGTCTGGAATTTGTGCCCGATATGGTGATAGGCTCGCCCCCTATCACATCATGGGACAGAATAACGGGGAAAAATGCGTACACACTAGTTGCGCCTCTGCCTACCCCTTTGGGGATAACAGGCGTGAGTGTATGTGTGTGTTCTTGGCTAGTATATTATTACCCTACTAATATCATAAACGCGAAATTTTGTAGGTATGGATGTATGGACGTTTGTAACTCTTTCACGCAAAAACTGCTGAACAGATTTCGATGAAATTTGACACAAGGGTAGATCATGTCCTGGATTAACACATAGGCTACTTTTTAAATCGGGAAAATATAAATTGGGACTTTTCGCGGGCGGAGCAGCGAGCAAAAGCTAGTATACAATAACTATGCAACTTATATAACGATGTGTTCCCATGCTTTATACAAGTTCATACTTCACCTCAAATCTTTACTGATAAGTTAGTTGAAATATGCTTTTAAGATCCATATCTTTATCATTATGATCACTTTTTACGTCATAATATGATGTTGTGACAGATATCATTAAAAATCCACGATTAAAGATAAAAATTGTTTCTAGGAAAGATACTTACAAAAAATTGGTATTCATCACGTAGGCGAACATAGATGCACTTATGATAAAGCACCTAGATAGAAAGAAAATGGTCATTTTTTCTATCATGTAATACGGAACTCTAAAAGCCGAAGCCATAGCGAATGGTGAGTGACGTAAAAATAACATTAATATGTAAGTTTTTCCCGCGACTTTATTCGCAAGTCTCTGTAGAATGAAAACTTTGTCAGAATATTAATAGTTTAATCCTGAAAACCCTGGTGTATAAAATAAAGACTAAAATTTTTAGTTTTATTTATAATAAGTTTGAGAGGTAGTTTTTCATTGCTATTTTTTTATTTTGGTAAAAATAATAGAAAATTTTATATTTATAGGTAAATATAGTATTTTACAATGCAGTATTCATATTCCGTGATTCCCTCAATATAATTAATAAATAAATAATAATAAATCTGTTTATTTCTAACCCTATATAATTAAAGAATATAGTTCACCACTACATGTATGAAATAATATTTTTGGATTCCATTTGATTATAAAACCATATAGCATTACTGAAAATTTGGTGCGAGAATCGAACTTTGAACCATTCGCTCTCTACCAACCACATAACATTTCCCTATCACAAAGATTGTAAACTCTATTAAGCATGACCTGGCAATTGACATGAAAAGTGTGACTTAAATGCTAAAGACTCAATTAAGAGGACAATTTCGAATAATTTCACCGCATTTCAATAGGGAAATGGTATTTTCCAGTGAAAAGCTTTGTAGATAAGGCGAGTCAAGATTTTATCGAAGCGTCCTGTCAAAACTTCGCTCTTTTGTTTCTTGACTATTTTTGTCTTTTATATACTAGGTTTTATAGTCAACTTTGCCTGCGTTATTTTTATATGCTCTTCCTCTAAAATAAAACTGTATTTATCTCTGTTTACAACATAGTTTCTTGCGCAAATTATATTTACAATTTTCTTCATTTTCAATTGAAATTTATTTATTTATTTAGTTTTAGAGTTACCAAAAGAAGATACATTAATCATTATAAATAATAAATACATACATACATATACACTCACGCCTGTTATCCCCGAAGGGGTAGGCAGAGGCGCAACTAGTGCACCCACTTTTCGCCATTATTCCGTCCCATGATGTGATAGGGGGCGAGCCTATCGCCATATCGGGCACAAATTCCAGACTCCGAGCTGATACTGAATAGAAAAACTCAATATCACTTTGCCCGATCCGGGGATCGAACCCGAGACCTCAGCATTACAGTCGTACTGTAATACAACTACGCCACCGAGGCAGTCATTATAAATAATAATTATATCAAACTTATTATATCAATTATATTAATTTAGCAATGTTTAGATTAAACATTTATTACGAACCCAAGTAATCCAATTATGTTCTGAGTAATAATACTCATTGCATCGTACTCGATTTACATAGTTTTAAATTATGCATTATAGAGAATTAGTTAGAGTTGATTCCTAACGCGAACAATCAAATAATTTGTTGAGAATTATTTCCGAAAATTATAATTAGATTGCAATAATACTCACCATCATTTTAAAGAACTCTAATTACTATATCTGATATGAACGACGACGAAATTTAGAGACTCTAGATCACAAAACTCTACTTAAAAAAACATCGAACCCACTTACCTAACACTGGGTGGGTATCCAACAATCCTTTGCTCCTTCCTGCGTCTCCTGCACTCACTATCCTTCACACTTGTATCACGTATAGTATGATATCGCGGCTGATAACTTTCCAACTGCGTGTAGAGACGCGCGCGTGGCGCTGGCGATAGACCGCGCTGCGTCATAGAGCCCCCACGTCCGTCCCCAGTGGCGCTTAAAGCCACACTGGCTTCAGACCGCCGCTTTTCGTCAACAAACGCAACGCGCGGAGGCTTAGGTTGCATTAGGCTGATTTTCTTTTTTTTCGCGGTAGAGGTGACGTAAAAGAAGTAGCCGTTTCGGTCCATTTTCGGAGCTGTTGCTTTTACCTGCAAGTAATTTTTTGTAGTTTTATTATTTATGCCTTGGGTTCATTAATGTTTGTGTGGGATGTAAGTATGTTTTAGTGCCATTGTTGTTAATAAATAAAAGCTAATGGGTTCTGGCGTTACAAGGAGGTATAAACATAAAAATATACAAAGTGGTCAAAAAGAAGATAACAGATAATGTTTGTATTGTAGAGTATTTTCTTTAAAAATATTTAAAGAGATTACGTTTACACTATCATTAGACAACTATTAACAGAATTTTCCAATAGCTAGTACTACATACACATACTAGCCATTTTTTCTTAATCTACACCATTTATAAGTACTATCATTTTGCGGCCCGTATAAAACCCAATAATAAAAATATTTGGCAAAATTAAAAAGTTATTGAAGCGGATGAAATAAAAAAAATTGAAAATCGCCGTCATAAACTTTACGAGGGCGATAGTGAAGATCTTTATGAACAATTTCATTGCACATTTTTACCATTAAATCCGGCGAGCAGTAAAAAGTTATTCGAAAATCGAATATTCTTTTATGGATATATTTACTGTTTTTTTTTTCTGTATACGACGTTATCATTCACTTAACAAGTGGAAAATTTTATTTTCCATATTGCAATAGATTTTAATTAGTAAAATTATGTTATTACTAGTATGACTTTAGTCGAAACATCCTGACTATTGAATAAGAATTTATTTTTCTAATATTTTATACCGACCCCGATTTTGGATCCTCATGCATAAATTCAGAAATTTTGAGTACCTACTGCATATCTGCAAGTATTATGTCGACTAAGAAGAGTTTGTATCCCATACTTTCTTAGTGTTTTCACAAACATCTAGAATATACAATATAACTGCATAAAATACACTAATTCTACTGGTAGTAGGTCTCTCAGTGGAGAGTCCGTCTGGGTGGGTACCACTGCAATTTCTATTTCTACCGCCAAGCAGCAGTGTGCATGCACTGTTTTGTTTCGGTTTGAAAGACATTGTAGCCAGTGTAACTACTGGACATAATGAGACTTAACATCTTATGTCTCAGGATGACGAGCGCAGTGGAATACCAAACAGTACTTTCTAATTCAAGGCGCTGGATGGCGTTGCTACTGCTTATGGGTGGTCGTATCGCTTGGCATCAGGCGAACGGGATGCTCATCTCATCATTTAATATAAAAAAAATCCAGCTTGTTGGCAAGAGCAATCATATCTATATATCAATCTTATAGCTTCTCATGGTCTACTACCAGCTCACACTTTCCCCACTCACAATAAAACTTCACTCGATCATGTTATTTTAAAAACTAAATATAATGCAATGACCTTAGTCATAGAATCTTCTGTTACAGACCATAATGCGGTTTTCCTAACCCTTAGTAAAGCTAAATCGACTTATTCTGATAAAATTAAAACAATAGTTGACTATAATATGTTAAAAGATGAAATAGCTAAATCCGATTTTTTCAATAATTTACAACTGTACAGATGTAAATGATGCAATGGTATATTACATTACGTTAATATCAAGAGCTCTCCAGATGTCTACTATTACTAGGCCCATTCCACATCGTATGAGAATTCTTAAACCATGGATTACTAGTGGGGTCTTAAGGTGCATGAGGAATAGAGATAGTTTGTCTAAGAAAGTTAAAAGATCGCCTAACAATGAAATTTTAAGAATAACTTACAAACGATACCGTAACTACTGCAACGATTTACTGAAGAACCTTAAAACAAATTACGATAGAGATCAATTAAAAAACGCCTGTAATAATCCAAAAAAGATGTGGAACGTAATTAAAGAGGTTACTAACACTATAAAAACGAATAATAGTCCTCTGGAATTACTTAAAATAAGTAATTCACCCATTAATTCGGTAAATGAAATTAATAAATTCTTTGTCAATGTAGGAAAAGACATAGCATCGCAAGTAGACAGAGACAATAATACACACTTTAACAGTAGTATAATAGATTCCAATACATCAACTCAATGTAATTCTTTCGTCTTTCTTGAATCTGATGTACTGGAAGTTGAGAACTTAATTGACCCTCTAAAAACTGATTGTGCAGTGGGGGTTGACGGAATATCTGCTCGCATCTTGAAGCAAAATAAAACATTACTGATACCTCCTTTAACATACATCATAAATTTATCTATATCTACAGGAATTTATCCAGATCTTTTAAAAAAAGCACTCATTCACCCCATTCATAAGTCTGGGGACAGAGACCGAGTTAACAATTACAGGCCTATATCTGTACTACCTACTCTTTCCAAAGTTTTAGAGAAAATAATGAACAACCGGCTCAAAAAATATTTAGAAAGTAATAAATTGCTGTCTAATTGTCAATATGGTTTTCGTGATAGTAGGTCTACAAATGATGCCGTGCATGATGTTACAAATCATATCCCCTTCCCCTTGGATCTCTGAGCTGTTCAGACGTGTTGCTAAATTTAGTCCGTTATTAATTAAATATTAAAAATTAATTTATTCTTAAAAATTATTGCTTGAAATAATAGGAGTGCATAAAGTTAAGGAACCAATACAGTTGGTGACAATTCGCAGTGACGCCCACTTATTGTTGCTGTTCCTTCAAAGCGCTTCAATCAACAGTCGATCACGTATTAAATCAAGTAAGTGGGAAAGAGAAACAAAGAAATAAAACTAGTGTGTGCATATGGTCTACTTCAAATGAAGGATCAAACTATACTGAACGGAAAGCCAATTTGTTAGAAATCGTCGATAGCCACCAATCTAAGGAGAGCCCTGCGCCTATTTTTCGAGCAACCTCCAAATAGTCATCGCATCCTGGTACTTCATTCGAAAGAACTACATTTATTATAAAAATTGATTAAATACAAAGTAACTCTAGCTAATAATAATAGTTACACACCTGTGTTGGGTGACTAACGATTAGAAGGAGACAAATGATTAAATGTGTGCATACTGTCTACCTCAAATGAAGGATCAAACTACACTGGACGTTAAGCCAATTTGTTAGAAATCGTCGATAGCTACCAATCTAAGGAGAGCTCTGCGCCTACCTATCGAGCAACCTCCTCATAGTCATTGGATCCTGGTACAACATTGGAAATAGTTACATTTTAATATAATTGATTAATAAACAAGGATTACTTACTACCTAACAATAGTTACACCTGTGTTGGGTTACCAGGAGACAACGCTAAATCAAGTTAATAAATTGCTGCTACAACAAATCCCTGCAGGCTTGCTGCCAACCTAGTAGTTGCACCTTAACATCAAGTTAACAATGCCGCTTAAAAGAACCCCGACAAAAAAGACTCCGTCTAAAACATCTATTGGAGTGTACTTGTCACCAACCCAGCATCATCAAAATAGTACCTCTTCAGAAGACGACTCATCTCGGTCTCATGTTACTCAGCGTACTAGAAAAATAAACCTGTGCGATGTAAGGGAATATGATAATTTCAAGGTGGAAATTATGAATATGTTTAAGGAGCTGAAAAATACAATGAAGGACATTAAGGAGCAAAATATCAAACTTCAAGAAGCGGTGGACTTCTACGCAGGAAAATACGATGAAACACTAGAAAAACTTTGCCAATTAGACCAACACAGAGCTGATGATAAAAAGCAGATTAAGCTTCTAGAAGATAAAATTGATCAACTGGAAAGACAGGGTCGCGCGACAAGCCTAGAAATAAGGAATATTCCACAGATGAATTCCGAAAATAAACAAGCTCTTGTTGAGTGTGTTATAAAAATTGGCAAAGTTACAAATATTCCCATAAAATCAAGTGACATTAAGGATGTATTTAGAATTAAAGCTAAGAACACGATTAAACCGATAATAGTTGAACTAGCGACTGTCCCAATTAAGGAGAATCTGCTTGCGTCGATCAGAAGATATAACAAGGAAAACAGCTCCAACAAACTTAACACAGGACATCTAAATATAAAGGGATCAGTCGCTCCCGTTTTTGTATCAGATAATCTTACTCCTAGATCGAAAAGACTATTCTTTCTCACTCGGGAATTTGCATCATCACACAGTTATAAATACTGCTGGACGTCACATGGTAAAATATTTCTCCGTAAAGATGATGGCAAATCCCATATAAGGATTGAATCGGAATTGGATCTTAATGCTTTACATCCCCGAGACTGACTAGATTTAGTTACTTTCAATTTGCACAAAAAATTTAAATTTAAGTTTTTATTGTTAAATCATTCAATATTTTATAACAAACTATACACGCACACTTGCACTTACAACGTTTTCAACATATCTCACTTATTAACAAGCACGAACACACAAACCACAAATCACAACTCCCATAATACTAGTATAACAAGTACAAACCTCGCAATAATTTCTGCAAATCTAAATTGTAAAACATACTTGAGCTATATTACCACTGGTCTTCTGAATTTAATAACATTATGCCACCTTAAGCACAATGAACAATTTAAATCTTAATAATAATGAAATTACCAATGATTTAGACGAACCTTCTGATATTTCATGCATCAAATTGTCAAACCCTTGTCTATGCTCAGAAATACTTAACTACAATCCACACCAAAAGGACAATCTATCTATACTAACACTGAACATAAGAAGTGTTAATTGTAACTTTGATAGTTTTCTTATATTTATAGCTCAACTTGATATCATAGTGGACATTATAGTCCTAACAGAATGCTGGTTGGATGAGTATAGTATACCTCCCCCGATAGACGGTTATACTTCTTATCGTACCAACCGTATAATAAACCAAAATGATGGAGTCATTGCTTATATAAAAAATACTTTTTCGTCTAATGCTTTTGAGCCCTCTTTTGATGACGGAAACTTTTTAGTGATTGATATTAGCACAACACTGACCCTAATCTGTACATATAGACCACCAGCAAACCGTAATATCAGCAAATATATTGATTCTGTCCATAAAATCTTGTCCCAAACTAAAAATAATAATATAATTTTAACTGGTGATCTAAATATTGACATTATGCCGAACAATCAGTCTGGAATCTCGACAGAGTATCTTAATATCTTAGCGTCATATGGCCTAAGACAATGTATTTATTTACCCACCCGGAAAAGTACTTCTTTAGATCACTTCATGGTTAAAGGTTTCGAATCTATTAAAACTATTGTCTTTGATGAGTTTACTGATCACTGTCCAATACTGCTGTACATAGATAAATCTAAATTAACAATCAATCGTAGCACTAATCGAGCAAAAACTATTTTTGATCATGACAAAATATTACAAGATATCAAGTCAAAAGATTGGTCCCCAATATACCTCACAAAGGATGTTAACTACGCTACAGAACTACTAATCAATTACTTACAACACATAATAAATATTATTAGGAACCAGAAGCGGGTTTGATTAAAAATAATGATTTATCACTTATTTTAAATAAACACACTTGTCACTGATTTTACATAAGCACATATATCACAAATACATTTACAAAGATATCTGAAACTAGCTGACCAGTATGAAAGTCAATGTTCAACTTACTCAACCGAGATCGACTGGGAGACTGAGCGCGCACGAGAGTCTGAACACGAATGAATGCAAATGGCAGTGCGGCACCATATTTATACACCCAACTGTCACTTCCACCACTACTTTGAAGTCTCGACTGGTTTTTACAACTGGCAACACGCTTCAGATACCGTTACAAATATCATTACTAAACATTTATCCTAATACGGCCTCTCCTGACAAGAGTCCGTCCTCGGGCTCCATCTTCTAGCTCTGAAGATCAGTCTCCAGAACTGACGATGAAGTCGCCAAAATGTCTTCACTCGCCATGACTCTGGATAGTGCAGCAGGCTCTTCAATGCACCTCTGCGTCCCGGACGTGCTTGGTTGCTCGCCGCAGCCACCAGGTGTTTCGTTTTCAGGACACTGTGCGGCGCTAGGAGCATCTGCCTCATCATTTGCATCTGCATACAAAAATCCAAAGCACAAAAACATGTCCAAAAATATGAGAAAACAAACATCCAAAGTAAGTCCTATGTACTAGGATCACGTGACTGAGCGTACTACAGGGCAGCATCTGATAACATGAAACAATACTGCTCTTGAAGTGTATTCGTCGATCAGGATATCATGTCTGGCATAAGGCCGTAAGATAAAACTCTCATTAAACGTTTTCACTCCTTAAGAATTTATAAACTTTTCCATGAAAACTTTAGTTTTACAAAATATGCAGCACCCCAAAATGCCCTTCCGTCATCACCTCCTAGTATCATGACCAGAGAGAAGAAGTGATGGTAACAAACTATTCAACGACACAGCTGTCAAAAGTGACTAAATGCTGAAATCGTTTCATCGAAGCTGTTCGATAACTGCGGTGAAGATAGTTTTTCGAATTGAAATAAGTTATGTTACTTGTGCTACAACTAGCAATAGTCTCCCTTCCTGTTAAAATAAAGAAACACAGGTACATCTTATAGTTCAGCCATTCCTGACCCTTATGACGTCAGGTGGAAAATTACTTTGAGGGTTAGGTACGCGTTTCAAAACTTTCAACTAAAATTTTAACTTTTATTTCAATTTCGAATTTAATTTCCATTCCAAATTCAATGTCCAACTACAATTTGCATTAGGTGTTGTTAAAACACACATCGATCATTAATACGAATGTGTTCATCGCTTAACCGGCGGCATAATGACAAAATTGTTACATAGACGGTTTGCCAATAATTTTGTACTCTGATCAATTTTCTAAATTTGCAAAAACATCGACTTTTTATAAAGACCTAATAGAATCACACAACAAAACAAAAAGACATGACAGAATGAAAACTTCTCACCCGAGCGCACATCGCTAGTAGCGCGTAGTTCAGCAGCGCTCCGCCTCGCCAGGAGCGCGCAGTTCAGCAGCGCACCGCCTCGCCAGGAGCGCGCAGTTCAGCAGCGCACCGCCTCGGCAGGAGCGCGCAGTTCAGCAGCGCACCGCCTCGCCAGGAGCGCGCAGTTCGGCAGCGCACCGCCTCGGCAGGAGCGCGCAGTTCAGCAGCGCACCGCGTCGCCAGGAGCGCGCAGTTCAGCAGCGCACCGCCTCGCGTACAACCTACTGGACCGTAGTCCACACGCACATAGTGCGTCTGCCGGACAGAGTCCGTACACACATGGTGTGTCTGCCGGGACAGAGCCCGTATACGCATAGCGCGTCTGCCGGGTAAAAACCCTACACGTTACACGTGTCTGCCGGACAGAGTCCGTACACACATGGTGTGTCTGCCGGGACAGAGCCCGTATACGCATAGCGCGTCTGCCGGGTAAAAACCCTACACGTTACACGTGTCTGCCGGACAGAGTCCGTACACACATGGTGTGTCTGCCGGGACAGAGCCCGTATACGCAAAGTGCGTCTGCCAGGTAAAAACCCTACACGTATTACGTGTCTGCCGGACAGAGTCCGTACACACATGGTGTGTCTGCCGGGACAGAGCCCGTATACGCAAAGTGCGTCTGCCGGGTAAAAACCCTACACGTAATACGTGTCTGCCGGACAGAGTCCGTACACACATGGTGTGTCTGCCGTGTGATCCACATTTGCGCAGCCAGGAGCGCGACATACAGCACTCGTACATCCTGGAGCGCGTCTTTCCGCACTGCTCCGCTTTGCGAAGACAGGGCATGTACACTGCAATCATAAAAATCACAACAGCAACACACAAATTATGTTAACAAACAGTTAAACTGAATTGTTTCCAATAATATATCGGTCCTATATTGTTAGAACCAAGTTACAAACTAAATGCTCATGTCCAGACATGCTGCAGTCATGCCGAAACATGTTGAAAATAATCAACAACAAAAAGAAACGGGATGCTGTCGGACCCTTGAGGGAAACGCTATACAGCACCACCATAGCTCCCCGTTAGGCAGAACTATGAAGTCGAAACATTCGCGTAGCCTGGAGTGCACCGTTCCGCACGTCTAACGTGTAAAGTGAAGTAACATTTCGACAAAAGCTTATGACTCACGAAAGCAAGCGTGCACTCGAGCTTTCACGAGTAACCCCATAAAAATAATTTTGAACCAATTCATTGTAACAGAAATTTACGAAAGAAAGGTGCATTCCGACTGCCTGAATTCCGGCCTTCAATCATTCACAAAATTTATGCGTCGACTTTAAAACAGCCCACACTCCTAAATACGAGTATCTGTCAGGCCAATGCCTGATATGCGTATGCATCTGCGCAGCCAGCGTTTCCGCACGCCCTGGAGCGCGTACGCGCACTCCCTGAAGCGCGCACCTGCACGGCATGGACCGCGCGTCTCTGCACAGCCTGAAGTACACTGTTCTGTACTGGGCACCCACTGCACAGATCTCATGTTTCTGCAAGCAAAGAAAAACCAACACAGAAACACACCGTTCGGCCTATTCTGACCTTAAATAAAATCTGGCGTTAAACTTTCTGAACAGCCCTCTCATTGCTACAACAAACAAATCCACCTGCGAAGTGGTTTGGGGAGAATCTCCAGTCATACCAAGTGGTAAAACGAGATCCCAGCATTTGAGAACGTTACGGAAAAATAATACAAGGGTTACGAGTAATACGATACCAAATATCCTCCATCATCGCAGAAAAGTCAGGTCCTCCAAAGGATCCCACAGAGGCTCTTCAGTAGTCACGCTTTACGGAGTGTTAAACATTGAGTAAGTTCGCCCTGCAAGGATCATCAGTCCCTGCAATCAAAAATATCACAACGGCATCAAACGGTTCATTTTACCTAGGCCTTTAATCATATCTGGCATCAAACTTTGGTCAAGAATTCAGTAGTCATCTTAGCATGAGAACCTCGAAATTACCGCACGTCTCGCTATTAATCCAAAACTTTACACAGTGCAGTGTTGCGTTTCGAAGCCATGACCAAGGAAGGCCAAAAATCTTTCAGACCGAACACTATACACCTAGATAGTTTTTTTTTTTTTCAACCAAGGCTATGTACAGTCATTGTTTACTACAACAGGTACATAAGTTTAAGGACGGCTCTGTACTTACAATAACCATGAATTGCTCTTTAATCCATGACTGCACATGCCCGGTTAAACATGATCTCAATATTTGTACGAGTTACCAAGAAATAAAAGAAATCACATAAGTTAAACTAAGGTAGGACTTCCCTTTAAGGAATCTTTGTTCTAAGTAGTTCAAACTATTTAGTATCATCCATTAAAATTAAAAGTTTCACCCATTGGTCCATGTACAATAATTTTTTTTAGTTAAACTGCCATTTAACGGAAAATATTTGAACCCCGTAAGTATTCAACTCAAAAGTCAAATATCACTGCCATTATATCTGGTCAGCATTCTCATTGCCACAAACACACATCCACTATGCGAATTACACATGAAAATGGCTATACTTTTCTTTTTACACTATACGGTACTTGAGTTACATCCACAAATTGATTATTACGTCCAAAATCTAGTTACATGACTAGTAAACAAAATCCCCAACATTTTTAGAGTTCACCAGAATAATAAAGCAAAACCATAACCTTCAAATAAGGATTATGGGTCATACGATACCAAACTTCCTTTACAGTCACCGATGAACATTCTCTGTGCTGGAGCAGTTTGCTTCAACCGCCAGTTGCCACCCGCGCAGTCACTTTGCCCAGGACACCAACTGTGACACCATACGCAGCACATCCATCGCAACACTTGCACACCAACAGGAACGTTTGCACACCAACAGGAACGTATGCACACCAACAGGAACGTATGCACGCCAACAGGAACGTTTCAACACCAAAAACAACGCTTGAGCACGAACAGTTCAATCGTGGTACTCGTAAACACTTATTGTTCATTTGAAGTCGTATACACATGACGTCATCACAAACGTATATACGATGGCTATGTTGTACACCACACAACTACTTTTATTTCACATTGCAGTCTAATTCTTATCCCGATATTACTCAGCGCAATTTGTTTTTCTTCACGTAAATTGCGGGTAGTCAAATATCTCGATCGTACCATGTATGGATTCCACATAGCGAACATATGTAGTGAGCACAATCTATTTCTGTGATTACATACCCTGGTATTCTTCCGTGCAATTAATTATTGTTCTCCGCGTTATATACGGGTACTGAAATATCTACGCAGTAGTAGCACATAGCGTAGGTATTTAATGCACACAATCCACTCGTATGGGCATAGATTCCGATCTCACTTCTGATATTAGGAACCAGAAGCGGGTTTGATTAAAAATAATGATTTATCACTTATTTTAAATAAACACACTTGTCACTGATTTTACATAAGCACATATATCACAAATACATTTACAAAGATATCTGAAACTAGCTGACCAGTATGAAAGTCAATGTTCAACTTACTCAACCGAGATCGACTGGGAGACTGAGCGCGCACGAGAGTCTGAACACGAATGAATGCAAATGGCAGTGCGGCACCATATTTATACACCCAACTGTCACTTCCACCACTACTTTGAAGTCTCGACTGGTTTTTACAACTGGCAACACGCTTCAGATACCGTTACAAATATCATTACTAAACATTTATCCTAATAATATTAATAAGACTACTATCACGTTGACCAAGAGATTTATGCCGCTTAAGCCTTGGATGACGCCAGGTGTGATAAGATCACTGAGAAAAAGAGACCTACTACATAAAAAATCAAAAATATCACCTAACGACACGGAACTCCATTCCCAATATAAAAAATACAGAAACATATGTAACGGTCTAGCTAAATCACTAAAACAACAATTTTATAAGCAGAAATTTACAAATGCTAAAGGAAATCTCAAGGAGACGTGGAAATTGATTAAAGAGGTAGGCAACCTCAATCAACAGCGTTCACAAGCCACCGAACTATTTAACATTGAAAATTCGCCTACAGAGTCCTTAAATACAGTCAACAAATTTTTCACATCTGTTGGGAGTGAACTGGCACATTCTACACTTAACAAACTTTGTAAAACTGAGTTGGACCTAGCTAGAAGCTCAACAAAGGATGGCCCACTATCCTCAATGTCACTTTATTTGACTGACAGTGAAGAAATCAGAGTCATTATCCAAAGTCTTAAATCCCAAAGCGCCCCTGGGTGGGACAATCTTGATACATTATTCTTTAAAAAATATTGTCAATACCTTTGTGGACCCATTGCCTACATATGTAACGTTAGTCTAGAAACAGGAACGTTTCCAAAAATTCTGAAACAAGCCATAGTTATTCCTATACACAAGTCTGGGTCTCTATCGTCACCAAATAACTATCGTCCTATTTCCCTTCTATCGTCCCTGACAAAAATATTGGAGAAAGTAGTTGCCAAAAGGTTAATTAACTATCTAGAATATAACAACTTACTGCAGAGTAATCAATTTGGTTTCAGAAAGAAAAAGTCTACAGATGACGCTGTTTTAGTACTAACATCTAAACTTACTTCATACTTGGAAAAATCAGAAAAATGTGTCGGTATATTCCTAGATTTGCAAAAAGCATTCGACACTGTTTCCATACCAGTGCTTCTCACTCGCCTTCACAACATTGGTGTAAGAGGGATCCCACATGCCTGGTTTAGTGACTACTTGAACAATCGAGTTCAAAAAGTACGTGTTGGCCAAATAACTAGTGATTTCGCTACCTGTATATACGGAGTTCCTCAAGGGAGCATCCTAGGACCAATATTATTCTTAGTCTATATAAATGACCTTTGTCAAATGAATATTTCGGATGCAGACTTGTTTATGTTTGCAGACGACACAGTCATCCTCTTTCATGGCTCCAGTTGGGACTCTGTACACAATCTTGCTGAAAAAGGGCTCCGACTAGTTACTAAATGGCTCGAAGACAGTTTACTTACGCTAAATACTGCTAAGACAAAATATTTATGTTTTTATAAAACAGCAGTCACTGAACCTCCCCAAAATTTCTCAATCACAATTCATTCTTTCCCCTGTAATATAAGAATCAATGATGACAAAACGTGTACCTGCACTAAGCTTGAAAGGACCACACAAATCAGATACCTTGGTGTTTATCTTGATAGCAACCTAAATTGGAAGGCTCATATTTCTGTAATATCTAAAAGGATAAGAAGGCTCATAATTGTATTTAGAAAATTAAGAGAAGTGATGGAAAGACCTTTACTCATAGACACATATAACGCCCTTTGTCATTGCCTAATAACCTACTGCATATGCTCATGGGGGGGAGCGGCAAAAACCTACTTAATTGAAATGGAACGAGCCCAAAGAGCATTACTAAAAGTAATTCTTCATCTACCGTATGGACACCCCACTACAGACGTCTACGAGAAAGCTGGAGTCTTAACTGTTAGAAAAACATACATCTTCGAATGTCTTAAACATTTCCATAAATTAGCCCCTCCTAAAGACAAAAACAAAAGAGTTGACCTTTGCAAAGTTCCCTCAGTGCGAAGTGTAGTTGCAAGGCGCCACTTCGTTTTCCAAGGTCCTCGACTTTATAACACTTTAAATAAAAGTACAAATATTCGGGGTCTTAGTATCTTCGAAGCTCGTAAAGAAATACTAAACTGGTTAAAACTGTTCACTTATGAAACCACTGAAAACCTAATCGTCACGTAAATCCTTTTTAATAATCACTACACACACGCCACACACACGCCACACACACACACACACACACACACACACACACACACACACACACACACACACACACTCACACTCACACACACACATGTATAGTATAATATTGTAATGCTTTTATTAGTTTTTATTTTCTCTTTTGCTTTTGTAATACTTTGTTTTTATCTTTCTCTTTAGCACTAGGCACACAACATTGCATATTGTATGGGAAGGAATACAAGTTATTCTTAGTTTAGGAGACAGGGCTAATATGATTTGTAATATATCTTGTGTCTAATAAATTATTATTATTATTATTATTATTATTATTATTATATTGTTGAAGCCTTAGACAATGGTAAAAAATGCATAAGTATTTTTCTTGACCTACGGAAGGCATTCGACACTGTCTCTGTCCCCAAACTAGTCTCTAAATTAGAAAAACTTGGTATCAGATCAAATGAACTTAAGCTTTTTGAGAGTTACCTTCATAATCGCAAGCAGTGCGTTAAGGTTGGTAATCACGTGAGTAGTGAACTTCTGCTGGAACACGGTGTTCCGCAAGGAAGTGTTCTGGGCCCTACACTTTTTACAATTTATGTGAACGATCTATGCAAATTAGACCTGGAAAACGGCAAACTGGTTGCTTTTGCTGATGATACCACCTTGATTTTTACAGCTGACTCTTGGAGAGATGTATTTTATAGAGCACAAAGGGGCTTTGACAAAGTAACACATTGGCTTTTCTGTAATTCTTTATCCCTAAATGTAGATAAAACTAAATTCTTAACCTTAAATATAAGAAAACGTACATTCACAGATCTCAATAACTTTCAAATAGTAGCTCATAACCATATAAACAATAATCAAATGTGTGACTGTCCAAGGTTACATAATGTTAAAAGCATCAAATATTTAGGAATAATTCTAGATGAAAAACTCAACTTTATACCTCATATTGAATTATTAATAGGCAAGATAAGAAAACTTATTTACATTTTCAAAAATTTAAGACATATAGCACAACCAGATGTTCTTAAAACAGTGTATTTCGCATTATGTCAGTCCGTTTTGAATTATTGTATTTCTTCTTGGGGTGGGGCTTCTAAAAGTCATCTCATAAAGTTGGAACGTGCTCAAAGAGCAGTACTAAAAGTGAGCACATTTATGCCTCCAAGACATCCTACCAATGAATTGTATCAATATTGTGAAGTGCTAACAGTCAGACAATTATTCATATTGCAAATTTACCTTAGACAATACAGTGAAATCAAACCGAACACTTTATCTAATACAACACGTACACATAGAATATCAAGAACTCACTCTTGTAAAACAACCTTTAGTGAAAAATTTTATTTCTTTCTCGGAACTTTTATATACAACGAAATTAATAAATACGTAAGCCATGATTCAATAACAGTGTATCAGTGTAAAAAGAAAGTAACAAAATGGTTGCGGAGTCTCAATTACGACGATACGGAAAAACTAATTCATACTGTCAAGTAGTTTATAACACACTCACTCTCATACGTTTGTAGTTTGCACTATTTAATCACCACTATATATGTGAAATCAAGCTCATATCTAAACTGATGTTCAAATGGTTATTATTTTTTGTTGTGTAATTGGAAGGGTGCTGGTACTTATAGCACAGGGTTTCCCTAAAATAAGTACCAGCCGTGTCTTTAGCAATATTAGTGATGTTATTAAATGTTATACTGTTTCTAGCTACAGTTAATTTAATTATAGTACTTAAGATTAAGTGTATTGCAACTCTGTATCCAAAAAATGTGAGAGTAATAAAGTTTATTATTATTATATTTTTGATATTTTTTTTCTCTCTAATTTTATAGAGGTGTCATAGCACGGGCCTAAGCCAAGTGCAAAATGAGTTTAATTAATTGGTAAAGAAAGAAATTTCCTCACAATCCGGCATGTATTTAATATGGCTGCTTTTTGCAGTAGTATATAAATCGATTTTGGGAGGTCAAGGGTCGAAAGGCTTGTGTGCAGTGATTTTGGTATGACGCCTGTTGATGACAATATGATAGGTATAGTTTTTACTGTGGAGGCGTTCCATTGGGTTCTTAATTCTATAGATAGGTCAGTGTACTTAGCAATCTTTTCGGTGTGAGTGGATTGTATGTTGTGTGTGTTGCAGATAGCTATATCTATAAAGTATACAGTTTTGCTATGTTTATGAAATATAGTGATGTCAGGGCGGTTGTAGTGAATGGTTTTGTCGGTGATTATGGTTCTATCCCAGTATAGTCTGTATTCGTTATTTTCTAGTACATTGTTTGGTGAGTACTTATAATATGGTACTTTTTTTTCTATGAACTTGTATTTATGTGCAAGATGTTGATGGATAATGGCAGCTATTTGGTCGTGGCGGTGTTTGTAATCTGTTTGGGCTATGGATTTGCAGGCACCAGTAATGTGTTGTATAGTTTCAGGATTACTATTGCATCGACGGCAGCTATCTGTAGGTAGGTTTGGTAGACGGATAATGTGTTTTTGGTAGTTTCTTGTTTCTATGGTCTGGTCTTGAATAGCTAGCATAAAGCCTTCGGTTTCAGGGAACAGCTCGCCTCGTTGCAACCACGCGTTCGACGCTATTCTGTCGACATGCGGCTGCTGGAGGTCATGCCAGTGTCTCCCGTGAAGGCTTTTCTGTTTCCACTCACCTATTTTCTCTTTAGAGTCTTTAGTCTTTTCATTTCTTTGCGGGTTGGGATCATGTAAATTTAAGGGCGTAATACGTTTATCTGTTAGTGCGATCAACTTGTGTAAAGTTGATTGCGCTGCAAGGGAGTGAAAGTATTTTCTGAGCGTAGTAATTTGCCTATTATGGAGATTGGTTATGTCAGTTATTCCTCTGCCCCCTTCGTTTCTAGCCAGTGTCAGTCTTTGAACACAAGATCTAGGATGGTGTTTTCTGTGGGCTGTCATTTTCGTGTTTATTATAGTTTGAAGTTTGTGTAGCTCTGTTTGTGTCCAGCGTATAGTGCCAAATGAGTAGGTTAGAATTGGGACGGCGAAGGTGTTTATAGCTTTGACTAAGTTGCGCGAATTAAGTTTGGAACGGAAGATGCTATTGAGTCTATGTTTATATTTTCTGGTTATCTCTGCTTTAGTTTTCTTATGATCTATTTGGAGTGCTTGTTCAATGCCTAAATATTTGTACAGTTCGTCCTCCCTTAGTGCTTCTATACGGCTTCCCGATGATAAAGAAAAAATGTTTTGTCGCACCGTACCTTTCTCTATTGAGAATGTTTTGCATTTGTTTATGCCAAACTCCATACCTATATCTTCTGAAAATTTCTGTGTTTTGTCTGCGAGTAAGTGGAGGTGATCTTTTGAATGACTGTACAGTTTGATGTCATCCATATACATTAAGTGTGTTAATGTCGTTTGGTCGGAATTAGTTTTAATTGGCAGTCCACTAGCTTGGGAATCGTTTAGTATCTTAGAGAGCGGGTTAAGAGCTAAACAGAACCAAAGAGGGCTGAGGGCATCTCCTTGGAATATACCTCGACGGATATTAATAGTTTCTGATTCAGAGCTGTTGTTGTCTACTAATTTTAATTTGGTTTTCCAGTTAGGCATAATATTTTGTAAAAAACTAACTATCGTAGGGTTAATTTTGTAGTTTTTTAAGACATATAACAACCAAGAATGAGGGACTGAGTCGAAGGCTTTCTTATAATCTACATACATTGTGTAAATATCACTTTTGTTATTGAAAGCGTGTCTCGTTGCAACTGTGTCGATTATAAGTTGTTCTTTGCAGCCCTGGGAGTTTTTGCGGCAGCCTTTCTGCTCTTCCGATAGTATATTGTGCTTTGTGATATGTTCGTGTATTAGTTCTGCTATGCATGAGGTTAGAATTTTATATAAGGTCTGTAAGCAAGTGATTGGTCTATATTTGGCTGGATTTTGTGTATCATTATCTTTCGGTATCATGTAAGTTACTCCTTCAGTTATAAACTTAGGCATTGAGGTAGGGGTTTTTATAAAATCGTTAATATGGTGGTAAATAATGGGTTGTACATTGGTAAATTTCTTGTACCAGTAGTTATGAATGTTATCAGATCCCGGGGCCTTCCAGTTGTGAGCTTTGTTTAGGACTTTTACGAATGTGGAGAGTGGTATACACTGAAAGTTCATTTCTGAGATGTAATCAGTGTTTAGCGCCTCGTCATTAATCCAAGGCGCTGAATGGTTGTGCTGTATTGGATTTGACCAGATAGCAGACCAAAATTGTTGTAGGTCTTTGGGATGGGGAAATGTTTGATTATTCATGTGGTTCTGTGTATTTTGTGTGTCTGTGTTTAATTTCCTGTAAAATTGTTTCTCATTGTTTGTAAATTGATTATTTTGAGTTTTCCTTAATGTACACGAAACGTATCTATTGAGTCTATTGCTTGCTGCGTTTAATTTTTGCTTCAGGGTGTCTAAGAATTGTTGACTTGTTAAATTAGGTTCCTCGTGTCGGGAGTGTATTTTATATTTATTTTGAATAAATTCAATATGGTTTATTATTCTTGGACTTCTATTTCCGTTTATGTACTGTGTCATTCTTCCTATATATTTTCTAAGGGTTCCTATTTTGTTTTCAAGTCTTCTTTGCCAGTGTGGTTTATGGTTTTGGGTATGACGTATAATATTATTAGTTTCATAGATTTTAGCACCATTACATATCGCCGATGTGTAAGCTGCAGTGTAGATGATTGTTTGGACGGTAGCAAAGTCTTGGTCAGGCTGTAGGTGTTTTGGTAGAATTTTTTGGTCAATAAATTGGACTATTTGGGAGAGTTTTCGAGATGTCTTTTGTTTCGGGATGTATGGTCTTTTGGTTGGGTTGCTTAATTTGAACTTTTCCAAAGCCCTTTGGAATTTTTCTTCTATTTGTGTTTCATCGTAATTGTGTAAATGATTAACAGTGTGATTATATATGGTTTGGGTGGTTGTATTGTCGGTAGTTTCAGAATTATTTGCGTTATAAGGTGGTGTCGCCATTCGTGGTGGGTGTATGTGTTCAGCGGGTGGTAAAGAGGATACGTACTGATTAAAATTATTAATATTTGAAGAGCTAGGGAGTTGTATATTAGATCTACGTATTTGGTTTTCTACCTCGTCCCTCATTTCCTGGAGTCTGCGGTCGTCAATAAATTTATTTTTTATGATTGACCTTCTTTGATCAGCAACTCTTTGCTCAGAAAGGTGATTTAAATTTGGGCATTTATCAATAAACATCGCATGCAGTTTTGGTCTATAGGCGGTCATATTTTTCTCGTTTTCAGTAACTTCATAATAACATTTAATTAGTGTTTCGTTTAAATAATTGGTCCAAGTCATTCTCGATAGAGGTTTTTGTGTATTTAATGTCTGTGAGCTTGATGTTTGCGTATGTGTTGCGGTCGAGGGTAACTGCTGGAGGTAAGTTCTTACTTCTCTTTCTATGTCTGCTTGGGTATCTGTTGGAATTAATGTATTTCTGACTATAGCCCTACATTGGTTTCCTAATATTTGTTTTGTTACTTGTATATGGGGAAATTTATCTACAAATGTTTTGTAAAGTTCTTGCAGGTATCCTCTTTTTTGTGTTCCTAGTTTAGTTATTATAAGGTAGTTGCGCCAGAGGTACATATTCATGTCTAATGTCCACTTTGTTCTCGCGCGTTTATTACCAGTAGTGGGCACAGGTATTTCGGCGTTAGCCTCCTGCACAACATCCACTGGCGTGTATAACGACATACTTGACGAGGATGCAGATTTCTCAAACCATTGTGGTGATGAGTTTGGTGTCTGAAATAAGCTTTCTGTCGAAGACACAGACGGTGTCCTAGAAGTTAAATGTTGTGCGGCTGTAGTACAGTTAGTAGAGGTCGTCTTGGTTGACCATTTTTCGGCTGTAGTAATTTTTTCGGCGGGAGCCCGCCTGTTCAACTCCGCGCCGCCGATGGTTCGCATGCTGTGGCACCCAGCACCGGCTCCAGGTGCGCCCCGGCGATCGCCCCCGGGAAGCGACTCTAAACGTTTACGCATTGCTCGTGTCTCCATGGTAAATGGGTTGCCAGAGCCATGTTAGCCGTATCAGTAAATATTAATTACGTGTCCGCCCCCCACGAGAGTCAGGTGTTCGACTTCGGACGTATGGTTGGGCTTTAGGGGGCTTATTATTATTATTATTATCGCACTATGGAATCGCTATTTTATCAAAAACAAAAAATGTATATGCATTTTCTTCGTAAAGTCAACAGATCTCCATCTACATACACCTGTTCATCATTTCTTGCCGTTCTATTCCCACAAAGAACAAAGCGCATCAACGTCCCTGTCTGGTCAATGCAACAGGGTATTTATTGTTGCCAAAGGTTTTCGTATTCGATACAGTCACTCGTGTACCGATAACGTCCGCTGTTTACTTTTACAATGATTTAACAGTTTTAACATTGGAAATTTTGAAATAAAAACGTTTTGTTGCTGGGATTTAGTATAAAATATAATTATGGTATTTATTTGATCGCTCAAAATGTGTTTCTTCATATTATGAATGTAATTGCGGTTGTAAAAGCTATTTGTTATGGTGTTACAATAATAATTAACTTATGTATGGAAATAGTACTTTCCATACCCACCAAATGCTCGAAGTCTCATAAAATATGTCTATTACACTACGCCAGTTTTTCCTGCCTAAATATTTCAAGCAAAAAGTTAGACTTGCACCTACGCTTCTCCGAGCATAATCGCATCCTATAATATGATGTGGAAAGAAGGCAATTAAAAATAATATAATGTCGAACCCAAGACCTCGCTCACTGTACCCACAACGGCCATAAACACAAGTGCATTATATTAAAGCAAACGGAATACATTAAAAATTAAGTTTAATTAAAAACGTTTCTAATCCTATTCAAATATAACATGTCTATTCCCAATCAGTCGCTAATGAGTTATTCCCGCATTATCTTTGGGCAGCTGGCTTGGACAACTGTTCACACAATCAGCTGCGGGGTCAACGGCCACTTCAATTATTACTTCAATAATGTTTGTATTCGTTTTAATTTTTTAAATATATAAAATCGACTACTTATAAAAGTCAATTGGGTTTGTGTGTCTAGCATTTCAATCATCTAGAATTCCAACTAATTTGATTTAAGTCTTTAGTATTTGGATTTGTCAGAATGGACAATATTACATCGTCTATTTCTGCAGTAAAGAATCAATGTGCAGGAACTATTGCGTTCCAGAGTGGACAAGAGATAACAACTAGTTCAAAATGAAGAGTGCAGTGAAAAATGTAGTCAGAGAAATGTTGATGCTGTCTACCATTTAGCATAGTCTGTACATATAAGTGATAACTTGCTAGTTTCAAGCATTTGTATGTTATGCAAAACCTAAAACCTACGATCGATAAATTTTGTTGGACCTGAAAATCCTCTTGGATCCCTGTCGCTCATGACTTGCTCATGACAAGTAGACAGGGTATATCAGATTTTTACCGACTAAAAACCCCATGTTGGTCTCCAACAGCACTTTAGAAGGACTCTGGGACCTCGAACCGAACACGTCGAAGTCCTTCCAGTATTATAGCATTTAAGCACAACTCGGGGCGACACTAATGGCCCCCCGGCAAAGCTCTTTGTAATGACAAAGACAGCCCGAGACGATCAATATTGTTATCTCAGCGCCTTCGTCTCCTTCTCCGAGTGGGATCAATCCTTTCTCGATCCCGCTCTGCAGCCTCCTTCTTTACCATTACAGTTTCACAGAACGAGGCTACAGCATTCCATTTTCTCTCCCCATCTAGCATCGCTCGTACGACTGCCGGCAAGGAGAGATCCGCTCCGATTATATCAACCAGGGTGTGTCGCTCTTCTTCCCATGCATGACATTCCGACAGCGTGTGTATTGCGGAATCTTGGCCATTGCAGTGATGGCAATTCGCCGTCGCCTCACGCCCTATTTTATTCAGATAATCACTAAAGCATCCATGCCCAGTAATTATCTGAGTAAGCCTATAGGTCAATCGCAAGTTTTTGCGCTTCATCCATGCTTCATTAAAAGTCACCTAGAGCGATTTACATTGGAAATGAATAATCTTTTTAATTACACCATCTTTAAAAGTATTAGACACCGCTTGTCCTAACGCTGACCCTTACAAAATGCGCAAAGACAGAACATTGAATATAATGCGCCTTCCCGCCAACTCACCTTTGTGCCGGAACAGCGGTTGAATAGACATGCGAATGTGACACATGGCTGGGTTAGCTGACCAACATAAAAAAAAACAAACATGCATGAAGCCTTTATCCTCGGAGGCGTAGGCAGAGGTGCAACTTGTATGATCTGGGCCATGATGTGATGGGGGCGAGTCTAAAACCCTATCGGGCACAAATTTAAACCTCTGGGTGATACTGAGCAGAAAATCCCAATATCACTTTTTCCGACCTGGGATTGGAACCCGCGACCTCGGAGCTGTGGTTGTACCGCACTGGCAATTCAGGTACGCCACCGAGACAGACGATCGCAAGAAAAATAATGATAAAGATTTTCTATGGCGGTTGCTAGATGAACTGACCATTAAAAAATTATAATTTTAACTTTTCATAGCGACAAACTATTAAGCAGTCACATGGTCTGGGATGGAAGAATGACATAGTGGCTTGTTCTGTTGAGTGGCGTTC
This sequence comes from Lapara coniferarum, assembly GCA_949316025.1. Taxonomy (NCBI): domain Eukaryota; kingdom Metazoa; phylum Arthropoda; class Insecta; order Lepidoptera; family Sphingidae; genus Lapara; species Lapara coniferarum. The sequence continues at coordinate 3,583,617 of OX438922.1, forward strand.
CGATAAATTGTTTTAGATGCAATAAAACATGCTAACACAATGCAAACGACTCGTGAGGGATGCTATAGTTCTCTTTTAACGATACCTTTTCTATTTCACTTATACTCAGTCCTGAATAGTATTAAACTTATTCTTCAAATTCTTCTCAAAAATCAACTACCAAAAACAAGAATCCAATATTCAATAATCATGGGAAATAGTTCCCATTCAAAGCCTGAACAAAAACAGAAAAGCTTTTACGAAACTAGGCCGTTGGCAGCACAGTGCAGCCGTGTGTACCACTGTCAACTGTTGATGTTATCGCGCACATGCCCGCGGCATCTTTCTGAATGCTAACCATCCGTTCAGCGCTGCAAAGGCCGTATCAACGACATCTGCGCAACTGCCTGCAGGTATTTTTCTGTGCGATTTAGATTAAAGTCTAGCCGTTTAGTGTTAACAAAGGGTTGTTAGCTAGTTATTTTTGTTCGATTTGGCTTGATAGTTTGAAGTTTGAGGTGTTAAGTTCGTTCGATCTTTTGGTTTATTGTATTTTTAGGATTCCGTACCTCGTAAGGAAAAAATGGAATTTTATAGGATCACTTTGTTGTCCCACCCCACCGTCCTTCCGTATGACAAGACCCTTTTTCTCAGGAACGCGTGGAGGTATTAATCTGAAATTTATATCAAATACTCAAGTCTACTGTCCCTTGGAGCGTGAAAACATCAAACATCTAAGCCAACGCAATCAAAATATACAGCCGTTTATGCCGCAAATTTTCGAAACTATCAAGGGAATCAAAACCTAAAGGGTACTTACCGTGAACTCAGAATATTGAAATTTGGCACGAAGCAACGTCTTATAGCACAGATAAAGGAAAAATTGCGGAAACCGTAAATTTTTAGCTACATCATATAATAAAAATATTTTACGGAACACTCGGTGCGCGAGTCCGACTCACAGTTGGCCGGTTTTTGTTGTACACAAACTAGATTAGTTGTTTAAGTACTTACGTGTTTGGTAGTAAATTGGTTACCACTTGTGCAACACACTTATTTAAGCATTTTACAGAATTTGATGTAATTTTTTGACCAGCCGCATGCATTTCACTAAAACCTTCTGGGGGATCTAATTCTCCAATGATGTTTTTTGAAGAATTTCTACAAACTTTTGTTCGTAGGGATTGAATCTAGAACCCCTCAAACCTCAGCTTGTTGATACCTTGCTACTATACGAGATAATAATAAATAGCTTCATAAACTATTCAAACGAAAAGCGCAGCCGAAAAACTAGTTTAAAAATGAATCTAATAAATTTTAAAATTTTGCACTGCGGCCGCGTTGTGGTTGTTGTTGTATTATTTCTTTGAATAAGTAATTGTAATAGTTAATTAAGCATGGAAAATATATGTGATCTCTAGTTTCAAAAGTTCAAACACCATTTACATTATAAACATTATATATAGATAATAAAAATACATAATTATATATTATTGAACGGGACTTAAAATACAAACTTATAAGTTGAATCAAATGCGTGTGTTAAATTTAGAAAGAAAGCATTTGCCCTGATTTATGATAACGTGTAACTTTGTACAGGGTTAATTAATTATGTCGACCTAGAAATATCATATTCTTCTACCTATTTTAACAATGTTTTGTGATTTTCCGTTTCTATTTTGTATTAAATCAATTAAAATAATAAAAATAAATATTTTTGTACAACAGAACCTAAATAATGGTTATAGAAACGTTTATCAATACTCATAGGGTCTGTTCACTAAAGTAGAGGGACCAAGAAATATTATCCAAGAGTATTATCCAAAACAATCCTTCCTCTGCTATGATGGACAGGCGCCCTTATCGAATCGGTGATATGGTTTGTGCACACCTCATTGAATAGAAGACATATGGGATAGAGTATAAATCATTATAAAGCAAAGTCTGTATTCGCTTAGTATGAAGATACTGGATGAATTTTGAAACGGTTATCCACAAATTAGAGAATTTCTTGAGCAATGTCACTATGTGCATGACATGTCCTGTTTAATTTAAGGTTTTTAGAATTTTGACAAGTTTAAGGCATACAATTTCGCGCGATGAAAGACCGTCCTACGTTCGTCACGCATAAAATTATTCTTATAACGCAAAGGAAATTTATCGGCTACAATTGGTCATAAAGTTCTACAAGCTCGAACACAGTGATGCTTGGTTGAAAAGACATTGCGGTGATACCTAACCAAATGCATCAAATATAGCTCCAGTTTATTATGTAAGTTACAATTTCATTAAGACTAGGCACCAGTAGATGAACATAGACATAAATGATTCACATACCAAACTATTGTTTTCCTCTGTGACAGGAAGTCGTTTTAATGGAGAGAAGATTTGTTAGTCTGTGGTCGATCTTCCGTTGAGTCATTATACCAGTATAATTTGTGTTAGTAGCTTTAGTGTCGAGTTAATATTGTGACGTCTTACCACCACCACCAAACCATCCCTGTATTATATACTGCCCACTGCTGAGCACGGGCCTCCTCTACAACTGAGAGGGTTTTAGGCCTTTGTCTACCACGCTGGCCTAGTGCGGGTTGGCAGACTTCACATACCTTCGAAATTCAGAGAACTTCTCAGGTATGCAGGTTTTCTCACGATGTTTTCCTTCAAAGTTAAAGCAAGCGATAATTCACGAATCCACACATAATTTTTTAGAAAAGTCAAGGGTACGTGGCCTTGGGTTTTGAACCTTCATATCGGCAGTCCATTCCACTCCATAGGCTATCGCCCCAACGTGACGTCTTAAATGACGTCAATCCTACAAATATATGATGCGAAGATGATTGCGAATAGCATAAAATACTGTACAAATTGGATCTGAATTAAAATAATTCTGAAATTTTTATCCCGAATAAGTGTTACGCGTGGCATGTTTCTAGGGATGGGCTTTCACTTTCGCTTGAGACATGAGCCCGCATTTTCAGGGTCTAGAATATTCCTCACCTACATTTGGTACTTTGCGACCCAAAATATGAGATTCTAGAAGCCCACAAATTCCCATTATAAGACCATTCGAAATCATGATTTGATATGACCAAATTTCTAATCAAAATAAATAAAGGTTTTTTGTGTTATTACAAACGCTTAATCTACTTCACCCAGATGCATTTCCAAACAGGATCCTACAGTCCCAGAGTCTATTCCAGAACAAAAACCAGTACAATAGTTAACTCTTTTTACACAACGCTTAATGGCCAGGGGCAAACACTTTCTATTGTGCGTCTCCGTGCGGTCAGCTCTCCGTGGGATTACTGCTCAGCAAATACTTTCAGAGGACATAAAACGTGTTTACAAGCTGCAGAACTGAGTAATTGTTACTGTGTTATTTAATTGTATAATGTACTACTAGTTAGTCTGTATAATATTGAAAAATAAAACAAAGAACTTTCTTTTCAAATATGTTAAGTTATCAATAAAGATATTTTAAAATGGAAAGATGGGTAGTTTCTTTTTTCTTTCCTGAACATAGTATGGGTAGACTAGGTATAACATAATCTGGTGTAAGACTATGTAGTTATTAAAATTTCGCATGGTCAATATCTCGGAACCTATTGAGGGGGCTCAGACACTTTTTTTGGCTAAATTAGGGGTGCGTCAGGCATGATGTCAGAGCCCACAAGCTATTTTAACAAGCCTCACATGTTTAGCGAAAAAGCGATCAACGTGATTTTGTTGATTAGTTATCAACTATTTTGTGCTGGGAAAAAGTTTATGGATAGACGGTGCAATAGTTTACAAAAGACTGTTGATTATGTTAAGTTTACATGATTATTATAGTATTTATTTTAGTTATTAATTCGGTCGTAAAAAATATATGCATCTCATCTGACGTGTGTTTGTTTAAAATATTCCCTGTTGGGTAAGAGTACGGGATTAAAAGTACGCACGCTGTTATAACCTCATTACAATGAAAAGTAACATTAAAAGTTCTTAACATTACAGTGACCATTAAATTACAAAAATAAATAAATTTTATTATAAGTACAGTCTAATTAATTATGTTTTTGGTGCCTACAATAGGAGTACATTTAATGATTATTTTTACTGTATTTGTACCAAGAATAAAGGAAGTTTAAAAACATATTCCATATGATTCCATATGTACTTATACGATTTGTAATTATATACTGTAGTTTACCAGCGTGCGAAGCTTACGCAGTATGCGAACTATTAACCGCACCTCTGCGTAGTTTTACCTACATGATGGGTCAAGAGTACGAATTTCTCGCGCTGCACTTAAACATGTATTGCAAAAAAAACGATGAAGCAATGTACAAAAACTCATAAAATAAAGAAAGTAGAATAAATTTACTTAAAATAAAGTGTTAAAACGTATATAAGGACCTTATATTTTTGAGTGTGTAGACGATAGAAAAAAAGTGCGTACTTTTGAGCTGAATGACCCTAACCGTTTTAAAAATACCTTAATTCAGTCATCTGAGACACTAGATATGTTTAGTTTAAATACGTGGGTTAGCAACATAAATACATCTAATTTTATCATGTACAACATTGAAAATTTTGATAAACCTAAGTACAACCACAATCGAAACAAACTACTTTTTTTATGCAGTAAATATCTACATAGAAAATATTCAGGCTTTTATAAACTCTATACAAACGGATCAAAAGACGGCCTATTTATAGGAGCAACATTTTTAGATACTCGTGCTAAACAAAACGTCAAATTTAAAATAACTGGAGATATTTCTATTATGCATACAGAACTAATCGCTATTTCAGAAGCACTTTCATACATCAAATCAATACATTTGAAAAATTTCGTTATCTTCATCGACTCTAAGAGTGCCTTACATCATCTTGAACGATGTACATCTTCGTTTAGGGGGATTCCACTGGCTTATGATATTTTAAATACCATAATGGGGCTTGAGCATGAAGGCAAAAATATTAAATTGCAATGGATACCTTCTCATATTGGCTTAATTGGTAACGAAATAGTGGATAGCTTAGCAAAAACCGCTGCTTCAGATGGAGACAGTTACTATTGCTTACCACATTTCACAAAAGTTCTGGGTGAGTTAAAAGCATTTTGTTCTGATCATTGGTCTGAATATTTTGATGAACGATCGTTAAGCAAAGGCATCTGGTATAAAATAATTCAATCAAATTTATTGCGTACTCCTTGGTTCGAAAAGAGCAGTATGGGAAGGTATGACATTGTAACGAGTTTCAGACTTCGTTCCGGACATATTCCATTGAATAAGTTTTATTTATGATGAGGAAATCCAGTTCACTGAATTGTGCTGAATGTGGAGTAGTAGAAGACGTCCACCATATACTCATGGAATGTGTTCGGAATGAGTATTAAAGGTCTTGAATACGAACCGAAACAAACTGTATTAAAGAGGATGTTGGGTGGTGTAACAGCGTTTTGACTTTCCCTCTTTCGAAGGAGGCAAAATTGCTTTACACTTTGGCACAACGTGGTTTGAGAAACCATGCGGAGAATTAGCAACTATCATTGTATGAGCAATTATAAAATATGATTGTATTATAGGGGTGACATGGTCAAATTTGAACAAACCCCTTAAAAATAAAGAGAAAAAATAAATAGTATGGGTAGCTTACTTGCATACATAAATCATTTAGTTTTTAAGACATACCAATTGCCTAATGAAAAACAACCGCATGAAAATCGGTCCATTTGTTTGGGAGGTACAATGCCACAAACAGACATACACATACACACCCTAAACTTATAATACTTCTCTTTTTATATCGGGGGTAGAAAAAATGCTAAACAATTCTAATTTAGAGAACATCGTATGAATAAAATTATTTCCCACGTAAAGTGTTAGATAGATGTAATATATAATTTTATTGCTACGAGTAGATTAATATAAATGGTAGGGTTATTACTGCGCAATTAGCAACTGATACGTAACGGTCGAGAGGTACTGGACCCTTGAAACATGAAGCGGTTTAGACTGGTCTGGGATGCTAATGTTTACAAATGGATTGATTGGTACTGAATTTTCATGTGAAGTTTTGGAGCTCTGGATGGTTTTACTAGTAAATCGTAACTTGGCATAAATATAGTCGCCAAAAAAAATTGAATTACCGAGTGTAGTTAATTACATTGGTTTTAAATTACCAAGCGTAAAACTATATATTCATATCGAATCAACGAATATAATATTAATTGTACTTCGTCTCTTTCAAAGGTGCGAAAATTGGATAATTAAATATTTTTTTAACCCGGAAAAATATATAGCAAGTCTTTTATTGCAGAAAAACTTTTTCACGCGTTAGTACCTATTATATTACCGTTACGTTCGTCTAAACAGCTTGTTATAAAGGATCTTGTATACTCGTGTATGCAGGCTTCAGTTGTTGTTGTAAATAGTTCTAAACTTTGCACACGAAGGCGTCTTCGGTCAGTAAGTATTAATTTAAAATAAAATGTAGCTTTTTACATCGAGCCAAACTTGTCTTAATTCAATTTTATTTATCCCATGGGAAGATTTCAAATTCTATTATAATAATACATGCTAAAATAAAGTATAATATAATAAATATATTTTTGAAGACTGCATAGGATTTGACAAAATATATTCAAAAATCCAAACCCGAAACAAAATAACCAAATAAACAATTGTACTGTTATAATAGCCTCCGTGGTGCAGGGGACTGTCATCTAGCTTTGAAACTAGACGTCTTTCATTTTATCTCAACCTGCGACAATTGTCCAGACCAACACTATATTTTGTTCCTGGACCGAAACTCCTCAATACCTTTGACTTCTTCTAGGATAGGTGAGAACTACCCTAATTTGGCATACCTCTTCGGTTTGTCTCTTATCTTTTAGAGGTCATCTAGGCAAAAATTTATAAAGCAATAACGATCAATTAGGTTGTATTAATGGAGTAACGAGCAATGCATCGTCCAATGCCGGCGTATGCTAATGTATTTGTTGCGTGACGGAACCCCTTACGACGAGACGGCAATGAGCCTTATGCGAGCTGAGGGCTGCTACATTGGCTGAATAATGAAATAATTTAATTTTTTTGAGCAATGACCAGCCCTATGAATTGTCTTCTGGAATGAGGCAAAACAAATACACGAACTTCCGTGTCGTCTGATTATGATGATTTTGATTGGTTGAGAAATCAATATGGGTCACGTATCAGTCTCGAACGATACGGACGTTCGTGTCGTGTTTTATGTCACATTCTAAGGTGCCAGTGTTGTTTGGACTTGAAAAACTTCGAGACTTGAGTTGCGAGCTGTCTGTCGACTGATTTTTTTTTATGATATTATACATTTTAGTGGCCAGCATTACATTATATTTTAAAAAATAAGAAGAAAGGCCTTGATTTGTAGGACTTTTTTTGTTTTTATAATATTTACTTTGTAAGTTAGCAATTCATCATCATCATTATCCACAACCTGTAGATTCCCACCTCTGGGTATAGGTCTCTCTCATATCATTCCACCTTTCCTGGTCTCGAGCCAATCGTATCCAGTTAACAATGAATGGTCAGTATTGTTTAAAAAAAAAACAAAGTGTCTATGCCCTTAATAACCGCCGCGTCATATTTGTTATCATGGTACTTGTTTAGGGTTATAAGGACTGAAGGATAGCGTGAAAGTAAATAAATAGGATAATAATATGAATCATATATAACATAACCTTTCTATAATGTCATGTGTTTTACTGTGCCAGTAAACAATTTTATTATTATTATTATTATTATATTGAGACAATAAAAACTTAGAAATGAACAAATAATTGCCACTTTTAAGATAATAATAAGCTCCTAATACCAAAATGATTTTTTTGAAAGATGGCAGCCCTGCAATGGCAATAAATCAGATGGGTGATTATGTAAAATGTCCAATGAACGAGCTCACCAACTGCTTACGTGGAAAATGAAATATTAAATGCTACACCGAAGGATTTGTGTGCTTTTTCAATGTATTAATTACCTCACAATCATTATAGGGGAAAATTAAGATTCTCTATTTAGAAAAGAGTGTATATTATTCTTGGTAACGGGGTGACCTACGTAAGCTTCGTTTCAACTTAAAAAAAATATTTTGTGGATCTCACTATTCTGTTCTTAAACTAAAAATACGTGAGAATCTAGGTACGTGGGTCAGTTAGTCAGATACAAAAATTTTGACTGCATTTACTGTTATGTTCGACCTTTATTTACGTAAATTACGCAATTTACGTATATCAGCCGGAAATACACGAGTAAACTTATGTTATTAAGATTTAAGACATTCATTTATAGCAAAAAAACATTTGTATGAAAGCGACCTCATAGCATGCGACGGATCAATCTTTCGTATAATAATTCTATTTATGTCCTAACTTTAGCTTAAACCCACATGTTTGTTTTATAAATATAATAGGAATACAAAGCAAAGGCAAAAATGGCCACAAATAAATAACAATGTGTGGGCCGAGTGAAATGAAATTGATTTGGAGTCGAAACTAAGCAGGAAGCACCGTTCACTACACCATATCGTCGTCGTCTTATTACTTATAGATGCGGAATTATCTTACTTTCTAATTCTTACTATAATACGTTAAACGCGAACGTTTGTGAAAATGTGTGGACGTTTGTTAAAAGTAAACGCAGAAACCGCTGAATGGATTTGGATGAAATTTGGCATACGGCCAGAATATGTCCTGGATAACCATATAAGATACTTTTTATCCTTTTTAATGAGCTCCGGTGATAAATATTTAATCACTTTATTAGATTTTAAAATAGGTGGCGCTGGCGTTGCACACATTTTTGTAGCGCGAAAGACATGTTGCGCGGGCGAAACCGCGCTCAATACCTACCTAGTAACCAATTATTATGACAACTATTTATTGGTTCACTTGAACTAAATCAGCGTGGTAGACTAAGGTCTAACCCCTCTTAGTAGTACAAGAGGCCCGTGCCCAGCAGATATTTCTATAATACAGGGCTGGTACTTTGTGCTTTAGCCCGATGTCTAATTGGTTGCCTGTCTATCAAGACAGAGAAACATTATAACACTAGTTACACTAGGTCACTAGTAACATTACTTAGTGTAGTGTTTCTTGGCATGAAGTTGAGAGCGTCTGCTCGATCCCTAACTTAACACAAAACCTTATACAGTTTTATTTTTAACTAGCTGTTACCTGCGGCTCCGCCCGCGTTAAAAAGTTTTTCCAGGGAAAAGTTCCGCTTTATACTTTTCCGGAATAAAACGTAGCCTAAGTTACTCCTTATTACATCAGCTACCTTCCAATAAAAGTCCCGTCAAATCGGTCCAGCCATTTCAGAGATTAGCCAGAACAGACAGACAAAAATTGAAAAAAAATATATTTTGGTGTATGTAACGTATATATATTCATTGGATAAAGATTAATATTATGACGTTGATACAACTCTTAACAAATAATGCATTAATTTCGACCAAATTGGATTACCATAAAAACGGTTCTAGTGAGTTAATATTAAAAGATAGACATATACTGTCGCGGACTTTTTTTAGATCATTTCAAGGGGAATAATTCTTTCATACATATATTTTCGGTATCTTGAACCGTTTTCGCAGCGCACGCAATGGAAGCCCTCAAGGATGAAGAATTTTCCCCGTTTTTTTCACATTTTCCTTTATTTCTTCGCTCTTAATAGTTGCAACGTGATGTTATATAGCCTAAAGCCTTCCTCGATAAATGATCTATTCAACGCAAAAAGAATTTTTCAATTCGAACCAGTAGTTCCTGAGATTAGCGCGTTCAAACAAACAAACACACTCTTCAGCTTTATAATATTAGTATAGATGTAATAAATAATTAGGATCATAAATTCAGTACAACTGAATAAACAACTATTTTATCTTACATTTTTTTCTTTCTTACTTCATATTATACAAAGTCCTTATATTCAATTTTCCTTATCCAATCTCTATGTAAAAGAGACAGCGAATTGTTCTAAATCGAGCGAAACATGAAACCCTGATTTCGTAGAATTGTTATAAAAAGTACATCAAACAACAAAATTAGAACTGTCTTCATTTTATCACTGTCTCTGGGTTTTCTTTTGTGAGGATTCTTGCTGAATTACAAAATAGCTTTTTCGTAGAAAATTGCTAGGGCTTTGATGTTTACTTATTAAAAAATTATAAGTACGAGACTTAACTTTTTCTTGCAATAAAGCGGCTTTGTTCTCTGTACTATTAGGGCTGCCACGCAAAAGGATCTTTGAAGCTACCTTACTGACAATGTACGGCTTTTTACATTTAGGATTATTAATTTAAATTGTAATAACTGACTGTACGAAATTATAAATAACTAGCTTTTGCCCGCGGCTCCGCCCGCTTTAAAAAGTTTTTCCGGGATAAAAGTCCCGCTTTATATTTTCCCGGGATAAAAAGTAGCCTATGTGTTAGTCCAGGACATGATCTACCCGTGTGCCAAATTTCATCGAAATCCGTTCAGTAGTTTTTGCGTGAAAGAGGAACAAACATCCTTACATCCAAACATCTAAACATCCAAACATCCATACATTCTTACAAACTTTCGCCTTTATAATATTAGTAGGATAAATTAGTTATAATTTCGTACATATAAATGAAATGGAATTTCAAATTCGTGCCATTTGCGCTTCACTGCAGTTATAATTTGATGTCACGTATACTAGTGTAAATAATCTATCTGTATTCAAATTTTATATTATGATTTTTTATACATGTCATGACCATGTAGTGCCTGGTTAATGATTTTATATTTTTATAGAATCCTGAAAAAGAAACAGACTTTCTTTCCGCTTTCGACTGTTTCTTTTTCAGGATTCTATAAAAATATAAAATCATTATCTGTATTCACATTAATTTTATGAAAAAGATCAATTGAATTGTATGTTATATGCATATTAAATTAAGATTTATTTTTCATGTAGGCTAAACTAGCGGTCTGTCTGATAGTAAGCCGCTATCTTGTCGAAGCTGTTACCGATGTTTTAGTCAATATCAGGGACCAGACACGCCAACCGTAAAATGTATGACAGCCCTACAAGCACGCAGACACAATCCCTTTGTAAAAGGTTTATAGCGAAAATCTCGCAAATTTGGTTTTTACCACTTTCAAATAATTAAGCAAAGGAACATACGTCCTTGTGGTTAATTATATCATGCAAAAGACAGAGGCTGGTTATAATATGCTTTGTGACTTATTGCGTTTTATTTGCATTTTAGGTAGCATGGAAGATATTAGTTGACAATGTTATACACTGGGACTGAAAATATTTAGTGGTTTATTGACTGTAGCTGATGGAAGGTACAAAAAAGTACTAGTTATTTTCAGTCAATAGTCCTATGTTTTGACATTTCATATTACCTCACAAATAATTTGACGAAGGTTTTCCTAACAATTATCACGGATAAAATCCCCCAGAGAGCATCCCAAATAAAACAAAACTCAAATACGTCTGCATTTTCTACGAAAACCTTTCCGATCATCGCGAAACTCAATTTGAACGAAACCAAATAAACACTTGATACATCATATCTGTAAAATGATCGCAGCGGGAACGACTCAATCAATTCCTTTATAAATAAGCCGATAGTCCGCGTTGCAACAATGGCTTTTCAATTAGTCGAAATGGGTAATAAACGCATAAATGTATGAGAATTTAATAATATCAGGTGGTACGGTATTGAGATCAACTTGATTGAACAGGTTTTTCATGTTTTTGTACAACAGTGATTTTATGAAGAGGTCAGGAATCATACAAAATCTATACATCTATATGAAATTGGAGTGTCTGTTTGTAATATTGAAATAACCGTTATTTGCTACATGTATATGAATGGTTCATACACCAAAATAACATTATTTACAATTTTTGTCTGTCTGTCTGTTTGTTCCGGCTAACCTCTGAAATGGCTGGGCCGATTTTGACGGGACTTTTATTGGCAGGTAGCTGAAGTAATAAGGAGTAACTTAGGCTACGTTTTATACCGGGAAAATATATAACGGGACTTTTATACCGGAAAAACTTCACGCGGGCGCAGCCGCGGACAACAGCTGGTCATCAGTGAGTCCTAAGATAGACTTTACTTAATTCTCATACCAGTAACATATAGCGGCTTACGATTATACTTCTCCAAAGATCGATTAACAGGACATTAGCAATGTATAAAGAAACTTCTGTAAACTAATTCTTTTCGATACGTTAATGAAGCATGTCTGCTCTATCGCCTGTTTAAGTGAAGCTAAGTGATTTTACCTTATACTTAATTGCTGTTAAGTAACGCTAATTACTTAAGTATACTTAGACGTGTGCTTTAAGTGCAAATGTAGGAAACGTCTCTATGAAACACGCAAGTAATTTTATTACACAATATTTCATGTATAAATGTAGAGATTACTTTGAATCTTAATTTTAAAGTAGTTTTACTAGAGTATAATAAATTTGATATAGTATAGAAATTTATGAGGCTGTCAAAATATGTTATTTCTTTTGAGAATTTATGTCTAACTAGCTTTTGCCCACGGCTGCGCACGCGTCAATAAGGTTTTCCGGGATAAACATCCCGTTTTATATTATCCCGGGATAAAAAATAGCCCATGTCCTTTCTTAGGCCCTAGAGTCTAGGGCCTAGACTATCTTTGCGCTAAATTTCATTTAAATTGGCTCAGTTATTTTGGCGCGAAAGGGAGACAGAGTTTCTTTCGCATTTATAATATTCGTAAGGATCTATCAGTGTGGTGTTTTGCAATGTAACATTCTAGTAGCTCTTATTGTATTCGCTAGTCGTAGAATTTACCAGACAGGATTTGTGTATTAAAAATGGTACAGCTTAATAGGTAATAAGCACTCAAAGCTTCGAAGCTGATTTAAAAGAAAATATTATTAGGCGTATATCGAATCAGAAAGAAAAAGAATCAGCGATTCAGAGACAAAATTTGATGAATAGGTGTAGGGTCCGATGGCTTTCGGCTTTATATGAAAGTACTCATAGCATGGCGATTGTCTCTCTTAAAACAATATCACTTTCTACATATTATAGGTTGATGTGTAACAATTACTGCGGACTACTGTTCAAATTTGCCTTTTTTTATATTCAACGTCATTTCTATTGCATATTTTATAGTTTCAGAGTATTGAAAGCAGCTTTAGAGTGGAATTGCCATTGACTAAATGACACCACGTACTTGTTAAAACGTTACTCTAATCATAAATCTAAAATAAAAGTGTGTTTTGAACAAAATAAGTAAAAATATAAAATAATTTTATTTTTAACACCATATCGCCACTACTACTACTCTAAGAGAATTCGTCGCAGCGATAACATACACTTTAATTCAAGACTACACTTACGCCCGATGGATGGACACTATCATGAAACGCACCCGACTGAACATTCCAGCAGCCATGCGCCACGCGGAGAACAAAGCAGCCTGGAGAGCACTAGTGGCGGGAGATGTTCATAATGGTCACGACTCTCAGCCTTGAGGAATCGACTAAGAAGAAGAAGAAGAACACTTACGCAAACACTAGACTTGGTCTAGACAGTGACAAAAAAATAGAACACTAAAACCGTGATTTATGTCAAAAATATTCGTATTCATGAATAATTTTAGGCAGGATTTTAGCAGAGGTTACAAATAGTAATGCGATATAAAAATGACCCGGCATAAGGATTGTTGTTCACTTTATAGAATGCATAAATTCACGGGAAAATATGCAGAGAAATACGCAGGAAAAATACCATCTTTGTAAAGACTGACCACCTATGGGGAAGCGGTTAGCATGTTTATAATATACGTTTGAAAATCAATAACAATAAGGTAATGCCTCCGCGGGGCATTGTAAGTGCCCCTCGATTGTGTGACGTACAGGCACAAAGAACTGACGGTATTAATCTTCTATTGCTCGACAAGCTGTGGATTAGGGCCGACCCCCCGTTTGCATCCTTGTTCTCTTCCCTGCTGAGTGACAGTGACACACGGCTGTCAAAAATGAACAACACCTTACGGTATTATGATTGATAATATTAAATAGTTCAGATACGGAACTTTTTATGACAGTCAGAAACTATGAGGATCTTCCGTCCAAATCCACACCTAAAACCAATTTTAATTATCACACGCATCATACCGTTATCCCCGAAAGGGTAGGCTGTGGTGCAACTATTCGTCGAGTGTATTTCGTCCCATGATGTGATAAGGGGCCAACCTATCGCCATATCGGGCACAAATTTGAAAATCCGGGTTGATTCCGAGAAGAAAATACCAATATCGCTTTGCGCGATGGAAGACAACACCGTGCATCGAGACATACAAGCGACATTTTTATGCGGGTGTCGTATTTGTAGAATTGAAATATGTTTTTAGTTTTTAAAACCTACGTCTCAATAGATTCTAATCATATTTCATTGCGATCTTAGGACTATGCAACTGCTGCATAAACATTTATTGTTTAATACACCATTCCTCACAACCATCTTCTACCACGCAAAATGATTTATCATTGTTTTATCTAACACTTAAAATGGAAACAAAAACTATGTTTTACAAAAATCCCATTCTACGTAACAGTATGTCGCAAAGAGTAAGGAATCAACCCTAAGCGATCCTTCCCTGCATTCTATAAGTGATTTCTTTTATTACTAAGCACGGAAAAAACCTAATATGAAAAATCTATAGTGAAAAGTGATGTTTTACGACTAACGCTTTATGGTGTCGTGAAAATTACAATTGAATTAATGTCTCCGGCGGTCATACTTGGCCATAAACATACGTTTTATTACGCCGTAAGTAAATAATGTTGTATTAGCAATGTTGTAAGTGGAGAAAGGAAGAAAAAATATCTTACCTGCATTATAAACGCGAAAGATTTATAAAAAAAATGTTAGAAGTAAACGCAGAAACCGCTTAACAGATTTGAATAAAATTTGGTACAGAGATAGACTATATCCCGAATTAATATGTAGACTAGCAATGTGTACAAATTTCATCAAAATCCGTTCATCAGTTTCTTTTTTTTTCTGATTAATACTATTTACATACACACTTTCACGCCTTTTATCCCCGAAGGGGCAGGCAGAGGCGCAACTAGTGCACCCACTTTTCGCTGTTATTCCGTCCCATGATGTGATAGGGGCGAGCTTATCGCCATATCGGGCACAAATTCCAGACTCCGAGCTGATACTGAATAGAAAAATTCAATATCACTTTCCTCGACCCGGGGATCGAACCCGAGACCTCAGCTTTGCAGTCGTACCATAATACAACTACGCCACCTAGACAGTCGATTAATACTATCGCATCCATAATATTAGTAAGATACCACAATTTACGTCACATGATAATCCATTCCTCGCAGCGGAGGCTCGCGCAAGCACGAGGACCCATCGTTTTTATTTTACAGCATTTTTCGAGCACCACTTTATATTGCCAGGTTTTACTGTGGTATTTCAGCGGTTTATTTTTAAGCTTTTGAATGTTATGTGAATGGTGTTGATGGTCTACTGCTCTATTTTAGTAATATTGGTTAATTGAGTGCAATTTTACTCTTTAAAGTTAATACTAGTATTGTAAAAGTAAAGTGTGTAAGTTTCATTGTAGGAAATGATTCGCTACGTGTCAGGTCATGATGATCTATTACATAGTGGTTTTGCCCCAGTTAAGGAGTTGTGCAAATAGAACCAAAGAAAAGCAATTAAAATAACATAATCTTTTAGAAATGCAATAACTGCATATACTTAATATTATATGAAATAGACTTCAACAAGAATCAAAGCTACAAATAGAAAAAGGAACTAAGTAAAATATAAAGATAGATAATATTTTTGTAATAGTAAAAGAAATTAGCCAGAGCAAATATCAGATGGGGGAGTGCGGAGTAAGTTTATAAGAACTTCTTAATAACGTAGAGTAACCACCAGAAGGGATGTTATTCTACGTCAGCATAATATTATTATTATTAATACTAGAAGTTGTAGTCACAGTAGACTGCCTCGGTGGCGTAGTTGTATTACAGTATGACTGCAAAGCTGAGGTCTCGGGTTCGATCCCCGGGTCGGGCAAAAGTGATATTGAGTTTTAGTATACAGTATCAGCCCGGAGTCTGGAATTTATGCCCGATATGGCGATAGGCTCGCCCCCTATCACATCATGGGATGGAATGACGGCGAAAAGTGGGTGCACTAGTTGCGCCTCTGCCTATCCCTTCGGGGATAAGAGGCGTGAGTGTATATGTATATATGTAAGTTGTAGTCAGTTTTGGAGGTACACTTAAAATTACTTTTATTTTGAAAATTTTTGTTATTACAGAAAATGCGCGTTCTGAAATCAATAATATATATTGGATTGTATGATAGGTCTCCTCAAGTAATTATACAACATTCTCCAAATTAGATTACAAAAATCAAGAATTAAAAGATGGATTAACGTACGAAAATGGTTTAAGAATCCCTTACGTAAGAAGTCAAGTATTTTAAACAATGTTGCAATTGCTGTCACAGCTGCAACTGAATCCAGCCTGTACTAATAAGAACGCAACATGGTCCCCGATGCACAGAAAAAAACCTACCATCTGCTCCCCATTGGGAATAGATTCCGCATTTGTAACTAAGTCTTTTCTGAAACCATCCTAGTTACTCTCTATTTTAAAACACTTAAATCGATTCGTTGGTTAAAGTAGTGTTTTAAATTAATTCTGGAAATACCGAGATGATTACATTTTAAGTGGTTTCAATTCACACAATTTTTTATAGTTTCTTGACCACTTTAAACTGAGGAACATAATGATATGAAAAAAAAAACCTACACAATTATAAAACATGGTAAAGGGGGCGAATAGGATGAGGATGTGAAATTAATTGAACTTTAGATTATTTCCTTCATACAAAATCTGTTTGAAATAATATCTGTTTAGTATCAGATTACATTTAAATCAGATGATTTAAGTGATAGTCACATACCTATCTTTCTTATTTCTTTTCAACCTTTAATTTGTATTGACCTCTTATGTTACTTATAACTGACGCATAACAGTTCTGCTATTTATTCTTTGCCTACATTTCGTGTAGAACAAAAACTATGTTTCATAATTGATTGAGGAGCGCAACATCACTCATAAATGTTGAGGAAACCGTCAACCTGCCACGAACTTTCGTCCTGTAATACCACACGGGTTTTTGGTAACGCGTACATACTTTGAGAAAGGTTAAACAATAGCATATTAACACCTGCCCTGAATTATGTGTTCCATTTAAAGGCACGGGCCTTCGCTACTTCTGACAGTATTAAAGCTTTAATCTACCATGCTAGCCTAAGGCGGGTGGGCAGAGTTCATATGCTTTTGAAATTCCAAGGCCTGTAAGTCTCCGACGATGTTTTCTTTCACCAAGATGAAAATACATTGTAAAATATTAGTTACATAAATTTCCATTTATGTTTTTATAAAATAAACTATATATGAACAATAAGTTTTTTTATATTATAATAATAATGCCAGCTCTATCTACACATTATCTTTGCAGCTGGGCACTGACTTTGTCCCCTATTGTAAAAGGGTTAAGCCCCTTTTCCTCTATAGCGACCTATTCACAAGAGCGCAATGAAAAAATAATGAACAAAAAATCATAAGAAAAATAAATGAAGAAACCTCAATCATATCTCCTTAATAAACCCAAGTAGCTATCCATAATCCTTGCAACTGAGGGCTGATCTACACGATCCGAAAGAATTTCCAAGTAATGCATCAATGTACCACATAAATTGCTATTATTAATAGTTCATAATCTCATAGTTCCGTCCTTTTCTTTCCCAAAAGAGTGAGTAAGACGAAGTTCTGAACCGGTGACACTGCAGAATACTCTTGCAATGTCATAAATCAAGTAGGAAAACAGCTAATGGATGATGCGTGATCAATATCTTAATTATCTTACGGCGATTTATCGACGCTTAAGAGCTATGCGTGTCTTATTTTAATAACAGTGGGGTAATGGACTAAGGAATTCCTGAGAACTTAACCTCATTTTATGTTGATCTTCTGTAGCTCTTTGCGACTATTCTGAACTTAATGTGTGCTGTATAATTTTTTTAATCTGAAGTTTATGATCTATTGAAATATTTACCGTAAAAAAATTGCGTACATATAAGAAATGATTTTGCTTGTAATCTAGATCTATTCTAATTAAAAATCAGGTAGTGAGTTACGTATCCTTATAATTGTAGAAAAAAATAATTGCTCTTATTTCTTACAAATATAAGCTGATCTTGGAAGTTTTAAGACAAAAGATAACGGAGTTGTAATCTTTCAAAAACAGCATTAAATATCATCCAAATCTTCATAATCTGAAGAATGTTGCAATAACTGTGTTCAGAGACGGCATCTGTCACCGACAAATCAACGTCCGTAGCACATGCCCAACTTATAATTGGCGTGGATGTAATCAACAAGACAAACTCTGATTAATTAAACAATGTCGCAAATTAAACATCCGCCGATGAAGAATACACGAGGGGTCCGGAATACGGGCCTAAGCAGGGTCGGTGTACAGTCAGACATAGAAATAAATGAATAAATTCAAAACTGCAAAAACAAAATAAAACACATAATATCACGCCTTTACCCCTGAAGAGGTATGCATAGTTGCAACTAGCACAAATTCCAGAATTCGGGCAAACACTGAGCAGAAAAATCCAATATCACTTCGTCTGACACGAGACTCAAACCTAGGACCTCAGAGCGGTTTAAACCTTAAACTGTGGTGAATTTAATATACACCATACTATTATACATTATAGTGCTGTGTCTACTTTTTAACAATCATGTACTTAGACTTAGTTTCCTTGAATTATCTGTATATGTTGTAGTTAATAAATTAGACCTAGTAATAAATAAATACCTAAATAATATCAGTAGCTGTGTATACTGTGTTAATCCTTGTGTATTTTATAAGTGTATGTATGTAATTTACCTTTTAAATATGCATTATGGGGCAGTGCTAAAAAGTAAACTTCATAACGACTGTAAGTTCATATCATACCAACATTTGTAAATTACAGAAGAAAATTAGAAAACTACCTATTTGTTACAAATGCAGGCCTTCCTCTAGTTGGCCATATGTTATTTTACTTATTAGGACTTGATCCTTATTGGCGACTCTATAGAATAGTGTAATGATACAGTGTGCTCTTATTTTGTGAAAATCAACGAGTTCGATACTTGGGTATGAATATTGATTGAAAAAAATCCAACGATAGTTCTGATTTTCATTAAAATCGGCCCCGAGACTCAGCATTTTTCGTTATTCCTCATAGTTCCAGATATCACCATCTACACCTACTTGAAAAATACACCCTGTATAGTGTATAATGTATTACTAACAAAATTTGCTTACCTATTTATTGTGGCGGACTGTACATCCGTCACTAATTTGATATAGTTCTGAGTTATCGTCGGCTTCCTGTTGTACAAGATAAAATGCGATATGAAATTTTGAGATCTCAAAATGTTGGGACGAAATTTGACTTCTAGATAAGGAATCCATCATTTTAAATCCAATTTTAGTAATGTAATTAATTGCCTACCAAAATTGGTATTTCAATGCCAATAGTATAGCAGGGCCGTAAGCTTTTAAATCTGAATTTTTAAACGATATATTTAGAGACAAGGCTTCTTGTTGACACATTAAAAGTCAATTAATATTTTGAGTAAGTAAAATGGAAATTGCGAACCTAACTACTATTTTTTATTTGGGGCTTCTGTTCTATAACCTTCGCCACTGATTGAAAACTATTATTTTAAACCTCTTTCTTTAAATCCATAATCTTTAATATTCATTGTTTATAATGTTTCCCATTTTATTTTCACAAATGTATCAAAATGAGGGGTGGAGTGAAGGAACGCTAACTTGATAAACTTCCCCCAGACGCCCAGCGGTGGTAGATTTATTAATCAATCTCCTAAACGCGTTTTAACTGGACAAATTGAAAAATTATGCGTCTACGTCTATGTCCGCCCCTAGTTTTGTTTAGGGGTCGTTTGGGGCCCAAGTTTGATCCCTTAGTATGATACTGAAATTTTTAAGGAATGTTCAGTGTTGCCTGCCTGCCTCGTGACTGCCTCGGTGGCGTAGTTGTATTACAGTACGACTGCAAAGCTGAGGTCTCGGGTTCGATCGCCGGGTCGGGCAAAGTGATATTGAATTTTTCTATTCAGTATCAGCCCGGAGTCTTGAATTTATTTTTATTTTATTTTTATTTATTTAGGAAAACAAACAGCACAAAATTACATCATATGAATTAAGTACAATAACTATTACACTAGCCAAACAGTTTTCACAAATAATTATTCCAAAATGAAGACAGTTTCAGGTTTAACAAGATTAATTTAAATAAAATTACACTAAATTTGCTTATAAGGGAGAAAAATAAATAAATAAATAGATAAATAAATAAACATAAAAGAAAACAACATCATCATTTCATTTTTCTGACAAGCGCTTTGTATCCACTAAGTCTACTATTGAACAGATCAATGTGAGAGTAACGATTGTTGTGTGTACTACAGGCTCTGACCAGAAATCGATTTATGGCATAATTAGTTCTATAAAAAGGAACTGAGAAAATAGCGTTAGAACGAGCATTCAATCTAGGGCAGTTGAAAGATATACGACTTAGAAGAAATGGCGAATCGACATAATTATGAATAATTTTATATAAAAACAATTGATCTTTGTGTTCACGTCGCAATTCCAAAGATGTAAGTTGCGGTAAAGGACCCTTAAATCTATGTTTCAATCTATTCAGAAATTTATATTGAATTCTTTCTATTTGCTCTTTATATGTTGAATAAAATGGACTCCACACTGTAGATGCATATTCCAAATTACTTTTGACCAACGAATTGTACAGCAAAATATAAGTGTTTATGTTATTAAAGTCCTTACTTTGACGCAGAACAAAGCCGAGCATTTTGTAAGCTTTAGCAGTTATCTTGGCGATATGGCATGCAAATGAGAGCTTGCTGTCAAGATATATCCCCAAATCTCTTACTTCAGTTACTCGGTTAATACAGATATTGTTCAACTTGTAGTCATATTTCAATGGTTGTTTTTTACGAGAAAAAGTTATTGTGTGACATTTATCTATATTCAATATTAACTTATTTCTAGAGCAAAACTCATAAAAATTTAATAAATCGTTTTGAAACGACCAACAATCCCCTACAGACTTGACAACAGTAAATATTTTAGTATCATCGGCATAAAGCAAGACTTTAGAAGTATGAAAACAACTCATGACGTCATTAATAAATATATTAAAAAGCAAAGGTCCTAGATGGGATCCCTGAGGCACACCTGATGGAATTGGAACAAAATTAGAAGTAAATCCCTTCACAGCAACTGCTTGGGACCTATCACGCAGATATGAGGTTAACCATCTAAGTAAATCGCCGTGAATACCCATCTTCTCAAGCTTGTTGATTAACAATACGTGAGAAATTTTATCAAATGCCTTTGAGAAGTCGGTATACACGGCGTCCACCTGATAACCTTTGTCCAAAGCATCTAGAACAAACTCTAAAAATTCGCATAAATTAGATTCTGTCGATCGCCCACTAATAAAACCATGCTGATTTGGTGTAATTCGTGATCTGATTGCAGAAAATAAAGAATCATAAATAATTTTTTCAAAAAGTTTGGGTATGACTGACAGTTTGGAGATACCGCGATAGTTGGCTATATTATGTTTGTCACCATTCTTAAAAATTGGGACTATAATTGACTTTTTCCACACCGAAGGCATAGTCCCATTCCTTAAAGAAATATTAAACAACAATGATAGAGGGCCTGCTAGCTTTTGTTTGCATTTCTTCAAAAACACTGCGTGGATGCCGTCAGGGCCAGTGCCCTTTTTAACGTCCAATCTACTTAAATATTTTTCAACAGTACGCTTATCAATAAATACGTTACTTATGACACAGTCATTAGCACCGGTTCCAGTATCACTGAGACTGAGAGAGTTGTTCACTGAGACTGTTTCAAAAACGGACTGAAAAAAAGAATTGAAAAGATCAACAACTACTTGGCCATCAGAAGCATATTTGTCACCTAAGTAAAGTGTATCAGGAATACCGCCGTGACACTTTTTAGTCTTAATAAATGCCCAAAAATTTTTAGTAGAGAAACGAATATTATCTTCTGTCCGAACAATAAACTGATTATAGCACATTGTTTCTAGTTCTTTAGCCTCATGGCGCACATAAGAAAACGCTTCATAGTCAATAAGTCTTCGATAATTTTTCCACTTCTTGTGTAGTTTCAGTTTTTTGTTTATAAGTTTAATTAATTTTTTAGAGAACCAAACTGGGTATTTGTTATGAAAGTTACTAAGTCTGGAAGGAACGAACTTGTCTATTATTTTATTAACAATTTCATAAAATTTATCTACAGCCAAGTCTATGTTGTCTACATCCAAATGATCTTCCCAATTAATCATTGCCAGTTCGTCATTTATTTTACAGTAGTCAGCAGTATGGAATCGTCGCAACACTCGTGTAGCCGGACGCAAATAAGATTGATCATAGTTCAAATTCAAATCTATGCCGAGGGATGGGTGATGGGCATCTTCTGGTAATGATATTGGAGCTACTCTATACACGGTACAGCATGAGTTAGATATAACAAGATCCAATTTTCTATTATATGCGTTGTCTACGCTATTGTATTGAGCCCAACCATTAAAACTTAAAAAAGTACATAATTGCGACGTTAGTGTACTTTCTTGAGGGTTTTCCAAAAGCAATGAATTTCCTGTTGTGTTCGGAATTTGAGACCACCTCGCCACTCCTATATTAAAATCGCCAACCAATAAGAATTTATCATGGGGATAATCTAAATTCAAATCTGAAATATGTTCATAAAAAGATAGCTCCGATAGCGACTGATTACTGTTTTGTGGAAAATAGCAACAGAATAATCTTAACACGGTTGTCGTAGGCATTTGATTTATTAAAATATTGACACAAGTCACATCGGCATCATGTAAAAAGGGAAGCGGGCGTGTATTTTCTATACAGACATTCAGTCTGCGGTGAACTGCTACTAAGGTACCACCACCTTTGGTTACATTTAACTGATCATAATTGCGATCTGTGCGGTATACATTGTATCGAGAATCAAATAGTTCAGAATCATAGATACCCAATAAAAGCCATGTTTCACTTATGCATATAATGTCATAATCAGAATTTATCATATTACTGTAAAATGTTGTAGTTTTAGACCTTAGACCTCTTACGTTTTGATAATAGACATTAAGTGCCATAATTTGTAAGAGGTTGACCTAGTATACTACTCATAAACAACGTAGAATATGCCAAATATACGGAATTAAAAACTAATTCCATGAAGATAAAATGGTAGCAACTTGCTCGCTCCAAAGCCATTATAAATCGTGAGGAAAAGATTTTCTGGTACAGCAGTATGTCTGCATAACGTGAGTCAGTGGATAATACTAAAAATTTACTTACAATGCGCTTTCCATAATAAAATATACAGTATATATTATTAAATAGGGTGTACTTTATAAGAACTAAAAACCTAGCACTTATACAATCTTGTTTAAAGATTCTTCGGAAGTGATGTGTATAATCGGCGATTGATCGTTGCGACGCACCATAATAGTGCAATTACGAACCCAGCAGTATATATAATTTTTATCTTTTGCTAATCGCTTCGCTTGTCTAAGCAGATGCTTATTTTTTGCGGAAAGATGGTCGTTAAAGTATATTTTGTATCCACACTGCGGTCCTGAAATACCAATATCCTTAGCAGTACATTGTTTCAGTTTGCGCAGCGCTGATAAAAAGTCATCTTTTTTGTATCTCGACTGCATTTTCAAAATTATAGGCTTCGGTGTTTTATTGTTCATGTCATTCTTGACTGCTACTCGGGTCACAAAATCTATGTCGTTATCAAGGTTTAGGTTAAAATTGCACTTCTCAGCTATAGATTTAATTAAAGATATGAGGTTTTCGCCCTTTTTCTCAGGAACACCATTAATTTGTATATTTGAGCGGCGAACCCACTGTTCATTACGATCGTGATACTCGGAAATATCTTTCATATTGGAACGCAGCAACTCTAAATCCTGCTTCAATTTTTCGTTCTCATCTTTTAGGTCTATTACTTGTGCATTTACAGCCGAAATTGATGTTGCAAAATTATTTATTTTGGTCTCCCAAGAGGTTACAGTGGCCGAGAGTTTCAGTAATTTTTCATTAACATCAGATCTGAGTGAATCAATGCCCGATATGACGATAGGCTTGCCCCCTATCACATCATGGGACGGAATAACGGCGAAAAGTGGGTGTACTAGTTGCGCCTCTGCCTACCCCTTTCGGGATAACAGGCGTGAGTGTGTGTGTCTGTGTGTTCAGTGTTGACCGTGTTTCTTTTGTAACATCAGGAATATGCTAACTTTTTAGATGATGGCTTAATTATTTATTTTATTAAGCAGCAGTGGAGTAAGCTGTGAATTGTGACGTTCTAATTTCGATAATCGGCTTAGATAACATTTGTTTATTGTAGTTTAATGATGAGACAAGCATGCTGCTCGCCTTAAGTTAAGCGATTCGACAGTCCATAGATATTAGCAATACCATACAGGACTTTGAGTTAAAAGTACTACGTAGCACTCTACTGCCCTCGTTACCCTGAGACATAAGATGTTATGTTTCAAAATGCCCAGTCATTACGCAATAACTGTTTGTAAATTACTCGTTTAATAAAAGCACATATTTCCCGAAGCTCAAATTCGTACCAGATATAAACTATACACCATAGGACTGGAATACTTAAACCTCGTCAAAATATATAAATTATCGTTAGCTGATAAATCTACCTCTAAAACACATACACAACTGCCGACAGTATCGTTTACTACAAAATCGATTACTCGGCAAACGTTGATGATAACAGACGATTAAAGTGACCGACGCGCTGGGGGCACAAATTTTGTTACCACTCCTGTGCCAAATAAATTCCTTCTATAGCCCCTACTATAGGGTTTTACCTTTAAATATATTTAGTGAGCAAAAAATTCTCCTAAATTCTCAAGATCTGACGATAGATTATAAATATAATCCACCTTACAATTCTAATAAGACGGTCATAAAATCTTGATCTGTTATCCAGCTATATGCATTACGCCAGTCGCAGTAGTAACGCAGCCATGTTAAGGTTATTTCATAGCTTGTGATTATTTTCTTTTAGTTTACTGAATAGACTCGTGAGAATTTAAAATCAAACAAAATACCATCCTGACACAAGTGGCCTATGACACTTGGAATCGTAATCCGATCGTGAAAAATAAATAGTACGTTTGTCCCTTCGTTTAGTGCAGTTCGTCGTATGTTCCCTTCATTGTCCCCATGATCTGTGGCGTTCGGTCACTGCGGCTTTGTTTGTTCATCTTGTTTTATTTTGTTACCATATTCAATACTTATAAATGGGAAAATGATTATGTCTATTACGCTTTCACGGCTGATCCACTAAACTGATTTCGATGAAGTTTGAGATCCTAGGAAGAACATAGACTACTTTTTATCCCAGGAAAATATATGATGGTACTTTTATCACGGAAAACTTTTTCACGCGGACTGAACCGCGCGCTAAAGCTGGTAATAAATATTTGTAAGACAGTCTTACCAAATACAATATTCCTCACATAATATCACGCGACCGATGATATTTCGAATGTAAACAAAACAAATCGTAGTCGGATCGTCAACCGAGAGTACGGCATCCCTTCAGTTAGCACAGTGCGTCGTGTGTGCGCTGCACTCGTTCACAACTCATTGTACCGACGATGTGCGGTGTTGGGTCACCGCGCTGTGTATCTCGCCTTGTTTAGGGAAGTTTATCTGGTTTTTCGATACTAAATAACAATCATGATGATTTAAGGGTGATTTTTAAATGACAATACAAAAGTTGTACATCTGACAAATTATAATATAACTCTGAAGTTTGTTGTATTTTTCCTACAAAATCAAACTTTAGTTGAACCTGAAAAAAGTATCACAAAAGAAAAGCTGTTTTCCAATATTCATAGTATCCTAGATACTACGAAGTCCCGCATGACATGTCTCTCCTGTGTATGATATTGCCTCACATGGAATTAAGCAATTTTCTAATAACAAATACTGGTATTATTGTTCTATTTATAAAATATTTTATTCGCGCCCTATTGTGAATGTGCACCCACTTTTCGCCGTGAGTATTCTGTCCCATGACACATCATGCGCACACTTAGATGCGCCTCTGCCTACCCCTTCGGGGATAAATAAAGGCATGCGTACGTGTATGTAAATTTATCGAGTTTCAGTGAATTACATCCAAATTAATCATCGTAATTTATTATTGAATACCTGTATTTAAACCATAAAGCAACGGCATATGTATAAAAAAACTTAAATTTTCAATAAAATAAGGTCCAGATCGTGCAGCAACCTCCTGCAAAACTCAATTACTTTTCTTTATCATGAAATGTATTTGAATTTAGTTTATAAACAGTATGTGCTCAAGGAATTAATGTTTACACCGTGCACCACTCAACGCGCTCCAGTTATGGTGAAACTCAAAGGAAGGCTCTAGAATGCTCCTGTAAAGAAGACAGCAGTTGTTCGTACAATTCACAGAACAGAGATAGAGATAGAACTATAATGTGGGCGTAACCTTTCATCCTCTAGTTAGTAAGGCAGTACTAACTCCCGTTTGAGCGGTCTCAGTCGTCATTGCGCATTGTCAAAGCTTTAATAACTAGAAAAAATAGTTAAAAATATTAAAAAGCCCTATTGTGCTATTCTGGAATGCAGAAATCATAGCTATAGCAAAAATGTGTCCCACAGAGGTATTTTATATCGTCGGTAAGTAATATTTTCTGGCTTATTGCTATTTAGCTGAAAAATGTATATTGATTTTCTATATCAAATATGGCACAAAAATTACAATTTAAAGTGTTTCTTATTTCTTTCATCATATGGTTAATTTTCGAAAACGAAAATCAGTTGTTCTAGAATGATTTGTCACCAAATCACAGTGTCACCGCTACTCAATTAGTGCATACATGGTCGATAAAATGTTATCGATAATTATAAATTTTTCACTAAAGCGTTATGTTGTAACATAAAAATTTTCAAACCCCATACTCTAATTATTTTAGTAAAACATGAACGGATTGAAGACTGTATGGTTGTGTACCTTGGCCTACAAGTCGTGTGTTGTAAAACAAGTGCGAGTAGTGTTGTCAGTTTTCCAACTGCTTGTTTTGTTTGTTATGATGAAGGAGAAGGTCTAGAACTCTTTTAAAAAGAGGTGACGTCAGCTCTGCCGACGTCACAGGGTTCCACCTCATCATCATAACCCATGATGTGAGAGTAAAATTCGAAATTGTTCTGCGTCCTTTATTTCTGGATGTTCCAAACTTATTTTTGGAGTCTTAACTAACAGTTGGGAGTCTCACAAGAGACTGCTTTTTCAAATGCGAGGCACCCTATTTATACCAACGATTTGACATCTCGACTAGTTTTTTGCACGATTATTATTTCAAAATACCCGCCGCTCCGACATATACAATAATGAATGCTACATACGTATTAAAAACTATGATGTGCGTATGCAGTATTTGTAATAAAATTACTTTGATTTAAAACGTAAACTTGAGAATTGTGAGTGGTCTGGTTCTAATTTTGGTTATATCAATTTCAGTTCATCTCTGGTTGGGATTGCAACCCTACCGGTGAACGACATCTCTTCGACCTCTTGAGCGGCAGCACCAAGCGTGTGAGCACGTAATTTCGTCGCCGGCTCTTATGTGCCCATAAATTACGAAGGCTTGGCCAAGGGCCCCGCGGAGTTTCGCCATGATCAGCTGTAGCTGTAGCCGCTTAGCCGTCCTATACGTATCAGTGACCCCGTGACGGTGAAGAGCGTTTTGTTCTAGTGCACGATGAACATATCAGGAATCCTCCGCGGAAGTTGACAGGAGAATACTCGCCAGCCTGCCGATTTTGCGGGTTCTCTATTCATTCCCGGGAGTTTTACCTCAGGCGGTTTTCTTTTACATACAATTTTCATTCACTTTGTCTTTCGCGGGTAGAGTTAAAACTGCCTGCATCACCAGAGAGTAGGCTATCTTCCCCAGCTGCATGATTCCTGACTCTGCATTAGAGGATCGACGACACACTCCTATTGGTATTTTTCAAAATTAAACAACAAAAGCATTTAAATTTCGAAAAAAGTATGTAACAAAACCGGGTTCCGGGTAATAAGGTAAGGTGGGAGAACTTACCTTATTAGCCGGAACCCGGTTTTGTTGTATTTCTGTCTTAAGCTAAGTTTAGCCGATAAGTAAATAAATATAACATCAATTTCAAAGGTGTGTATTGTTTTATTTAACCTACTGTTATAGTAGCAGATACATATATAGCTAACGATGTTATACAGAAAAATATAAAAAGTTTAACTGAATACAAGTTTAAACTTTGCTCATCCTCACACTTCCTGAGGTGAAGCACGCGTGCTGACTGCTGGCTTGCGAAACCATTGTTTAGTGATTTCTTCTATCTCAGCCCGTAACAAAAGGTTAAGAAGTTCGTAATTGTGCTATTAAACTGTTGAACAAACTTCAATGTCTTTTGTCCGGCCTGCTAGGCCGGCATAATTGTGCCAACCGTTAAAAAATATTTTCTTCCCTTACCGGTTGACAGTGGACGATAGCCTAGTTGGGAATGGAACGGTCTGCCGAGACAATGTCCGGAGGTTCGAAACCCAAGGCACACACCTCTGACTTTTCAAAGTTACGTGTGTATTATTTATCAATTATCGTTCACTTTAACGGTGAAGGAAAACATCGTGAGGAAACCTGCTAACCTGAGAATCCTCCATAAGAATTTCGAGGGTGTGTGAAGTCTGCCAACCCGCACTAGGCCAGCGTGGTGGACTAAGGTCTTAAATCCTCTCAAGAGTAGAGGAGGCCCGTGCTCAGCAATGAGCAGTATATAATACAGGGCTGGTATTATTACCGGTTGACATTTTCCTTAAACTTTGCTCTATTTAACTCCGGCAGTGAAATTACTATAATATGTATAAATACTCATTATAATTTATTGCAAACTAGCTATACTGTAATACTGTGTAGGTAATATGAATGAAAAAAAAAATCCTCCTAGCCAGTTTCGGCCACGGCGGCCAATCTCAACGGAGATCAGCCAGGTACGCAGGAGATATTATAGTGCACAAGTGTGTGCGCAATACACAGGTGCACTCGCTATTCCTTCACTCTCATAGTCCGGTGAGACGGCAATCCGACATGACCGGAGAGAGATCAGGCGCAGGACCAACGGCTTTACGTGCTTTCCGAGGCACGGGGGTATCACACCGCCAACTTCCTGACTCCGAGCTGCGACTGAGTAAATTTTAAGATGGAAAAACCCAGTCACAATTTTTTTTTTGGCTCGACCCGGGATTCGAACCCAGGACCTCAGCGCGCAAATCGTACTCGTAATGCGTACGCAATACCACTACGCCACTGAGGCAGTCAGTCAGTAGGTAATATATTATGTAATTTAACATACATGTTTGCAGAATTGAAATTTTAAATTAAGAATTTGAACTTTATACCTAAAATTAAATTTTAATTTCATCATCATCATCATCATCAGCCCGTTGCAGTCCACTGCTGGACATAGGCCTCTCCCAAGATACGCCACAGAGCCCGGTCTGCTGCTTTATGCATCTAGTTACTGCCGGCCCTCTTGTGCAAGTCATCCCACCATCTGGCTAGAGGGCGTCCCACGCTACGTTTACCAAGGCGCGGTCTCCACTCCAGAACACGCTTACTCCAGCAGTTATCTGTTCTGCGACATATGTGGCCAGCCCATTGCCACTTTAACCTACTAACTCTCAGAGCTATGTCGGTCACTTTGGTTCGTTCCGAATTTTGTCCTTCAGAGAGACTCCGAGCATCGCTCTTTCCATAGCACGTTGAGCTACTTTAAGATTATGGATTAGCCCCACAGTCAGTGTCCACGTCTCGGCTCCGTACGTCATTACGGGGAGGTTGCACTGGTTGAAAACTTTCGTCCTCAGGCTCTGTGGTATATCCGACGAAAATATGTGGTACAACTTCCTAATTAATTTTTAATTTACTGAGTGAAAATTTTATTGAAGATATTTCCAACATCTTTTCCGGCGCTTATCAAAATAATATTATATATTTTTGTAATAAGTCAATTTCATTAATTAATGTTATTTATAATTTTTAGTCATGAAATAAAAACATCGATAGGTTTACAAAAAGGTATCATATGGGTGCGACACTATTAACGCATGCTTAGCGTACTGGGTGTCAATCAATAACTTTTCTTAAAACGACAGCCATAGAGATCTTATGAATGCCATCGCCATTATATGCCATCTAGCGTGGAGTAGCAGAATGAAATCGAATTAAAATCAAAATTCAGGCTGACGGAATAATATCGTATGAATGTATGTGAATATTTAAAATTGAAGTTTATGCAATGGCATTAAGGTTAAATTTAATGCAAATGATTTTGTATTATACGTTTTATGTTTATTTCTGATTTTGGCCAATCATAATGAAAAGATGATAGTTGTGAATATACGCATGTGTGAGTTTGGCGACACTGGTTTTCTTAGTAAATTGATGCTAAACTATATCCATTCTATTTTTAATTCGTGGTACAATTTACGGGAAGAATGCTGTAAGTAATTTTTCCCAGTATTTTTATTAACAAAGTGAACAATCAGGATGCTATATGACTTAGAAAAAAATCGCACTTTAAATTGAAATAGAAGGGAAGTTAATATAAATTTGTCAAAAATAGATGAAAATTGGTAATGTAGTATTCGAACAATGGGATCTGGCACTGGAAAAAGAGGATAGTGCCTAACAATTAAAGAATTTAAAGCTCATAGGCACTGTTGACTAGTTTGATAAAAAAAAATGTATGCAGGATGACTCGAAGATTTCTAATAAAATGTTTAATATTTAGAGACCTCTGAAGAATTAAAAGTAACGAATTTCACAAAGTCTATAATGACATTTCTGACAAAAAATACGATAGCTTAATAAAGAAATATGTCCAATATCAATCCAATCCGCGAAAGCCCATCCATCATTTCACGCACATGGCAAAACGCGATAAATCTACATCTCCTGAAACATCACGTAGATTACTGCCCACCAGGGGTGGATCAATGGAATATTAATTGGTTTTAAAGAGACCCTCGGATTATGCGTATAATTGGGTGTGTGATGACCATTCTGCGACGTCATTGTGTATTCATTGTCACTGCCCCCCATAGGGTGAGAGACTTAAGCACGTATCATGTATTTGTTAGTACCTATTGGATTTCGGTTGTGTCAATGTATTTGTTTCAAATATGCCGGCATAATTGCGTCGACTGGCGAGGGATAGTCATCTCTGGTTAGTCGACACTCTATCCCCCATCCTTTAGACCCCATCCTGCTTACCATCAGGGGCAGTGGTGCTACTTTGTCGAGGCCGTTTAAAAATATGCTTTCCATTTTAAGATATTTTTTCATTGAGAACTTAGAGCAGTTTCCAGTTTCCTAAATTACATTAACCTGTCTCATTTTCAGAAGGAAACTATAAAACCTTATTACCTTCTTATTCGTCACCAACACGATCAAATGATATAATTAGTGCCTCAAAGCATTTGATTCATTAGCTTGGCATTGCGGACCAAAGATTGAGATTGCCGAAGCTCCAAACCAAACCAGCAAAATGCTCACAGTTCCCTGGAAGTAGCTCCTTTAGTTGTGATTGTTATCACTGATGTGTTCGTCAGATCAGTCATTTGTTTGTTTGCAATCCGCCTATGAATATATCATATGTAGGTATAGAATTTTATTAATAAACAATTCTCAACGCAACTCCCGGCAGGTGTAAAACGTTGAAGTATAAAGCTCAGGTTATTAGCGAGGGTGGCGGCGGGCGAGTGCTTTTCAAATTAATTCGTCAGTTATAATTGACCGCGTGCGTCAATCCGACGCGTCCAGATTCCACGTGAAAATAACGGGGTATTTTCCATATTGTACCTGAATTCATCTGTTACTGAAATATTTGGATTTTTGTTTTTATTTATAGAATTATTATAGATCTGCACTCGTCTGCTTGTTGTGGCGCTTTCCGTACATATCAATTGCATTTTGGTCTCCTAGATACCTAACATTAAATGAAATAGCGCTGTTCTCGTCATGCCGAGACATTAGATGTTAAGTCTCAATACCCAGTTACATACTGTCGTTAATGTTCTTCAAACGAAAACACAACGCTTGAACTCTGCTGCTTGGTGATTGAAACAAATAACACTGTAATACTATACCATAATGTAATATCATAATATTGCCAACCTAATATAACTTATATTATGTATTTTTAGTGAGTATGTATTACCAGCGAATGCTGTGTCTACTTTTTTAAATCATGTATTTTGTATTAGTTTCTTTAAATTCTCTGTATATTTTAGTTAATTTATTACTTAATAGTTAGATTGATTGTAGACCTAATAATAAATAAGTAAATACTTATCCAGATAAACTTTTCTATAGAAGAGTTCTATCAAACAGAACACATAAATATAATAATATTATGCTCTGTGCCTTTTTTATGGTATTGTATGACGAGACGAGTATGTCTTTCGCGCGATGGTAAGCGATACGACCACCCATAAACAGTAGCAACACCAACCAGCACTGAGTTACAAAGTAATGTGTGGCAGCCTACCACTTAATGATCCAAATGAGCCATTGCTTATGACATATATACTATATGACTTTGTTGTGTACCATTAATAATAATAATACCAGCCCTGTATTATATACTGCCCACTGCTGGGCACGGACCTCCTCTACTATTGGTAGGGTTTTAGGCCTTAGTCTACCACGCTGGCCTAGTGCGGGTTGGCAGACTTCACATACCCTCGAAATTCTTATGGAGAATCCTCTGGCATGTAGGTTTCCTCACGATGTTTTCCTTCATCGTTAAAGCGAACGATAATTGATAAACAATACACACATAACTTCGAAAAGTCAGAGGTGTGTGCCTTGGGTTTGAACCTCCGGACATTGTCTCGGTAGACCGTTCCATTCCCAACTCGGCTATCGTCCACTTAACAGTACCATTGCATACACTAAATTCGTGTTCTACAACACTGCACCGTTTAAATACTTGTTTTAAAGTATTGTTTTTCGGTGCATAAAAATACGGCATATAGCATGATTTTTTCATATTGCGGTGTGGCCACTCATTTGCCGCGCGTACCCGCGGGGATGCGCGGGTGCGAGCGGCGCGGGGCGTGCGTGACGTGTGACCGCTTTCACGGCCCGATTGGCGGTAATAAAGCCCCTGCGTGTAAACGAAACGAACGGAACGCGTCCTAATGAAAACATTTCTACCTTTTATTTTTTGTTTCTGTTGCGTTGTGGTTATGTGGATATGGCTTTAAAAAGTTTATAACGTTACGGTTTTTTTAACGACTCTTTCAAACTACAATGTATACAGTGCTTAGTGATTATTCGAAAAAAATATCGACTAATGAGCTACGTTGCGTCCTTGTCCCTAGAATTTATGTCAATCCAATTATTTTGACAGACCGGTCCCGGAATGGGACTCCTTGAGGAGAACAAACTATTGTGCGGACCTTCACCATATTTACATTGTCACCAATAGGCTATGAAATAATATACAGCTCGTCATTAATATGTGTAGGTAAAGTCCACCCCATTCCCGCGTGACATTTGTTCACCGAAAACGGTCATAATCGCTGGCACCTGTCGTGCCGGTGCCGGGCCGTGTTACGTTACTGTCCACTCCTGACTGGAGCGTGCACGTGACGTCACGTTATAGGTCCATAGAGAATTAAAAAATTCAAGATAGCTTCCGTGTGCAAGGTAATCAGCGTTATTTTTTTATTGCCTTAGTAGGTAAACGAGCAAGCGGTCTGCCTGATGGTAAGCAGCATCCGCCGCCCATGGGCTTAAACAATACCAGAAGCACAACCAAGGCGTTGTCTACCGGGTTAGTGTGTAAGGATACACTGTATCTATTACATATAATTTGTATTTTGCAGATTTTACATCTAGATCTAGAGTTTATGTCAATCTTTATTGGTGGTTTTGAACAATTGGTCATCAGTTTAGATTTTTGTAGGTTCATTTCTAATTCCACATATTTGCTTTCTACTTGTAGGTTATGTATCATTTGTTCTAGTTGCGAGCTCGATTCTGAGAATAATATTATATCGTCGGCAAAGCGCAAATGGCTGAGAAGTTTCCTATTCATTTTTGTACCAACATTTGTCCAGGCAAGTTTTTTAAATATAGTATCTAATCCCATCAAAAACATAAATGTGAAATGTGGAAGCCAAGTCTAATATTAAGAATATGCGTGCTGGTCGACTTCACCGACAAAAGAATTGAAATCTTAATGGTTGCCAAGCCTTGTAGATAATCGTGAAAATTATTTATAAGAACACAATCCATTCTAAAATTAATTTAAACTAATATTTCTTTGTTTTTCTGCTACGCGAATGTATGATATTTAAAAATATAATTTCTTAAATTTGAATAGTCGAATTATTTACACAAAGCAGATAACTTAGTATAAATGTAAGCTCAAGATTTGACTTGGCTAGTCTTCACGTACAATTTTTCTTATATTTGGGTAATAAACTTATCTTTATGTTACTGTTTTCATATTGTAAAGTGAACATATCCTACTCTTAGAAAAAAAATGTTTTTTGATAAAACTAGCCAAGACAAATCTTGAGCTTAAATTTATACTAAGTTATCTGCTTTGTGTAAATAATTCGACTATTCAAATTTAAGAAATTATATTTTTAAATATCATACATTCGCGTAGCAGAAAAACAAAGAAATATTAGTTTAAATTAATTTTAGAATGGATTGTGTTCTTATAAATAATTTTCACGATTATCTACAAGGCTTGGCAACCATTAAGATTTCAATTCTTTTGTCGGTGAAGTCGACCAGCACGCATATTCTTAATATTCGACTTGGCTTCCACATTTCACATTTATGTTTTTGATGGGATATCATTACTTTTTGTAAAGATCTTATTTATTAAAATATTGAATTAAGTACCTAATTAAAACAATTACGCAAGAAGTTACCTTTGCGCAATATTTATGAAGTTACTTATTTTAAAAAGAAAATAAACAATGTATTAAAAGCCGTAAACCGCTTCATCGTTCTGCTATGTGCACGCGATGAAGTCCTCTTTGTATAAAAACCTCTATTTAATAATTACTTAAACTCTATGATTCGCAAGTATTATGATAGAACGTCCAATGTCATCTTATGTCAAAATAATAAACGTCTTAAGATGTAAATAAACATTGTAGAAATCATAAATTTTTAATTTGAGCTCGAAACAGAAGTAAATATATAATATAAAAGACTGAAGAGTGGGCACTAGTTACTGATGCCTATAACGTATCTATATGAATCTACCGCTGTATCCCACAACAGCTCTGTCTAAAGTCGGAAAATTTATAGAATAATTCAAGCTAAAGCGGTGCCCTAATACGGACGGAAGGTAATTAATGGATCAAGGTAAATAGTCTTTAAATTAAAATAAAGCATCAATGGACGTGTACGCCTAAACGTCCATTATACTAAAGATAATTTATAGATAGTATGCAGATTTTCCGATTGCTTGGAAAATGTTTCAAATCTTAAAAATACACTGTTTTCAGATTTTTTCCTTTGTATACATACAATAACCTATCTGGACACCAAATTTCAACTTTCTAGGTCATCTGGAAGTGGGTTAGGTTTTTGATCTATATGTCAGTCAGTGATAAAAATGCCGACTTTTAGACGTTAGTATCTCAATGACCGTTTGAGCTATATTTATGAAATTTGGGATTCTAGTTAACTTGAGGGGGTTTAATACACAAACCAAATCTCAGGTATTTACGTTAAATAGATTTTGAGTTATGGAGGCGTCAAAAGTCGCTCCAAATGGTTGGGGTGAAACTACACTAGGCAGCCTCGACTTTTTTTTTTTGCTTGGCTTGACACGCTGCCGCGTGTCTCGATATGGCGATGAAAAGCTTGAGGGCTAAAGGGTCGCTTTGCTTTACGCCTCTTTTATTTTTGTTTCTGGGCCGCTTGTTTCCTAGGTGACTCTACTCATGTTCCTTTCACACACACACACACACACACACACACACACACACACACACACACACACACACACACACTATTGGAATGTAGACATAAAATTTATGAAACTAAACTCTTTGTTGTCTGAGAGTTCCGTGCCTCTCATGATTTCTTTTTTATGATACTCTTTTGTTCTGTCAAATATATTCGTCCCTATTGTAACCGTTCCTCTTTCTGAATATAACTAGCAATTATTACAAATCGTATTTTATTAATTACAACAGGTTATGGGCCCAGACTCATAAAGTAATAATAAAACAGTGATTCCGGTAATAATCAGTAAAGTTAGTTCGCGATTGATTTATTCCGTTACAAAGCAAATTTTTCAACAAAATGGCGATGTCTATGTCTCACGTACATATAGATAAATTGTTGGGAAGAGAAAATTACAATACATGGAAGTTTGCAGTGCAAACGTATTTGCAGCATGAAGACTTGTGGGAATGTATAGAACCTGCAGAAAATAGCTCCGCAATAAATCCGAAGACCGATCTTAAGGCGAAGTCGAAAATAATTTTGCTACTGGATCCTATAAACTACATCCATGTTCAAAATGCAACGACGGCTAAAGAGGTATGGCAAAATTTACAAAATGCTTTTGAAGACTCAGGTTTGACTAGAAAAGTTGGGTTACTTCGAGACTTGGTGAATACAACTTTGGAGAGTTGTACAAGTATAGAAGAGTACGTGAATAAAATAGTTACCACCGCACACAAGTTACGGAATATTGGTTTTAGCGTAGACGACGAATGGCTAGGTACTCTGATGTTGGCGGGTTTGCCGGAGAAATACAAACCTATGATCATGGGGCTTGAGAGCTCGGGTGTCAAAATAAACACTGATTCTATCAAAACAAAGCTACTACAAGAAGTAAAAGATACTAACTTATCAGTTCTCCACACAAAGCACAATAAATATCAAGGTAAAAGTAAATATACCCCCAAGACTTCCAAAAGTATCAGATCGCCTGGTCCCCGTTGCTATAACTGTAATCAATATGGTCATTTTAGTAAGTTTTGTAAACAAGAAAAGAGGAAGAGCAATGATGAGAAAGGTTTTGCAGCTGTTTTCTCTGCAAATCACGATAAAATAAGCAAAACAACATGGATTGTGGACTCCGGTGCATCGCTGCACATGACAAATGTCTCTGATGGAATGTATAATATCCGGGCACCTCCGATACAAAGTATAACGGTAGCCAATAATGCATCAATCACTGTACGGTATATGGGTAGTGTTAACTTGAATCTCGTGGGTAAAGATGGTAACATAAAGCATATACAGGTGAAAGACATTTTGTATGTTCCACAATTAAATACTAATTTGTTGTCTGTAAGTCAGCTGGTACAAAATGGTTGTCAGGTTATATTTAACAAAACTGGCTGTGATATATTCAGTAAACAAAAGAAATTAATTGCTGCTGCCAAGCTTGTAAACAACATGTATAAATTGAATACATATAATGGTAATGCATTTGTTGCAAGCTCTGAAGAAAATAGTTTAAATATTTGGCATAGAAGAATGGGACATCTAAATTATAATGATGTTAAGAGATTGCCATTGTGTACTGAGGGGGTGAAATTAGTAGATAACAAAGACATAAATAAAAATTGTATTCCCTGTGTGAAAAGTAAGCAAACTAGATTGCCTTTCAGTAATGCTGGTTCAAGGGCAACAAAGGCACTGCAAATAGTGCACTCAGATTTGTGTGGGCCTATGGAAGTTCCTTCCATGGGTGGAGCCAGGTATTGTATTACTTTTATTGATGATTTTTCAAGAAAGGTGAATGTTTATTTTCTGAGAAATAAAACAAATATATTAGAGGTTTTTAAAGTATACAAAACTGAAATGGAAAATCAGTTGGATTGTAAAATAAAAGTTCTCAGAACTGATAACGGGCTAGAATACATTAATAATGAAATGTCTAAATTTTTATCAGGCTATGGTATCAAGCATCAGACTACAGCACCGTATACACCGGAGCAGAATGGGCTGGCCGAACGAATGAATCGTACGCTAGTCGAGCGTGCCAAATGTATGCTGGAGGATGCTGGATTACCCAAAAAGTATTGGGCAGAAGCCGTGGAGACCGCGGCTTATGTAATTAACCGTTCGCCAACTCGCGTCCTTAACTATGTGACACCACTGGAGAAGTTGACAGGTTTGAAACCAAATATTTCTCATCTAAGAATTTTCGGCTGTAAAGCCATGGTGCACGTGCCGAAGGAGAAAAGGCTAAAGTGGGATTCGAAATCCACAGAAATGATGTTTCTTGGGTATTGTGAAAATACTAAAGGCTATAGATTAATTGATCCTCATACCCAGAGGGTTACTAAGAGCAGGAATGTTGTTTTCTTTGAAGATGGTCAGGAAGATCATAAAGTATTATTGCCTGAATTTAACACTAATAGCTCGTTGCAGATACCTATGCCATTAGATGTGACTGCTGAAAATACAGAAAACGCACCGACTCCTGGCTCCCCCTCTGCCGAAGATGATTCTAATTCAATTTTT
This sequence comes from Lapara coniferarum, assembly GCA_949316025.1. Lineage (NCBI taxonomy): Eukaryota > Metazoa > Arthropoda > Insecta > Lepidoptera > Sphingidae > Lapara > Lapara coniferarum. The sequence continues at coordinate 3,622,441 of OX438922.1, forward strand.
TGTGAAAGTTTTGAATCTGTTGATCATGATCCAACATATGAACCAAGCACAGATTGTTCATTAGATTCTCCTGAGAATGTTATAAATCTGAGGCCTAGGGCACGATGCTTAAGGTATAATAATGAAGTAGAGGAAACAAGATATGCAAGTTTGGCTTTGAATCAAGATCCATTGACAGTGGAGAAAGCTTTATCTAGCCCAGAATCCAATCAATGGAAAAAGGCCATGGAAGAAGAATTCAAATCATTAGAGAAAAATAATACGTGGGTGTTATGTGATTTACCACTTGGAAAGAGAGCGATATCATGTACGACCGAGGCAGAATACATGGCTCTTTCAAGCTGCACTCAAGAGGCAATGTGGCTTAAACAGATGCAAGAAGAATTTTGGCCACAATTAGTCAATGAACCTGTAACTATATTGTGTGATAATCAAAGTGCTATTAAACTTGCAGGTAGAGTCAACTATCACTCCAGGACCAAGCACATAGACATACGGCACCATTTTGTTCGTGATAAGGTGCATTTAAAGAAGATTGTTATCAAGTATGTCCAAACAAGTGAGATGGTCGCTGATGCACTGACTAAAGGCACTCCGCAGCTGAAGCTTGATTATTGTTCTTCAAAAATGGGATTATGTCTAAGGGAGGATATTGGAATGTAGACATAAAATTTATGAAACTAAACTCTTTGTTGTCTGAGAGTTCCGTGCCTCTCATGATTTCTTTTTTATGATACTCTTTTGTTCTGTCAAATATATTCGTCCCTATTGTAACCGTTCCTCTTTCTGAATATAACTAGCAATTATTACAAATCGTATTTTATTAATTACAACACACACACACACACACACACACACACACTCACACACACACACACACACACACACACACACACACACACACACACACACACACACACACACACACACACACACACACACACACGCACGCACGCACGCACGCACGCACGCACGCACGCACGCACGCACGCACGCACGCACGCACGCACGCACGCACGCACGCACGCACGCACGCACGCACGCACGCACGCACGCACGCACGCACGCACGCACGCACGCACGCACGCACGCACGCACGCACGCACGCACGCACGCACGCACGCACGCACGCACGCACGCACGCACGCACGCACGCACGCACGCACGCACGCACGCACGCACGCACGCACGCACGCACGCACGCACGCACGCACGCACGCACGCACGCACGCACGCACGCACGCACGCACGCACGCACGCACGCACACACACACACACACACACACACACACACACACACACACACACACACACACACACACACACACACACACACACACACACACACACACACACACACACACACACACACACACACACACACACACACACACACACACACACACACACACACACACACACACACACACACACACACACACACACACACACACACACACACACACACACACACACACACACACACACACACACACACACACACACACACACACACACACACACACACACACACACACACACACACACACACACACACACACACACACACACACACACACACACACACACACACACACACACACACACACACACACACACACACACACACACACACACACACACACACACACACACACACACACACACACACACACACACACACACACACACACACACACACACACACGCCTTTTACCCCGAAGGGGTAGGCAGAGGCGCAACTAGTGCACCCACTTTTCGCCGTTATTCTGTCCCATGATGTGATCGGGCACATATTTCAGACTCCAAGCAAGCTGATACTGAATAGAAAAACTCAATATCACTTTATCCGAACCGGGGATCAAACCTGAGACCTCAGCTTTGCAGTCATACTGTAATACAACTACGCCACCGACGCCTTCCATGTTCCTTTCATGTATATTTTTATGATATTATAGTAGGTTTCATCTATATCATTTTCCTGTAGTGTCTCCCATATCGACATGCGTGAGATAGAGTCGAATGATTTTTGATAGTCAATGAACTCTCTTTAAGAAACTCAAAATGACCCCATTCTCTTGAAGTCGCATGACTTTAAAGGACAGATTCAGGGGCCATATAGAACCATCACCGTGATGAACGGCAGCGTGCCTCATGCTGCCTCTGACGCCAAGGGCGTCCTTCGGTGTACGGGGGCTTCTGAGCACCCGCAACAACAGGAGACGGACCGCAACAGCGGTACGCGCAGGGGCGGTTGCGGACGACAACTTAGACGTGAGTCGGAGGAAGCCCGCAGCCGTCCCTAATGCGCCGAAGATGGCCACCGCGGAGTTTTAGTTGGTATGCCGTGCGGTGTATATAGGTTAGGGACTCGGCCCGGCGGTCGCCCGACGTTTTCCATCTCTCCGGGCGGCTCAACGTCGGGTCGTAAGGCACGGTGAATCCAACATAACCGCTCAGTCATTCCACTTGAACACTGGGCGGTAGTAATAAGTCACTTTATCCGCGTCAACAAAAAAAAAAGACAAAAAAAAAATAGAACATCAGAGAGCAATACTTATCCAGTACCACTAATCCAGTAATCTTAACAACAAGTTTTCCATATTTTTCTGAACATTTCAACCTATTTTAAATACCGGTACATTTGTAATTCACATTACACTCAATATTTACCAATAATTCACCACCTTTATCTTTCCAAGCTGTAAAGCTTAGTCTCACAAATTCATAACACTAACCCAATAGGCGGTGAACTATTTATAATAGTAATATCATAGATAATATGCAATATAATGCACTATTATAATATAATTACTATATATAATTACAAACCTAATTAACAATCCAATAAGGCTCACTAAAACCCGTACAAATTAAAAGCATCAAACGGTTCTAAAATTAAATCAATACAATGCATTCAGCCAGACCAATTAATGCGGATAATATGGCCCTCCCTTTAAAAGCGGTAGAGATATAAAATCCGCATACACCTTTCATACATGATACGAAGCGGTGCAGGATTACACGCAAATTGAAGCTGCCATCACATGGTAATTAGAGGATTTAGATATCAGTAAAAAGGTATGCCATTCTGTACTTGTAGAGATTTAGTGATGAATGAAACAGATGTCAAAAAGGATTTTTTATTTATTACTTTTCAATGGAATGATGCGTGCATCTTGCATGCTCGTCTGATAGTAAAAGTTATGATATAAGCCCATAAACAGCACTAACGCTATAAATAACTTTTAATAACAAGTTACTGCGTGGCACTCAGGTGCGCTTGTCACCCTGAGACCTAAGATGTGAGTCTCAAAACACCTAATAATTAAGCTGGCTACATTTCCCTTTAATTTTTTATGGCATTGAATGACGAGGCAAGCATGCCATTCGTCTGATGGTAAGCGATACGACCAACCATAAACAGTAGAAACACCATCCAACACCTTGAGTTACAAAGTACTGTGTGGCGTTCCACTGCGCTTGTCATCCTGAGACATAAGATGCTGGCTACAATGTCCTTCAAAACACAATAGTGCATGTACACTGCTGCTTGGCGGTAGTTATAGACATTGGGGTGGTACACACACCCTGTACCTATCACCCGTAAGACGGTGTAGAAGCTGATAAAATTTTGCTTTGCTACAATATCAGCTAAATATGTTTAGTGAGATTACTGCTGTGAGAGGTGACTCACTTAGGTATTCCTTTGCCCGCTCTATTATAAAAAAAACAAAAGACAATTTCCTCAGAATAAGGTGCTTTAGTCTTTATTCTATGACAAATTCTGTGAGCTTTATGGTTTTTTTTCAACATCCAAATAAGGCCCATTCTTTGTACTTAGAGGTCCACGCCACTCAAGTTTGACATTGTTTTTATTTTCATTTCAATCAAGTCACAACACTTGGCTACGTTAAATTAAAAAATAATTACAGTTGCTACAATACAATAACATATTTATTTAACCCTTTTCAATAAACGATCTCATTCTTAATCTTTCATCTCATACCGAAATTACACCAATCAAAATTAGTTAATTGTGAGCATGTCAAAAAAACTTCAAAAAAGACCACTGATTGCCCAATTTTTGCCATGGATTTAGATATTTTCTTGAAAGAAAGAAGAAAACAATTATTGGAAACCAGTTGGATGGTAATCAACATAATTTACAACAAATGTACTTATGACGTAAGCAAAAAAAAGCGGCGATAGCCTAGTTGGGAGTGGAACGGACTGCCGTTTCAATGTCCGCAGGTTCGAAACCCAAGGGCACACACCTCTGACTTTTCTAAAAAACTATGTGTGTATTCTTTGTGAATTATCGCTCGCTTTAACGGTGAAGGAAAACATCGTGAGGAAACCTGCATACCTGAGAAGTTCTCTGAATTTCGAAGGTATGTGAAGTCTGCCAACCCGCACTAGGCCAGCGTGGTGGACTAAGGCCTGAACCCTCTCAGTTGTAGAGGAGGCCCGTGCTCAGCAGTGGGCAGTATTACAGGGCTGATATGGTATGGTATGGTATGGTAAAAAAAAGATAAAAACATAACTAAAATATAGTTATCACCCATATCACCCGGTATGGATAGTATAAGTCCCACCACAACAGTGCCAAGAGGATCTAGATCAGCATATTATACCAGACAGTAAACGCTTAGGCCCCGTTCTTTCAACTGTAGTTATCTTTTTGTATTGTCTTGGATGTCTTGGAGCACTCGAAGCCCTGCGAGCTCGTCTAGCTTAATAACACCGATAATTATTTCTTTTCTACCGCCAAGTAGCAGTATGCATGCACTGTTGTGTTTCGGTTTGAAGGGCATTGTAGCCAGTGTAACTACAGAACATAATGAGACTTAACATCTTTTGTCTCGGGATGACGAGCGCAGTGGAATGCCACACAGTACTTTGTAACTCAAGGTGCTGGATGGTGTTTCTACTGTTTATGGGTGGTCGTATCGCTTACCATCAGACGAACGGCATGCTCTTCTTGTCATTCAATGCAATAAAAAAAAACTGCCGAACAGATTTCAATGAAATTTGATAGGGAGATAGTTCGATACCATGAAAAAGTTTCAAACTACTCTTTATCCCAGGAAAACTCTTTCATGCGAGTGAAACCGCGGAAGCTAGTCTTATATATAATATCGAATTATGCAACGAAAGAAGTAACTTCAATTTAACCGTCAATTGATAACTTTCACGTTCAACAGGTTCATTATAATTTAGCGATAAAATCGACAGGATAAGTAGAAGCTTATCTGCTCAATCAATCAAATTACAACACGATTATTGCATTTAATTTTAACTGGACATTATCAGTGGCTTCAGAAACTGAACTTTTTATAACTTATCCAAGAAATTTTACGAAATTATGATGAAAGTAATGTTGGAGTTAACTTTCGGAACGCAGTTTCTTTTTTAGAGCAATGGTTTCGTTGCGTTAGGTTTTTGAAGAAGTCAAATCAAGATGGACTAACCTCCTTGATTTAAAAAGCTTACGCTTAAGCTTATTAATAATAATAATAATTTATTGTCACAAAAACAATTATTAAAACGGTTTACAGCGGTCACTGCACTAGGCGCCAGGCCCGTATCGCAGTAGACCAAATAAGATTTAACAAAAATACATTTTTATTAGGCGACCATTCGGCTCACATCTCTTAATAAATAAATGTAAGCTTATTAAATATACTAATATGTAACCTAAGTGTGTGTATGTGTGTTATTGATTTTACGATAGTGCACTTTTCTGGGTCTTTCGATACTAGATTCAATTTTTTAAAAATCTGAGATCGACTATTTTTAGATTGGTGTTTCTTTTTATATACAACTGTTAATAAGAACGTTAATCTCACAGCTATTTCACAACATGAACCTAGAATAGGATTTTTTATACGGCAAAGTGACTATAACACCTGGTAGTAAGTGGAGTTGGGTCCAGATGAAGTGATGACTGACGAGAGATGATTCTCCTCACCAGTTGACCTCATTATGCCGGCCTGTTTAAACCAGACACACTGACGTCGATCTCTATGACGAATTTTGCAGTTTGGGTACAGTGCTCGCTACTCGGGCAGATACAAATGTCAAACCACCAGCAAATAAAACATCATTGCATTGGCTGTAATGGTTCTAATATTTTAAATCGAAAGATACACTCACACTGCTGCTTGGAGAAAAAAATTACAAAGTCTTTCAAGAGATATCTCATACAAGATTCTCGCATACGAGAGATACTTCCCTAAATATCCGCAAATAAAAATATTTTTATATCAATTGTAATTCTCGTAATCGGAAATATCTCTTCCGCAAACGACAACCCCACGACGTCGACGGTTTGATTGATTCCGGAGGTGGGGTCCAACCCTACAACATACATTCATACTGAAAACGTTATTTCGCGATTTCCAACTTATAAAATTTCAGTAATATAGCGTTTATGTAACTGCCTCGGTGGCGTAGTTGTATTGCGTACTGTTATACAGGACTTTGTAAATGGGTTTTTAAAAAATAAAAACACGAAATAATTTTAAAAGACAGCCGTCTAGCGTGAAGGATGGGAAGAGACTGACGGGGACCAAGGGGGACCGGTATATATCATATATGGGAGAGCTGAGTGGACAATAGGATAGTGCAGGATAGGCAGGAAAGGGTGCATTATATAACTATAACACCTCCCTGGGGTGGACTAAACATCGGGGTTGAATTTTGATGTTTAGGGGATGAAGGATGTGGAAGTTATATTTTGGTTCTGATGCTAGGAGATGGGAGATTTTGAACATCAGAACGGGGTTTAAAGGTCTCCATGGGTATGATGCTTGGTTCGGGATCTGGTGTTGGATCTGTGGGTGGATTAACAGGGATAGGTAGGGAAAATGTTGGTGTAAGTTGGGATAGGCGGCTGTTCGATTTAATAAATTTAATGAACTTAAAACTAACAAATACAGAAATGATAATAACTAATATAATTGTTATAACGGAGTAATGAGTCCCGTATTTGATAATATTGGGTTGGTCCACAACCCTATCTGCGTCGTCAGATAGTGATTTTAATTTTAATTTAGTATCTGCGGTAAATATGTCGAAATCAATATTTTTTAATATCAAAGGGGGCTCATTACTTATTAATTTTTTAATCTTAGCTAAATTACAACATGAATCTTTTAGTATGTTGAAATCTGACCTGACTACAGTGACATTGATCTTTATGCTATTAAATTTTGGTAACAATTGCGTATTTCTACAATGTGCTACACAATTGTTTGGGACAGTCAATATCCCTGTACCGACAATATTGATGTTGGTTATCCCTTGATTGGGACATTCGATGAATAGTTTGTTGTCCTGGGATTGCACATACAACCAATTATTATTATAAAGTGGTGTCCATAAGTCTATATTTCCGTGGATGAAGTCAGTTTTACACTGCACTGGTAACGCACTTATTACGCTTGATATGATTTCACTCTCACAGCACGGATTTGCACTGGACGGGAACACTGTTGTCACGTCGCAGATGTATTCACGTGGATTTGTAGTTATGCATTCCCTCAGTGAGTCTAGAGTGCAGTACTCGGATCTGTCTTTGGTCATTGCTATGTATTTAGTGCTAGGTATTATAAAACTAAAAGAGTTTGGGTTTACATTATCATGAGGGGTAGGTAAAGCTATACTATGAAATAGGTCATACTCTCTAGGAGATACTAATGGTATCCTTAAAATAAAAACAATCTTGTTGCTTAGGCTATAACACATTACATTAGAAATATTTGATAGGCTATGAATATTGCCTAACGTTAAGCTGACAGGTAACTTAAGGTCTACAGGTAAGTATCTATAGTTATCGACAATTTCTTGGTATAACTGCACGGGTGGTAAAACCGCCGGGTGCAGGATGTTATGACTACATGATAGGATTGCATTTGTTATGTCTGCCAACTGGAAAGATAACGCAAGTAACGATGCTTCTAAAATGTTTAAGATTGAATTAATGTTAGATTTAATTAATAATTCATTAGATATTATTGTAATATTATTTAATCTTAATACGAAATTGTCGATAGCTTGATTGAGGCTGGCTTCATTAAGTTTTATTTTATGCAAAGTATCATTAAATTTGGATAGAACTGAACTTGTTACTAAGATATTTTCTTTCATTAATGAACCCAGTCTTTTTTCATTATTTTGAATATCTTGAATGGCGTTATCATACTTGATAGCGTCATCCTCGTCTAGAGTACCGAATATAATTTTAGATAAAGTGCCAATACCACCTATAAGAGCGCTTCGTTTGGATCTTTTAGTTACTAGGTGAGAGATAGCAGAGTATTCGGAAACCATATCGTTATATCTTATAGTCAATGGTTCTAAAACATTATTACATTCTAAATCAATGGATGCTTTTATCTCGATTTGATTACAAGAGAAACGTATTGTGCCTAGCACAGAGTTAATGTTTTGGATATGAGGTTCTATATGCGAAATATCGAAAGGAGTCACTACGTCTAGGTAACTTGCACGAATTTTGAGTTCGCCAATCGGATCGAAATATATGCCGGAGCTCGTGTTGATTTGTTGAACGAACTCTGGGTGACCATGGGCCAGTATGCTGCAAATAAAATATCATATATCTAATAAGTTATACTTGGATAAACGCGCTATGGCCTTATTTATTATACTTAACGAGAAGAAAAAAAATATTAATTATTATAAGGGACATAATAGAAAAGAGATTAAATGAACTAATATAAATCCATAGATTCCGCTTACCCCTTTGGGATAGAGGCGTGATGTATGGATGCAATATAATATTATGAGAATCTAAACTAAGTTGCGGCAGGCGCGTCTCGGGCCTCCACATGTTTGACTTCGTCAAAATGATGTTTTACATGTCTCCTATTTATGAGTAGCGATAACGTGTGGTTACCGTGAACTTTGACGACCTTGTATGGACCTTTCCACACAGGCGATAAGGCCTTTCTTAGTCGAGGATGATTTTTTAACATAACATAATCGCCGACTCGGTATGTTACGGGGCGAGTATGTGAATCATAATAAGTTTTTGAATTCGACTTTGATTTTTCAATGTATTCTATGGCTTTATCGCGAGCGTGTTTCATGCGATGTTGTAACATTTTTACATACTCAGGGTAAGTTGTATTGGATGCTTCATAGACGGAATCTGGTATGTGTGGTTTGTGCCCGAACAATAACTCGAAAGGTGAGTAATGTGTTGTTGAGTGTACAGTGGTGTTATATGCTAACATAGCTGTATATACGTATCGAGGCCAATTATCTTGGTTCTCGTTTACGTAGGGCTTTAGATATTCTTTAAGCGTGGAATGTGATCTTTCCAAAGCACCCTGTGTTTGTGGGTGATACGGAGTTGACCACAGTTGCTTGATCTTTAAGAACTCACAGGTTTTCTTAAAAAGGTCAGCTGTGAAGTTTGTACCCTGGTCTGTAAGTATGTGTTTAGGAATCCCGAATAGGGATATGAAATGTAAAAGGCATTCACATGACTCTTCAGCTGTATTATTGCGAAGAGGATAAGCTAATGAGAATTTCGTGAGATCGTCTTGCATGGTTAGGATGTATCTGAGTTTGGCTGTGCCGGATTCGGGTAAAGGACCTACTATATCTATGGATAATCTCTGGAATGGAGACGTTGAAGTAGAGGTTATCACCATAGGTGCTCTATTAACTTTACGTAAAGCTTTGTTTAATTGGCATGATTGGCATTTTTTAATGTAGTTATCTATGTCGCTACGCATATTTTTCCAATAATATTTTTCTTTAATGCGGTTCAGCATTCTAATAGAGCCAAGATGTCCCGCAATGGGCAGGTCGTGGTTATCTTTCAGAATTTTTGGGATTTCGCTCAATGTGGGATATATAATGTTGTCATGATAGATATGTACCTTAATGTTAGTACCGTCGAACAGATAACAAAACATGTTGTATATTTTTATAAAGGAATGTCTATCGAATGGATTTTTGAAATCTGATGTACTTATCTCATTTGTTGTAGGATAAGACATGATTATTTCATCTCGCGTATACTTTAGGGACTTAAATATATCCGGATATGGGCAATCATCGAAATGATGTACTTTTGTGAAGAGAAACAGGTAAGTCTTATCTAAAATTTTCAGTGGTAAAAATGTGTGTAATGTTCTTTCTGATTTCAGGAATTCTTCCCGATCGGACTCCGGACAGTTTGCAAGGATTTCCTGGACATAGGGCATAGACTCATCCGTGTCTATTGAGGTAGGTATGATAATTAATTTCTGTATTCCTTTAAGCAAGTTTTCATTGTGTTCTACAATGCAGGTGTCATATTGCTTTGTGGATGACTTGAGGAATTTGGTATAGGTTTCATCGTGTAAAGGTAAGTTTTCAGGTATTGGACAAGGCGTTTCCGGGCGAGATGAACTGGGTAAGGTTTCAGGATTTTGCCAACTGGTGGAAGGCTGAGGTTCCGGTTCGGATTCATGGAGAGGTAAGTTACGAATTTTATTTTCATTTTCAGGGACATTGGAGGAAGAAGTGTGATTGGCTTTCGGTGACGAAAGAATATCATTCAATGTTATTAAATCTGACGGGCTTAAAGCTGATAGTTCGTTGGGGTCAAAAGATGGTGAGATTAATGAATCTATAAGATCTCCATCTAGGTCGTGGTTTGGATTTTCCGCTAGGACATTAGATGGCGGAGATAAGGATGGAAAAGGATTTTGCAAAGATTGACTTGGATCATTATTTTCAGGGAAAATAGGATTCACTGGATGTCTGGAGAGAGCGTCGGCGGCGGAATTCAATTTTCCTTTACGATAAACTATTTCGTAATCGTATTCCTCCAGTTTCAGCCTCCATCTTTGGAGTTTGCTACTGGGGTCTTTGTGGTTGAACAACCATTTTAAGGGCCTATGGTCGGTGACTATAACAAACTTGCGCCCATAGAGATAGGGGCGAAAAGTTTTGCAACCGTATAATATTGCTAATAGCTCCTTTTCGGTTGTGCTATAATTGGATTCACTTTTGTTAAGTGTTCGAGAAGCGAAAGCTACTGGTTGATCTTTTCCAATAGATCCTTGTGAAAGGACCGCGCCGACGGCATAATTTGAAGCATCACAGGTGAGGATAAATGGTTGGGAAAAATTTGGATAAATAAGTAATGGTGCAGATGTTAGCCTGTTTTTTAACGTTTCGAAAGCAAGTTGTTGTTGGTTTTCCCAATTAAATGATATATCCTTTTTCAGGAGATTGGTGAGGGGTTTCGCGACTTTGGAGAAGTCGGGAATAAAACGACGATAGTAAGAGACAAGGCCTAGAAAGGATTTTATATCCTTGGGGGTTTTTGGAATTGGAAATGCGGTAACGGCCTTGATTTTTTCGGGATTTGGTTTAACACCTTGTTCGGTAATTATATGCCCGAGATAGCACACTTCGTGTCTAAGGAATTCGCACTTGTCTGGCTGGAGTTTGAGATTAAAATCTCGGATTCTTCGAAAAATTGCTTCTAGATTACAAATGCTGGATTTAAGGTCATAGCCATAACACACTACATCGTCCAGATAGACGAAGCAGCGAATGCCTTGAAGACCAGACAAGACAGAGTTCATGAGTCTCTGGAATGTTGAGGGGGCATTTTTGAGCCCGAATGGCATTCTCAGAAATTGGTAATGTCCTTCAGGAACGGTGAAAGCTGTTTTAGGTTTATCGGCTTCGTTTAATTCAATCTGATGGAATCCCGATGCTAAGTCTAAGGTGGAGAAATATTTACTATTCCCGAGTTGGTCTAAGATTTCAGTAATCTGAGGGATAGGGTAAGTGTCGCCGATTGTTATATCGTTTAGCTTCCGATAATCGATCACCACTCGCCACTTTTGTACATTGGAAGCGTCAAGTTTCTTAGGGACAACCCATATGGGTGATGACCAAGGGGAATCGGAGGGTTCAATTATGTTTTGTTCTAGCATTTTATCTATTTGCTTGCGAACTTCGGATTTATGGACTTCTGGGAACCTATATGATTTAGTATGTATCGGAATTTCTGTTGTAGTTTTAATTTCATGTTTAAGGGCATTTGTGTGAGTAAGGCTTTCTCCTGGAAGATGGAAAATATCGGAAAAATCGGAACATAATTGTAATAGAACATCTCTTTCTTCATCATTGAGGTGCGAGGTGCGAAGTTGTCGTAATACTTCTTCAGTGCGTTTAAAACTGTTTGTTGAATTGCTTATATGATTTATAGTACCGGAAGGGTAGTTTTTAAATTGTACAGACTCGATAGGATCAAGCTTCAGATTTAAGTTTGATTTTAAATTCATAGCTTTTTCTGAAGTGTTAAGAACGGAAATATTAATTCTGTTATTTTCCTTAACTCGCACGAGAGAATTCGCGATTAATAGATGTTCGGACAAATTTTGGTCTAGAATTAACCCTTCTTTAATTTCGGGGTTGGACACAGAACATTCTATTACAGTTTCTGTTCTAGCAGGGATTATATAAGCAGGATCATGAAAATGTAGTTTTAGGGATGATTTCCCGATATAAAGTAAATCGTTGGTGTAATTTATACTACACCCTAGGGCGTTGAGCATATCGGAGCCTATAATTCCATCATAGGGTAGGTGTACGATGTCAATGACATGGAATTTGTGTGATATTGTGGATTTCGGAATATGTAATTTAAGTTGGAAATGGCCGCGGGTACAAATAGGTTCTTCTGTTGAATCAATACCTTTTAATTGGATAAATTCTTTTATAAGTTTGGGATGTTTCTCTATACATGAGTATTTTAATAGGCTGACAGAAGACCCTGAGTCTACTAATAAGGACAATGGGATGTCGGATATAGAGGATTGAATAAGGACATGAGGCAACAATGTTTTTGCAGGATTACTCGTTATTTCATAAACGTTTGGATTTGAAGGATTTTGCAGACCAACCTTGTTATGCTGCTGCTTGGATACAATTGGATCACTATGAATTTGGGGCTGGCTACCCTGTTTGTTAGTGATTTTGGATTTAGAGATAAGACCACTATAGATTTGGGGCTGGTTACCCTGTTTGTTAGTGGATTTGGATACAGAGAGAGAATCACTATGAGTTTGGGGCTGGTTACCCTGTTTGTTAGTGATTCTGGATATAGGATTAGGGACACTATAAGTTTGGGGCTGGTTACCCTGTTTGTTAGTGTACCTGGATTTAGAGATAGGACCACTATAAGTTTGGGGCTGGTTACCCTGTTTGTTAGTGGATTTGGATACAGAGAGAGAATCACTATGAGTTTGGGGCTGGTTACCCTGTTTGTTAGTGATTCCGGATATAGGATTAGGGACACTATAAGTTTGGGGCTGGTTACCCTGTTTGTTAGTGTACCTGGATTTTGAAATAGGACCACTATAGGTTTGGGGCTGGTTACCCTGTTTGTTAGTGGACCTGGATACAGTGGATTTTGGAACATAGTTTGAAATGCCGATTTTTGGCGCATGAAGTCCCGCACGGCATTGGGACGAGACGTTTATTCGTTTTTTGAATCTGCGTCAACAGTGTCGTAACCTTCGGCGATGTCCATTGGATACTCGTTACCATCAGGTGTCGTCGTATCGCCAGCAATGAAATGGACGCGTTGAGGCATCCTTGATTGACCTTGGTTGAAATTCTTAAAACGATTGTTATTGAACTCTCTTCTTCGACACTGTTCTAGGCTATGGCCTGGAAGTTTGCAATATCTACAAACTACTAAGGAATTATTAGACTCGTAAGGTCGACTTGGATTAACATTCGAGCGACTTGGATTTGGATTAAAATTGGGATAAGAATTGCGTCGCATAGGTTGAGTATTTTGTTTTGGAATATTTGGCCTGTATAATTGTCGTGGATGTTGCACGCTAGACGGTCCCTGATTCTGTTTAGATAGGGATATTTGAATTTTTTCTTCGGAGATTGCCATATTAATGGCTTCATTTAATGTTTTTGAGGATTTGCACCTAACGATATTAGAAATGCGGGGCATCAACCCCATTTGGAAGTGATGGAGGGCTAGTTCCTCCATGGCTGCTGTACGACCAATCATTTCTCGATTCTTATTGCCATGTGTGATAGATATTTCGGTTAATAGCTGTGAGAGACAAGTTTCTATTCGCAATGCATATTGGCTCACAGTCTCGTTAATTTGTTGTTTGCACTCTTGTAATTCTGTGATCAAATGAGCATAGTGTTTCCTTTCGCTAAACTGTGTTTTAAGGAAATCTTTCAGCTGTTGCCAGTTATAAAATTCTTTAATAGAGCAAGCGGTTTCAGCTTTGCCTTCTAACCGGCAAATAATGTATTTAAAAATGATGTCTTTTTGAAGATCAGATGCCAATTCATAAGCATTGTTACAATTAACGAGAAATGAATTTAATTTTTCTCTGGACCCATCGTAGGGTTTTATAAATTTTAAAAGGGTCGATAGATCTATTTCAGGTTTTTGTGGCACAATTTTCTTTTTAGCATTCGACCTCGTGGTGGGTCCTTGAGGAAGAGGACAGTAAACTTCCTCTTCTGTATTAATTACCGCGATTTCGGGGTTTTCAAATTTTGGGCTCTGTGATCTCTCAGCCATAGTGGAATTATAATACTATCAATAATTTGTACAATTGGACAATACACAGTGTAGAAATTATAAACACAAGAAACAATTATAGTATAGCAATGACCAAAATCCGAATTTTAAAAAATTACTCACAGGAATGCTGAGAGGATGGTTGCGATGAACATAATTCTTCCTTGGAGTCTCTCTGGATTTACTTGCTAGCGCGCAAGGAGTCGTCTAATCAGGAACACAGGATCGCAGGAGATTGGCTGCTGGCTGGTTGTTGTACAGCACGAACAGTCGCAGTGATGGCTTCCTTGCAGGTTACACAATAATTCAGAGTGGGCCGGCTCGAACTTGTACACTTTTTCACTGCACTTTTGTCCGAATGGTTACTGCCGCAGTTATTGTTGAAGACGTCCGGGGATTCTTTTAAGAAATCCCTTTACGCTGCCACCAAATGTTATACAGGACTTTGTAAATGGGTTTTTAAAAAATAAAAACACGAAATAATTTTAAAAGACAGCCGTCTAGCGTGAAGGATGGGAAGAGACTGACGGGGACCAAGGGGGACCGGTATATATCATGTATGGGAGAGCTGAGTGGACAATAGGATAGTGCAGGATAGGCAGGAAAGGGTGCATTATATAACTATAACAGTACGCGTTACGAATACGATTTGCGCGCTGAGGTCCTGGGTTCGAATCCCGGGCCGGGCCAAAAAACTTTGTGACTGGGTTTTTCCATCTTAAAAAAATTACTCAGTCGCAGCTCGGAGTCAGGAAGTTGGCGGTGTGATACCCCCGTGCCTCGGAAAGCACGTAAAGCCGTTGGTCCTGCGCCTGATCTCTCTCCGGCATGTCGGATTGCCATCTCACCGGACTATGAGAGCGAAGGAATAGCGAGTGCACCTGTGTATTGCGCACACACTTATGCACTATAATATCTCCTGCGTACCTGGCTGATCTCCGTTGAGATTGGCCGCCGTGGCCGAAACTGGCTAGGAGGATTTTATGTAACTGGAGTTTTTCAATTTGAGAACATGATTCGCTTGAGATTTGTTTTATGGGATTATTTTGTTGCTACGTTGACCTGGTATATGGATGGTGCAAACGAATGCTAGTAAATACATTTATGCAGATTTTGGCCCAAATAATCAAACTCTTGTGAACCAAGACTTTGGTTCCACAACGTCCAAATTTAACATCATGTGTGGTATCTGCAATTTGCAACGGTTCAGGGGTCGAGTGCACAGTAAAACTTATCAGTAATCAAAATGCACATTAAAAAGATGTTACCAGGTAAAATTCCACATTTATAAGATTTGAGATAATTTCTATTTTAAAGAACGCCTAATCTTACCCTAACGATAAGGTGCATATTAAAATATTGTTTATTTTTTTCTTGCGAAACAAAATATGACATAAAAGATGGAAAAATGTGCATATTTTTATTTAAGTTAGATTTTTTTTCACAACTTTTTTTGTTTTACCTACTTATCTTCAAACTCACATCATCAAAATGCAGATCAATGTTCACACATACGAATCACCTGAACTAGGAACCAAACACCCTTACTATAGGTATCCCTAGCATTCATAAATACAGCCCTTAATGATAGCATGTACTCTGCTTTAACAGGAGTATAAAACATTTGGTACTTCGTTTATTTGAACCGGAACGTCGAGTGACAGAGGAAATACCACTTACGACCTCAAATAGCACACAAATCATATGATATTCTATCTCAGAAAGGCTGTATATTTATTTAGATTAACATGAGTAATTTTAAATATCTTACCGTTCCATATCCATAGACAAAATTTTATGCTGAGCTCTGCCATATTGTAAAATACTTCATGCTTATAAGTTGACTCAATCCAAATAGGTACCAAGTATTATCAAAATTATTTTAGCCGTTTCCTCGAGGTAGATACTTTTCGAATAAACAGTATAGTTTAATTCTGAATTAATATTTGAAAACGTAACTCTCGTTGCTTTCGACTTTGCATAAAACTATTTTGTAAGCCGTTTTGAATTCTCGACACCACACCAAAGTTATGCAACCCCTGGATCTATAAGTTAGTTTTTATACACCACCACTTGAAATCAGACGGGTGTGGGGTTGATGCCACAGATACGACGCCATTGAGCCGTGGACATCACTTGAACGTGCTGGGTGACTCCGGGGTGCAAGTGAGACAATATTCTATACATACGGACACAGGCACGGTTCTAGTTCATCGGTCCTCATTATTGTGTTGTCTCTCCCAGAAGTTTTTATTGCTTTTCAGTCGTAGATACATATCGCCGGGGATAGTACAACACCGTGTAAGTGAGAAAAAAAGTATTCAGGCAAGAGTTAAACCTGAAAGTGGGGATGGGTTCTTAGCATTGTATATTATAGCCATCTTAATTTAATTTATTTTATCACTTACGCGGTATTAACTAGTGCTAGTTGCGTGTTTTGCACTATTCCCGACGATGGTGATACATAGTATATATTTTGTTAGTTTAATAAAAACTATATGTGGATTTCAAATTCTGTAACTTCTTCGACTAGTTAGTCTAGCCGCAGCATGGTAAAGTCTTAAGATGAGTAATCCAATCAAACGGAATTAAGGAATTTTCCAAATAAACGAAATATGAAATTCATTTTATGGTAAAGTTGCCTACCATTTATCTAACATGATAATCAACTGAAAAAACTAACACCAGCTCTGGCCAAATAGATGAACTTGTTCTCTAATCTATGAGGAAAATATTCAAACCCAAAATCCCTCTCAATTCCACAAGCAAAACCTACCTCATCACAATCACCACAAGGAAAAAACCATAAGTACGCGTAACCATAACAACAGGTACACGTGATAATATTCCAGTTACCGGGGGAGGATCTCCCCTAACGGAGATGGGTGAAAATGTTTTTTATTTGATTTCGCTTCCAATTTACTAGCGCGCCAGAAGCGGTCCGACCACGTGAAATGATCTCAATTATATGTACGTAGGGTTTATAATACGTCGTGAATGACTAGGTCTCTCATATAAGCTGGGCTGGTAGGTACTGCGTCTGCAAGCAGCGTTATGCAAGAACTATTAATAATAATAATATTTTTTTATTGAAAATAACAAATGTTTTGTTTACAATTACAATATGAGATAATTATAAATTATTAAACACAGCACACACATCACACATATACACTCACGCCTGTTATCCCCGAAGGGGTAGGCAGAGGCGCAACTAGTGCACCCACTTTTCGCCGTTATTCCGTCCCATGATATGATAGGGGGCGAGCCTATCGCCATATCGGGCACAAATTCCAGACTCCGAGCTGATACTGAATGGAAAAACTCAATATCACTTTGCCCGACCCGGGAATCGAACCCGAGACCTCAGCATTGTAGTCGTACCTTAATACAACTACGGCACCGAGGCAGTCTAACACAAGTATATTAAACACAAGATAACATATTTACCAGGGGTATCCAAACCAGGCTAGGTCTGTATCTTGGGTTACCAAAAAATATTAAATGAAACAGAGTTTGTTTGTAGTTGCTAGGTGAGCACTAATATTGTGCTCACACATGACGTGAAGTGGGTATCCTGGTTGCCCCACTGACTACCTCTTCGGGCGTTATGTGTTTGTTTTGTTTTTATTATATCGAGCTAATGCTAAGACTTGACATGCAATGTCTCAGGATGACAAGCAGCTGCGCCACGCAATGCTTAGGTAGTATTGCAAAGTTCGGATAGTGTTGCTATAAGAATGGGAGTATGAGGTATTGGGTGCGAATCTCAGGTCTGCCAAGAGATTCTCGAGATATTTGACACACTTTTTTCTTAGATAAAATTGTCACAATGAAACCAAATCCTTAATGTACGTAAATTAGCTAGTTAAAAATGTTGGAATAAGATGCAGGAAAGTACAAGCCAGTATTTTAGGGGTGATTTTTCAATCATGAGGCAAAATATATTCGTTGGACAAAATGCAACACGAAGATATTAAAAACTAGACATTTGCTCGTGACTCCGTCCGCATGAATGAGTTTTTTATGAATACAAGAACCGCTTTGTATTTTCCCGGGATAAAAAGTTGTCCATGTTACTCGCTAATAATATAACTTTATATTCGTGAATTAATTTTTAAAATCGGTCCAGCATTTTTTGAGTTTATTCGTTACGTACAAAAATACAATTTTTTCCTTTATAATGTTAGTATAGATGATAATTGTGGGAATGACGTTGTTCAAATGGCTTAGTTTTATATTAGCCAGGTTATGTACATAGATAATTTTTAATTTTTATGTGACAATTAAAATCACCACATAAAATCCAAAAAAAAAATTCCTGCAAAACAATATTTAAAGCTTAACATTCCCCGCGCCTATTTCGATATAAAACGAAGACCCAAGACTTAACAAGGACACAGATTATTCAAAGGCTCACATGTACATCTCAACAATACTTAATTGAAGGCACAGGTGCGTTCGCGATTGCAATAAGAGCTGAGAATTACACTCGTACGTACGCATGTGTGGAGCGGGCTGTTCATTTGACGACTTTGCGATTATCCGGGACGACTTTTTGCTGTAGTTGTTTAGAAATAGATTTACTCGATTTATATTCTATGAATTAAAGATATTAATTTATACCATAATAACTATGTATCATCATTCTTGAAGAACAGAACAGAAACTGAAGAAACAGGAACCCACTGGATGCTCGCCGCTTCTGTCAGGTTGGTTTGGAAATCTTTGAAGGGAGGCTTATGTTCAGCAGTGGACTGCCAAAGGCCAAGAAGAAGAAGAAGAACTTTATGTATTCATAATTTCAGTGGCATAGCGGGCTATGAGCCGTGCGCTAAAATGAAAGATAATTATTTCATCTCCATTAATATAAAAAAACTGTTTGATCCATACATATTTATTTCGCTTCTAGGTGTTTTAAGACCTAAAGTCGAGTTACTATACAAACACAAAATAGTCATAACTTCTTTTGGTATTTATTGTAGTGTTTCAGAGCGTTAGCTTGCAGTTACTTATATTTAATTGACCTGACAAAATCAACAGAAAGATATTCTTCAATAATCTATACCGTACCCTGTAGTAAATATAACACCTCAAACTATAGAAAGATATACTAAATTCTGACATGAATGTAGAAACAGCATTAAAAAGAGGTAATAAAGTAGATTCTATAGCTATCTATATTATCATCTCCGTCACTTTTGCCTAACGTTTTATCGCAAAAATGTCGATGCTTTTTAGCTAGATAATGCTACCAACTAATCGTGAATGTACCGCTTTAGCCACACGAGTCGACATCGTGAGGGATTAAAATATTAGAGCTCAAGGGTGGCTTACCATCTGGGGGATGGAATCTTCACATTTTTCATCACATTAAACTATCTTGCACTTTACACATGCACCGTGCGTCCTCAAGAGAATTAAAATCAAAGAATTTGAAACGTGTTGTTGACTCTTGTTTTGGTTAACCTTGCGGCGATGAAGGGTTTTTAGAGATCTTACTTCTTGATGCGGTACTTGTAGAGACGAGATTCTGCCACGAATTGTAAATTCTTAATATTTTTTATCATAATATATATTGTTTCATTGACATTTTCGAAGTTGAAGCTAACTTTTTGCTCGTAGCGTACCTTGCTGATTAACAAATGAGAGTTAAACGACCCATTAACAAATATTGGAATAGCTTCCCAAGTGACTCTCTTAATCTGTCAATCTCAATTCCCTCGGGTGACCGTCCAGGATTACTCTATGCAGATTTTTGTGGGTTGCAGTGGTAATTTATCATCCACCTACTCATGTGCTCGTTTGCCTCGTTTCTAAACCAAAGAAATACCTATTCTTATTGAATTTTCATAAAACTATTATTTCAATATTGCGTTATTAGATTTGCCTGCCATATGTAAGAAAAACAACCCGTGAATTACTGAATCCTAGAATTCAATTTCCAAATCGCACTGGCAAAATGTAGAAGGAGGTGGAGGCCAAGAGGGCCGCCTTACGGCGAGCCGCCGTGGAGGAGTGGCGTCTCAGGCTGGAGGCCCCGTCATGGGGGCACCGGGTCGTAGAGGCAGTGCGTCCTGTCTTTGCCGAATGGCTGGACAGGCGCCACGGAGCGGCAACATACCGCCTGACGCAGGTGCTCACCGGGCATGGCTGCTTCGGTGAGTTCCTGTTTCGGGTGGTAGGTGTAGAGGAGTCGGCCGTGTGTCACTATTGTGACAACTGCCCAATGGACACGGCCCAACATACGTTGGAGTGTTGTCCAGCCTGGGATGAGGAGCGCAGCGCTCTCAAAACAGTCGTCGGAGAAGACCTCTCGCTGCCGGCCGTGGTCGCTTCCATGGTCGGCGGCCGGGAGGCCTGGCAGGCGGTGGCCCACTTCTGCGAGGCGGTCCTCTCGCGGAAGGAGAGTGCCGAGAGGGATCGCCAGTGCAGTGGTGATCCCTCCCGCCGCCAGACGAGACGTAGGAGGCGTCGGGTGGACGACTGACCGACGTCTCCCGCCCTGTGGATTGGGGGCGTTTGGAGAATTCCACCACGGTATCCCCTGCCTGTCGTAAAAGGCGACTAATAGGGGCCTCCGGGGGTCACGGGTGGGCGGGACGTGCCGCCCACCCATTAGTCTAGCCAACTTCTGTGACCCCCGTGATGGACATGTCCGAAGCAGCGTGTCTCACGCTGCCTCGGACATCAAAACGTGGACACGGTACGGTGTTTCGGGGGCTTCTGAGCCCCCGCAACAGGGAAAAGGACCGCAACAGCGGTACGCGCAGGGGCGGTTGCGGACGACAACTTAGACGTGAGTCAGAGGAAGCCCGCAGCCGTCCCTAATGAGCCGAAGATGGCCATATTAAAAAAAAAAAAAACTGGCAAAATGTATGCAAATCCTCAATTTAAAAACAATTATGAATTCCCAAAACGCAATCCTTTGACAAACTGTTAATGCCTAGCATACCTAAATCCCATATCAAATGAATCAAAACAAAACTGCTATACGTATTTATGAATTAATCTACGGCATTCGGATCGCAGACATCGACGGCCCCCGCGCAGTGTGGAGTGGAAACCAAAACACGACGTTTGAGATCAAAGGTACAATGCGGCGAGGGTGAATTTGTCTAGGTGACTGTGGTACGGAGGTACAGAAGTTTAGAAGGGATATTGGACGTTTCTAGCAGTTTTAGTAAGGAATTAACAGCATCTTCTTGATTTGATTTTATATTATATTCCAATATTTTGATATCAAGTGGTTTGTTTTTTATAGGAGGAGCAAACGAGAACTGCTGAGTTAAAGAACGCCGTATATTTAAATTATTTTTGATGAATCTGACACCTCAATACGGTATATTTAAAGTTACTGATTTTATATTCTTAATTATTGTATAATAACAGAAGTCTTCCTAATCCCAGACACGAATAAAACAATCATACCTACTTGTGGAAACTTGTAAATGGCCTTCTTTTTTTTTATATATTAATATTGTACGTGCTAGCTGTAAGTTTTCCAAATAAATGAAAATAAAATAAAATAAAATAAAAATAAAAATGTATAGGAATAAGTACCGACTTAAAAAAAATATCCATTACAAAAAGACATATTAAAATCAGAGTACATACATAAAAAATACAAACACGAATTGACAACCTCCTCCGTCTTTGGAAATCGGTTAAAAATACAAACTGACATTCTCAGAACGAACTGTACACCAATCTCACAAACATCCACTTATACATTTCGAATACCACATCCAGATTCTATACATCACCACAATACACTAATAAGTGCGGCAAGCCCACCGCATCCGTCATTACGGCACAAAGACCGTTCGTTGATGCAGCTCACTTGCCGTCGAGTGCGAACGTCGATCCGGGACATGATATCGGATGACGTGGGGACATAGCTTTCATCTATGTAAAATAATGGAATGACATTTAGTTCAGAGTGATACAAAAACTCTTTACAGAAGATTTTGATGGTTTGTTGTCACCAAAAAGTGTGATGGTAGACCAGCATTTAATGTTAAGTGGTTGTTGAAGACTGACGAAACAGCGAGTAGGCTCTTGAGGGCGTGGTAATGGTCCAGATGTGATGCATGATTTTTGGGCAGAGAATTGGGAATCGCCATCTAGGGTGATTATTAAGCCTGCAATCTTACGCTGAAGACATACTTCTAAAAATAATTCAAGAATTTCCGATTATTAAAACTTTAAAGATCTCGACGAGCAGGAAGAATCGATACTTTGATTGAGACTTAGGATCAGAGGCGCTGCTCCTATTAGAATCCTTTTAAGTACTTTCAAATCTCAGTCAATTCATTTACTCAGCTAACGACAAAATAGCAAAACCTCTCAATAGTATAAGCCCAGAAGCACGTGCCCAGCAGTGAATCAGTATAATGTAATAGGTACTATATTATTAGGATAAATGTTTTGTAACGGTATTTGTAACATGCTAACCAGTTATGAAAACTATTTGAAATGTCAAAATAATAGAGGAAGTGGTAGCTGGGTGTATAAAAAGGGTGCCATATCGATGCTCACTCTCATTCGCTCTCTTTCGCATTCATTAAGTTTATCATTGATTTCATACTGGTCGGTTAGTTGCTGATACCTATATTTGTAAAAGTATTTCTGTTAAAAAGTGCTTATATAAAATCAGTGATAAATTTTTTTTTTTTTTTTATAGCAAAAATTGGAATAGCACCGGCACGGTACGCCGGAGGTCGTGGCAACCAGGCACTACATGGCCATGACATGTATAAAAAATCATAATATAAAATCAGTGATAAATGTGTTATGTAAAATCAGTAATAAATCGTTTTTATTTAAATGAAAATCGCTTCTGTTTCTAACAATATTTATAACAAAATACCATTTGAAACCAAGCCCTACAAAAGTAAAAAAATTAAACACTTAAATCACATAATAATTTTATCCCAGATATATTGCACCTTTAGAACGAAAACGACACAATTCGAAAAATCGAAAATTTAGTTATCGTCACAAAATGACTTAAAACTGGTCCTTTTTTCTTAAAAATACAGTAAAAGAGACCAATATAATAGTTTTGACCATCTCCTGCCTGAATATGGCTGTGTTTGAACTATTGTTGTATTGAGAATTTCGTTTTAAGTAATTTTCTGACGGTAACTCATATTTCGATTTTTTTAATTGTGTCGTTTTCGTTCTAAAGGTGCGAATTATTACCTTTATAACATTCCATTCTACAAACGCTTATCCCCAATACTGTAAAATCCTAAGAATAAGACGTAAGCGTAGTGGAAATCCGTCTTCCTCAATGTGGTCAAGCGGTCTGTAGCTCTCGGACACGAAACGCCCCGGGATTCGGTACATGTCCATTGTCCACGCTAGCAAGAACTTATAAAGGAAGACCACGCGCAGTTGTATCTTGAAATTCAATGCTAAAGCGCTTTGCTAATGAGCTTATAGATTTAGCGTACTGTACATTGGCCACAGAATCTGTAAATTGTAAGTATATTATTGGTTAAATAAAAATAAATGTTTCATATGAGAGAGTTATGCTCAGTAGTGGATGGCATGTGGTTGATGATGATGATGATGACGAGAAGGATATGTCGCCAAGGTTACATTCAAATACGACTAAGTTTTTTTGGTAAAATCTGAGTAATTTTGTTGCGTTTTACAATGATTCTAGATACTGTTAGTTTTTTAGTATCATTTTCATAACTTAAAAGATGCCGTAATTACAATTAAATGAAAATTAGAACATATCGATTTAGTTTTAATCTCTCCTAACCCTTTAGAGTTTTAGGTGATATAAATTAATAAATATTGTTTACCAGCTTTTGCCCGCGGCTTTGCCCGCGTTTTTTAGTTCTTCCGGGATAAAAGTCCCGTTTTTAATTTTCCTGGGATAAAATGTAGCCTATGTGTTAATCCCGGGATAAAATGTAGGCTATGTGTGTTAATCCAGGACATGATCTACCCGTGTGCCAAATTTCATCGAAATCCGGTTAGTAGTTTTTGCGTGAAAGAGTAACAAACATCCAGACATTCAAACATCCAGACATCCATACATCCATACATACTTACAAACTTTCACGTTTATAATATTACTAGGATTAGTTTTAATTGATATCCCTCATAATTAACTATCCTACTTGCGTGAAGAACTAAATGAAAAAGTCAAAAACTAAAGTTAAAACTAATAAAGCCTTGATTTAAATATAAACACCACCCAAATGAGTATTAATTGGCACTCATACATCAAACCAAAGCCCTCTATTATGAATCCTGTACAGCGAACTTCGATCGCATCATACATCAACATTCATAACGTTCTGTTTGTGTAGCACATCAGTATTTAGACAGACGCCATAATCCGGGCAGGGATGTGGGTTCGATTACTGTATTAGATAATAGGGATTGTAGCTACATAGATACAAGCTAACATAATATTGTATGAAGGAGCCTTCGAAGACTTTTAAACATTGAAAATGATGTTCTATTCGTTCTCTACATATTAAATGACTTACAGGCTGTGGTTTCAACCATGTTCAAGTAAAGTCAAGGGTCTCATTACTCTGGTGAATTGCAATCGAATTTACAGCGAGGCGAAGGCGCGTCTTTTACCTAACCACGGTTGCAACAACGGCATGCTATTCATCGTCATTCATCATTCTTTTTCAGAGAAATTAGTGAAGAGTACCTTCCTTTTAAAATTGTAAATTCCATTTTCTCTTCATAAATCAATAACCATTTGGAACTAAACAACATTGTAGCTTTTTCTGATCGTCAATCAATTACCGTTAACCCCACACTTCAGTTTTAATTTGAAGTCCCCCTGAAGCGAGGGGATGCTATATATGCACATACCACATACCTTTACATAGCACAAGCATGTATGTAAGATTATGTTTCCATAATTGTCTACTGAAATTGGACTGGAGATCTACACTTTTCTTTAAATTACTTTATTTTATCAAGATTGTGTTTACATATTGAAATTACCGTCACATCGGATGTTATGTTAAAGAATCTAGAATGCTCTATATTTCATCGTAGTTGTTACATTTCAGGCCACCACCAACATTGCACTTCACTGTTCAACCTGAGACAATCGTTTTTTTTATTTCATTGAATGACGAGATGAGCATGCCGTTCGCCTGATGGTAAGCTATACGACCACCCATAAACAGTAGCAACACCATCCAGCACCTTGAGTTACAAAGTACTGTGTGGCATTCCACTGCGCTCGTCATCGTGACACATAAGATGTCAAGTCTCGTTAGTCCAGTAGTTACTCTGGCTACAATGTCCTTCAAACCGAAACACAACAGTGCATGCATACTGCGGCTTGGCGGTAGAAATAGACATTGCGGTGGTACCCACCCAGACGGACCCTTACGTATGAGAGACCTACCACTAGTAAGTAAGCTCATCTTAAGTCTCAAAATTCCCAGTAAATCACTAGCCTAAGCGAAGAAAAGTTGTTACAGAAAAACGCAGATATCAGTTCCACTAATATATATCATCTTATATAAAGTTAAAACGGATCTATTTTCAAAACCAAGCGACGCATAAATAGCCATTTGCAACAGATTTCATTATACACTCTAAAAGAATGAATGTATCGCACACAAACAGCATCCCTGCATGCAGAACACGTGTATAGTTGTAGACGGGTGAGGCGTGTGTTTGGTGCATCGTAACCGGGCGTAACATATGATTTTCAAACACGGCTCAGCCGCATGCTAATGCCGAGTTGAATCTCTATCATTTACAACTGAGGTACGATGTTGTACCATGTTAACTCGATGCTTTATCAGTAGATTCAAGAATATATTTTATTGATGTGTCATTTTATTACTGATATATATTTGACTGCCTCGGTGGCGTAGTTGTATTATGGTACGACTGCAATGCTGAGGTCTCGGGTTCGATTCCCGGGTCGGGCAAAGTGATATTGAGTTTTTCTATTCAGTATCAGCTCGGAGTCTGGAATTTGTGCCCGATATGGCGATAGGCTCGCCCCCTATCACATCATGGGATGGAATAACGGCGAAAAGTGGGTGCACTAGTTGCGCCTCCGCCTACCCCTTCAGGGATAAAAAAGACGTGAGTGTATATGTATGTATATATTTGGGGTTACTCAATAATAATAATACCAGTCTTGTATAATATACTGCTTACGGGCACGGGCCTCCTCTACTACTGAGAGGGGTTAGGCCTTAGTCCACCACGCTGGCCTAGTGCGGGTTCGCAGATTTCACATTAAGAATTCTTCATAAGAAATTCTTATGAAGAATTCTCAGGTATGTAAGTTTCCTTACGATGTTTTCCTTCGCCGTTGAAGCGAACGATATTTGATAAACAATACACAGGTAACTTTGAAAAGTAAGAGGTGTGTGCCTTGGGCTTTGAACCTGCGGACATTGTCTCGGCAGACCGTTCCATTTCCTACTACGCTATCGTCCACTTAACTCAAGAATACTACAAACAATTGTTAAACAATACCCAAAAGTATTGGTCATAATGCATCGTGATAGCTTCGTATTTATATCGCGTCTGTAACGCCACTGACTCGCGACAGTGTCACGTTTGTAGCGACAGAGAATCTTAGGCATGGACGAAGGTGGACTACCAGTGAAAACATCGCGACTGTATCGCGGCCATTTTGCGATTGCATTGATACTGTATCGCTGTTGAAAGTCAACGTGGCTGACCTCCCTTCATGTCTAATGTCTCAAGATGACAAGTGTGGTTTAATTACTTGCGCATCGTTAGTATTGAAAGTTCCGAATAGTAATGGTTTATACGGTTCAATGGTCGTAGCTCTCTTATATCAGGCGATCGACATGTAAACATAAAAAAAAAAACAATTGTAATTAAAAAACTCGAACGACATTCACGACAAAGTCAATAAAACATGTGGTAACGCCTAGCAGGATTTGCCCACATCCACGAGTTCTCGTATGTAAATACGCTCCCGCATCTGTTAATTTCATACTTTTTTCGTATTTCACACAGAGCTGGGGGATGTTTACACTCGCATTCAGTATTTTCTAACTGTATCTGTTTAATTGGTGTAAATAAATAATTCACCGTTCAAAGGAAAACCTGGCACATAAACCACTAAAGAAAGGTTTGGAATCAGAAATTCTTTGAAATGCATACTCATTACATAGGATCTTATATTAAACACAGTAAAGTTCAAAAATGCTGACTCGAATGTTTTACATCTCCCGATGATAGCCAGAATTATACCAGGTTTAACAGCTGAATCCAATTTTCTTCAATAGCAGTAGTCGTTAAAATTAACCATAAACACAATAACTAGTTTGAATATGGTGTTAGAATTTTACTAATTTCATAGAATAGTGACGTCACTGCGGTTAATGAAAAGAAACAAAAAATGCGCCTGATGTTAGAACTTAAGGCTTTAAATTGGAACTCAATAAATCAATATAGAATTAGATTTTTACATGCACTTCAAAATACTATGTAATTAATTGTGTCGACTCTTCTTCATGATACAATAATAGCTGAATGTAGTCTCCATAGACCTAAGGGGTGTCAGTTATATCCCAAGAGACCACATACCAGAGCAAATTGTTTCGCGCCAGATGCGGACCTTGCATTATTGTTTGCACGTCAGTTCTAGTTCACTCCACAGCAGCTGATAAACTAGAATCTTATTCTGGAATCGTATCGTTTCAAAACTTAGTTTGATTTGAATGCAATTATCATATTTTTCAAAATAAATGTTATTACCATATATACCACAAAATTTTCTTGCATATGAACATGTGGTATTAGTATAAATTCACCAAATCATCAATCGATTGGTCTAGTTTTTGCTCTGCATAATATAGAAAGAATAATAAAAACATTATATATTATGAAGACAATAATAAATATGAAATGGATGACTATGTAAAAAGAAACCTAATATAACGATATAAATAAACTCATTTGCAAAAAAAACGGGCACCTAAGCAATGAACCATTTCAAATGTTACTATTGGTTTGTTTGATAATTATAGGTAGTTTTACTTTCACAATTTTGTAAATTAATAAGCAAATAATCGTTTTCGTTAGTATTATCATAAAATTTTGATAAAATTTATGAGTTTTAATGCTAAAGTTCACTAGTAGTGTATGCTCGCTAGTAGTGCATATGCTCGTGAAGTAAAAGTTAACAAAGATTTTTGTTTGTTTTTCTTTAATAAAGTAAAAGCAGATAAATGTTTAGTATCGAGTGTGACCCCCTCTAGCTGAAATCACAGCTTGAATTCGTCTGGGTATGCTAGCGAGGATATCCCGGATACTTGCTTGCGAAATACGTTCCCACTCCGCGGTAATCACATTCTTCAGCTCTCTGATGGTTTGCGGAGCCGGTTGTAGTGATCTCACGCGTCGTTTCAGAACGTCCCAGACATGCTCTATAGGATTGAGGTCGGGACTTCGAGCTGGCCAATCCAAACGACGAATGCCGTCCTCTCGCACATACGCTTTTACATCGCCAGACCGGTGGGCGCGAGCGTTGTCGTCCATAAAAATTGAGTCTTCGCCTAAAGCGGCCAATGCGGGTTGTGCATGAGGAATAAGAACTTCCGTTATGTATCGATGTCCAGTCAGTGAGCCGTTTTCAATGAAGACTAACTCTGTACGATCCATTGAATTTATTCCTGCCCAAAACATAACAGAGCCCCCACGATAAGGTGTGATTTCTTCAAAACAAGCCTCTGCAAAGCGTTCTCCTCGTCTTCGTAGCACTCGCCGACGTCGATCTTCACCGAACAGAGATATCCTGGCTTCATCGGAGAACAATACCCTATTCCAGTCTTCTTGAGTCCATGACTCACAATTTCGAGCAAACCTAAGCCTGGCAACTCTGTGCTCACGGAGTAACTTAGGGCCGCGGGCCGGGCGATGACTGCGTATATTGGCCGCGAGCAGCCTCCTCCTGACCGTCCATAGACTAATATGCACATTTCTTACTTCTTCGAGGTTGTTCTTAAGGTCCACATACGAAGACTTGCGATTTCTCAATGCGCGACTCACAAGAAAACGATCATCCCGTGGTTGGGTACATGGTTTTCTTCCAGAACCAGGCCTTCTCTCGACGGAACCGGTGTCTTGATACTAGACATGGGCGCCGCCTAGGAAAAAGCCGGTGGCGGCGTGCTGGTAATTTTTGGTCGGCGGCGGCGTAGCGCCGGCGGCGTGGAATTTTTGTTGAATATATAGGCCACATATAAATTCCTCAGTTACATGTTCGTAGGTAGTTGGAAGCAATAGCCAATTAACCTATCGGTATAAAAATCCCTTCAGGACCCATGCTTTATCCGCCCTGAGGATTGGGGGCGGTTGGAGAACTCAAACACGGTTGGTATCCCCTGCCTGTCGTAAAAGGCTAATAGGGGCCGCAGGCGGGCGGCAGGAGGCTGTCCGTCTTTAGTTTTGTGTTTTTTAGCAAATTGTTGCGATCCCTGTGAAGGACGGCAGCGTGGTAGCTAGGCCTCACGCTGCCGTTGACGCAGAGGGCGTCCTTCGATGCACGGGAGCTTCTGAGCCCAACACAACAGGAGACGGGCCGCACTAGGCGGCACCGCGCAGGGGCAGTAGCGGACGGCAAATTAGACACTTCCATCAGAAGAAGCCCGCAGCCATCTCTAATGCGCCGAATATGGTCACCGCGGAGTTTTGGTTTATATCTCGTGTGTTGTACATACGTTGGGCGGTCACCCGATAGTTCCAGCTCTGCGGGCGGCTCTACGTCGGCACGGTGAACCCAGCTTAACCACTCAGTCGCCCCCCTTGAAGGGGGGGGGGGGGGGTAGTAATAAGTAATTTTCTCCAAGAAAAAAAAGACTCATGTTCCGTAGCACTCGCGAGTCTTATCTTGTTTCGCGGAGAAGGTGAAATGACCAATAACTCCCTTTGATACCACCATCCTGTTATCAAAAATGACTGCGCGGTTATATCATTATCACCGCTTTTACGACCTAGCGTTACGCCACTTATAGAGATGGTAAACATCGGGCGACACACCAAGCTGGGCCAAGTCTTTTAGTCTATGAAAAGTACTAGTGGCGGCGTATGGCATCGGTGACTGCCGACGGCCTCGCGCTTAAGGGGCCTTACAAAAAAAACATTTAATATTACTTCTTGATTTTGATGGCCTTAGCCAAGGCAGGGCTCCGGGGACAGATGTTTGTACGTGGCCTTTTTCTTTGTGCCGTTTGTCAACCACGGGCTCAGCCGCCGCTAGGCACGGGCGAGAGAAGAGTGGAAAATAAAAGGGGCCTCACAAAGCTGATGTCGCCGACGTCCACGTTTGGTATAGCGCCGCCATTGTAAACTACCATGGCTTACTAAATGTGTGTACCAAAGCACTTTGTTGCATCAGGGACGAATGATTATGTGAGCCATATAACGTCCACTGCTGAACATAGGCCTCCCCCAAAGATTTCCAGATGGACCTGTCCGACCTGAAAAGCGGCCCGCACCCAGCGCGTTCCTGCGGCCCTTACCAAGTCATCGGTCTACCTTGCAGGTGGACGGCCGACGCTGCGCTTGCCAGTAAGTGGTCTCCACTCGGGAACTTTTTTGCCCCATCTACCGTCAGTTCTTCGAACTATGTGCCCTGCCTATTGCCACTTCAGCTTGTTTATACGTTGGGCTATGTCAGTGACTTTCGTTCGTCTACGGATCTCCTCATTCCTGATTCGATCGCGTAGAGAAACATGTCATCACTGGTAACACACATTAATTAAAGACTTTTGTCTTCAGGCACTGAGGTATTTTGGACGAGAAGACCTTCCTTACTTTCCCGAACGCTGCCCATCCGAGCTGGATTCGCCAATTGACCTCTTTCTCAAAGTTGGACTTGAAATCTCCATCGAACGGGTAATATTCGGATCTCCACCTCAGGTCTCAAATTCTTTTTTCGGCCGTGGTCGCTTCCATGGTGGCGGTCAGGAGGCCTGGCAGGCGGTGGCCCACTTCTGCGAGGTGGTCCTCTCGCGGAAGAAGAGTGCCGAGAGGGATCGCCAGCTCAGTGGTGATCCCTCCCGCCGCCAGACGAGACGTAGGAGGCGTCGGGTGGACGACTGACCGATGTCTCCCGCGCTGTGGATTGGGGGCGTTTGAAGAATTCCACCACGGTATCCCCTGTCTGTCGTAAAAGGCGACTAATAGGGGCCACCGGGGGTCGCGGGTGGGCGGAAGGGGCCGTCTAGCCAACTTTTGTGACCCCCGTGATGGACGGCAGCGTGACCGGAGTTTTGGTTAGTATGCCGTGCGGTGTACATAGGTTAGGGACTCGGCCCAGCGGTCGCCCGACGTTTTCCATCTCTCCGGGAGGTTCAACGTCGGGTCGTAAGGCACAGTGAACCCAACATAACCGCTCAGTAGTTCCCCTTGAACACAGGGTGGTAGTAATAATTCACTTTCTCCGCGTAAAAAGAGGCCTCAAATTCTTCTACTGCTGGCGGGAGGAGTCCGACCTTTCGTGTTCCTGCACCATCTATTTTCATAAGAGGTCTGGAATCTTGAACAATAGACCATTAAAACACGACCATATGTACCTGACCGTAAGACACCGTCATTGGGCAGTTATCACAATGGAAAGACATGACTTACGATCTGCCACAGATACTCTACGAAACAATGTTCTTCGATGAGCACATTTGTCAGTTGAACATCGTTGCTTTGCGCCTTGGTGAAATCAGGGTACACTACTAAAACGTAGGACCCCGAGGACGGGGTCTCCAGCCTGAGACCACATCCTCCAAGGCAACTCCGCCGAAAGGAGCCCGCTTGGCCTCTATTTAGGAGCCGGACGCTGCTCGGGTGTGGAAGCTTCCTCGAGCCAGCGGAAGTTGGCCGTAGGGCTTTGGGGTCCAAATCCTAGCCCGGTATCTAACCAACAAGTAAGTCACATAGAAGAGCGTGTGGTATACCCTTATCGTCCGTTGCGGATTCCGGTGGAGAGCATTGCAGTGGGATTCGAAGGTCCAATGTTTCGGCCGAAAAGGGACTACTGTAAAAGATCATGGACCAAGTAAATACGTGGCATAAAGTCTGGTTAGCGATGCCAGGACCTTCTAAGTTAGACAGTAAGCTTGGAAGAGCGCAGCCGCGAATAAGCGCGTGGGCACAGAGGCCGTAGCCAAGATGCCTTTTACCTACAATCGTTTACGCTAATAGTAGTTTTGTCTGTTATTAACTTTAAATAACCTGAGTTGACAAATAACTATGATTAAAATTTTACAAGAAAAATGTTTATTTTTACAAAATCCACGCCGCGGCGTGTACGACGGCGGCGGCGGCGGCGCGCTTTTCGGCGCGGCGGCGTAACGCCGGCGCGGCGCCCATGTCTACTTGATACCGCTGCCAGGTCCTTTGAACCGTCGAGCGACTCACACTTAGCTTCTGAGCCACGAAGCATTGGCTGCAGCCCTCTTCGAGCAGCGCAATAATTTTGGTAGCTTTTACCACTTTCTCTAACATTATTGAGACAGCTAATCAGCAATAAATGAAGCTTTGACAATTAAGAATATGAAATAAATTCATAAAAATTGACTAAAAGTTATGAAAACCGATATTATCATTTGGAACTTCGCACCAAAAATGTAGGATAAAAAGTGGTTTTCTGTAAAAACGAGCATCAAACGAAAATTTTAATTTCGAACGTACTGTTTTAAACACCACGTCATTTTTAAAACCGGCCAGTAACATGTACAAATGATTGAAATCATTTTGGTACCGTATTTTTTTAAAAAAGAATTAAAATCCAAACCGCCCGTTTTTTTTTGCAAATGAGTGTATGTAAGTAGTCTAAATATATGTGATACATATAAAGAGAATAATGAAGATGCCTTGTTACGTCTCGGAACTTCAAAAAGATAATCACTTATAAAATGTCTAGACATTTTCTTTACGTTGTTTTCAATTAAATCATAATACAGTTTTTACTACGTGCCCAGTGTTTTATGGCATTGCCACCATTCTATATTCTGTAGGTAATCTCAAGCTTGTACAGAGTTCATGTTACAGTTTAAATTAAATTGTATAACCAAAATGCAAAATATGGAATTCAAGTAAATTCTTGTAAATTACGCCTTCAGTATGATTTCATCTTAGAAGAATTTCTTAGTACAATTAAATAATTAAATTAAAATTAATTATTATAATATGAGTATAGATTAATATTTGAGTGCTCACATTTTGACACATCTTATACCTTATTTAGACTATTGTCGAATAATTCGTGCACGATTATGACTATGAATTATGAGTAACGGATATAGCCTAATAAGCTTCATACACACTCGTATTCGTGACTATTGATCTGTACTCGGCAACTATCTAAATTAGGGGTAATAGTGATTTATATAGATGTCATAGAAAATTCTTCTTCTTCTTTCTCCCAGTACATTGAAAGTAACATGTCTACCTTAACTGCCAATCCACACAAACTAGAATAAGGCGTTGAACTTCCAAACATAACAAATGATCGTTCCGCATCAATTTGTCTGGAAGTCGTTAAAATCGCGTTTCCTCTTATTAATTTCTGCTCCCCTTGGCGGTGTTTCGGCACGCACCGACACAACCCGAGTTTCCGTCTATTCGGTATTGGGTATTGATAAAAACTGAGGTAAAAAATGAAGTGTTGAAATTGGTGGCTTTGGAGATTAGGGGAGTTCTTTGTTACAATATTGTTGTTAGTCTGCCATGAGATATTTCACTTTTTATCATTTTGGATACTTAGTATACTTTGATAATGTCAGGAATGTATTATTTCTTAATTGCAAAATTAATTTTCAATAATTAATGTAATCCCGTGGCATAATACTTTTAAAATCAATCTATCGCCTCGTTGTTCTGATAGCAGCATATATGGGTTGTAGAATATCTATCCTCCATGGTTGTAGACATGGTGGTTCGGGGTTCGAATCCCAGATCGAATAGCATTTGGATTTTCCAAAAAAAAAATTCTGGGGATTGGATCCGTCAGAGGGTTGACAACAGGCATGTGACGCAAAAACTGAACCAAATTTCTACCACAAAGAGATTGAAAAAATGTGTTCCACCGATCACATACTGGAGAAGGAAGAAGAACATCAGTGTGCAGATAGAAGGTGAATTATGTACATAACATCACGCCTTGTCCCTTTTCAGAGGTAAGCAGATGTGTATCACACTCACATGTCGCTAGCTATATCAGGTCTCATATAATAGCGAGCGGGCGTATTGCCATTACCAGATTCTGGACTGCCTCGGTGGCGTAGTTGTATTACGGTACGACTGCAATGCTGAGGTCTCGGGTTCGATCCCCGGGTCAGGCAAAGTGATATTGGATTTTTCTATTCAGTATCAGCCCGGAGTCTGAAATTTGTGCCCGATGTTCCGATAGGCTCGCCCCCTATCACATCATGGGATGGAACACGCACGGCGAAAAGTGAGTGCACTAGTTGCGCCTCTGCCTACCCCTTCGGGTATAAAAGGCGTGAGTATGCGTATGCGTAGATTCTAGGCATATTTTCAGAATCTGGGATGACTCTGCGTGGTAAAACGCAATATCGCTTTGACAAAAACTTGACATGATAAATTACGCTTAAAGTTGCACGCTTGATGACTTGATAAAGGTCGCAGGAATATGCTGGATGCAGGCCGCTTTTGACAGATCCGTCTGGAAATCTCCAGGGGAGGCTATATTTAGCAGTAGACGTCATATGGCTGATGATGATGATAAAAGTTGCACAACCATTTTGCAGTTGCAAAACTCGTCTCATCCAGTTACTTATTTAACACTATACAAAGTATACATCAAGAGATACTGAAGCCATCCAAACCAAGCCTTAAATTTTTACTCAAATTTACTCAAGAACACTCAAACCGTTTAATACCCAAAATAAATTCATCATCACAAAACATTTATAATCCGATTTCTTGGTCCCCTTATAAATAGAGCAATTAAATCACGGAATAAACAAACAGAAGGTCGATATTTAAAACCAGTAATGTCCCGTCGTACATCATACTTCACATCGATTTCCTTCGTTTTTCTTTTGGGAACGTACATTTTCTTATACCCTAAAACACCTTGAGGCACTACTATGGGGTCACGATTGTTAACACTGTAACTTTTATTTCATTGGTCACATTGATAAGACTGAGCTTGTTTGTTATGTCTGCTTATCCAAATGATGTCATAGCACCGGAGAGGAATTCTATAATAAGTTATAATTTTACCTAAAAATTAAAACCGACAACTCATACATTAGGCATTAATATCTCACAGCACATTTATCAAAAACAATTTTACATACCTTAAACAATACAAGGCCGAATTTGATTAATGCACAAGCACATACTTATCACCATAAATACTTTACTGGTGGTAGGTCTCTTACATGTAAGAGTCCGTCTGTGTAACTACTGGACATAACCAGGCTTAACATCTTATGTCTCAGGATGACGAGCGCAGTGGAATGCTACACAGTACTTTGTAACCCAAGGTGCTGAATTGTGTTGCTACTGTTTATGGGTGGTCGTATCGCTTACCATCAGGCGAACGGCATGTTCGTCTCGTCATTCAACGCACTAAAAAAAAATACCACGGAACACCTTGCTTACAGGTCGATTACCAAAAGCTGATTGGTATAACACATTCTCAAGCAGCGCATGTGTAGTTCCCGTGACTGAACATACGTCAGTTACCATGACGGTTAATTGTTCACGCATCAGCAAAGTTGGAAAATATAGCGTGATGTTTTGTTTCTGTGTCTTTTTGAATCTCCTTTAATTATAATAGTATAGAACATTTTTAACATACTGTATACATTATTATTGGTGTTAGTAGTGTGAAAGCGCCAGCTTTCGGTAATCGACCTATAACGAGCAGTGGCATTATGAGACTTAACATCTAATGACTCAGGCTGACGAGCGCAGTGGAGTGCCAGGTAGTACTTTGTAATTAAGAGTTCTGTATGGTGTTGCTACTGTTAATAGACGGTCGTATCGTTATCAGGCGAGCGGCATGACTGTCTCTTCATTCAGAAATAATAAAAAAGCCATCAAGTAACATCAAAACTCACATTCATCTCACTTTTCAAACACCATTCACCCAAAACCCATAGTACCAACAGGATTTATTCCCTCAACACAAACTTCCGACACCATTTGAAATTCATTCTTCAAGGTACGTGTGATATAATAAAAATAGCTTCAGATATGAACAGGCATGATAAATTATGCACCCCAACATTTGGAGATTGCTCGGCGAACGCATTAAACACCCCTTTTGATATTTTTTAAAGGTAAATGGAAGTTAACTGGCTATAATGGAGTGATTTTTGGGGGTCAAGGATTTTTTACTATTAACATGACCTAACTCATATGATGCGGCGATAGAAGTAGACGCATATACTGCAGTACGGATTCCGATGAAATGTGGTATACAGATACCAATTTCTGGATTACCATAATGTTTATATTTCAGTCTGTGCCTAAGAGCGAGATCTTAAGTATCTTATCTTACTAATAGTATAAATGAGAAAGTTTATGAAAATGTTTGGATGCTTGTTAAAAGTAAACGCAGAAACAACTCAACGGATTTGGATAAAATTTGATACTTATACAGACAGACCAAGTCCTGCATTACCGCATAGGCTACTTCTTATCCCGCTCATTTGCTTCCACGGGATTATTGATGTAGTCTCGTTTGTTCATAGATTGTATTGACTTGTTAATGCGTACATGATCAATTAATTTCATTTCATCCCTAAAATAAAGTTCACACATCCCAAAGGTCCCAAGAGCTATTGAATATCATACATAATTAAATAAACTTCATTTCAGCCCCAAAAGAAACTTGACACCACCCA
Source organism: Lapara coniferarum (assembly GCA_949316025.1). Taxonomy (NCBI): domain Eukaryota; kingdom Metazoa; phylum Arthropoda; class Insecta; order Lepidoptera; family Sphingidae; genus Lapara; species Lapara coniferarum. The sequence continues at coordinate 3,659,929 of OX438922.1, forward strand.
AAGGTCGCATAAGGTCAGTACAATTCGTCTGAGTTATGACTGCATTCGTCTGGCGCCGCGGCACCCTCCGTATTTAGGTCCATTTGCTGAATCATCCCGTAGGATAATCACAGCTTATTTCATTCAGTGCTAACGTCCCGATTTGAATTAGGGAGATGCTATTGTGGAGGGACTGATGTGATAATGTAAATTATGGCTTTTGGGGGACTAAAAACATTGTAGTCCTTTTTACAAGTACCAAGAATTTCATAGATTAAAAGAAAGAAGAAAAATATTTATGCTAGCTTTTGTCCGCGGCTCCGACGGCGTGAACAATATTTCCTGGATAAAATTTCCGTTTTACATTTTCTGGGGATAAAAAGTAGCCTATATTACTTGGTATGTTGCAGGTTTAATGCAGCCTTCTAATGGTGAAAGAATTTTTGAAATCGGTCCAGAAGTTTTTGAGTTTATTCGTTTCAAACATGCTTTTCTCTTTATTATAGTGTAGATTTGGCGAATAAATAATACGGCAAAAAATAATACTTAAAGACCTTTATAAATCTTACTAAAATCCCTACGTGCACTTATTCAAACAGCTTAACAAAATTTAACTGAGACCGTAATACTTTTAGTAGGAATCAAAATTGAATTAACAAGATTCAGATTTACTAGCCGCATTAAATAAAATTGCAAGGAAAATATTGATAAATATGCAAGAAACAAATTTCACTTAAAAAGAATTATGCCATTTATAATCTTTGCTCGACAAAACCCGGGCAATTTATAATATTTCATTCAAACGAAATCTTCAGTGTCGCTACAATTAACCTCTATTGCTCTAAATTATTCGCAGGCCACCTTTTGACTTCATTACCCCTACCTTGAAACTCCCACGTTATAGTTAACTTTTTTTTAATATTCGAGTAATTTTCGAATTACAATTCGCTGGCAGCTTCCTCACATGTGAGGGGCCGCCTGAGTAGGTACAACTTTAATGTCTATTTCTACCGCCAAGCAACAGTGTACATGCACTGTTGTGTTCCGGTTTGAAGGTTATTGTAGCCAAGGTAATCAGTAGGCATTGAGTTTTTGACAGGTGCGTCTGGAAATTTTTGGCGACGGCTATATTCAGCAGTGGAGGTCGTGTGGCTGATGATGATGATAAGTTTCAACATCTAATGTCTCAAGGTCAGGACGAGCGCAGTGGAATGGCACGCAGTACTTTTAATTCAATGTTATGGACGGCGTTGCTATTGTTTATGGGCGGTCGTATCACTTACCATCAAGCGAGGGGCATACTCGTCTCGTCATTTAAATGCAATAAAAAAGTCTTGATCATGACTAAAGAATTCTATCAATTTTGATTTGATTTAGATGTTGTTCAAACTAACGAAAATGTTTCACAAATAAAATAAATAAGATTTATCCTATATTATTATCATCATGTAAACATATTATTTAGATTTAGTCTAATTTAGACTGCCTCGGTGGCGTAGTTGTATTACAGTACGACTGCAAAGCTGAGGTCTCGGGTTCGATCCCCGGGTCGGGCAAAAAGTGATATTGAGTTTTTCTATTCAGTATCAGCTCGGAGTCTGGAATTTGTGCCCGATATGGCGATAGGCTCGCCCCCTATCACATCATGGGACGGAATAATGGCGAAAAGTGGGTGCACTAGTTGCGCCTCTGCCTACCCCTTCGGGGATAACAGGCGTGAGTGTATATATCTAATTTAGCATTTTCTGAATGATTTTATGCATTTTGCCGGAATAATTCTTAACACCCAGTACCCCAATTAAAATCGAAAATTATGGTAAGCTACAAAACCAAATTTAAAGATTATCTAAATGCAAAAATTTTAAAACTCAAGCGTTTAGTTTATTTCTTGTTCCGCGCGAAAGTCTACATCCCACAAGTATCGAGGTGTGTTCTAGTTGGACCTGGTAGTGTCACAAGGGCGTTTCCAGATTCACAAAATCCCTTCGGTGTTTCCGCGAGGCCTGTTCTCAAAGCGTCTCGATGAGCTATTAGTCCTCAGCCTCCAGCGTATGAATAATTTTTACCTTTATCGTAATGGTGGTTGTGCTGTGATTTTTGTATTACTTATTCATGCTATTCATACAAGGCTAGAAGATACTTTGATGTTTATTGGTGAGTTAAATATAGACTCTCTGATATAGTGAATAAAACCAAATTTTGCGCAGTTTTTTGTCGTAACTTTTTCGATTGAAATTCATTACTTAATTTCTATCATTTCAGCTTACCGAATACTCTTAACATATTTTCATTTGTAAAGTTCATGGCTCTAGTGGCCAATAAGTGAATCTACATGTCCTTCGAAAGAGGTACTAAACTATAATGATATCAAAAAATGAATTTCAAAGTTTCTTAACATGAATAGTATTAATTTTCAACTTAAGTTTCCTTAACTGTACTTTGTATGTTTACGAGACAGTAAGATCGCTCATCTAATGGCAGGCGATTTGTCTACCTTCATATAGTACATAAACCATCCAGAATGGGATTCTGACTTTAATATGATTCCTATTAGAGAAAAGAAAACTAAATCGAAGCAGATGCTACAGAAATTAACGCCCATCAAAGAAAAAAAAGTTTCAGTACACTGCAAATATAGAATTAGCTAGTCTAAACACAAAGTGTTCTCAGATTATACTGTTAAATGTCTTTGTCTAAACATGAATGTTTAGAAGTTCAATTACTCTTGCATTAGGTAACTATGGTAGCGGCTATAAAGTCGTGTCAAGGGGAAGAGTAATTTACAAAAATATTGCACAATGGTTGAGACCTGAGACCTAGTTACAGTCATACAATTGAGCTATAATATACTCCTCAAAGCACTCTACAGACAGCATCATCGTCTTAGCAAACATAACTGTGGGGCTAGGACGTGAAAAAAAAAACGCGATGCGTCTCCGTTTCGTTTTATTATCATTGGTTGAGAGACTGACGTATCGGTCTCTCGATCAATCACAAACATCAAAATACCGATACGTCAGTCACTCAACCAATCACAATAAAACGAAGCGGAGACACATCGTGTTATTCGTTTCACGTCCTAGCCCCAAAGGTTCGTTTTGTTATTTTTTTTTAATTGGGCACCGCCAATTGACCTAAGTGCGCCTGATGGTAAGCGGAGTGGGGTTCAGATAGAGATCTCTCGCAAGTCGATATAATTTTGCCGGCCTGCTTTTTTTCGCTATACCCTACCACCAGCACTGGTGCTTATAATATTACTGATTTTTTTACAGCAAAACCATACAAATTTGATGTAGTTGCAATCATATGCAATGGCATATGAATCATATGATATGATGCACAATCAGATTTACTGAGATTTTCTTTTTAATTTTTGTATCTATGAGGACAAGAAATTATTTTCGATCGAAATACCAAAAACATCCAAAACATACTCTTCTGATTGATTTGGATACTAAAACTATTCTTTCTCGGCAACTCAAACTTACATCTCATCAGATAGACGGCTACAAGGTCTCTGACTTTTCATACACCAAAAATCTCTAATCATCTGTAACACGACAGAGTCTGAACAATTTATTGTATACACCATAGTCTACCTCTAGTTTGCGTCAATCACTCTGGCTCGTAAAAGGATTAGAAACAGAATCAGTCACGTCCTTTGTGGGACTCAAAACTATCATAGGAAATGTCATGTCATGTCGCTTCTAATCTGTGAGCGGTTTGGGTATGACATACTCCTTAGCTGTCTGTGCCTGCGGCGGCGTCGTGTGCCGGGTCGGCCACTTCCCTGTAATATGGTTGAAGAGGCCGGTGGTTGGTACATGTGCCATACTCGTTAACGGGTGCTGCTTGTGTGGGCTAGTCTGCCACTTTCGCTTATCTAAGTATTAGGAGTATATCTTGAATTTAGATTAATAACGATATCTTGAATCATATCAGATCAAATTATTAGGTACATGATTCCTGAGAGGGTTATGCACTCGCTTTGGAATTTTAAATGTATTAATTATTTTGCGAGTATATAAATAAACTGCTCTAAACAAAATAAACAAATACTGGATTGTACTTTTTTCTCTACATCATGCATTGTATTTTATATCTTGGACTTATTTTGAATAGAAATTCTTGCCCGTTCTTCTCTAGTGAGAACTGCTTACCACTCTACTATCATACCGGTCTCTCGATCAATCATAAACATCAAAATACCGATACGTCAGTCTCTCAACCAATCACAATAAAACGAAGCGGAGACGCATCGTGTTTTTTTTCACATTCTCAGCCCCTCTTCTATTTAAGAAAGAAAGAAAGAAAGAAACTTTATTTGCAACAAACGCACACACAACTAAAACATAACATCTTTCTTTCTTCCTTTCTTTCTCTTCTATTTAACGGATGTAGAAACATGCCAGTCGTAATGTTGCCGAAAATATACGAATAGTATGTGCGTATTCAGCAATTTTTATTTCTAGGTTGTTCATCCATATATTTGATTTTAATGTCTTCAGTGACATATGTGGCGAGAAGTGATCAACGACATTATATTTTTGAGGTATTGAACCATTTCAGTGGGTTTGTTTTGTTCAGCGACTTTTGTGGCTGGATGTACATACCTCCCAACTTTACCATATAATGTGTCTCATTAGAAAGCAACATTGAACAATAGAACTCATTCTAGACAATAGAACCACTTAGCTATCTATAGAATCATAAATATAGTCTCTACGTGTGTCTACATTTAATTTTGGTCCGACGCCATCCCAAAACAGCTCTACTTTGGGCTATTTCCTTAAGTAGAAAATGGGACGAGCAGTAGCCTTAACAGTACAAGCCTTTGTTCCTCTTAAAGGTTACTTTGTTAATTTTAAACAATAACATTTCGTAATGTTATCTGTAATCAAGAAACCAATGTTCTTTAGAAATGCAGTCATTAAAATGAATTGTGTAAGTTCCACCGACACCCACTTTTCACCGTTTGTGTTCCTCCCCATGATGTGATAGGGGGCAATCCTATCATCAAAGCGGGCACAAATTTCAGACTCTGGGTTGATACGGAGCAGAAAAACTTAATATTACTTTGCCTGACCTGGGAATCGAGCCCGAGACCTGAGCACTATAACTATGCCATCGAGGAAGTCTCAGATTTCTTACTAAGTTTAACAATGTGTAAAGCCAACTGCTGGCTCAAGGGGTTGCTCGCTCATCATCCTAAATTCAAATCCTGATATTTTTTCAGTGACCGTAGCATTTGTCACGAAACAAGTCGGAGTAACGTTCGTAATGATTGTAATTTTATTACTTTCAAAACATAGTTATGTCTTTGACAATCACAACTCCTCCGAAACCGTCAAAAACCTTTTCGTCAAAGACCCTGGCTTTAATTACGAAGTTAATGACATCAAATATTCAACAGTGTGTATCTTCAAACTAATATCATAAAGCAAATAATTATTCGGGAGCAGACGCTCCGGTCCTTAGGCCTTTGGTGTTGAGTTATGTGTTTTCATAGAGATTCCTTAAGGGCAATGATGAAATGGTAGATTTATGATTGACTAGTTGTTGCCCGCGGCTCCGCCCGCGTTAAAAAAGTTTTTCCGGGATAAAAGTCCCGCTTTATGTTTTCCTGTGATGAAAAGTAACCTGTGTGTTAATCCAGGACATGACCTACCCGTGTGCTAAATTTCATCGAAATCCGTTCAGTAGTTTTTGCGTGAAAGAGGAACAAACATCCATACATCCAAACATCCATACATTCTTACAAACTTTCGCCTTTATAATATTAGTAGGATAATATTAAAAAGGGTTTTAATAGGTTAAACTTTCAAACTGGATCAACTAAACAAATATTTAATTTATGCTTGAGTAAAAATAAAGACAAATAATTAATTAAACAAAATAACAGAAAATTACGTAGTAATGTAGTAAATTGCAATTGCAGCTCGTTTATCGAATATAAAACTTTAAATTTAACTGCAATACTGTTATATACCAATAAAGTTATCGGAATGTATATTATGGATAAGACCAAAAACTATTTATTCCAAACAAAACACATCCATTGTATTTCCTTGACCATCTCATCACGAAGGACATCAAACTCCATAATCTACACTTAATACCTCGGATTTGGTACGAGTGTGTAAATCTGCGACTATACGTTATTATTTGAGCTGCGCAGTAACTCCGCCGAGATAACGATGTTTGCTAGTTTTGGTTATAATCCGATGAACGTATGGCGTGTATCAGATTATTTTTTATCCCGGTGGACTTCATGTAGGTAGTGTCTTTTTAAAATACTTGTTTTTAAATTTGATAATCATATTTAGTTTAAGCCGTTTAAGCTCTAGGGCGTGCTAAAGAAATATACATACATACATACATACACTCGAAAATTATAACACTCCTTCTTTAGCAGTCGGGTAAAAACAATTTTTATTATTACTTACAGCATTCAGAGCCTCTATTTCATGGGGGCTCAGTTTGTAAGACGCTTCAGATCCGATGAGACGAGGTGTTGACCTGAAAATAAAAAATAATGATACTTTTATAGCAAATATCTGACAACCAGTAAAATATAACTACTGGACATAATGAGCCTTAACATTTTATGTCTCAGGCTGACGAGCGCAGTGGAATGCCACACAGTACTTTCTAAGTCAAGGTAATGAATGGTGTTGCTACTGTTTATGGGTTGTATCACTTACCATCAGGCGAACGGCATACTCGTCTCGTCATTCTATACATTTAAAAAAACAAAATATCTACATGGAATATTTTAATATAATCTCCTGCGCTCTAGTACTATATTATTACCACTACGTTTTAAATAATGTACGCGATTGAAAGCAGGAAAAAGAGTTCTATAAAACCCAATCAAGTTTTCTAGCCAGTGTTCGTTATAAATAACATCTGACCTCATATATTCTGCTGTAGATGGCAAAATAACAAAACGACGGTATATCACGGTCGGTGGTGCCTTTAATTATTAACATTCATAAGTGTTGGTAAGTGAATTTATGAATGTATAGGTCAGGATTGAATGTATGGTCTCACTGTCAGCGGAGTCTACTCTTTAAAGTTTCTTTATGAATGTTGCCGAAAGATTTGTGAGAATAAAAATATCTTAATAGGTTAAAGTCATAGTAAAATTGACGATTACTGAAAATTTTAAACTGGCTGTTAGTGAGGTTTATTTTTCAAGTATCAAATGTTCTTTCTCATATTACGAGAGAACCCGTCCATCTGGTTAACCGTTCTAGAAAGAAAGAAAGAAAGAAACTGCTCACATCTGTCTAGCGCCAAAAATTCGTATGATGTTTTAATAAAACAATTATCCACGAAAACATTGCAGTTGTTACGTGATTGCAATCTGGTCCAGCTCGAAGGACCATTTAAAACATCTTTATATACGTTTATAGAACATGACGTTTACGCTGCTTAATTATAATTTGTTATCTGTTCTAATACTATTTTTGTATCTTATGTTTCTACCGAGAGTCGAACCCTACCCGTCGCAGGTAAGACAAATACGCTCATTTCCTGCGGAGAGCGGCCGAACGTCCGCGCGCCGACAAATTGTGCTCCGGCTCCTTATTCCGAACGCTTCCTGTTTCCACCGCAACGCATTTGATATAGAGTGGAATCTTTATCCAATTTTGGTTTTGTTTTGTGTGTACGGAAAACTCTAGAATTAATTTATATCGTGTATTTTATAAATCTAAATTACTAGTTTTTTATGGATCCCCTTAAAGTAATGACCGGAATAAAATGTAACCTGCAATATTTATAATGTAGCTTTCAATAAAAAAAAAAAAGGATCGGAGTAGCAGTTTTATATTATTGAGAGTTTAAACTAAAAACGATCGTCAGATTTACATATTTAAGTCGAATATAACTTGGTCGTAGTCATCATTATTCGAAATAGGATTATCCTAAGCATAATATGTCATCACACAAACAAAGAGGTAAACCTCTAGGCCAATATCTTGCATTTAGTTACTGGCTTTTAAGACAAGGATTAAGGAATACTTGGTGTTCGAGCCTTACTCATCACATGGATCGCAACGGCAAACCATTACTTCATGTGACTGTTTACTGAGCATTATGAGACAACACATAATGTCATAGGGTGTCAAGCGGGAGTGCCACGCAATACTTGGCAATTCAAAGTTCTGTATGGAGTTGACATTCACAACCCCCCTTCCTCCTCGCCAAGTTTACGTATCTGAACAAAAATATGAAGCCTACAGTCTATACTACCAATTTCAAGATTCCACAGAATAAGCGTTCGGCGCGACAGCCGGAATGGCTGAAAGTTTGCCGTCTCGTTTTATTTATTACGTTTATGCGGTAAGGAATTCAACTTTTTCGCCTTACACCTTGACAGATTGCCCCGCAATCTGATTTCTCATTCGTAAATATTTTAAAGGAATATGAAATGGATATGTCTGTAGCGGTTTTTTCAAAATATTTTTTATCCTCATAGAAATTTCATAAAAATAATAGCTTTCCACAATTGAAAATATTTAAAGATGCTCACCAATATCAGTATTTATGAACTAAATATAAATTTTAATGATATTTTAACTAATAAACATAAAAAATTACGATTAACCCAATCGTCTCTAACTCTAAAATTTGCCCCAAGAAATTGACCAAACATAGATTAACTAAAAGTGTTTACATTTTGGTAGACGTGTCAATTATCATCCCAATATCTATAATGCCCCTCAAGACTTTCAGGTATGACGTCACGTCTGTACCCTGTGGGTAGTCATTAATATTTCACGACGACGTCGTCTAATGCAATAACAGCGACAATTACCGCGCCCCAGGTGCATCGCGACTAATTATCTATAGACTGTACATAACTTAAATACTAGATGAAATTCAAGGACAAATAAATACTCCTAGAATCTAGAGGCGTTATTTACTTTCGCTCCCATAATTGCAAGCGGAATAGCCTAGGTAACAATCCTTGTACTGAAATTAACTGTAATTTTTTTTATTGAATCAAGAAAGTATTATTGGCTCTTCGTGGATCGAATTGACAGCGAACCAAGAGTTAAACAGCATCGTTATGACTTAATAATCATTAAATTTGTAGTGAGGAGTGAGGACCACACGAAACAAACCAAAAAAATCTCAATAAGCGCGAAGAGAACAATCATCAGAATTTTTAAATGTGACCGAAATTTCCTGCTGACCAGAAAAGTATAAAAACGTTACCAATAACTCATACGGAAACTTTGAACACAAACAATTTAACAACAGAAATTATATTAACAATGAAGTCTACACGTGTGCCAATTCAAAACGCATAATCATAACTTTCTGATGTCTCTTGTGACTCCAATAACATATACCGACCCGACCATTAAAACCATACATAAAGGTCAAATAGACGAACCGAAACACTTTCTGAATGCCATCGGCGAAAACAATAAAAAGGCATGGCACCAACAATGTAAGGGAATGGTAACACGAAATGAGAATGTCGGAAATTAAATTCAGTTGTTTCGTAATAAGATGTAGAATTGATTGAATGTTTGTAGTTGTGAAATTTAAAAAGTATTGTGCACGTGTAGAAGGGTGACCAGGAAATGTGTTGTTAAAATCAATACGAGTAACTTTTAAGAAATCAATGACTAATTAATCAACTAAGTTTTAAGGTTTCAACACGTTTAGTTACAAAATTACCTACTCGCTATTCGACTGGAATACTATTGTTGTGTGAATTAAAGTTCATAAATTAAACAATTAAGCATAGAATTGCTTTATACTTAAGTAACGTATTTATACACTTACATGTTAAATGTAAAGTATCGATTATGTTGGCAACAATGTTTGCAGATTAATTATATGGCTACAATTTATATGGCTTTGTAGATGTTCATAACAATTATCGCTTGCAATACGGCAAAAGTTAGGTCACTTCTAAAATAAGCTCAATGATATAATTTTAAAATTTATCTGACTACCTAAATAGACTGATTGTTTTTGGTTTTGAAGACCTAAATAACAGCTCATTTACACCAAAATATTTTTTACTGAAATAAAATCTCATCATGGAACGAAACCATGGTGCCATCAGCGTATCGCTCCAATTGAATCACGTGGCCACGAATCGTCCGCGTCACGACTGCGACACTAATGACGTGTTGCAACACTCGTCACACGTTATTTGTTTTATTTATGTGCTTTGAAGATATCCCGATATGGTATTTCTGAGAACTTGCATAAAACCATTGTTCTTGAACGTAGCTAGTGAAAGTTTGTATTATAAGGTGGGCGCGTAACTTTTAGTGACGGAAGGTTCATCGTAATCCATAGGTAGGGTTTTTGTAGCCTGCCTGGACAACCACCACTGGTGTAAAAACCGGCATAGTCACCCATGTAAGTATGTTGCGTTCCAGGACCCGCCTGTGTATATCTAGTTTCAAGCAGGCCGGCATAGTTATAGCAACTGGCGAGGGATAACCGTCTCTCGTCAGTCGACACCCTTTGAATCCCACTCCGCTTATCATCAAGTGCAGCGGCGTCACTTTGTCGAGCCGATAAAAGAAACAGAAAAAACTACACGCACCTAAGTATTATTAATAAAAAATGATAAAATATCTGAGTTTTCTACAAAATTAGAGACTTTAAACAAGAAGTTATTGTCCGATCATTGTGAATGTTGACATAAAAACAAAAATAACATTTTCTTAGAACTACCTCGGTGGCGTAGTTGTAAAACAGTACGACTGCAAAGCTGAGGTCTCGGGATCGATCCCCGGGTCGGGCAAAGTGATATTGAGGTTTTCCATTCATTATCAGCCCGAAGCTGGAATTTGTGCCCGTTATGGCGATAGGCTCGCCCCCTGTCACATCATGGGACGGAATAATGGCGAAAAGAGGGTGCACTAGTTGCGCCCTGCCTACCCCTTCGGGGATAACAGGCGTGAGTGTGTATGTGTGTAACATTTTCTTAGAACGAATTTCTTCAATTGTAAAGTTAGTTGTATATTTAGTTTAACTAACTCCGAGTTCATCTCAAAGTCTATCATTATCTTTAGAGCAAAATGATTTACATATGTAAAACTATCCAGAACGCCCACTGCCCCTATACAACTTCTTACCGAAATCACTAACTAAATTCTAACCCCACAGTCTCTTTACGTTCGGGTTTCTCGAGTGTAAAGTTTCTTGGTCTAATACTAAAACAATTTTAAGGTCAATTACATCATTCTAAATATCACACTAATTTACATTTAATAATGAAATTATCATATGCAAATGTTAATTATGTTTCTTTCTTAGATATTTGGATATTTGTTAAAAGTAAACGCAGAAACATCTCCAAATTCTAGATTACCATATATTATTTATTTAGGTAATAGATTTTCCCGCGAGAAAGGCTGCAAGTAAAACATATTGGTACTCATATCCATTAACGCCATTAAAAAGTGGCAAGATGAAAATAAACAAACTTTATTAATACACAAATTGTAGCATCGACGTCTCGGGTAAAGTAAATAAACATACCACCCCGGGGGTGACAAGAATAACAATTTCGCCGAGCAACTGTTTAAATATAGGGACCCAACAGATCATAAATTAGATAAATTGCACGCTGCAAGATTTTTTTATGTATTATTGAGCTCATTAGGTTAGTGGGATTAATGAAATAGCACATGGCGTATTTATCCTCAAATACCATAGCTACTATTTAGTAAGTATATTATTCAACTTGATCCTAAAAAAACTTAAGGTTCATATAACTAAAAAATATATTTCCAACTCCTACATATCTTTGATTAATTTCGTCGCGGGCTAAGAACTAATTAATTATTAGTGTTCCCTGATACTTGCCGAACTTCACCGCTCGGGGTAATAAAATGCATGCCACTGCCGATCCTGGCTTACAGGAGTTGCCGTGGTGGATGTGAGGGCGGGATAGTCTCAAGAAAAAAACTGATTGATACTAATCTTTTCGCTTTAGTTTGAGTTTTCATGCTAAATTTGAGGCTCCGAGAACTTGTAGTTTCTAAAATTTCGTGACTAGTGAGTGAAAAATTTGTAACTCCAGCACTTTATTTACGATGTAGGTGCTCACTAAGATGGGCTTTTGCGAAACTCAACTCTTACGAGGGTAAAAAGCGGTGGCAAACGCCGGCCGCGTTTGTACGCGATAAACTCAAAAACTACTGAACGGGTTTCGATGAAATTTGATATGGAGACCCTGAGAAGGGTTTAGGTTACTGTTTATCCCGGGAAAATGTCTAGCGGGACTTTAATCCAGGAAAAACTCTTTTGTATGGGCGAAGCCGCGGGCAAAAGTTAGTCATTTTTAAGATTACGTACCTACCTATAATTAATAACCGCCGTAATTCTACTAAAAATAGAACCTTCTATAAAAAATCTAAATATTATTTCAGGGATTTCTACTTACTTCGGTGTTATATAAATACGAATTCCAAAACCTTTTCATATTGTGGAATGCTATTAAATACATTATTGAGCTTGAAGCAAGAGTTTATAAAATATTTTAATTAAAATTCAGAACAATATTTTTCGACAAATACAATATTTTTACTAGCTTTTGCCCGCGGCTGCACCCGCGTGAATAAGTTTTCCCGGGATTAAAGTACCATCCATACATTCTTACAAACTTTCGCGTTTGTATGAATATTTGTTACTCTTTCACGCAAAACCACTGAATGAATGTCAATGAAATTTGGCACACGGATAGATCATGTTCTGGATTAACACGTACTTTATATCCCGGGAAAAGATAAAGTGGAACTTTTATCCCGGAAAAACTTCTAAACGAGGGCGGAGCCTCGGACAAAAGCTAGTATAATATTACAAAGCACTAGTAATATAACAATATTTATAATTGTCACTTTAACATAACATATTCGACAAAAAGAGAACGCCATATTGAAATCCTGTCATTGGATTACAATAAGTACCTCCGATTTCTCTGACCTTTATAAATAAAAGAGGTCAAGCACCGCACAGATAGGATCTTCATTTTTACAAACTACATACTCAGTAATAATATGACTCTTAATATATTTTTTTATCTCTACAGTCCCAGAGGAACATATTGGGGAATCACATCGAAAAACCCGCCATGGATTTTTATTATAACAGTAGTTTCTCAGCATTACAGCGACGCCGTCTCTTATTAGAATTGAATATTTGAATTGCGAAAATTATCAACGATTAGAAGATTACGAGAATTAGAATTTATAGCATCAACCGATAAATTTTGATTTGGCAGTCTATAGAGTCCTAGATTAATGTAGAGGCTACTTTTGTACCTAAAAATGCACAATAAACGTTTTATTCTGATTAAATACACACAGTGCCATTTATTCGGATAAATGACTCTCGGAACGACAGACAAAAGCTGGTTAAATAAACTCGAAATTAGACTTATTGGTCCGTCTGCCTAATTATTCGCCGAGTGCAATTTTTTTATTCGGTCAAAGATACTGATTTGTTGTTTTAGTCATAGTTCATAATTATACAAATAACATGTAACAATAATCAATTATTATAAATTTAAGTAATTGTAGAGAACCGACAAATCATCAATGATTTTGTGTTAACAGCGCCATCTATGCCATACTGCAGGTACTAAGAGAACATCGAGGCGTCCAATTTGAACAAAGTTTACTTTACTCTATTTTCCGATAGATGGTAGCACGATAAAAGCTTAGTTCTATAAAGAGCATAGGCAATACCTACCTATACTCTATTTTATAAATACTTTAGTAAATTTTATTAAATCATAGACTAGTATATTCTAGAAATCATTGCAAAGATGCCAAAATCGAATTATCTTATTTAGTTTTTTGTTCAGAGAAATGAGATTTAAATTATTCAAATTAAAAAAATAATCGTAATATTTTAAGATAATAACGAAATAAATCGTCGAATTTATATGCTTTTTCTACTACATAAATAAAAATGCATATTTTCGCTCCTGTCCCAAAAAGCAATACACCTTCAATTCCGCTAAAGAAATGCAATGCTACAACCAGACGACCCACTTCCTCGTATACCTAATGACTTTCTGCAACCAAAACCGTCCAAGTTATAAATATATTTTATCGCAATACACGCAAAATAACATTAAATTAGTCATAAAACATTATCAACCATTTTATTAGCATTGCATCCGCGGTTTCATCTCTCGGCTGTCTGACCACACCAGTGGTTCAAATAAATTATTTGAGTTATTTCTATGTAGCACCTACATACATTTGCATTGGTCATTCGTTTGGTGTATTTATCATCTTTGGGCTATGTGCTTAACTCTGACGCCATATAGGGCAACTAGTTTTTGAGTTGATAAACTTTTAAGTTCATAGTTTGAATGCAATACAATACACGTATTTGCCCAAAGACCGTAACAAAGAAATAAAAAAGAAAGATGTTAAAAAATCACAATTCATGAATTCCTCAAGTGTAAGACAAAAACATCAATAAAAATAAAATAATTATGATAAAAAAAACACATGCAAACATATAAAAATAAAATACTTACTAAATTCCTGATGCATAAAATATTTTGATGAATACAATCTCAGAGAAGTAGTTACCATGCCCTAGTGCCTAAAGCTCCGATGGTTTGAGTCACAGATAATTATTATTGTTCAACATTTCCTTTAGGATAAAAATATTACCTATTATTGTTTTCATAGCTAACTTTCCTGCTGATACGACGAGGTTAATATAATGTTTTTACATAAATCATTGGAATCTAATTGATTTAAGTAGGTATTTTTATAACTTAACGTAAGTATATTTATAAAGCTGTTTGAGCCGCTTAAAAACAAAAAAATTAGATAAAATTACTATTCTGCTCGTGATTTTGTTCTAAAGCCTGTACTCTTTACACTGACCTATCTTGCCACCTGTTCCTCCTAAAGATGTCTACTGAGAAGTAACACAGCGTACATTAAATCTTAATTAAAGTTTTCGTGGTACCTTGCTCTGTAGAATTTAAATAACCTCATAAATATCTGTACGAATTATCTACGACTAAAATGTGTACATATATTAAAAGCAAACGAACTAAAGGTGTTCCGTGGTAGGTCTTTCATATGTTAGAGTCCGTCTGGGTGGGTACCGCCGCAATGTGTATTTCTACCGCCAAGCAGCAGTATGCATGCATTGTTATGTTTCGGTTTGAAGGACATCGTAGCCAGTAATGAGACTTAACATCTTATGTCTCAAGATGACAAGCGCAGTGGAATGCCACACAGTGCTTTGTAACTCAAGGTGCTATATGGTGCTTCTCATGTTTATGGGTGGTCGTAACGCTTACCATCAGGCGAACGGCATGCTCGTCTCGTTATTCAATGCCATACAAAAAAAACTTGTCATTTAGTTCATACTTATTATTAGACAATACCAACTTACTTCACATTTAGAACTTTAAAGGTGTGGCGCTAACGCCGTCAACTTATTGCCGATAAACACTATAAGGAAACAAGTTGTCAGGCCCTTGGTTACCCTGTAAAATTGCACAATGATATTATTATATTAAAAAAAATTGTCAGCAGTGAGCTTAGGCTAATCGTATAAAAACAATAAATAACACAATGCAGAAGTCTATAACACACGCGAAGAATATAGAATAATCTAAATAACCACTTACTCAGATTATTGTTTTCTTCGTATGTCGCTAGTGTTTCGCATAAATCGTCGGTACACGTTTTTCCACTACCAACGACAATAACGACAGCTTTTACGCATTTTTTCATATATTATTTATGCTAGAGTAAAAACACCCACTCTCAACAGACAATACTTATAACATAGAAGCCTAAGAAAGCTTTTGTGGCAGATATTTAGGCCGAGTAAATCTTTGCGACTTCGGGAAAAGGACACCTACTTTGCCTAAAAGCTCCCTCAAGAAACTCTAGGTCTGTAACGTAAGGAAAATAACGTCAGACTTGTGGCAGAAATAAAAGTGTCATTTGGGGACTATTTGTCTCGAGAAATGAAGAGTCAGTCAGTATTTTGATGACTCTAGATAAGTCCCCTGCCGCACACCCATAAATCATGTTTTACAGATCTTGCTTTATCATCTTAATATTAACGTATGTAAAAAGTATGTATCTAAAAAAGTAATAAATAAAAGTGGTACTAGACCGACCGTTTTCCACGGTGGTAGAACCATTATCTCTAAATCAATTATTGGCTATTGCTGAATATTTTATTTACATCTAAATCAAGAACAAAATTAGCGATTTATTCCAAATAAGTATAATCCCAAATCTATTCAAAAAATCAAAATAATGCAACATATTCAAAGCGCACAGTAATGTTGTTCAGAGATCTTCATTTATTCTCTGAAATTTGTTGTAATTGTTTATCTCATTCAGTTTTTTCCCTTTGTATCGTCATAAACGCACAAGTCATAAGGGCTGTAAAACGAACATTAAGTACTACACCTGCTTCCTTCCATCGAGTGAGGCTATCTTTTTAAAAAGTGTAGGATTAACGCCGGCTGCAGATCAAGAATTAAAGTAATTTAGTTTGGCTTAGTTGAGATATTTTTTCATAACTGTGTGCAGACCACAAACTGTGCAAACTAAATCATGTACTGTGTGTGATTTTCTCAGCTACGAAAGCTAAGGTAAAGTAATTTAGCTTAGTTTCAGTCTGCATCCAGCATAAAAACAATTGACTTATGATTCGAAAAATAAACAAATCGATTTCAGAGATAAAAAGTACCAGATAGCACTTAGAGATAATTAACGTTTCTATAAGTGAGTAGTTTCAGTGATTATTCCTGCAACCAAACTTTAGATCTTTTTAATATTAACCTAGAGGTCCTGAATAGACATGATCTTCGTTCAGACTAAGAAATCAAATGTAATGTAAAGTTCTCGTAAATAAATATTTCGCCGGCCAGAGATTTAGTGGACTCTCTTCTGTCCTGGAGCGTATTACTTCTCCATTGTATTTCATAGAATTTATTTTACGATTTTAAAATTATATCATGACGTTTATATTTTTTATGTTCACACATTTAATCAAAACCGTGTTTTTATTTGTACTGCTAGATACAAGTCTACATCTCTACAAATATTGAAAAAACTACCTATATGAACAACTATTAATCTATGCCTTGATATCAAAACCATTGGAATCTCCAAAAATCACAAATATCCAAACCATCACATTATTATCTATCTATCCTCATGGGCCGTAGCCTAGACCTTCCTATACTCGTTAACGCTAATAGAAAACAGAAAAAAAATAGAAATGACATATACAGTCGATAAGCCAATCGCTAGGATATATCATTCTCAAACATAACGTCAACGATTCACAGGCGTCAATACGACCCCTAACGTCAGAACCAATCCCAAAAATCATGAGGAATATCCAAATCTTCGCAATGCGTGGCCACTAACACTTAGCCCTGCCTGTACCAGCAGTCAGCACGTGCAAACCATCGTATCTGGCGCACTGGCACGTGTGAGATCAAACGATCACCGGACACGCTTAGCACTTGTTTTACTTATCACAAAAGAGGAGTTTATTAAGCAGCTGAAAGGGCTGAATATATTATGGATTATGTCGGTGGTATTTTTAGACTGAATGATGTTTCTTTTTAATGCATTGAATGACGAGATGAGCATGCCGTTCGCCTGATGGTAAGCGATACAACCACCATTAAACAATAGTAACACCATCCAGCACCTTCAGTTATAAAGTACTGTGTGGCATTCCATTGCGCTCGTCATCCTGAGTCATAAGATCTTAAGTCTTATTATGTCCAGTAGTTACACTGGCTACAATGTCATTCAAACCGAAACACAACAGTGCATGCACACTGCTACTTGGCAGTAGAAATAGAAAATGTATTTCCTTAAAGATGTATTTCCTTAGTCTGTAGATAAACCAAAATAATTAAGTTTGTGTAAAGTAAGAAACACTTTTCTGTTTTATATATGCGAATTAAGGAACAAACTTTATTTAAAAGCTGCTCTGATAAATTTGTAATTATCGTCTACTTAAACAAATTGATATCGACAGAAATATTTAAATTTAACAATCCTCTTTTTTGATGTATTTAACATTAATTTATTAATAAAACTTAATTTGAATACGTTAATGTCATATCCTTGTCCTCAGCCTTCGAACTGTAAGATTGCGGTTCACAAATAAATTATGAAAGTCAATTTTGTCGTCACGTATTTGGCTTTTTCGTGTTGGTAAATTAACTGCCTTTTCTGTTTGGAAACGAATTCGATTGCCTTTGTCAATGTGTTGAATGAAATTGGAACCAAATATATTTTCTTTTATACTTATCTTAATTGTCAATACTAGTGTCTGCTTGCGGCTTCGCTTACTTTACTTGTAATAAAATGAATAACATCGAAGGTAAAGTCCGTTTAAAATAAATGGTATGAAGCTGTAATGTCGATTTAATAACGAGACATCAAAATATTGCAACATTATAGATCAATATCGTAGTAGAAAAAACTAATGCAAATCATACACCAACTAATACATGCAAGGACGTTCCATTCCTTCATCCACTAAGTACTATTTTGATTCTATTTAGATTTGTATATTGCAAATATTTGCATATTTGAAATCTATCCCCATTCTCGTGCCACGTGTTTAAAATAACACATTCTAACTTGGGTGGTCTCCATACAATGTGATCAGTAATAGATAGCAGACACATATCAAAGAACTTCTTCACGTTAAACTACAATGTTATCATTGTTGGGGAATTAATTACGCGTGAAATTCTTGGGTTAACGTGAGCTAGACTCTAAGTTTTATGAGGATTTTTAAGGTTCTACGGTATCTGTCAATGTTTGATCAAACAATGAATGTTACTGGTTAATAGGTGTTTAATGAGTTTCATAGTTTCATTAATTAATGTAGTAGCTATAAGTAATTGATTGTGATTTTAATTTATATGGATTATGTGATCTGAATTAAATAAATAAATAAAAATAAAAAGCTGTTGATAGGAGGTATTATTTTGTTACTGGGCCAAATTCCGTACAAATTATTAATCTCTTCAGGCAAATCTAGCCCTTTTACTTCCAGATAGTAGGTTACGAAACTGTATGCCAAATTTCGCTGGATCGCTGACAAAATTGTCTTCGAGTTAAACCATAAATTCAGTAACGTACATAAACCGAAAGCAAGATTCGAAGTCGTTTCATCATGATTGGTGAAGATATCAAATATTTATTGAAATGAACTGGGGAGATACGCTGTTACTTCTGGATTATTTGTACTAAATTGGGTTACTATTATGGTCCACTAATCTGATCTAATTGAAAAGTCTGTTCTCATAAGTACTGTTTAAGTTATTTTACAAGAATAAGTAGGATTGCATGCAGTAAGTTAATGAATGTAATAGATTAGCTAGATTTCTTGCTGCAAATAGAGTCCTGTATCAAAATATTTACATTATACGATAGATATTGTTCAAATTAGTTATGTCTTGTACAGTTTTAGATTTCTATTTTATTTTTTATATTAACAAATTACCTACTTCATACGTATTCAAATTACAGATCTATAAACAAACAAAGCAGAGTTAAAGATTATAATACAAGGAAAACCGGCTTCTTTTTTCAAAAATATTAAAATATTTTCCTGTGGCGTAACAAAAAATTATCCCAAAGATTCTCTATTTTAACCCTGGCACAAAAATCAGTGAAAACAAAAAGATTAACATATCTTAGTGCGTGCAAGTGCAAATTCCTTACCTAAAGCTCTAAGCACATGTTAACTCCGGAACCACATGGCACATCAAACGGAGCGGATGCTTCACTCGTTATAAACTCGAAACAGGGTAGACAGAGACGTGTAATATACTTTTTTGTTATAAGTGTATCTACGTGAGTCTGGTGTTGTTTTATTAATATTAATGGATGAATGATTTAGTATTTTTTAAGTTGGTGAAAATTACTCTTAAGTAAATAAATATTAAATTTATTTTATATCGATTTTAAAGATCATGTCATTAAAGGATTAATGTAGTGTAATATTTATTATTAATATTATAACTACCTACTTTTCGATTATTAGTTACAGATTTGTATACCAATAACAAAAGTATTTCTTTCTAAGTTATTACACATGATATCTTAAGCAATTATTTAGTATATTTTTAAATAACTACATGATAAAAATAAAAAAATTACTACTCTCCATAGAGCTATAACTTAATATTAATTTCGACATAGTACGCATCGTCAGGATGGCCGAGCGGTCTAAGGCGCTGCGTTCAGGTCGCAGTCCACTTCTGTGGGCGTGGGTTCGAATCCCACTTCTGACATAAGTCTTTTTGTATTTAAATTTTACTGTCAAATTTTCTTTCATTCGAAGATTGAATTAAGATTTTTTTAATACTCGTAATTTTTTTAACAAATTTAAATTATTAGTGTTGAATATTTTCTCGTTATTTTTATTAGTCCAATAATGGTAATTTCATTAAGATTATGACCAACCAGTTGGAATGGGCTAGGCACTAGTTCAAAATTTTAAAATAAGTCCCTACCTTTAAACCGACTACACGGGAGCATACTATATTCTTCTTACATTTTATTACAGTTCTTAAACATGCCATAATAAAACTGCTTACAGAAAATTATTAACTTTATCTAAAATATTCAACATTGAATCGATTCTTTTCCGTCAATGGCGCATCTGTTCGAGATATACCTTATAATAGCTTCCATCTTTTATCTGTACCAACAAAGAGTCCATTGTACCTTTTTATAGAATTTAAGGCCATAACTTCCATGCTGGAAGTTTGAGTTTTAGCGTTTTGTTTTAGTTGTGTTTTATTTTAAATATCTAATAGAAGGCATAGGCGTCGCCAAAGAGGGAGGGGGGGGGGGTGTACATTCAAAAAGATATCTTGAAGATATACATATTACACTTTGTACCGTTTACACTACATAGATATATAGATAGATAGCTCTTGTCTACAATTCATATTTTTCCCATCATATGCCAACTTGCCCTCTCCTACTTAATCATCAATTACTGGCAACGCTTTTGATGGTAGGAATATTTATTGTTTCGTGTATTTTTTTTTATTGCATCGAACGACGAGACGCGCATGCTGTTCGCCTGATGGTAAGCGATACGACCACCCATAAACAGTAGCAACATCATCCAGCACCTTGAGTTACTAAGTATTGTGTGACATTCTACTGCGCTCGTCATCCTGAGACATAAGTTGTTAAGTCTCATTATGTCCTGTAGTTACACTACAATGTCCTTCAAACCGAAACACAACAGTCCATGCACACTGCTGCTTGGCGGTAGAAATATACATTGCGATGGCACCCACCCAGACGAACTCTTACGTAATATGAGAGTCCTACCATCAGTGAAACACATCAATATATTTTACTGCTTATTATAAGCCAAGTCGTGTTCTCAACCCCTTTTGCATCAAGTTCTCAAGGGAATAAAGTAGAATAAAGCACTCAGGCATAATGTAGAGCAGCCTTCTAATAAAGAAATAATCATCAGCTAATCTTCTTATAATATATTACTATTTATTATATTAATACTGAATACATGTTGCTGGTCAGATGTAATAACGCACGATAAATCCATTCAAATAAACTTTTTTTTCATGGTTTTTATTACAAACATTATAAACCCAACAATATTGATATTCATACTCAAATGTTATCAAGTGCGTTTAGGACTTAAGACGTTTTGACCACGTAATCTGCGTAACTAATATAAATTATAAACGTTTCACTAATTGTGAGGGAATGTCCTTTTGCAGGTTCGGGAGTTTTCGAAAAGAAATCCATTTTACAATTAAGGAAGCATTCTTTTAAAAAATATAACCATAAAATATGTGAATAAAAACAAGATACTTCTTCTAGTAGTCTCTATTATATCTTCTAGTGGATGAAAATATTTATTTTTCAAATCAGTCATTATAAAAAATTATATAATATACATTAAATTCCAGATAGTTAAAAAAATTGTCGCCCTGATCTGCCTGTAAGGTTTTTTCGAAATAGCTGGAACTCCTCGAACATGCCGGTCTATAATATGGGGTATTGTCCAGAGAATAGCTCCATAATGCCGCTTCAATGGTTAATGCAAGATGAGGTACGTAGAGTTATATTACTACTAGAATCGACACACTATCTTTTCTTCTTATTGCCTCGGTTGGTAAATTTTATGTTTTATACATTGTAACCGCTATCTTGAGCACTAGTTTTTTTTACAGAGGGTGAATTCAAACCTGGTTACCAGCGGTAAAAAATACTTACAATTATAACAAAGCACAATGGGATATTAGTTAAGTATTAAGCTGTGCTAAGTTATTTCACTTGTTCAGAGTTGAGAAAAGATTGTTTATGAATGTGGGCGATTTTAACTACAATATGGCGGTTCTTACATCGAGAGACTAGTTTAGATTTTTAAAATTCAAGGCTCTTATGGACGGAGAGAAACAACAATGCACACTGCTGCGTGACAAAAATTAAGGTTATGTTGACCATACAACAACGTTTGATTACCTTACAAGTTACAATATCAGATCTATTTTTAGAAAACCTTACCACATCCAGAAAATTATATTCAGTGCAATCGCTCCGCACGACTTAGCGCGTAGCTCTGATGACGGCACTTGAACGTCAACGGGGCGAAGTCGCGTGCATTTTTAAGCGGAAACCAACCGCAATACAATGGTCGGATACTTGACTACACCCGGGGCTAATGGTAGATTGGGGAGGTGTGGGGCGTTGTTTGATTTGAGTAGTTGGCTGTTGCGGCGAAGAGTTCTTTATTTTGAAAATTTGAAATTTTTAGAATCGTTCTTTTTTCTAATTTTTTTTCCAGATAAACAATTCTTTTTTCGAAAATCAGAACAGAAAATATTTCATTTGTGTCAATTTTGCATTCGAAGCTAAACGTGATTAATTTTGTTTGGTTTTAGCCATAGTTTTTTTTTTTTTTTAGAAAAGTAACATCATTTAACCTGGTGGAAAGTGCAGTATAGTCCAAGAACATTGTTGTTTAACGATACACGAGGAGTCTGTTGATGATGATGATGTGCAGGCC
Organism: Lapara coniferarum; assembly: GCA_949316025.1. NCBI lineage: Eukaryota > Metazoa > Arthropoda > Insecta > Lepidoptera > Sphingidae > Lapara > Lapara coniferarum. The sequence goes on from OX438922.1 coordinate 3,682,999, forward strand.
GCACAGTTATAAATTTGAAGATGGAGAATTGGTGTCAAGTGTTCTTAATTGTATCACCGAGAATATCCCTAGAATGTTAGATCCATTTGTGATTGACTAATATTTATCCAAATACATCATATTATAACGCATTTCTGTTGTTATACATAGGAGGCTCATTACAAGTTCCCGGGAAAAACTTTGAAAACTGATCGGAACAATCATTTGCGACCCCAGCTCTTGATTCAGTGATCACCCCAAATTCGGTATCAAAATATTGTCCAATCAATAAGAAACGCAATAATCCCTTCGTTCGATGAAATCCTATTCTGATTATAATACCATAGTAGGAATTTGTTATTTGTTTCTCCCTCCACAATAGTGGCCGAGTTCTATAAGTATTCCTTTTAGACGTACCTCCAATGCAAGTAATTGTACTCTTTCATGTTTCTATATTGTTCCTTTTATTCTAGTGTAAAACTTTATTTTTGTTCACGAAGAATAAAAAATAAAAACTCTTCAGTTAAATAATGCAAGTTACTTCAAAAACGGATTTTTAATCCTACTAATATTATAAAGGCGAAAGTTTGTAAGAATGTATGGATGTTTGGATGTTTGGATGTATGGATGTTTGTTCCTCTTTCACGCAAAAACTACTGAACGGATTTCGATGAAATTTGGCACACGGGTAGATCATGTTCTGGATTAACACATAGGCTATTTTTTATCCCGGGAAAACATAAAGTGGGACTTTAATCCCGGAAAAACTTTTTAACGCGGGCGGAGCCGCGGGCAAAAGCTAGTATTTCAATAATTTTTACAAACGCATAGTTTTTAAATCTCGCTGTCTCGCTCAGATTCTCGTAACGCAATGGTGGTCACGTCATTGCGTTGCGGCTTCGTACGTTAGTCATATTAGATGCCAGTTTGATCTATGTACATATATAAGTATAATCTAGAGAAATATATTTTGAGACTTGTTAATATTATTATATATGTTATATGTTAGTGCAGTCATTCCTTGAATATATCAATTACTAATTACTAATATTATAAAGCTGAAGAGTTTGTTTGTTTGAACGCGCTAATCTTAGGAACTACTGAACCGATTTTGAAGATTCTTTCACTAATAGGAAGCTACTTTACTCCTGAGTGCTATAGGCTACTTTTTATCCCGGGAAAATATTTTTATCCCGGAAAAACTCTTTCACCCGGGCGGAGCCGCGAGCAGAAGTCTAGTCAATTATATTAGAAGCGAAAGGTCACTCATTCACTCACACACTCATCACGAAATCTCAGAAACAAGTGCGAGGAGTCTAAAATGTTCCTTTTAGGACGTAGGTGCTCATTTATATGGGATTTTACACAATTCAACCCCTAAGGGGTTAAAAAGGGGGACAAGTTTGTATGTAACCTATAGTTTTAATAATCGGTTTTATTCTTTCACTAAAAGAAAGCTATATTACTCCAGAGTACTATAGTTTTTATGCCGGAAAAACTTTTACACATTGGCGGAGTCGCTGGAAAATGCTAGCTCTTAAATACACGCGAAAACCAACGCTGCCATTACACTTTATTTAAATACATCTCCTACCCCACGGACGGAGTGTGACAAAAATAAACCTGTCTATATTTGAAAGGCGGTATTTACAATCTGTCAATTCATAAACTAATGCATATTAGTTTATTAATAAATTATTTATGTTTTGACGACACAGTGACCGCTAATAGACTGGCATTCGCTGTTTATGTTGTGGCCTGAGATACGAGATATTAGCGGAGAATTTTGAGGTTCAATGTAGGCAAAAAAAATTGACTAAAAATATTTTCGAAAGATTTTAGAAGAAACAATTAGTTGTGGTTGTAAAGAAATTATGTATTATAATTTTTCGCATAATTAATAATATGAGCATACAGATAAATGATATTATTAATTATTATAATTATGATAGCTCGCATTTTTCCAAGATATTTATTAGTGTATAATTTAATAAATTTCTTCCACGTTTTCCACATGTATATTTTTCATAAAACAATCATTTTATAGTATTAATTCATGAATCCTTGTAACATAGACCAGCAAATGTACGTTTTTTTTTATTTTATACAAAAATTTCAAAAGCTTTTAACATAGAGTCGCCACGTGGGTCTGTTTGCGTTTCGCTGTCATCGAGTGCGGCGGGTGCGTGGCGCATTAATTTTTTAACATTACCTTCAAACGCTAACATTTATTTTTAACCGCAAAGGGTTAAAGGCAGTACACCGTGTATTTCCAGTTTAACACGTCATTAAGTTGTGTTAATTTTTAATTTCATAACGGTTGACTTTTACGCATGTAACTGCAGGAAAAACAAATGTTTATCCGTGTCAAAATATCCTGTTGCAAAAATATAACAAAATAATATACGATGATTAAGTATTCACTAAGATTGTATAAAAAGTATCAAAAACGCATTCCAACTAAACTATAACCATAGAAAGTCAACTCTGATAAAAAATGTATAAGAATTTATATCTCACCTACGAATGTCAATTTTTAAAAATATGGTAAGCCGCATTTAGCGTCAATAGGAAATAGCAGACACACACACACTCACGCCTTTTCACCGAAGGGATAGGCAAAGGCGCCATGGTGTGATAGGGGATGAGCCTATCGCCATATCGGGCACAAATTCCAGACTCCGGGCCAATACTGAATTTAAATAAAACCCAATATCATTTCGCCCGACCCGGGAATCGAACCCAAGACCTCAGCATTTCAGTCATAACGTAATTCAACTACGCCACCGAGGCAGTCAAGCAGAAATAGGCAGTAGAAAATAGCAGACAACGTTTAAAAAAAAGTACCACTAACTATCCTACCATTTTATGCAATCGCTACGCTACATAAGTGTGAATTAATAGATGCAACTCAGTTTCGCTCTGAAGTGCAATATCAGTAGAGACGTTCCAGAATTAAGTTCGGCATCTTAAGATACTCGCTATCTAATAAATCCACATTAACAGCAGCTCAAGTCACATGTCAAGTGACAATATGTGACGGATTTTGAAAGCTTAGTTTTGTTTTTGTAATAGCACCAACTCAGCTGAGAACAATTTCTTAAATGATAGTGTAGAGTTGTTTTATTAAATTGCTCAGTACATTAAACGTCTATTTGAGATTTTAATTAAGCGTGAGATTGATTTGTTAATACCCTTTTAAGACTCCGAGCAACTTACCAGCGTAAGTATTAATAATGGTTAGCCGTTTTATGGCATTTTGTAATCCGAAGTTGGCACTTGTAAGTATGCAGTTAATAACACGCTCTATATCGCGTTTCACTTAAACCAACTGCACTCAAAGAAAAAATCTTATTCAGTTTTATGTTTGGAAACATTAATATAAACAACCATTTCCCTTTTTTTCTGTGTACGGAGAGGTTCAACTGAGGCACTCACGTATCGCCTGTGTTTTCCGTCCCATGATGTGGTAGGGGGTGAGCCTATCGCCATATTTGGCCCGAATTCCAGATTTAGGCGAATACAGAACAGCAAAACTCATTATTAGCCGGGTAATAGGTTGGCCGGTTCAGGACCCGGGACTCGTGCCCTGTGGTCCGGGGGCATATAGATAGTTCCACCACGGCATCCCCTGCCTGTCGTAAGAGGCGACTAAAGGGGGCTTTCAGAGTCGCGGGGCGAGCAGCGGGGGGGCTGCTCAGTCCAATCTAAGCGACTCCGAGGTGGTTGACAATGCGGGTGGTCGGTCTCCCGCTGTCGTTGACGCCAAAGGCGTCCTTTAGAGTGTGGGGGCATCTTAGCCCCCTTGTATAGAGAGGGGCCGTAACGGCATTGCTCAGGGACGGTCCCGTGCAGCTATCTTAGTGCAACAAGATACCCCGGGGCCGTCTCGTATGCGCCGAAGAAGGCCACCGCGGGTTTTGGTTGGTATGCCAGTGAAGGGGGTACATAGTGTTAGGGACTCGGCCCAATGCTCGCTCGGATGACGCTATACTCCCGAGTGTCGACATTGGGCTGTAAGACTGTGCGAAACCAACATAACCGTTCCACTTACCCCCCCAGTGGTGGTAGCGATAAAGGGTTTATCCCCGCGAAAAAAAAAAAAAAAAAAAGTACCCGGGACTCGAACCTCATAACGGTGGCTTACCATGCACGCTATGCAACTATGCCACCGAGGCAGACTAAATATCAACATATAGGGAAAAAAATATAAAACCTGTCTTACTAATATGATAAATACGAAAGATTGTCCGTGTTTGAAGGTAATAATTAACAAAATAAATGTATGAACAGACAAATAACAGTCGCAAAAGTTCTACCATTAATATAAAAACCCGTTCACTTAACATAATGAACTTATCGAGCCAACATAGAAATCCAAAAACAAATTTGGAGTCAATCGTTGCCTTTTTGATAACTCCAAAAGTAACAAGCATCATAAAAATCAGAACTAAAGCTAAAAATTCCGCCAGTGATAGACATAATACTAGCTGTTTTGAGAATTAGGGTCGTATTGGACATACGATACTGCTACAACCATATCGATTTTCATTAGTCTTGTATCATTCACCTTCCAACAATACAATGCGCTTTAATGAGTTATAAATAACATTCTTCATTATATTTTTATATCACTGAATGATGAATTCGAAAATGTAAGTATTTATTTTAAGCTCTTTATTGTACAGTCAGCGGCATAAATAGCTGAACAAAAATTTGAACTGAATTTAAAATTTCAAATTGCCTACATACTTTTATGTTCTTACTAATCTTATTTTCTCTTCACAAAAATAAAATAAAACAGATTTCCTTTACTTCATATATACATATACACTCACGCCTGTTATCCCCGAAGGGGTAGGCAGAGGCGCAACTAGTGCACCCACTTTTCGCCATTATTCCGTCCCATGATGTGATAGGGGGCGAGCCTATCGCCATATCGGGTACAAATATCAGACTCCGAGCTGATACTGAATAGAAAATCTGAATATCACTTTGCCCGACCCGGGGATCGAACCCGAGACCTCAGCTTTGCAGCCGTACTGTAATACAACTACGCCACCGAGGCAGTCCTTTACTTCAAACGAAGAAAAAAAATTTTCAGTTTAACTTAACGCGTATATAGCGATTTGAAATTTTGATTTTGTTCAGATACTTTTGCCGCTGACTGTACATCTCAAAGGTATAAACTTTTGACTAAACTTAGAACAAGGAGGACAATTGGAAGAAGAAGTATTCTATTATATATAAGAAGTATATAAGAAGTAGTCTCTACCAAAGTTTTAAATAATATACTTTTCGGTTTATTTTCCCTATTGTTATATTTCTTTATTCCAGACAATTTTATAACTATACAATTACTTTATTAGAAACTTTTGTAAATAAAAATCAACCTAAATGACACTCTGTCGTTATCTCGTGATTGTAATCAATGTAATAAAGACACAAAACATAAAAATCCACGAGTCCGAAAAAACACGTCTCGCGTTGGAATGCCGTCAACCACGCTTCTAAGGACCCTTGATTCCTGCTGTCTCAGAATTTTGGATAGAGCGGAATTTTCCCACTGACTAACATATCGCAGCGTTGAAAATAAAAAGATTTTTAGACGTTGCATACACTTAGTCTTATGAAGATGATTTTTTAAAATCTGTTTATAAGGCCAAGGAAGCGTCATTTTATTAAACTTGGTTTGAAAGGAGTTTAAAGGTAAAAATGCATTATATTTTATTTTGGATTTAGTCCACCCGTATAGTATGTACTCTAAGTCATGACTTAGGGTACATACTTGTACAGCAATTTTATTTATTCGAAATTTGTGATTTCCTTTTACTAAAACTAGTCCTATCCGAATCAACACTACATAGTATAAAACAAAGTCGCTTCCCGTTGTCTGTCCTTACGTATGCTTCGATCTTTAAAACTACGCAACGGATTTTGATGCGTTTTTTTTTCATAGAGTGATTCATCGGGAAGGTTTTTATGTACTTTTAGCTCGGAAAAACTTATTAACGCGGGCGAAGCCGGGGGCAAAAGCTAGTTTAATTATATATCAATTAAGTATCACAAAACCCAAAACCAAAAGACTGAAAGTAAAAATACACCAAGACGCTCGAAATAAAAATAAACAGTGTGTTAAATTAATGTATCTACGTTATTGCCATGCTATATGCTATTTCGCGCCTAAGAATGTATATATAAGCCATTACTTAAAAATCTCAGCTTAAAAATAATGAAAAAGTATTTGTCAGGCCACAATGCTGTACTCCGCAGACACTTTACAGTTGACAATACAGTAACGCTTCTTAGCGAACAGCAGGGGTTTCTCGAAGTTGCGAAACGTCCACAGCTGATAGTTTGCCAAGGATTAAAAGTTCAGGACTCAAGTTCGACACCAGGCTTTATTGAAGATGGTGCGTTAAATACTCTGTGGAAACAAAACAATGGAACTGTCTAATAAATTTTACAGAAAAAGTTATGGAATGAAACATTACTAGCTTTTTCTCGGGGCTCCGCTCGCATGACCTAGTTTTTCCAGGACTAGAGTCCCGCAATACATTTTCCCGGGATTAAAAGTAGCCTATGAACTAATCCAGACTATAATCTATCACTGTGCTAAATTTTTTTCCAATCCGTTCAGCTGTTCGGACGTGATAAGTAACAAACATCTTTCCAAACTTTCGTATTTATAATAGCCCTAAGATAAAATCCGAGTAAAACTATTGTAAAATATAATTCCTCAACAATATGAGCTGTTTAATTAGTTACTGAATTCTTTACCTGCTTAGTAAGTTTTCCTTAGGAGGGGGCATGGGGGTGGGGATCCTCCTGCCCCCCTTTACTCCGGTCGTACTCATCACTCCACAATCAATTGTCCTGGTCGGAACTGGAACAAGGATTACTGAAATTAATCTGAGGTATTGTTCTTGATACGTTAGTGGTTTGTTATTAGGTTAATTATGTATCTTTTTGCTTGAATTCCGTGAGAGTAGGGGTAGTTACTGCTTAGACTGTTGCTTGCGAAAGACTAGCTTGGTAGGTAACATTGCAATGTCTATGTCTGCCACCAAGCAACAAGTATGGAGCACTATTGTTACAATTTGGATGATAGATTTTTCTAGAAATCTACCTAGCTACAAGAACTACAGAGAAGCATAAGGAAAACAATAAAACTAATCACCACTTGTAATCTCGTATACGTACGTATAAAATTGATTTCAAGTCATATCTTAACTGTATGTTTTCATATCCCATGGAATACTTATTACTTATAATTACTGGTAAAAGCTTTGGATGCAAATATCAACTCTAATTCAATGGTTAAAGGTATAAAATCCTGCGGTAACATTCAGCCATATTTTTGCAAAGGATTTGCCAGGACCGCAGCCAGTATTTTAATAAAGGAAGTTATATCCGCAACTATTATAGGTTATATATGATTAGATTATGATGTGTAATGTGCAACGCTTTATGAATATTAAGTGTTAGTTTATTCTTTGATATACTTAGCGATAATAATCAATTTCGATAGATGCTCTATATTTTATACAAACCACTGGTGACAAAATATAATAATTGTGAAAATAACATTTTCATTTTGTAGACATTTCATTTAAATATATTATGCATTATTGTAATATAAATATAAATATTTTACGACTTACTAGTTAGACCATAGCAAGTCAGCTGTATAATTATAATTACGACAAGAAGGGGTGCGGCCCTTAAATCTTCTCAATACGGCACAACAAAAAACAACTTTCAAATATGATCTGCCGCGTTCAAACTATTTAAAAAAACACATATTACATATTATGACACCTCGTCGTTACCTTCAATCTTCTCTTTACTTCAAACAACCAAAAATCTTACATCCGAAACAACAAAATTTCACCCCCAATTTTATCAGGCAAGCCGGCCCTGTAGCCAGGATACGCCAGTCAAAGAGGAGTCATCCGACGTTAGCGCCATTGTGACAGCTCTCAAAGCATCTCCAATGGAACCATGAAGGCTTGTTGGAGGCTCTAACAAGAACAGAAAAAAACCAGAACGCGGCAGTGTTTTGCTTCCATTTACGTATTATGTTTCGGTTCATCGTGATATTTCCGAAACTAGAACGCAGCTAGTTTGGGTTTTAGCTGGGCTTCGAATGGTCTATTGGAGAGACAGGCTGACTAGTGCACGGTTGTCAGAATACTTTAGTACCTTTTTTCTTTATTTATCCGCGCACGACAATGTATAAGCGTATGTGTAAGCGCGATGCCGTCCAGATAGAGTATCGAATGGCAGCAGATGGTTATCTCATGCTATTCGAAACAATCATGCCGGCCTACTGAGCTGCTAACCATCAAGCCGTGGCTTCGCATGCCAGCACGCGTGGTTCTGCTGAGGAAAGGAGAGGAGGGGATCAAAAAGTACCTATAGTACCTTGTAATATTTTGACCCAAGCGTCGCGTCGTTGCTTAGGGGGATCGCTAAAGAAGTATTTTCATCTCCTTGGTCCGGAGTTCGATTATTTTTTTTATTTTTCTAACTCGCGCAATTTCGTTGTCCGACCTCAGTACTGAATTACAATATTTTTTTCATATTACTTGGTTCATATAGAAAAATATTTTTCTACTTACCTACACTTTATTCACGGAAAATCAGACCCTTAAAGAACAAACGTTCCCGGAAAAGTATTCTGTATGTTAATCCGGCATATGAGTGGGCCTAAAAACTTCTATATTTTTCATTTGTTCAGCTTCATACGACAAATGAAACGTAAACATTGTTATTTGAATTTCTGATGTGGACTTTAATTTTTTATGTATTATTACTTGAATATAAGCTAACTATTCTATGAGCTAACTGATATTTAAATCCGAAAGTTTGTGAAAATGTTTGGATGTTTGTTAGACATAAACGCAGAAACTTCTAAACGGATTTGGATGATATTGGGCACACGGGTAGATCATGTCCTGGACTAACACATAAGGTACTTATTATTCCGTCAATTGGCTTCCATGGGAAATGATGGATGTTTTTAATCTGATTCTATAGGTAGATGGCGCTAGCGTCATACTATGATTTAGAGACGTTTGTAGCGGAAAAGGCTTTTCAGGCAGGCGAAGCCGTGATCAAAACCTAGTATATAATAATGCCGACTGCCTCGGTGGCGTAGTGGTATTGCATACCCATTACGAGTACGATTTGCGCGCTGAGGTCCTGGGTTCGAATCCCGGGTCGAGCCAAAAAAATTGTGACTGGGTTTTTCCATCTTAAAATTTACTCAGTCGCAGCTCGGAGTCAGGAAGTTGGCGGTGTGATACCCCCGTGCCTCGGAAAGCACGTAAAGCCGTTGGTCCTGCGCCAGATCTCTCTCCGGTCATGTCGGATTGCCGTCTCACCGGACTATGAGAGTGAAGGAATAGCGAGTGCACCTGTGTATTGCGCACACACTTGTGCACTATAATATCTCCTGCGTACCTGGCTGATCTCCGTTGAGATTGGCCGCCGTGGCCGAAAATGGCTAGGAGGATTTCATATAATAATAGATCAACAAAAATTGCCTCGATGGCGTAATTGTATTTCTATACAACTTTTTTTATAACACGGGGAAATCCATTTACGGATTTTTGCCGGACTCACCGGTCGAAACCATTCTACCGACTAAAACCCCGCCATTCTACTTTCTATTTCTTATATCGGAGGTCGTGGGGTGCGCATGAGCACGCAGCCGCAACCCTCGCAGGAGTCGGCTCTGGGCAGAGCCTCTCGCAGTCCGAGGAACAAGACCTTGGTAATATCATAGGCGTGTAATACTACACGCTAGTTTCATGGGCATTATTTATATACAACTACAATATCTATGCGAGGCTGAAATCTCGTGTTGGAGTCCCGGGTTGGGCATAGTGATATTGGCTTTTAATTCTCAGTATCAGCAGTGTAATTTGTGCCCAATATGGCGATAAGCTCAAGAAGACATCATATATTCCTATGAATATATGATGTCTTCTTGAGCTTATGTGGCCAGTAACAATTTGAATATTGTTGTTCACAATACTGAAAAATTTCTCGTTGTCGTCTCAGTCGAATGTAATAGAAAATAATATTATTTCACCTACAACCACTGGTCTCCTAACTCAACAGTAACGCTACATCCTGGCTCTTCCCATGCAATAGAAATGAACACAGAAGCTGTTTTACATCAATTCTATGGGACAATAACTGTCTCGCCAATACAAAAAACCGCACTCAAGAGTTGCCATTCTTCATTCATAAATCAGGCACAACAAGACGACAAAAACTCGACAACACTTACACCGTTACAATCCCTAATGAATAAGAAATTCATAATTTTTTTAATTGCGTTGAAGGGATTAAGCCGTCTACACCTTTTTTATTTCAATGAAAAGCCAATCTGAATGCCCGCTGTACTATTCATTCGGATAAAAAGATGCAAATCTTATCGCAGCCCGCATCTGTGCCGGATGACCGAGATTTTTAGAACTTTGTGCTGTAGTTTCTAGAAATGCTAAGGAAGGTAGTTAAGATATGAAAAGGTGTGTGGACAGTACCCTAAGTGTAGATTGTTGTCATAAAGCTGAATGATGGTATGCTGTGTGATAAAAATGAATAACATGGCAGCGTTGCAGACCAAATACCTATTTTAGCATTGGTAAAGGCAATCGTGTCATTGATGTTTAATGATCTGAGCTGCTATACACAAAATACCAGATGAATCAAGCGTTGTCAATATTAAAGGAAAAATTAGGATTTAGAAATGAAAGGGGGTTTGGTCCCCACTTTGGTAAACCGTGGCTGAATAATTATGAGCTATGTTGGGAATGTAGAATTACAAATATGACAACTGCGCCGCGCTATTCACTTATGTTACCAATCATGAATCTGGCACTGGAGTTTAAGGTAAGAAAGACCATCATTCACCTGTATATAAAGATAGCATAGAAAATATTCAAAGACCTGAGAAAATATAACCGTTTGTATATAACCCTCAACAATCGCTGCTTTCATAAATAACACTATTTCTCTACCACTACGCGACATGTCAACAAACTTCTCTTCGAATGCTCGCATAAACCAAATCCTTTTAATTCACACCGTCCCATTGACGAGTCCCCCACCTGCATTGTTAATTACATTGAATAATCACTCGTTAGTTAAATACAGCGTTTGAAAACGTGACGACGCATCCACAGACATGTTTGACTTAATTAGAGATTGAATTATATTATCTCATTCATAATCAGTCATCACTCATATTGAAGGAGGGGAGAGGGGGGAGGTCTGTGTCAGCAATGGATATGCTATGACTAATTATATGATGAGTTGCAGAATATAGAATTTGAGAGGTTCCTAATTAGATTTCCATTTCGGACACAATATTGTGTGTTCTAATGCAATTTACCTAAGATTTGTTTTCTGAGAATTGATTGCAGACGTGTTCACAAAGTTAAATCATTACTGTAATGAGTGAAAAAGTGTTGCGACGACCCCATATTAGTACGACAAGTGCAGCGGAATGATGATTTTGCCCGTGCTAATAGCACTCATGTCGCGATATCGCCAAAGCTTGAATAATGAGAAATGTGTCAGGGAATGAATTTCATTCAAAATCCCACTGCGTTGTAAGCCATGCACGTGTAATTACAGCGTTCATTTTGCATATTTAACTAGAATAAATCGATGACATGCATTGCATTAACTTATTTTGATTGAGTGGTTATTTAAAAATAATGAATTGATGCGACTTGTGATGTCTAAAGATGGCGAACTTTGCTTGTGAATCACAATAGCTATAATCTGTTATTATCTACTTTAGTTGTAAGTTTCATGTTGCTGTTGACTGCCTCAATGGCGTAGTTGTATTGCATAAGTGGTACGAGTACGATTTGCTCGCTCAGGTCCTGGGTTCCAATCCCGGATCGAGCCAAAAACATTGTGCCTGGGTTTTTCCATATTAAAAATTACTCGTTGCGGCTTGGAGTTAGGAAGTTGGCGGTGTGATACCCCGTGCCTCGGAAAGCACGTAAAGCCGTTGGTCCTGCGCCTGATCTCTCTCCGGTCATGTCGGATTGCCGTCTCACCGGACTATGAGAGTGAAGGAATAGCGAGTGCACCTGTGCATTGCGCACACACTTGTGCACTGTAATATCTCCTGCGTACCTGGCAGATCTCCGTTGAGATTGGTCGCCATGGCCGAAACTGGCTAGGAGAATTATGTCTATATATAGATATAGGCTCGCATCCTATCACATCATGGGACGGAATACGCATGGCGAAAAGTGGGTGCACTAGTTGCACCGCTGCCTACCCCTTCGGGGATAATGGGCGTGATTATGTGTGTGTACATAGATAGACATAGTAGCGGATGTAAATACGGGGCGGTTACATTACGGAACTATTTCATATAGTCTCAAGATAAATGCAACGCTATGTAATATTTTGCAAGACTGATATTATAAGCTATGCAAAACTTGGATGCACTAGTTGAACTTCTGCTTAATCCTTTTGCTAAAGGTGTGAAGTCATTATATTAGCCATTTATCAATTATCTTTTCTCAATATGACAATAAAAGGGCTCTACATTTAATAATCTAAAAGATCCTTAAAGCTTTCACCTATAAAATTTTAATATAGTTAAAACCATTCCGGTCTTGAGAATTCTCATTTCCCAGTCAATGAAATCGCTCGTAATTCCTTTTAAATTTGCCATCTCCTTTGTGATGGGGGGAAAGAAAAGGATAGATAGAGTGACCAATATTGCAAGGAAAAAATATAAAAAAGAATAATAAAAATATAATGATCATATGCTATGAAGAGCAAATTTAAATCGTCAATGTGTGTTTGAATATGAGAAAATACTATAATGAATGATTATAATTAATATATTTTTTTCTTTTATTTTGTATTACTCGAATAATAAGCTGTCTGATGGTTGCCTCACCACCATAAACATTAATAACGACATCCAGGATCTACAATGATAAATTATTGCAAGGCACTGGAATGCTTTGGAAGTAACCATTAGCTTCTATAAACAAATCGCCGGATATATAACGAGGAATTTTACCACAAAGCGATATTGTACTAGAGATGTAAGTACCAACTCACTTATCCAATATCATGCGAGGGGAATGCCAAAGTTACGTTGGACCGCAACCTGTATGCCCATTAGAAACATTCAGGGGTCTTTCAAAAATTGACAAGGTATAAACGCCACAGGAAACCGTACAAAGTTGCGCTTCAGAGAAAATTTGATGCACAAAGCACAGTTAAACATCCGCGATGTGGTTATTATGGTGCACGAGATTTTGTCGAGTTGTAGACATTTATCGAAAATTCATTCTCGTCCTTAACTTGCGCTAGAAATTTAAAATATCTATACCAATATAATTTTGCTAAAATAAGTGAAAAAATTACATCAAAATCAAGTATGAAGCAAGTTTTCAAAATTGATTTCATTAAGAGCCACTACTTAAGCCATAATAATATTACAATCTTCGGAGCCATTTCTTTGATTTCGTGTCTTATTATGAGTAAAGTTTGAGGTCGCGCTTTATATAGAATCCGTTGTACCGCTACGTTCTCGTTTAATTTCTGATTTACGTAGGTCTTCAATTAATATAATAATCCACGGTGGAGGCTATAAAATTTCTTATTATTTGGAAGTTACTTTCTTTATAAGCTTGTGCTAATACTGCAGATAAAAATAAAGGTATACCTATAGCATATTTTTTAAATAATGCATTTGCTATGATCACACAGATTTGAAACTAGTAAAATGGAAAGAATTTACAAAGTACTGTATACAAACAAATAAGGTGAACAATAAACATTTTTACATAGTTATTTCCCCTAATAAGTGGATCCTCACTTTCACACTCAAAATATTTTACAATAAAGATGTTATTTCAGTAGTTATTGAATTTAAATGCGTTATCTGAAGCTTTTAAATAGTTAAGTCAATAAAGCTTCAGACAGTAATTATCAATAAATTTATCCCTGAATGTGGACTCCAAAATAACTTTACATCTTTACTAAAACAAATCCTACTAATCCTACTAATATTATAAAGGCGAAAGTTTGTAAGAATGTATGGATGTTTGGATGTATGGATGTAAGGATGTTTGTTCCTCTTTCACGCAAAAACTACTGAACGGATTTCGATGAAATTTGGCACACGGGTAGATCATGTCCTGGATTAACACACAGGCTACTTTTTATCCCGGGAAAATATAAACCGGGACTTTTATCCCGGAAAAACTTTTTAATGCGGGCGGAGCCGCGGGCAAAAGCTAGTTCTTCATAAATACATAATGTGTACTGGGTTTAACCACGTCTTTAGAGTTTATGTTCAAGTGGGAACTGGCGTTCAACTAGCGTAAGCTGTGTGTCAAGGTGCGATAGCAAGCCTTGTTCGCTCGCACGTTTCTAGAAAAATCTTTAAAAGTATTTATCTTTACATTATAGTAGAAATTTCAGCGATAGTTGTATTATGGTACGACTGCAATGCTGAGATCTCGGGTTCGATCCCCGGGTCGGACAAAGTGATATCGAGTTTTTCTACTCAGCATTATCCCGAAGTCTGGAATTTGAAACCTATACTTATAATATTATGTTATAAAGCTGAAGAGTTTGTTTAGTTGAACGCGCTAATCTCAGGAACTACTGAACCGATTTTAAAAATTCTTTCACCACTAGGAAGCTACATTACTCCTGACTTTTTGTCCTGGGGCAATATTTTTATCCCGGAAAAACTATTTATAGCGGGTGGAGACGCGAGCACTCCTAGTATTTAATAAAATCTACGAATAATTTTCGATCTCAGAAGACGCGAAATCGAAAAAATATTATACGAACGCTTATCTCCGTATTTAAAATGCAGCCTTGCTTCCTTAAAAAACTGTCTCGTCGCTCGCTGAGACGACTCCAACACCTAAAGCATTATTTACCAAGTTCTAAACTTTTTATCTAGTGTTATTAAAAGGCTTAGCAGTCTAAAATAAACTAAAAAGGATACTCAAAGCCGATCCGATAAAATTAATCAAGAAAGGATATCGTAGAACAGAAAAAAACGTCCAAATGTTAGTTAATTATTAACTTATTTATCAGTATAAGATATTGAAAATTGCAATAGTGGACATAGCAGTCTGGTGCATTTTAATTAAATTAAAACTAAATTCTAATGAATCTCATCAAGAGAGGACAAGAGCGCGCGCATACAATTATCGAAAGCTTTTATAATACACCCCAAGCGTACTCAAAGTGAAAAGTAGTGGCCATAGTCCCCTAGGAATTAATTTGTATTTTGAAATTTATTGAAAGTTGAAACAGCTGAGTATTAACGTAGTATTCATTAAATATTACATATTTTTTGCATAATCTTTTAACAATTTAAATGAAAATATATGAAGGAACACGTTGGATACAGGCCGCTTTTGACAGGTCCGTCTGGAAATCTTTAGGGGAGGCCTATGTTCAGCAGTGGACGTCGTGTGACTGATGATGATAATGATGATATTAAGGGGTATCGTTAAATTTGGGACCACACGAATTACATAACTATCGATATAAATAAAAACTATAAGTCATAAAGATAGTTTTCGACATTAGACATATTATGTGGTTTCATGGGTTTGAGACTGCATAGACACAATTTAATCACAAAATTGGTTACCTAGGAATTGCAGTTAATAATATCTTGCCAATAAAAAAAGACATAAACAAAAAAAACCTACGTAAACATCATCTATCATTTCAGACTTGTCAGAATCGACAAAGTAGCAACTAATATATAGATCTTAATTCTTAAGAACCTTTCTAGTCCCTCTTCGGACAGTGAACATCGTTCGACTAAAAAGTATTATAGCGATAAATTAAACTCATTTGTCCCCCACAATATGCCTTTGATTCAACCCCGCGCCAATACATTTAATTTGTAACAACGATGGCCGTACATAGTTATACGTTATAGCAAATAAATCCCCCTTTATTTGCTTAGGTACGTCAATAACAGTATGGATGTATGTTTAAAAATCAACATAAAGAGGAATCCCTGCCCTGTAGACACTCGTCACTATTTGCACACATTATTGCTCTTAACAAATATTGTTTGAATGTATTTCCTATTGATCCTGTATATCGAACTCAAACACTAGAGTACTATCGAGTTAGAATTAGCATTTAGACTATTTTGAAGCTGAATTCCATTGAACTTATTTGTGTTGAGACTTGTTGAGTATAGAATACATGTTTGTATGAAATATTGACGAGTCAGTGAGGAAGTTTCGTGCCGTTTACCATTTTAGTCAGTAAAATGTATACAAAGTAAAGTTTGTAAGTTTAGATGTTGAGGTAATTTGTGAAACAACTGATACTATTGTGAAAATTCTTTGATTTTGACGTTCATATCATGACAATTAGTTGGTTTCATCTGCAAGGATTACTCCCAGGATGCCAAATTAGACCAGCTTGGCAAACTGGCTAACTGGTTATCTTATAGTAAGTTACATTATGAGTGCCATAAGCGATTTATTTTGAGGACAACTGATTAGCACCGTCTGAGATGCAAAACAAAAAAAATAATTTTATGAATTAAACACAAATACGAAAATTATCTACATTGCCTAACATTTTATAGAGTTGTTTGTGAGTTTGTATAGTACAATCTCTATTAGTAAACCGATTTAAAAAAATACTGTTTAATAAAGCTACCCAATGATATTACAGGAAATGTTTTATATTAAAAATTTAAAAATCCTTTCCCCGTATAAGTAACGTATGTTTATCTCGAAATAAGTCATTAACGCGAACGGTAAAAGCAAAAATTCAGTGCAAGAACTATTAAGTAAGACGTTGAAAATTTTACTGCGAATCGCAGACGTGGCTAGCTAAAATAACGTTAGCCGAGTATCGCTTCCAAGATTCTAGATCAATTACGTTTTGTCAATGGGATTAAATGTCTTGTGATCTCCTTAATTAAGCTTATTATCTTCTTATTGGTGGAACAGGGATAGATTTATGTAAAGAAATAGATCCAGTCGTTAATATTGAATGGTTTTTTATATCAATGATCACCAATTTAAGAAATGAGTCACCTCATAAATGCTCTCCACCTCACTCACACCTAGAATTCTAGAAGACTCATGGATAGTCTCCAGAAATCTCAGTGTTATTTGGACAATTTGCAGACGTTTCTATACTATTCTCTTTCCGCAATTTTTTCTTATTTATTCGTTCGCTTTGACCACATGGCGTATCACTGGGATATATAAATCCCATACATTTTGTTTTATATAACATTAACGATGTCAGTAACACATCTTGTCTGCATCTTATTTTAGACGTTATGATATGTCCTTCTTCAATCGAGGCTTAATTTTTTTTACGGTATTCAGGGGATTGGCTGTGCCCCTAGCATTACCAATGACCATAACCGACAGTGACCACTTACCATCAGATGAATCGTCGCGTTAGCTCGTCTACCTTCGGAGGCAACAAAAATGGGCCCTGAACAGCCTGTCAACCCGCACTAGGGCAGTGTGGTGTACTAAGGTCTAAGCCATCTTTAAATTAAATCCTCCTAGCCAGTTTCGGCCACGGCGGCCAATCTCAACGGAGATCAGCCAGGTACGCAGGAGATATTATAGTGCACAAGCGTGTGCGCAATACACAAGTGCACTCGCGCTATTCCTTCACTCCCATAGTCCGATGAGACGGCAATCCGACATGACCGGAGAGAGATCAGGCGCAGGACCAACGGCTTTACGTGCTTTCCGAGGCCCGGGGGTATCACACCGCCAACTTCCTGACTCCGAGCTGCGACTGAGTAATTTTAAAGATGGAAAAACCCAGTCACAATATTTTTGGCTCGACCCGGGATTCGAACCCAGGACCTCAGCGCGCAAATCGTACTCGTAACGCATACGCTTTACAACTACGCCACCGAGGCAGTCACTAAGCCATCTTAATAGTAGAGGAGGTCCGTGCTCAGCAGTGGGCAGTATATAATACAAGGCTAGTATGGCAGTGGGGGTGGAACAGCTTGCTTGTTGCGTTCTATTACTTCCAGAAGCCCAAACACCGCATGCTCTCCCCTAACCCCTCTACATTAGGGCTGGCAGTACATCATACTTACATCTTCTGTTATTATAGGTGTTCACGGACGGTGGAGATCACATCAAATGGCCCACACACTTGCATTGGGGTGTTTTAAGAAAATATATAAATACTTTCTAAAATGAAGCATATTTTTTTTCCAATTCTGTGCAATGTTAAGGAAAACGATGGTAAAAATACCCAGCTCCTATCTATTAAAACATGAAACACAAAGGAAACTGTAACGACTGTGGCTTAGGGTTCCTTGTTACAAAGTAGAGGATGCTGGTGTTTGAAAGATATGTTTTAATACTTTTGTAATGTTGTAATATTTATGGACAATCGTGTCGCATATGATCAACATGACTTGTTTCGTCATTTATTTGTTATAAAACTTAATTTGATAAATTGTATTATAGCCACTTTCCGCTATTAAACTATGAGAATGTGACTGCATTCTGGTCTTTAAGGAGAAGAAATAGAGATGTATTGGGCTTGGATCCATATGGAAATCCAATTGCTATTTCACACCGTTTCTCTATAAAATAGTGGTAGCAACTTACACCTACTTCATAAAAATTGCCCATAGCACTTTTTCATCATTAGCCACATATAGCCCACTGCTGACCATAATCCCCTATAATTGTAATCTTAATCATCCTTATAATCTTTGGGAGTGACCTATGTCGAGCACTTTATCACTCCCTGGTTACTCTCAGAATTCTACGGAACTTCACTATCGAATGAAGACTCCAACTACCTTTTAATTAATGTACGAAACAAACAAACTAACGCCGAATTCCTGTGTTTACACGCGGCATTTACAAAGTAAGATGCGGTTCATTGACTCCGTTATTCTTGCACCTTGATAGACTTCGTAAACACGGGGTGCTGTGTTTATGCGCCTGCGCAGCGCGTAGTTAAATATATTTTTTTATTAATTTATTTGTGAGTGCGACAGATGCTAGCCAATGGGTTGGGAAGTCGCGGCAGATCTTACAGGGAAAGTATTATGCTGTGAATCAAACCTGGGGATCCAAGACTTCTAGTTTATAACTGCGCCCTAGATACCATGCTATATTGCAATCGATTGCATAGTATTGAATAAGAAAATAGATATACAGGAGTTTTGAATACTCATCTTATTTTTATTGCTAGAAAACATCAGTTAATCTAAAAGTATACAAATAGAGTTCGATAATTAAATCCTATTAATTTTAATACTTAACCTACAGCATGATACTTCAAAAACCGTTAACAATAACTCCTATACATTAATTGTAACTTCAATACAGTCAAAGATATGTGCATTTCCGCTTTCATCGAGTAATAATAATTAACATTTGATACAAATTACGTCGATAACGTTTCGAGTGTAGTTCATGTGAACCAATGATTCAAAATTAATTAAACTTTGACCACTCGTGAAGTCAATGGGCGTCCGTATCAAATATGTAAAGTTCATTCTATTGAATAAATATCAAATTAACGGTACAATCTAAATTCTTGTTAATTATTCTA
The DNA here is from genome assembly GCA_949316025.1 of Lapara coniferarum. Classification (NCBI taxonomy): domain Eukaryota; kingdom Metazoa; phylum Arthropoda; class Insecta; order Lepidoptera; family Sphingidae; genus Lapara; species Lapara coniferarum. The sequence goes on from OX438922.1 coordinate 3,702,601, forward strand.
GAGGAGATTGTGTTTTATGATCTATGCTGATGCTATTTCTAATTAATAAAAGTTCTATAGATATTGTGTTTGAAACTAAAATGGAACATTATAAAAAAATACAGGAGAAAACAAGAAATAATGCTTATTATCGGTGGTAGGTCTTTCATATTTAGAGTCCGTCTGGGTGGGTACCACCGCAATGTCTACTTCTATCGCTAAGCAGCAGTGTGCATGCACTGTTGTGTTTAGGGTTGAAGGATATTGTAGCCAGTGGAACTACTGGACATGATGAGACTTAACATCTTATGTCTCAGGATGACCAGCGCAGTGGAATGCCACACAGTACTTTGTAACTCAAGGTGCTGGATGTTGTTGGTACTGTTCATGGGCGGTGGTATAGCTTGTTATCAGTCGAACGTCATGCTTCTCCCCTCATTAAATGCCATAAAAAATAAACATAATGTTATAGCCATAATACTTGAAGAAAAGTTTGCGTTGTATTTTTCAGGCATTCCAAAGTATATCCGTTCCACAAAACCTAGACCCGACTGGCGCACATTTTCTTCTCACAAGAATCAAACTGACGTGTCCAAATATTTCTTAACATGAAATATATTTTTCAAGAACTCAGAGTATTGATCTTGCCATAAGAAATCTTACGATAATGCATGTCTAGGCATGGCCTCTGAAGGGCTTGTCCAATTTGTACAAGAGCAAAGTCAATTACGTATTAGAAAGTCTCATAGCTAACGGATTTGAAAATTCGCGCAGCGAAAGATATTTCATTGGAAACTCTTTGATGGTAAAAATAGTCTAACTATATTTTACCTTAAATGAATAAGTGGGTATAATTATACAAAACAAATAATTCTCAAAACAAACCGCTAACATTTTGATTTGAGACTTGTTAAAGTCCACAAAAATTGTTAAAAGCGAATAGCCATCCTCAAAAAAAACCTAATCAAATAGATCATTGTCTTGTGAAATCTCAACAATACTGGCAACTTCGATATCACACACATTCAACACGATGCCGATAGAAAATAAAAAAAAATTGTCGCAAGCCCGAGGTTACAAATCTCGGTAGCCTCTCGAGCGGCTTAGTCGTCCCTAAAAAGGCTCAAAACAGCCCATTATCCCAGATATGACGTAACGTCCTTCGCGTTATTCCAGCGGGATCCTTTTAATTTTTTTCCGTTTTATTTCACAAACCCAACAAGGTACCCGTTGACGAGCTGTCGGATAATCCTCTACCAGTTCACTTTTTACAAATCAAAATCCCGGCACGTGTTGGTCACACAGAGGAAAGTCAACTGTGTTACAAAAATATAAGGTTTTATATTAAACGCGTTGTTTGTTCACGCCGGTCCAGTGTTCGAATCGACAATTATTTGCGTAACGGGGTGCGTACTATAGGCACTTGTGAGTTTGACGCGACGGTTTTTCGAGTTTATTTGCGACAAATAGTTTTTTGTTAGCGAAGTTCGTGCATTCTGGAATAGTTATAGTGGAGTGCGTCATCACTCTATAGGTTTTTTACGGTGTTGCAAGTTTATGGCATGGCACTTGCCAAGTGTCCTCTTGGACAAAATAAAAAATAAGTACAATATATTTTATGTACTAAATCGAGGATGAAATGTGCCAAACAAAGAACACCCAAGTATATTTTCCGAAAATCAGTAACTACTAGGCTAACAGTTCGAACTAGTCGATAGATTTATTACCTTACCAGCCCTGTAGGTATTATTACTGCCCACTGCTGAGCACGGACCTCCTCTATTACTGAGAGGGTTAAGGCCTTAGTCCACCACGCTGGCCTAGTGCGGGTTGGTATAGCCTTCACATACCTTCGAAATTCAGAGAACTTCCCAGGTTTGCAGGTTTCCTCACGATGTTTTCCCTTACAGTTAATTCACAAAGAATAAATACATCCTACTAATATTATAAAGGCGAAAGTTTGTAAGAATGTATGGATGTTTGGATGTTTGGATGTATGGATGTTTGTTCCGCTTTCACGTAAAAACTACTGCACTGATTTCGATGAAATTTGGCACCAGGGTAGATCACGTCCTGAATTAACACATAGGCTACTTTTTATCCCGGGAAAATATAAAGCGGGACTTTTATCCCGGAAAAACTCTTTAAAGCGGGCGGAGCCGCGGGCAAAAGCTTGTAGTATATAGTATATATTTTAATCCTACTAATATTATAAAGGCGAAAGTTTGTAAGAATGTATGGATGTTTGGGTGTATGGATGTTTGTTCCGCTTTCACGTAAAAACTACTGAACGGATTTCGATGAAATTTGGCACACGGGTAGATCATGTCCTGGATTAACACATAGGCTACTTTTTATCTCGGGGAAATATAAACCGGGACTTTTATCCCGGAAAAACATTTTAATGCGGGCGGAGCCGCGGGAAAAAGCTAGTATTATATACTAAAGAGGAACAAACATCCTTACATCCATACATCCAAACATCCATACATTCTTACAAACTTTCGCCTTTATAATATTAGTAGGATATGTTTTAATAAGAAGATCATAATTTAAGCATAATACCGCCTTGTCACTTAACACCGTGGTACCAGTAAGTCGTTTAAATTTCATACGCGTAACAGTCGAAAAACGGACGAGCAGCCGAATTCAAATTTTCACACGTAAAAAACAACTTTGCATCCGAAATGATACATGAATGTCAGTTCTATTAATGATATAATTTATGCCTTATTTATTATGCAATCCAACTTTAACGCTTGAAAACCTAGGTCAGTTTCTTGGTTCTTCTTCTGAGATCTATGGAAGATATGGATCTATGGTAGGGTCCGTCCACCATTTATAAGCCAATCTCACGTGAAACCGGTGCATATCAATAAGTTTTTATTGTTGCACTGACCAGCATTCTACTGACGTGGTGGGTCATGGTGCTACATGAGAATTTAAAGAAATAATTTACGCACCATTAAGTGAGTAAATTATAGTTATTTATTTATTTTATTTAAGTGAGTAAAATGAATCCAATACCATTGACATTATTTTTTCAATATTATAAGAACGTGATATTAAAATAAACTAACATCATGTTCCTTATCCTTGATAATAAACATAAAAAACATCACAGATAAAAAAACTGAAATTATATTCTGTATTCCATTTCTGAGAATCAAGTGTCTTTCATGAGCGGATTGTTCATAAAATATTCTTACTGTTATTTACATCATATTTCGTTTCTCTCAGAATCTTTTAAAAAATCAGTGCGTGTCTACAGAGAGAATTTTTTTAGATTGACACCTGAAGGAAAGTTACTTACTTGAAAGTTATTACATGAACTAGCTTTTGCCCGCGGGTTCGCCCGCACGAAAGAGATTTTCCTGGATAAAAGTCCCGCTATACATTTTCCGCTAACATCTTCACATGGTTTTGAACTATCTCCATACCAAATTTCATCGAAATCCGTATGGTACGCAGTTTAATTTCGCAAAATCCTGTCTTAGTAAGCAGCTACGTCCTAAAAGGAACCGCCATGCAAAATTTGAGACTCCTTGTACACACACACACACTCACACCTGTTATCAGGCGGTAGGCAGAGGCGCAACTAGTGCACCCACTTTTCGCCGTTATTCCGTCCCATGATGTGATAGGGGGCGAGCCTATCGCCATATCGGGCACAAATTCCAGACTGGGCTGATATTGAATAGAAAAACTCAATATCACTTTTTACCCGACCCGGGGATCGAACCCGAGACCTCAGCATTGCAACCGTACTGTAATACAACTACGCCACCGAAGCAGTCCCCTTGTAGTCTCTGAGATTTCGTGATAAGTGAGTGAGTGAGTGTCCTTTCGCTTTTATATATATAGATAAAGATTGGGGTACAAAAAGCACTCACTATGTCTCAGCTCATCTTCTAAGAAAAACATTACCTACGATATAACTCATGGCCGCTGTTCTACGAATTACTTGAACAAAAAGTTCTCTAAGTCATTATATACAACGGCTTAGAAAGGATTCCAAAAGATTACCGAAAGCAAACATAAAACATTCTTTAAAAATTCAATTAACAATAAAAAGTTCCAATCTCAAGTAACACTAATACTAATAAATAATTCAAAATTCAATTTAAACAACAATAACCGGGATCCAATTTTAAGTTTTTTTGTTTATTGTTCGGCGATGCGAGGGGTGTAAAGAGTGCCCGAATTCGCCCCAAACTTCTTGATTGACGCGTCAGAAGGTCGTATGCGTGCTTAAACGGGTTTATATGCCGAATTTTCGGGCAAAATATTTTTTCGCTGTCAATATCGTGTGCTTGGTGAATGAGAAATGAGGGTTGGAAGTAGCTGAGGGCTTTATACTTAGGTAATGTGTTTTGATGATTAGGACCGTGTATGAAATCATAAATAGAAATAATGTTTTGTGAAGAATTGTCTTTCATTTTTTCAAGTTAGCTTAGTGTTCCTATGCTGACACACGCTCTAAATTAATATGAGACGATTAAGAAATAAAATGGAGAACTCCGAAGATCTTTAATCTTATAATAACATTTACAACCATTAGATACTTTCTAAAACTATAGACTTTTAATTTGTATCGTGTACAATAACAACCCTACCTCTATAAGTAGCTAAAGGAAAGCACTAAAATGGAAACCAATAAAACCGACAACACAAAAACGACATTGACACAACACCTGCACAAACAAAACACGACATAAAAATAGCTAGCAATTTGACAACGTCAAACTCAATTAACAATTCACATGCACTCGCAGATTTGCAAATATAAAAGCTATGTCATCCGCGCGCAATCTGTCGCTCTTTGCACAAAACGCAGTGCAAACACCGCCTAACTATTGTTCGAACGTTTTCAATAGTGCCATTGTGGATGGTAGTGGAGCGAGTCCTCAGCTGTATTGTACTGGATCTGGCAGAAAGGGCCGAGATGCAAACGCTTGGAATGCTTCAGCCCTTACGCTAGGTTTATGCTGACGAGCAGGTGAAGGGCAGAGTAACGCAGATTTTGTGTAAAACAGCGTATATTCCAATAAAGATCATAAAATATTGATATGAACGCTTTCAGGGCATTCCGGGTGAAAAAATGGGAACCCGTGCAATACAGAGATTTATGTGCCAAAGTTCCATGAAGTGTTATTGTCTACGAGAATTCATGATGCTTCACAAAGCCGTGCTTGTCTCACTATTCAGTTACATAGTTATGGGATCATTCAATTTTTCATCTAAAGGGACGTTCTGTAATTAAATTCCGTCATGGCATGACCAATTTCTGACCTACTGCATTGCCTACTTGTCAACATGCGCTCATCCTTGCAAACGCTCACAACGCTTGCGCACGCAAGTTCTTACGGTAATTGGCTGGTGGTCGGGGATTTGGTGCGCTCAAGCGAAACTATCGCGGAACTTTGTTAAGTGGATGTATCGGAAAAACTGTACGCAGACGCATTTTAATTTAAAAAATAGATACGTCAATGAGCCGGTTAGCTACATCTGTAGTCTTTTTATCTTTATTTTTTATCCATGTTCTTGGTTCGCTGTTTCTTTGTGATGTCTCAAAAAAAGTCTTATTGGGTCCATATTTCAGAATACCTGTATATTTTAACATCAAATAAACCTCCAAAAATTTGATCCGTCCGTTGCTGCATGGAAATACAAACATACCACTTTGCATTCAACATTAGTATAGAAATAAGTTCGGCGACATATTAGTTACGTTTTTGCTTACCATTTGGAACGAAACCGTGAGTTTACAGGAAAGGGTGGCGAATCTTCGACACTTCTAGAACGAATCATGTTTACTACGTTATATTTCTGAGCACAGTGAAATGTCCGACGTTGTCGTGTGGTAGTTGGTACTTTTGTTAGTTTATTATTAGGATTTGTCCAGTTTACTTGTGTTTCTTGTTGTAATTGGCTTCGTTGTCGCAAAGTAAAATACCATTTACTAATTTTTATTGAATGACCACATATCAATTAGGCCTTCTACGTATAATATCTATATCAATGTTGGCGGGCTAATTGATTTAAGCGCTATTTATTTTGAAAAAAATAAATTGTTTTAAAAGAACGGAGAAATGTTTGATTCTAAATATTATGTATAAAACTAAATATCGCTTAAGTCAATTATCCCGCTAACCGTTGATATATTAATATGTGAAGAATAAATGTTGTTCCCCTTTTTAAGCACATTGCGTGCTCAGAGGTATGTGAAATTTGGCAAAATTTAAGTTCATGTAGAAGAGAAGGACAGAAACATAAATTTTATGAATTGTGGTCAAATATTAACGTAAGGACAACAACTACTTACAATAAATACTACTTTTTTTGTATCTACACCAAGAATACGCCAGCAGGAATTGTAGCAAGCTCTCTTGGCGCGTAGGCGGTGATTGTTAAACTGTTCTTTAGTACATACATTTTCTACTTTTTGTCCTGTCTGGTTATGTTATCTAATCTTGTTCTTTTCGAAAACCGATAAACTCTGCAAATCGCGCGTACAGTAGCTGCATCTCAAATACATTGGGGATAAAAATTTGTCTAACGTGCAGATTGAGTTTAGTGACACGCATTATTGAAAGTTCAATTATTGCTACTAGATTTGTATAGTCGAGTTGCTTATAAGCTTTTTTATCGTTATTTATTTGTATAAAAAGAATTAAGCGATTTCAAAAGTACTTTAAAGTAGAAATGTTGAAATCTTTTGTGCCGTGGGAACATTATGACGTCATTGCTGTTTGTCACGTGACATGTTAAGCGACAGTTAGGATGACCAATCTAAATCGTCCTGTTTCTGTGTTACTATTTTTGTAATAAGAATTTTTAATACAAAAAACAAGATTCCATAACGGCTGTCGTTGGCACGCGATGACAAATATATTTTTTTATCCATACAATCATCTAAAGTAATATTTTAGAGGTAGTTTTTATTTTTAAATAGTATAATGTAACTACAAAAATATTTATCTATATTATTTTTTAGGAACTAATACGTAGGAGCGGGCGGTACATCGATTAAAAGTCTTAAATATCAGCTAGGTAGGTACGTAAAAGTTAAGATATAGTTTTTTCTTTGTACTATATTAGGGAAGCAAATATCTCATTGCCTATGTATGTATACTACAATATCTATACTCTTATATGCGTAATCGTAGATAGTTTGTCACTTCAGACAATCTAAACTAATAATAATGACCATGCTGACGTCAATTGAAGTTTACGGTGCGGAGAGCGCTGTACTTCTTTCGTGTTAAGACAAGAATATTTTCGTGTTTCATACTTTTGATTTTCTCAGTGTTTTTTTACATTTAATTTACATATACATATATTTCCTTGAACAACGAGACGAGCATCCCATTCGCCTTGTGATAAGGGATACGACCACCCAAACAGAAGAAACACCATCCAGCACCTTGAGTTACAAAGCACTGTGTGGCATTCCACTGCGCTCGTCATGTCCAGTAGTTACACTGGCTACAACGTATTTCAAACCGAAACACAACATTCCATGCACACTGCTGCTTGGCGGTTGAAATAGACATTGCGGTGGTACCCACCCAGACGGACTCTTACATATGAGTAGGGCTGCCATCGTCTAAATTGCCGACGCCGGATAAACACGGCAAAAATCCCGGACATTTGGGCGAAATATGGGTATTTCCCCGGACACCTCTGAAAAAATATTTTGCCGTTCCTTCTTGAAGGCTGGGAAATGCATGAAGTTTTAACTAAGATTTATTTCAATTTGTCGCTCATCTATAAAAAATGGATTTCCCCTGACAACAAAAGTGTCCGGGTTTTGCCCGGACAATTTTTAAAACCCCGGCCGGACGGCCCCCGGACGCCCTTCAAACTAGGACAAATCCGGGGAAATCCGGACGGATGGCAGCCCTACATATGAGAGAACTACCACCAGTAAAGGCTCGGCAAATTGATCCCGCTGGATCTGTGTGTAAGTAGAGTAGGATCTGGATGGAGTCCGCGCAGGGGAGATTGTGGACGAAAACATAAACTCTTCCGTCAGAGGAAGCCCGTAGTCGTCCCTAATGCGCGGAAGATGGCCACCGCGAAGTTTTAGTTGGTATGCCATGCGTAGGGTGTATATAGTGTTAAGGATTCGACCCGGCGATCGCATGATGTTTTCCATCACTCTGGGCGGCTCAACGGGTAGTAAGGCACGGTGAACCCAACATAACCGCTCAATCGCCCTTCACGAAGGCTGGACGATAGTAATAAGAAACATTCTCCGCGAAAAAAAAGTAAGATGTCTAGATAAAGTTTCGACTGAGGAGAGATAATAATTCGTCGCCAATCGACACAATTATGCCGGCCTGTTTAACACCAGGTATACAAAATACCCTGGAACGCGAAACTCTTACGTGCGCCATTATGGTTTACACCTTGTATGGTGCTCATTATCACCATCATATCATCATAGACCGAAAGTGTCATAAACTTCCACTAACCACTTGAATCTCCTATTGGTAACGGGCGAACCAGTTGCCGCCCTGAGGGTCACCAAGTCTCCTATTAACATCAGCAATCAGAATCATATCAGAAAGTATATATTCTGTAAGACAAACCAGCCTAATTCTGGTGGCCATCCAGTACCATAGAGTTTTTAAACCTTTACTAATATTGCAAATTATAATTAACTCTGTCTGCGACGCTATTACGGCTAAGCCACTAAACGGATTGTGATGAAATTTAGTACAGAGGACGCTTAAATAAGAAGGAATAACATAAGTTATTTAAACTTAAATATGTACTAGTCATAAACCTAATTACACTCGGGAGAAACCGAGAGCAAAAGCTAGTTGTTAATATTTGAACTACCCTCTATTTAACATCAGCCATTCGCTGTGCAAGGAAAAAACTCAAGCGTAGATTATGTATAAAGTAGAAACGTACATCAACGTATCTCAGGCTTAGGCTCTATAGAAAATTACCTCCAACCACGTATACGTGAAGCACACATCCTTCACGGAATAATTAAAGTGAATAATTTCCCCGCAGTTTCCGAGGAGACCGCGTCGTTGAAATGTCTGTCTTAAATGTGAATATCCAGTGTCATTACGACGTTTATTCAACATCTTTGAAATGAGTCGCAGGATTTGGAAAAAATCATAGAAAAGTGGAATTTTCCGTAGTACGGGTAGTTGTGGAGAAAGGTAGAAGATTTCTTATGACTATAGTTGGTAATTGTATATTGGCTCATAAGTTGCAATTTTAATTTTAAATATAGCTTTAAGACATTCAAAGACTGAAGGAATCATGGATGCGCCGGTTTGAGAAATTGGAAGAGATGATGAGGCGAATGTTTCCAGGCGTCTGAACTTATGTTAAAATCCTTCTTATAATCCAAAATGATCTTAAAAATAAGAAGATTGGACAGATAGGTAAATGTCGACTTTAAAGATTTATTACATGCCAAAACTTTGCTACTAGCCTGCCAACCCTACTCAAATCGGAAGACGACAATGTCACATCAACTGTGTCGTTGAACCCCGATCCATTTTTGTACAACAATTTAAAAATCGGCCCTTTATGAAATCTAAATTGGTCATCCAGACATGAAATTACTTAATTGACTCGCGTGACGAACCCAATTCGCTTTGAGGCATTCCGCTTTGATAATTTCAACCAGAAACCCCATGGAGTCATTTTGAGGAGTGTAAGGATTTTAGTAGAATACGTAAGTGGGTCACCTAATGGTTATTGCTTCATTGGGTAGGGGAAGCGTAGGTACAGCGGACAATGAGATTCTAGGAATGGTTCCCACATCCATTGGAAAAAAAGATCTTAAGTCACGGGAGATTGGAATATTTACTAATATAGCAACAGATACACACATAACTTCGAATAGTCAGAACTGTGTGGCTTCGGCTTCGAACCTGTGGACATCCGTCTCGGTAGACCGTTCCATTTCCAACTAGGCAATCGTGTCCTGTCTATCAAATATCGTGCGCTTAGCGGTGAAATAATTCATGAGGAAAGCTACATACATGAGAATTCTTCAAAAAAGAATTTCTAAGGTATGTGAAGTCTGCAACCCGCTCTAGACTAGGGTGGTGGACTAAGGCCTTAAACCCTCTCAGTAGTAGAGGAGGTCCCTGCACAGCAGTGGACAGTATATAATACAGGGCTGATATTATTATATTATATTTATTTTATAGCAACACGCTCGTTACCGATCATATCTAGCGGGGGCGTTGGCACGTACACACAGTCAAAGTCGCAATCTTGTACCTATATAATTCTATGGCATAAGAAAAAAATACCTCACATTTCAGAGCTTGGCAGATGATACCACTGTACTAGATTTGCATGTCAAAGAATAACGTTATGAAGACAAAACCAACACGTGTAAAGTTAATGAAGTCGGAGCTTGAATTTGAACTACAACTATTCTGAGAACTGTTACATAAAGCTGCAGACAGAGAGGATGATCTACATTAAAAATTCAAGTATTTTGAGAACATGCACTATGCCTAAAATCATTGGCAGAGAGTAGGATGAACTGCAACTTTTCTTCTTAATACAAATCACAGGAGCCCATGTTGTTTTATCCATGGTCAAGTAACGTTAACGGTCTTATTACACTGGACGAGCGCGTATCGTCTTCGCCTCGGTGTAAATTCGCTAGTATTATAGGAGCCTTCTCTTTACATGACCACGGCTGAAACAATTTGGACTTAGTTCTCCGAGCTTGAGTATTTCTCATAATGTGTCATATAATGTAATAGATGACGATTCTATACTATCGACTATTTTTATCCTAGGCAGCACATGTGTCAAATGTCCGATGTAAAAGGAGTAACCCAAAAATGGCCTGAAAAATGTATTGTGGTGTATTGTAGTCCACACGGAATGTGAATTTAATGCTTTCAGGTATGCTAATCATCTATTGCTGTTTTTTATTCACTATTAAAACGACCTACATCAACAATGTCTAATATAAATTCTAGTTTTAAAAGCCTACCTTTCCCTCGCTGTTAAATCATCATTCATTTACATATTTCAAATCAGTCGTATGCCCAATTAAGCTACCTATAAATAACAATAACATGACACTATACTATATTCAAGACGCAAAAAAAAAATATCAAAAAAGATTTTTGAAAGAAATATTTTGTTCAATATTCCCAAATACAATCGATAGAAAACTCAGTTGAAATATTTCTATTTAATTTTCTGCCTTCTAGAATATCATTTCATGAGCCGTTGAAGGCCTCGCAGTTGTTGAAACTGGCTCAAGGGCACTTAAATAAGGGATCAAGTTAGAATCCCTCAAAAGGGCGCCCTGGCACACCATTGTACCGCAATAAGGAAGCGAAGGCTTTCAAGTCATCGGTATCGTACTATATTACTTTCTATAAAAACTAAAAATAGAACCTATAAGGAGTTAATAAACTCTATTCGTAGTACTTAAAGCCTTTGTTAAATCTACGCTAATAGTTAAGTTTGTTAGTTTATGAGTTTGTAAAGGTAATATAGAAATATATAGAGGTAAAGTTTACAAGTTTGGATATAGGGCGTAACCTCGGAAACTGCTAATCAGATTCTAAAGATTCTTTCATTAGGAAGCTACATTTTTACTTAAAGAATATGGCGCAAGACAAACTACGAACGATATCTGTTTTTTACGCTTTATTAATTTAACTGATCGTAAGCGACACGACTGCTCATTATTAATAGTACCACCACCCAAAATTTTGAATTACAAACACCTATGTTCATTTGTAATAATGTCGCAATGAATTTTAAAAGACAATCTTTAGCATGATCATGAACCATGTAGCGATCTCTATATGGTTCCTGTTATATCAAAATCGGTCTGGAGACTATCACTTATTGCTTTCAAAAAGTTCAGAAAAGCATGAGTGTGTCCCAAGGACATTTGGAGTGAAATTACTAGACATTATGACTACGCCATTCTCGGGCAAGAAGAGAGCTATCTATGTATTTCATTCAAATTTTCGGACGCTTTTGGTCTGGTACTTTATCATCAGAAAAAGAAATAAAGAAAGAAAATGTCTTTATTAGGCCATTCTCGCATAACTAGATAGCAGTAAACATACAGAAAAGGTACATCCTACTAATATTATAAAGGCGAAAGTTTGTAAGAATGTATGGATGTTTGGATGTATGGATGTTTGTTACTCTTTCACGCAAAAACTAGTGAATGGATTTCGATGAAATTTGGCACACGAGTAGATCATGTCTCGGATTAACACAAAGGATACTTTTTATCCCGGAAAATAAATAGGGGCTTTTATGCCGGGAAATCTCATTCATGCGGGCGGAGCTGCGGGCAAAAGCTAGTTAGATATAATTAAAGACAGATTAAATACAAAAAAATAACTAGCTCGTATCAGAATCAGTTGCAAAAAATATGCATCTGATTTTGTAATAGTTTAAATATTAATATTAAGCAACCGATGTGAATGGTGTGCTTATATTAATTTGAAATAGTATCGCCGATAGATTTATTACAGCTGCACGTTGGATGTTCTCAAATTACAAATCAAATATAAATTCTTAATTCGGATTTTATGATGTACAATTATTTGTGAGCATTAAATTAACTGGAGCCTCTTGAAAGTGTAGACTGGAGTTGTATAAAAAAAAATGAAAATTATAATTGTAAAAAGTTTACTGTGTAAAGTAATTGCAGCCAATCTCCCAACACGAGCATTACCAAAGCCTCTAGTAATGCGGGTGGGATTGCTCCAAAGCCGAAGGTCAAGGAGACGGAAGATAGCTCGAGCTAACGAGAGATTTCGAATTGAATTCCCGACCAAACGGCCCCGCGCCAGAACCCTTTCTGTACGAATTGACTTGTTTATCAAATTCACTATATAGAGAATGATTGGGAATAACTTATTGTTGTAAATAAAATGGAAAATGTCCGTTATAAACAAGAAGAATGATGAAACATTTAAAAAATATTAAAGTACGTATATCGAAAAAAATTATATTAATTATAGTAATTTAAGCAGTTGGAAAAAATAACAAATTACTCTACCTACTTTCGTACTATCGTTAAGCTCGTAGGGCTTTGGTGTTGAACAAAAACTTAACAACAGGGAAACATGTTTTTTTTTCTTTTTTCTATACTAATATTATAAAGAAAGATTTGATTTACATAAAATAGGCCCCGAAACCATTGGACCGATTTGAAAAATTCTTTCACCAATATAAAGCTACATTATCAGCGAGTATAGCCTAGTTGGGAATGAAACGGTCTGCCGAGACAATGTCCGGAGGTTCAAAACCCTGCACACACCTCTGACTTTTCAAAGTTACATGTGTATTGTTTATCAATTATCGTTCGCTTTAACGGTGAAGGAAAACATCGTGAGGAAACCTACATACCTAAGAAGTTCTTTATAAGAATTTCGAAGGTATGTGAAGTCTACCAACCCGAACTAGGCCAGCGTGATGGACTAAGGCCTAAACCCTCTCAGTAGTAGAGGAGGCCCGTGCCCAGCAGTGGGGCAGTATATAATACAGGGCTGGTATTATTTATCAGCGTGTAACATAGGCTACTTTTTATCCCGGGGAAATATAAAGCGGGACTTTTATCCCGGAAAAATTCACGCGGGCGGAGCCGCGAGCAGATATCTAGTTTTGTAACAAATGTGTTTGTTAGTGTAATTGTTAGTGATTTAAAACCTACAGCTTTAAATACTAGGCTGTTTAAAGACCCGAAACACGAACTACAACAAAAAATAACTACAAATAAAAACCTAGACTCGGAATTCAAGATACATCACAACTGAGGTAGACAGGTCACAGTAATACACTTTTTTTAAATAATACACGTTTTTTACATGTTTTCCTTTTCTCGCTTCTTTATTGATATTTTCTTATACTTCCGAGTTTGCGAGAGATTTTTATATTTCAGATATGGTGCCATACAATCTTGATAATACTCGTAAACTGTTATGTCTTGAAGATTATTTGCGAAGATTTCAAAGAATTCTGTAGAAACCGCAACTTTTCTTATTGGCTGTACAAAATGAAAAGATGAGTTGGAAATAAACAAATAAGAAGAAATGTTGACAGGTCTCTTGAGGGCAATATCATTAAAAACAAGGTTCAAACTGGGATGAGGTCTATAAATGTATTGTTGTTTAAGCAAAAGGCACGCAAGTGTTAGTGTGGCCCGTTATTATATAAACTTATGGTTGATTGTTTACTTTCATTATGAAAACCCTGAATCGGTATATGTGTAAAAAAAACAATATTTTATAACATTTTTGACTCAGTATGGGCGACTGAGCATGACCTCGTCTCGTACCAGTCTTCATACACCAGTGAGGTCAATATAAAATGGATTTCTATTAAAACTATGTTTTTGCTGCTATTTTTACATCAGAATTATTAAACAATCGGCTTCGTACCCGCACGTCTATTTAGTAACAATCGCTGGTCCAGGCATTCCTTAACAACTGACTGCGTGCGAACATTAATCATGAGACTGAAAGTTCCTTTCAGTTTCTGATAATTATGTTAAACTCATAATTATTTTAATACGAGCTCAGAATTGTAAGTATGTTTGTTGGGTGTATTTAATTATTATCAATCACATATTTATGTGTCAAAAATATTTCGATGAAGATCTTTCAAAAATGTAGAATGACGGAATTTCATTGAAAGCCTTAACGGAGTTTCAGGGGTTAATGAGTCAACAAAGCTACAGCAACAAGGACGATATACTACGAATAGGGTACGAAGATATTATTAAGACCATATACATTATACACCCTTCAAGCTAATTATGATGACGAAAGAATATGGAATACCCGGCAATTTTTCATACAAAAACGGTTTTCTCATAATTCCGATAACATTTTCCCACCAATTTTCAGATCACATAAGCTCAATGATAGTGATGATAACAGCTGTTCAAAACATTCGGCCCCAATCAATCCGCGAACAGATCCGTGCGTATTAGGGGTGTGCACATGACGTTCGCAAAAGCAGGGGTGACGCGAGGGTGTGCTTAGCAGTCCACCGCATTATTATTAGCACTGGCGACCTTGCTACATTTCTCTGCATCTCAATTTGTTTTTTTTTGCTGCGGGTTATTTGTGTACGGTTTAAAAAGAGGTTTATTAAAATATATTGTTTTTTTTATGCGATGTTTTTAAGAACTAGTTTTTTTTTATAAATAAAATAAATGCTAAGGAAGTTCGTTTCTATTTTGATGTTGACGTTTGTAGTTAATAAAATGATTTACTACCTAAGCTACGCACAACTTTGGTTGTAATTTTTTATTGAAGTTATCATAGCGTAAGTATTTACTTAGTATCAATATTTACGGTGGGAAGTAATTTGGCTGTGCCTTTAAGGTGCTGGCATACTTTCTTATCTGATGACCATGGGTGATGCTAACCATTTACTATCAAGAGGAATGCCACCTGTCCCTTTATAATATAAAAACGTGTCATGCCATAATTATCATAAGCAACATGTCTGAAACAAATTATAAATACCAAAGTACTAACAAAGTATTATCATAATAATTGATCCTCCTTTGATATTTGAAATTCCATTAGCTCTGGTTAGTAAAACTTAATGGTTCTACAAACATCCCTTTCCCGCCTTAAGCAAACCTAAAAGGATCTTCGAGTCTCTCGGCATGGCTGAGAATTATGTCAATATAAATCTATACGATGATATACATCTACATAAAAATTATATAATTATTTAATTTTTCTATAATAAATTATGAAACTGCAAGGTAAATAATTTACTTACCTAAAATTTACGTCCGCCACACGAAAAACATCACACCACGAAAACAACAAAAAAAAAAAACAACCAATCAATCATATCATATTCTAATCCATCCGACAGTTCGAAATTCAAAAATCCTATCGGTACGTCGAAATAAGTTCGTAGTCCAGACCGTCGCGGAACGCGCGCTCCCGACGGACAGCGCGCGGATTCTGCCGGGATGTCGAGGGAAAGCAGCGCTTAAAAAAACAGCCGCTAGATTTATATTTTTTATTTTAATTTTTTCATCAATCCCAGCCAGCATTTTAGAGATTAAAATATTTTTTGTTCGTATTATTGATGTTATGGTTTGTTATGATTAGCTCTTTATGAATGCAGTTGTAAAGGATTTGGCAAAAGTACTTAAAAACTTCTAGTTTTTACATACATACATATACACTCACGCCTGTTATCCCCGAAGGGGTAGGCAGAGGCGCAACTAGTGCACCCACTTTTTGCCATTATTCCGTCCCATGATGTGATAGGAGGCGAGCCTATCGCCATATTCTAGTTTCATATACTTCTAGTTCTTATTAGTTATTATTTTCGTTTCCTCTTTCATAGCTATGGTATAGAGTAGTACAACCGGTAAGGTCATAGAGATTCGATCTTGGGTTGTAATAAAAGCTAATGTTTTTCAATTGATACAGCTGTATGAGAAAGACTACACGTATAGATTAGAATTTGCACTCGATATGAAAAAGGCTTTTCTTAAGACCATGGAAATTTTTCTCGGAAAACCGTTCGGGTAGCGCGGCATTTCTGCCTACACTCACGAAAAAAGATTAGCTCTACCTATATTTTATGTATAATAATTTATTATATTCTTAAAAGTTTGGTTATTTTTTTTTCGACCTCCCTTTATAAACTGAATTGTGAGACCCGCATTTCGTTTACACCCTTCAAAAGAATCAGTTATCACCACGGTTATCACCAATCGGACCTTGTTTTGAGCAATGGAACTGCGCTCTCACGAAATGTAGTAGACATTTTGCAATCTGTCCAATGATAGATCTGGCCCATAAAAACGTACAAGAATAAAAATTATACATCTATTAAAGTAAATGTCCAAAAACGGTCTTAAAATTCACCAATATACTTTATATACCTTTATTATATATTTGGATAGTATTCCTAAAAACTAGACCTTTACATTAAATCGTATACTTTTAAAGACCTCCGATTTTGAGATTTATATAATTTTATTTTATTTAAAAACTACATTTAAATAAACGTTTATAAAAAAGTATTTATAAATGGAGGGTCTAAACATATTTTTTAATTGTCTAAGATTTAAATTTTTGCTCATTTAATATCCATGAAGTTTGAGCCTGGTTAGATTTTGAGGCACAGTATCCATACAAAAAGCAGAAATCATTAGGCAAATAACACGCATATGTTATCATAGAATACAATTTATAAAAATTACAATGTCATCCCAAAGCACAAAAACGACGGACTACGCCACTGCCATCTAGGAACAAGTGTGTGAACTAGCCCCAACTTTAAACTTAGTGAGCTTTCATAAGGAACTACTTATTTTAGTGCCGATAGATGGCGCAAAACATAATCTTTTGTCTTCAAGATAACTATGTATGTAAACAAACCCGTACTCCGAGCACGAATAATAAAGAATTGCGTCAAGTCTACGTCTCCAGTAAATAACGCTCAATCATTTGTTTCTAGTAATTTGACATTACTAAATGTACTTTCGTCAAGAAAGAGATTCGTACTATCTACCAATTCCCATACATTTTGAGTTTCCTGTTTATCATGGTTACGCGATTTACTATTAGAATTTTACTACAATATTCATGCAGCCATATTTTAATTCCATATCCAGTCACGGGCGCTGTTCAAATTTCCATACGCCAAAAATACTTAAAAATATATAATGTTTACTATACCTAACCCAAAAAAAAGTGTGTGCGTGTAACCTTTATCTACGCGCGATTGAAGTAAAACTTTGGCGTTGACGGCATAATATATCACTGAAATGATAAAATTTTTAACTTGATTTTTTCTTTTATTATTATTTATTGATGAAAGAGTAAAGTATTCCTGGGACTCCGCCGTTTCATTTAATATTCACTATTTCATTTTATATTCTACTAGCTTTTGCCCGCGGCTCCGCCCGCTTTAAAAAGTTTTTCCGGGATAAAAGTCCCGCTTTATATTTTCCCGGGATAAAAAGTAGCCTATGTGTTAATGCAGGACATGATCTACCCGTGCGCCAAATTTCATCGAAATCCGTTCAGTAGTTTTTGCGTGAAAGAGTAACAAACATCCATACAACCAAACATCCATACATCGATACATTCTTACAAACTTTCGCCTTTATAATATTAGTAGGATTTAGAATTCATTATTATCACTATCACATTTTATAAATATTTTCATTTGTTAACCGATTTTTTTTTAGTACAACTTAATGCGTAGGTAGGAACGGCTAAATCGAAATTATTATTTTGGAATATAGAAAGTGTTACTTCCGTCAGAATTAGGTACTTCCTTCAGAAAAAATCTCTGAGTTACTCCCTAGCCGCACCTAAATAAGAGCGAACTACTCTGCACTCTGTAAGTATGTGAACCAAACAATATAGACCGGCAGGAGATGTAGCGTCCAACGACTGTTATCAGAATTATGCCGACTCTAATCGGTCACATTTTCACCTACTTACTGTTAGCTTTAGACTTATAAAGGCCAAAGTAAGCCATTCCACACCCCTACGACAACATGGGGCGAAGCAGGCACATCTAAGGGTGAGTGCACAGGTTGCACCCTTATAACTTGCGCCAAAAAGACTAAACACTTTACAAATGTGTATACCATATAATGTTTCTTTAAGATAAAAAAGTAAGTAATAATTTGATGTATCATGAGAAATTATTCGCATCTTGTAATATCACGCAGACTCGCGTAAAAACGTTGTAACCTAAGAATTCAAACATTATAATAAAACTCGTTCGTTTTGATTATAGCATATCTTACTATTATAAATCATAATAATAAAATACTCATGCTATGTTCGTGCAGATGTTTGGCCGTTTATAAAAACAAAACCGAGAAACTTCTAAAAGGATTTGAATCTGATTTTACTGGTGGTAGGTGTTTCATATGTAAGAGACCGTCTGGGTGGGTACCACCACTGACCACAATGTCTATTTCTACCGCCAAGTAGCAGTGTGCATGCACTGCTGTGTTTCGGTTTGAAGGACATTGTAGCCGGTGTAAATACAGGACATAATGAGACTTAAAGTCTCAGGATGACGAGCGCAGTGGAATGCCACACAGTACTTTGTAACTCAGGTGCTGGATGGTGTGAAAAGAATAAAATTTCACTCAGAATATAAATAGTATCCGTTCTGAATGGAAATATAGACTACTATTTACGCTGGAAAAGCATAATGTGGGATTTGAATCGTGGAAATATATTTCACGCGGGCGGCACCGCGGGTAACACCAAGTTTATGATTTTATATTTTTATGGAAACTCGAAAAAGAACAGTCAAAGGTGGGACTCGAACCCACGACCTCCGGCGTACCGTGCCAGTGCTCTTCCAATTGAGCCACCTCGGCTCTACCCTTGGCTGTCCAATTTCAAGATCCCTATTTAAATCTCTTAAAGGAGATGACCAAGTTTATTACACTAAGTAGCAGCATAGGTCGGTTTTAATTAGAAATTCCGTCTGATTTTCAACACTCACGTCCAAGCAATTAACTTTGTGTGCATTTTCCGATTCTAAAAAGCACAGGCTAAAAACCTGGAAAAACCACGCGAGCTATGGGTGTACTAGTTAGCTCCGCAAATGTGCAAACCGTTTTTAAGGTTTGAGGCTTGAGCTGGAGTTTATTTAAATGGGAAGAATGAAAAATTTAAAAAAAATGGTATCGGCAGTACTTTCCTAACTTAATAAATAATAATGGGACATAGAAGACGATTTTTTAAGCCGTCGGGAGTTTGAACCTACATGTATGACGTAAATTGAACCTACGCAATGTCGTTACAACTGATCTTTTGTAACAGTTAGTATTTATATACGCGGCTGGCATTTTTGTACTACTGAATATATGTATGTAATATTACATATGTATATTGTATTTATTTATTATTAAAATTAACGATGATATAGTGAATAAGATTGAAAAAAGTATGCTGAGATGGTTTGCTCACGTGGAGAGTAAGATAGACTAATGAACTTCCTCCTGCGGTGTTTCCTCAGCGCTGTGACCTATCCTTCTTCAAACGAGGTTTAAAAAAGTTTTTTACAGTAGGCATCTGCTTTCCTGTTGCCTTGGCATTGCTGACGTCCATGGGCGACGGTTTAACCACTTACCATCAGGTGGGCCGTTAGCTCTTCTGCCTCCGAAGGCAATAACCAAAAAAAGACGACCCAAAAGGTTTTTATTGAGTAAACGGGGAAAGAAGTTACTTCTTGAAAGGGAGGGGCGAGGGAACGAGCATAGATTGACTAAGATTTCCAAAAAGGACAGGCCAAGAGTTCCCACCCTTAACCGGGAAAAATGTATGAGAAGAATTATAAAAGTGTAAGATAAAATTAATAGATCAAGCTCGAGCATGTGGCACCCTATAGTTTCTGTCCACCCCTATGTATTTATTTGTGAAGCTTATAATAACTATGGTTAGTTGCCTTCCTTCATAGCTGCACGTATTTGATCAAGTTAAATGTAGTATTTTTAACTATCACAATTACCATAAAAATCGATAATCGGCATATCATGACTTAGATGCCAAAATGTAGTGATTCTTTATTAATATTTCGCCAAGAGTCGCTCCAAAATTATCCGTCCCAATTTCTAAGAATCGCGACATTTTCAGAAGAATAGTGGAATATTGCCAAAAACCTGAAAATATTTGTCCAATTACGAGGCAAATTTTTGTCGATAAAAATATTGAAATATCTCAGAAGACAAATTAATCAGTCAACATGGCCATGGAATTTTGATTATGTTATTTGCGCAAACAAAGTTGTCTGCGGTGCAATAATTAGTTGGGATTTCAAAGGAAAAGTTATCGTGAGCTTAGGAACATTGATTTTTATTGCATGACTTATCTCTCATTGCTCGCGGCTCCGCCCGCGTAAAAAAAGGTTTTTCCGGCAATAAAAATATTTTTCCGGGATAAAAAGACTATAGCACTCAGGAGTAATGTAGCCTTCCTATTAGTTGCAGAATGTTCAAAATCGGTTCATCAGTTCCTGAGATTAGCGCGTTCAACCAAACTAACAAATTCTTCAGCTTTATAATATTAGTATAGATTACTCTATAGAAATTTGTTTAAATGCGATTTCGTAATCTACTTAAAAAAAAACTCAAAAATAAAATCAAATTTAACGCAGAAATGTTGAATGAATAATTAATTTGCAATATGCTTTAAGGTTTTAATTTCAATTATAAACCGTAACAAAACAAAATTTACATTTCATAAACTGATAAGAAAATTATTTTTTTATCGTTGGAATTTTAAACAACTTTTTAAAATATAATTGTCTCATCCTATATTATGATTTTTTATACATGTTAATGGCCATGTAGTGGCTGGATAATGATTTTCATAATGGTCATCTCCTTTAAGAGATTTAAATAGGGATCTTGAAATTGGACAGCCAAGTGTAGGGTCGAAGTAGCTCAATTGGAAGAGCACCGGCACGGTACGCCGGAGGTCGTGGGTTCGAGTCCCGCCTTCGACTGTTCTTTTTCAAGTTTCCATAAAAATATAAAATCATTATAATTGTGTCAACTACGAATACTAAACTATATCAAATAACAATATATTCTGATACCATCACTAGTAATCCGTAAAGACGATTGACGATCCCTTAAAAGCGGTTGCCGGGGACAAGCTTTTACGGCAGTTGGACCGATCGAAGATAAGGTTGACCAAGGAGGAATTGCAGTGAGAGGGCCGCACGCACTTCTACGTAACACCTAACGGCCGAACTGTGCAAGTTCTATTTTCGTATGCGGTGTCGAGGACCGATATGCGCATGACCGGCGACTATCTGTATTATTCTGTTAAACAGTTCAGTTGGCAGACCGCAGCACGAAGCGCGGCCGCGCGCCGCTCGCCATCCGATAAAAAATCGTGAACGCAAATAAAAACAAACGCGTGTACGTGTGTAACTGACATATACAAGTGCTTCGATATAGTGGCTCGTTCCAAATTTAAATTTTGAAAATGCGTCGAAACGTCAAAATCTTGTTCCTTGTGGGGGCTGTGTGGATGTTTTTCCTTGTCTACTATATGCAGCCAGATTCGGTGCAGACTAAGGTAGGATATTTAATTTAATTAGAGAATATTTTTTTGGGATAGTGCATTTTTACAATATGCCAGCAGTATTGTTTATGATAAATCAGCTGTTAGGTTAGGGTACGATACGAGCGTAGGGGTGTACTGCGCATGACCCGTGCCTCCCACATAACATGATAAGTGCATTTAAATTAAAATGCAATCAAGTATAATCAAAGTTATTTGTCTATTATGAAAACGCACTTTCATTGGCCTTGGCCCAGTTTACAAAGGAAAAGTGAGGCTGCAAGCGTGGGATAATTGCAGGTTGCTACAGATGACACGAGAGCGTAGGAACTTATAAATAATGACATGTTAATTTGTATTTGTTAACATGGGACACGCACGTTTATGAAGGCTTTAAACCGTTTATTAAAGTTTTAAACTCGTGACATTTGTAAAAAGTATTTGGTTTTCACGTACCTACATAACTTGTACAGGAAATAATTTATTTCCTCTCGACTTCGAAGTATTTGATTTTTTATTTTTATGTGATAAATGGAATTTTGGAATGTACGAGTCTTTGTTAAACATAATTCCTTTTACTTGAATTTGAAATTTAAATTGATATGCTTGAGACACTCTCGAATTTATTCAAATTTTAAACTTATGGAACATTGTCGAAATGAAACATTCGACATTTTTGTTTTACATAATTTTAATGGGAAATTCTAGAAAAAACAGTATTAATAATAATAGTCCAGTAATTAAACCATATTTTTCTTAGTTTTTTTTTTAACTTATACCATTTCACAATCCACAAATACAAATTACTTAAAAATAATGTAACTCATAATTCTATTCCATTAAAACAATAATAGAATTCCAAAGAAACTAATTTACAGTAATTTTATGCTTTTGTTCAACCTTCCGATGTAAAAGTAAGTAATTAATCAATTTAGTAATTACGCGTTTATAAAACGTAAAAAAATATAGTTTTACCTTAAACAGTCTCTCTGTAAGCAATTTGTCGGCTGTAAAGCCCGAGGACCTTGGTTCGAATCCTGCCCGGACATAAATTGTGATCAGTTAATATTTTTTACGGACGATATTGTGAAACTAAAAAGCCCTAGTAGAGCTTTTCTGGGACAGGTCTTTCCCGGGTGCAGAGCAATTCAATAGGCACTGTGAGTGTAGGTATGTAATCATAATCGTATTTTTTTACAATTCCGAAAATCCTGGAAATCTGATGGTAAGCGATATGACCGCCTATAGACAGTAGCACATACAGAACTTTTAATTAAAAAGTACTCCGGTTGTCGTGAAATGAATACCTGTATTTTTTATTATTATTTTCGGGATCTGCGATCCCGGTTTGCGACTCCTAGTATCCCCTAGCATTGCTATACTTCATGGGCGACGGATACCACAAATCAGGGGGACGGTTCCCTCGTTTTATGGGCAAGAAAAAAACAAAATCAGCTTTTATAAAAACTAAGTATCGAGACGAAGTCTCCAAAAATTACCTTTGATTAAAGAAGTCGCAAATCCTAGATAGAGTCCAAAAGCTTCCACCTTCTTATTTTTATTCCAATAACTAAGTAATATAACATAATTTCTTTAATAAAGCAACCCAAAAGAATCTAATAAAACATAGCTATATAGTCTCAAGACACAATTCGTTAATTAAAGCGAGTGGTGTTTTCCTTTGACGAATCCTTAGGTATTTTCATTTCGTTTATTATTATTTGAGTCGAGCCGCGTCGTACAGTTTCTGTTTTAATATTGATACATAAATGTAGACCTGTTATCAATGTATAGCAAAAAAGTGAACGTAAATAGGGATATGACGAATAACGGGGCAATTGATCTTATTATTATGCAGATGAATCCACCAAACTGTTATTTAAATCTTGATCATAACTAAAAATTTACAAAAATGTATTTATCATTCACATTAGAGTACTGAGATTTATTTAACATAGCGGTTATACCCCCTCTGACCACATTTTATTTCTTCATGTTCCTTCCGGTAACTTCGCTGGGCGTATGAAACACACACTTCTCACAGTCTCTTCTTTCATACAGTCTTATATATCCTTTACCAATTTCCTTTTCCTTAAAAGTTAGCAGAAGGTATAATCTTTATCGCGGGGAAAAAACGCGTTACCGCTGCCGCGACTGGAGGGGTGCATGGAGCGGTTATGTTGATTTCACCGGTACAAATAATGTAGATGATTAAAAGTATAGCATCGTCCGAGCGAACCTTACGCGAAGTATATTAATAACACTATGAACTAGAGTTTACACACTACCTAATCCTCCTAGCTAGTTTCGGCCACGGCGGCCAATCTCAACGGAGATCAACCAGGTACGCAGGAGATATTATAGTGCCCAAGTGTGTGCGCAATACACAGGTGCACTCGCTATTCCTTCACTCTCATAGTCCGGTGAGACGGCAATCCGACATGACCGGAGAGAGATCAGGCGCAGGACCAGCGGCTTAACGTGCTGTTCGAGGCACGGGTGTATCACACCGCCAACTTCCTGACCCCGACCTGCGATTGTGTAATTTTTAAGATGGAAAAACCCAGTCACAATATTATTGGGTTGACCCGGGATTCGAACCGCGCAAATCGTACTCTAACGCGTATGCAGTACAACTACGCCACCGAGGCAGTCAGTTTACGGTGGCCTTCTTCATACTACAGTTACACTTTTCTTGGCGTACCTACTGGTGTTCATGGACGGTTGATATTAACCTTATATGACATCACTTTTCCTAATTAATTATGAACTCATATAGTAGTTATAACAATTATTTTTAAGCATAATGCATATTAATATTTACATAATAAAGCAATACAACAGTTACGTCATTAAATGCCGTAATAAAAAATATATAAAAATGTACTAAGTGATATGATCTTATTTATTAATGGCCGAATTATGAAACTTCTGTTAGCTGTAGCATTAGGAACAATGCTTGGCGGTTCTGATATCACAATTTGCAAATTATCCTTGATTTTTCTTTTTCATACTAGTTACACCTCACGGCGTTGCTTATGTAGATAATATCTATTAACGTAAAAATATAGATAAGAAGCTGTAACTTTACATTACTGAAAGTTATTTCTAACATAGAGTTGTAGATTTGGATCTCACCAGTTTCTCGAACTCTCGAGTTTAGTGCGTTTAAAAAAGTACGTAAATCTTTGTACAAACTTTGAGCAAAATAACTGTATCTAAAATACCTACAATAAACAAAAATATATACATTTAAATATAAAATCTCCATTATTTCAATAGATTTACGCAAACATATGACGTTACATTGTAGCCATTGTAATTGTTACTAGGTATTTCATATTATGACACTAACATCTAATAATATCTCGGACGACGAGTACACAGCGTATTGTTATGCTGTGCTTAGTAATTAACATTTCTATGTTCTTACAGCTTGTGCCGTCGCCCTTATCAAAGCGAGCTACGTGCTCGTCATTTATATATATATATAAAATCAAGTATAAGCATGTTTCTTGAGTGTTCAAAATATTTTTACTTAGCGTTCACAACCACGCGCAGTTGGGGTACCATCCTCACCTTTGCCTCGGTATAAGCACGCTGTATTTCTAATCACTGTCTCCTCTATTTCATTATAATATTCCAATATGGGGTCGACGCAAAACACGCGCTTTATACATATAAGTTATTACAACAGGCCGCTTTTCTGGCGTATCACCATTTAACAATTATATTTCTATTTTCATTACAATATATTGCATATGAACAAAATATTTCAGAAATTAAAAGAACTCTGAACCAGTCAAATCACAACCCCAATAAATAAATAAAAGATACCTTAAACGATACTGTAATAACTCAATTCACATTCATAACAATAAAAAGTATTCGCTTATAATTATGTAATTTAGCACAGACCACACTCTCCGATTGTCGTAAAGTGTGTCGTACATCCGGGACGATTCGGTACAGCCAGTGTTGCCATGGTCGAAATTTAGGGTTTAGTGTTCAAAAATGAACAATAGGCCTTTGGCCAAAAGTTTTGAATTGTTTTAAATGCTAAAGGTACAATTTGGTCTAATGGCATTAGAGACGAAGCGTACGTGTAGACACGCCTAATCGCGATAATTTTACAAATGCATATTTTTAGCAATAGGTATTTAACAAATAGTCAATTCTTTAATTTTTAGTACACGTTACTAGTATTAATTATCGAAAACACAAAATACTTTAATTTTTAATAACAAGTAACAATAATTATAATTCTACGCTGATAAAGTGTCAATCTATGCCTACTCTTATGGTATACAAGCATGATATTATATAAGTGTAATAGAGATTTCGTTTATAACTAAGTAAGTGGCAGCCCTACTAGAGTAGGCGCCGGACTTGAACCCAATACCCGTCTCCAACATTCACTTTTCGTATCATCTTTGGTTACATCACACATTGCGTTTTATACATTTTATTTCATGTAACAAGGTCTAATTCTTCTTTCATTTGTGTTGCAAGTTTTACTTTTTTTTTGTGAGTAGTGATGTAGCGTAATCACCAAACTTGATTTCGAAATGTAAATAAATATGTTTTTTCAAAATTTTTATTCTTTTTACGGCCTATTAATTTCTTTAACACATTATTACAATGTATGATATTAAAACCACTATGTTTTATAATTACTTAATTACGTATCACTGAATTCACCGAAAATGTATGTAGTCACTGAATTAAACCAAACACAATTAACGTCATTGATAACTTGATCTGTTTTTGTTTAATTACTACAATCGATAAAATGGGCATGGACCTAAAGTGAATCCACTGCACCTGATGCTAAGTGGACTGACGTCAGATAGCGCATCACCTGACGTTAAAAGATTATCCCAAGCTGACACAATTAAATCTGTTTATAACCGAATATATACAGGCTGATTCCGAAACGCGACACACGTGGGCACCATAGCGGGTTTTTGTACTTGACTGTTGAATACACACATTACACACACAAGTGACTGCCTCGGTGGCGTAGTGGTATTGCGTACGCATTACGAGTACGATTTGCGCACTGAGGTCCTGGGTTCGATTCCCGGGTCGAGCCAAAAAAATTGTGACTGGGTTTTTCCATCTTAAAATTTACCCAGTCGCAGCTCGGAGTCAGGAAGTTGGCGGTGTGATACCCCCGTGCCTCGGAAAGCACGTAAAGCCGTTGGTCCTGCGCCTGATCTCTCTCCGGTCATGTCGGATTGCCGTCTCACCGGACTATGAGAGTGAAGGAATAGCGAGTGCACCTGTGTATTGCGCACACACTTGTGCACTATAATATCTCCTGCGTACCTGGCTGATCTCTGTTGAGATTGGCCGCCGTGGCCGAAACTGGCTAGGAGGATTTCATTTCACACACATTAAGTATGCCTGAAAGAAGTACGGTACAATTAATAACAGCCGATCCCAAAAATCTATCCTAACCACTAACTACTCGGTAATCGTAAGAATAAACCACTTATGTAACTCTTGATCCATGTAATTGTGGCCGAAGTGATCCGTCAGAGAGCCAAGGTGACCGACATAGCTCTGTAAGTTAGTAGGTTGAAGTGGCAATGGGCTGACCTCATATGTCGCAGAACAGATAGCCGCTGGAGTAAGCATGATCTGGAGTGGAGACCGCGTCTTGGACGTGCTCTGGCCAGATGTGGGACGACTTGCAAAGAGGGCCGGCAGCGACTGGATGCATAAAGCAGCAGACCGGGCTCTGTGGCGTATCTTGGCAGAGGCCTATGTCCAGCAGTGGACTGCAACGGGCTGATGATGATAATGAATTACTCTTCGTTGAGCATGTCAATCAATCTTTATTCTGATTGGAACATTATCGCCACGGATGCATCGGTAGCGGTTAAAATTGTTGATAGGAATCGAACATAATATATCGAAGTTCAAAATACTACGTCCTCGTTGCCAAAATTATGCTGGCCTTACTTTGGCCGGCTGACCCCGCAACTCGCCGAAACGAGCTGTTGTATTTTTGTAGGTTTTACCACATGTACATATTTATCAGTTTTTTTTTATTATGAATAAATCGCTATAACCAGGCATCGCGCAGACGTTATCATTTAAATATCGAGACGCACTAAGCTACTTACATCAGCAAATTCATCATGTCAGTTTCATAATAATCTAGTCGGTATTTCTCAGCAAATTGACGTCAGCGCGACGCCTTACAAGACACTATCTCAAATCAGGTATCCATCAATACGTTATTAAGACAGATTTCACCACAAATTCCAGATGATGCGATAATCATCCAAGCTTAGTTAATTAACGATCGCATTACCTTCCACGTGCAAGGCAGCCATGCGTCCATAGCTCTCGAAGCCTGTCAGATTCGCTCATTATGTGAGCTCGGATTATGTTACGATAAACAATGATACTTCCTTTGTTAATGGCTAATAGTGTGATGAGTGCTTTACTTATAGTTCAGGAAGTTTCTTTCTTACGTCATATAAATTGAGACGATTCAAATTAAGTGGGCCATCAATGGTTCCGATACCTTTTTGTAAACTAAGCTTAGTTTTTATACCATCTAGCAAAATGTATAGAAATTATAAATTATATTACCATCCTATGTTTATATCTACATTTAATTCTGATAAATATTCTGACTCTGATTATTTTTATAGGAATACCGACTTTTATTACGACATTATGTATATTAAACATAAATCTTTACTGAAGAATAACGCTCCAAAACTTTTACATACATACAATAATTTATTTACAAATATGAACATAACTATAAATTAAATCATACCATTGTCCCATGGAGTTCTCTAGTTTATACAATGCGCACACGCAGTTCGAAAGCAGTCAAGTATGTCGTGAACAACTTGGACCTTGAATGAGACCCTGGGGTCAAGTTACTAGTATGAACCACGATTGTACATGTGTTAATTAATTGATTATAGTTTAGATAATGCGTATAAGGTACAAAGCGGATATAATACTAGGTATATCCATTTTATTTCTGTGAACACTTTTACAATTTGCGCCTGTTTTTTTTTTTTATATGGCCATCTTCGGTTCATTAGGGACGGCTGCGGGCTTCCTCCGACTCACGTCTAAGTTGTCGTCCGCAACCGCCTTGCGTCTGGTTTGAATTTATAGTTGTAAATGGGGCATTGTATTTTATTTCTTGTTAATTTGAAGTGGATTCGTCGGCCTGATTTCTTATTTGGAACAAAATAATTTAAGTTACTCTCTGAAAGTCCGTTGAAATCGGTTCCGCTATTTTGATTAACCAGAAAAAAACAGACTGACGAAAGAGATGTTTTGGCAACCTGCAAATACTTGTATTTAATTTACTTACTAAATAATTATTTTTATGTTTTTATTAAAGAACTAACCATTGCCGCCCGCGTGAAAACGTTTTTCCCAGATAAAAGTCCCACTATATAATTTCCCGAGACAAAAGTATTATATTCCAGACTAATATGTATCTCTGTGCCAAACTATCCATATCCAGCTGTTCTGGTGTGATTGTGTAACAGACATCTAACCAAACTTTCGCATTTATAATAGCGGTAAGATAATTAAGACTTTAAAATTTACTTTATTCATCCAAATGCCTCTTACTACATTAATGCCCCATAGTAACCATAGTATTTTTGATACAAATGCGTAACTTTACCAGCTGTAGTGTAAAAAAAACACAAGCATATTCCGTTCCACTACGGATGTTAAATTAATCGTATTTTAAGTGTTTTCTTCCACTCGGCTTCCTTATACCCGTGTTATTAAACTTTATTTTCGCGCTGTATAAATAATGCGTTTCATTAATGAAAGGCATTACTTTTCCGTTGACTAGTGGAAAGGAACGTGGTTTTTACCGAATTATATTCATATAAACAGTTATTTAGCAGAAGATTCGGTATCTACCGCCAAATAACAGTTTATATGAATACACCAAGAAACACACACATTCACTCACGCCTATTATTCCCGAAGGGGTAGGCAGAGGCGCAACTAGTGCATCCACTTTTCGCTGTTATTCCGTACCATAATGTGATAGGGGGCGAGCCTATCGCCATGTCGGGCACCAATTCCAAACTTCGAGCTGATATTGATATTAACTTAGAATTGACTGCGTCGATGGCGTAGTTGTATTATGATATGACTGCAATGCTGAAGTCTCTGGTTCGATTCCCGGGTCGGGCAGTGATATTGAGTTTACACCAAGATAATGCATTACTATGTTTTCTTTTTTGGCGGACTAAGACTTATCACATGGATGATACCGTGTGCAGACGATAGTTGTAGAGATGATTGACTTGACGTATTTTTTGTAGAAAAAATACGTCAAGTCGACCATCTCTACACTAACTATTAAAATATTTCTTTAAACATTTTATACTAAAACAATAAAATTTGTTGAGATATTCACATTTATTCAAGGAGTCAAAACTCAAAGTATTTTGCTATTAAAAATACATGTCGTGACCAGAGCGAGACAAAACTAGTTAGAAGGAGTAAGCGCCCCTTGTCGACGGCAGGGGTGTTCAGATCGATATGTTGTGAGGATGAAAATATTGCAGTTAATGGACGTGTACCCTAACCATTGAGGGGTAAAGCCGGCATAGCAGTAACGACTTGAAATAGATGATAGTAACTTAATATAATTATTGAGGCCTATGTCCAGCAGTGGACTGCAACGGGCTGATGATGATGATGAACTTAATATAAACAGTAGCCACAATATTAAAAACTTCGGAAGCACTACATTGCGTCTCGGCTAGTAATTCTGAAACGTTATCGATTCAGAAACTATAAACTTACTACAAAAGATAAACCATGTGTTTCAAATGAAAATGTTTCCATTTATCAATGGAATTCAATTTAAATTTTATCGTAGACAAAATCTAAACTTGGGCTGGGAAAAATATTTCGTTTATTTTTTATTACCAACCAACCACCTGTCTGATGTCCTTTGGGATCCAATCCCGACTAAATCAAAGTGTTGTCCGGTCTGGATATCGAACCTTGACAGTTCACATCCCAACGCAGCCAGTCCATCGACGTCTCCACTTAACGTCCTATTAAAATACTCCAAACATATTTCCTACCTAAGATGTGTTCCCTTTAACCTTATCTTGTGTTTACATTGTCAAGCGTTTACAAACACGAGATAAAAAACGTAGAAGCTTATCTATAAGCACCAATTACTACACTGTCGTATTTTACTGTATTATTACTGTTGTCACCTTACTAAGAATATTATTTATGACTTTGAGGCCACACTTATCATCATAATTATTACCGAGATAAAGCGTAGATGTAGATTTCTTGCAATAATCTGGCAACGGAAAAAAAAAATATTATTTCGAAATTTGATTTCCAACCGCTGTGTTTTTTACGTTTTATTGATTTCGATAATTACCAAGAGGCGATATTGTAATGAAGTCCGCTCGTATAACTTGCGTAAAAAGTGGAAATCTTACTTCTTACTAATATTATAAACGCGAAAGTTTGTGAAAATGTTTGAATGTTTGTAAGAAGCAAACTCAGAAACGACTAAACGGATTTTGATTAAATTTGGCACACGGGTAGGTCATGGTCTGGATTAACTCAAAGGGTACTTTTAATCTCGATAATTTACTCTCATCGGAAATGGATATTTTAAATGTGATTCTGAAGTAGATGGCACTGGCATCGTAGGTACTGCATTTTTGGGGCTTTTGCAGCGGGAACGGTATTTCACGACTCGACGAGCAACTCCTAGTAAACAAATAAATTTAAGTATTAACTTTAGTGTACTGTCAGCAGCATAAACATCTGTACAAAATCAAAATTTCAAATCGCCTATATACGTGTTAAGTTAAACTGAAAAAAAAAATTCTTCGTATGAAGTAAAGCAAATCTTTTTTATTTTAGTGAAGAGAAAAAAAGATTAATAAGAACACAAAAGTATGTAGGCAATTTGAAATTTTGAATTTGTTCAGGTACTTATGCTGGTGACTGTAATTTCAGCATCACGGTGACGTATTTTAGAAAAAAATCTCTATCTTTTTATTTCTACCTCTAACAAGGACAACTAACAGCTCTATGGGCGGTATTAATAAATAATGTTAAAGAAAATGTATTCTCAAAAAGACGAAGAATGTCACTTACATGAGAACAAAATAACAAAACATAAGTAATTATTCAAATGCAGTGGTTGCCGTGCACTCACTTAACAAAGTATTGTGTATTAGTTACTGACGAGCAGCTTTATTATTATTATTTTATTTATCAATGTACTGAATTATGTCCACTTGAGATGTAACTCAAACTTAAGATTGATTTATTACTACCGCCCTTTATGTAATAACTAGCTTTTGCCCGCGGCTCCGCCCGCGTTAAAAAGTTTTCCGGGATAAAAGTCCCGCTTTATGTTTTCCCGGGATAAAAAGTAGCCTATGTATTAATCCAGGACATGATGTACCCGTGTGCCAAATTTCATTGAAATCCGTTCAGTACCTAGTTTTTGCGTGAAAGAGGAACAAACAGCCATACATCCAAACATCCATACATTCTTACAAACTTTCGCCTTTATAATATTTCGCCTTTATAATATTAGTAGGATATAATAGTTCACTATACACAGTAACAGTTGTCACGGCATAGCATCAAATACAATGGACCTACTTGATGAGTGGATGATTGTTTACATTACAAGATCTGCCTGATGAAAGCACTACATGCATACATAGCATTCTCCCTTCTCAGGGACATGCAAAAGTGTACACCCATATTCAACTATGTTAGGACCGATGTAACACGGACAGGCCTGTTTAATTTAGCTCGTTTACCTAAGAGAATCACACATAGAATAAAGGTTAGCTTACGTAGTTGGCGATCTACACACAAGTATAAAAAATATTTTAGCTTATCGGCTAAGATAAAATTAGCTTAGTGTTCGGTTTGCAACAAGCACATTGACAATCTCATGTCGTATATTGTGACAGAACAAACAATATAGCCCAATTACACACAAATTCCAATCCAAATAACTGATATGAATATTTCGAATCAAAACCCTTACATACTTTGGTTGACTTGCAAAAATCAAGGTTGAATAAACTTATTTCTTCAATCAAAGATTTCGATGTAGGCATAAAGCCAAATGACCTTCAAATAAATCTAGATATTCGACAAAACCTTTCTAGTCAACAACCGCAGAGGTAGTAAACATTCTCATGAATACCGAAGGTCTAGCGAAGGTTTTTATCGGCAGGTGAAAATCTCGGTGCACGCACGTTTTACGAAAACAGGCAGAACACACGAATATCTTTTAGATCAAAACACTTTCTCTCTCGTTTTAGTAACAATTTGGACTGGAGTACATTTTATAAAGGCTTGTTTGAGATTTGATAATAAAGATAATCACACACACACACTCACGCCTGTTATTCCCGAAGGGGTAGGCAGAGGCGCAACTAGTGCAACCACTTTTCGCCGTTATTCCGTCCCATGATGTGATGGGGGGTGAGCCTATCGTCATATCGGGCACAAATTCCAGACTCCAGGCTGATACTGAATAGAAAAACTTATCACTTTGCCCGACCCGGGGATCGAACCCGAGACCTCAGCATTGCAGTCGTACTGTGATACAACTACGCCACCGAGGCAGTCAAATATAGATAATCAAATTGACTTTTTTGTATGAAACCATTTTTACGACCTGTTTTGGAAGTTGCAATTAAACTTTACATAATAGCCATCGTATTTAAGAGCTTATGTAGATTGCTTTCATTTCATTACCATATTTGTGTGACGAATACAGTTTATCAGCAAGCGATGAAATTAGCCCTTAACCAATAAGCAACATGGACAATATAATTTTAGTTAACTTGTGTACGTGGATCTCTGGCTTTCTGCATGGGCGAAGAATCCGTGTCGTCGTAGATGGGCACGCTTCGGAGCTCATGGCAGTAAATGCCGGAGTACCACAGGGCTCGGTCTTGTCGCCCACCCTGTTTCTTCTGCATATCAATGATATGCTGTCACTCGGCAACATTCATTGCTATGCAGACGACAGCACGGTTCATGGGCGATACTTCTACGGGCCCCCAAGTTCGCGGGCAGACACCGAAACGGGGCGCGAGGACCTTGTCTCTGAGCTTAACCGGACTCTGGACTTCATTTCTCTATGGGGTTCCAGCAACCTGGTTGAGTTCAGTGCCAAGAAAACGCAGGCTTGTGTCTTTTCGTGCAAAAAGTCCCCGTTTACTCCCCTCCCCATTCTTCAGGGCGTTCCCCTCTCATTGCGGAATGACCTGTGTATCCTTGGTGTGGATATACGCTGTGATCTGAATCCAAGGAATCATATCGAAGGCGTTATATCTGCCACTTCTCGCAGGGTTGGAATCCTGAACAAGGTGCGTCGCTTTTTCACGCCCGGTCAGCTTTACCGTTTGTATAAAGCGCAGGTTCGGCCGGGAATGGAATATTGCTCGCACCTATGGGACGGTTCCGCCCAATACTTGCTTGATGCCTTGGATGGATTACAGCGGCGGGCCATCCGCATTGTAAATGATGCAGACGTGACGGGCAACTTGGAGTCGCTACAGTTGCGGAGGGATGTCGCTTCTCTAAGCGTGTTCTACCGTCTGTATCATGGTGAATGCTCTGAGGAGTTGTTTAACTTGATCCCCCCCTCTCCTTTCCTTAGCAGAACCACGCGTGCGGGCGCGCGAAGCCACAGCTTGAAGGTGAAAACCATTACGACCCGAACCAATAGGTTCTATAGTTCCTTCTTCTGTCGCACCATCAGGCTGTGGAATAGTTTGCCGGCGCACGTGTTCCCTCCTTCCTACAATCCTGGGTCCTTCCGCCGTAGCGTGAAGAAGCAGCTGGTCAGGCCGGCATAATTGTGTCGAATGGCATGGGATAATCGTCCAATGCCATTCGATTCTCTATTTGGACTGCACTGTGCTTACCATCAGGCGCAGTGCAGTCACTATGTCGAGCTCCTATAAAAAAAAAAAAAAAAAAAAAAGTTGTTTAATGTAGGTACTTTAAATTATTTAATCGGTAGCTAATATACCTTTGCAAATTTGTTATTGGCTCTACCTTGTCATAAGTGCTTTTTTATAAGCCTACTTGATGAATAAATGATTTTATTTTAGTTATTATCCCTTCTTAGCCGATTTCGGTTACGGCGGCCAATCTCAACGGAGATCAGCCAGGTACACAGGACATATAGTGCACAAGTGTGTGCACAATACACAGGTGCATTCGCCTTTCCTTCAGTCCCATAGCTCGGCAGGACGGCAATCTGACATGACCGAAGAGAGATCAGGCGCAGTACCAACGACTTTACGTGCTTTCCGAGTATCACACTACCGGCTGCCTGACTCCAAGCTGCGACTGAATAATAGAATGGATAAACGCAGTTACAATGTTTTTAGTCTGTCCCGGGATTCGAACCCAGGACCTCAGCGCGCTAATCGTACTCGTAACGCGTATGCAATACAATTACACCACTGAGGCAGACAAAAATAGTTAGTCATAAGATGTGTACTAAGTTACAAGTTATAAAATCACCTAAAACCATTAATGATGAAATAATGCAACACAATGTATAATCAAATCTAGTAATACTTTACTCCTCAACAACTTCATTGTCCTTGTTATCTTGAAACATATCTAATGTTGAGCCCCTATACCCAGTAATTGCAGTGGCAACAAAGCTCTTCAAAGAGTAATATAATTGGCGACAAGTATTAAACCAAGTCTGTTGCAACCGCCGATTTTCGGATTATTGTTAGTATTTCTTCTAGAGGTGGAAATTCATGCATCCTAAACCTTTAGAACTTTGCTGACAGAAACCGATCATGAGTTTATTCTAAGCTCCTTTAAAATGGATGACAAGGCATGTAAAGAAAATAAAATGCCTCAGTCAGTCTCTAAGACGTAGCGTTTGAATACGGAAGTCCTATTTTCTACCGTACGCACCATGACTAATATAATCATAAATAATGATAATTTATAGTCACTATTACCACCAAATTTACATACATACCCGACTGAATTAAAGAGGTAATCGAGTCCATTATTATCCCTAAATGTCCACGTTTAGCTAATTCGACGACACATTCAGTTCACGTTTTAGAAAGTATTGTCTAGGGCTAGTTCTTAACCGAGTCACGAACAACTAACGATTTAACTCGTATCCACTTCATTAGAACTCCTAGTTAACCATGCATGACCTCTAGAAGGGACGATTTCATAGATTCTAGTGATGGTAAAATTGTGATCATCTAAATAGGATGATGTTCTTGTACTTAAAAGGATTCTAAATCAACTTTTTAAGAAAGACCTTTTACCGAAGATCTTTTATAAGTATTCTAAAAGCCTGTTGCAAATAGTTATCATCATCTTCGTCTTCTTCAGTATCTAAAAGTCCTCTGCTGAAGATATCCTTAAAGATTTCCAGACCAACTTGTTACACGTCCTGCATCTAGCGGAGTCCTGCGACCTTTACGAAGTCCTCCGTCTACTTTGTAGAAGGAAGATATGCATATTTAGTTGATATGCCGGCTCAGAAAATTAGTGCAAACAGCTTAAGTTATTAAGTCGACTGCAAAATTGATAACAATAAGATTATTTTTGGTTACAGTCCAATTGAAACACCATTGTAGGACCCAAAATTAAAAATACTTTACGTAGCCTTATTACTAATTAGATGCTAGGTTATGTTTAAGTGGTACCTGGTTAGCTAGAACTCATTATTTGTAATGTTATGTAAGTGTGCAACCTATTAACATGGAAGACATCATAGTTTAATTAGTGAACAACAACTCATAACCGCCTCGGCGGTGTAGTTGTATTGCATGCGCGGTACGACTACAACTCTAAGGTTTCGGGTTCTAATCCTGGTTTGGGCTTTGATATTGGGGTTTTCTACTCTGCGTCAACCCAGAGTCTGAAATATTATGTGCCGAATATGGCGATAGACTCGGCCCCTGTCACATCGTGGGACTGAAGAGGAATATGCATGATGAAAGTAGGTTCACCAGCTACACCTCTGTGTTCTCTTTCGCGGATGAAGACGTGAGTCTATGTTAGACACATAACTTCAATTGTTTGATGCTAAGAAAAACAATGCAATGCAAGTTATAATCCAGTCCTAGCTATAGATAATGCCATCCACGGTAACATGCTCTGCTATTGTCAAAGTGGGCAACCTGACGCTTGCGTTTCAGTTCTGTGGATACACACTTAATACTAACGAGTGCACTGGCATAATAGGATGAATAATCAAAGTCCTCATTAAATTATCTATAGTGTTAGTGGTATAATAGAGCTGTGGAACAGTTTGCCAGCAAACGTGTTCCTTACTACAACTTGGGCTCCTTCAAGCGGAATGTGAAGGAGCAATTTAGCAGGCCAGCATAACTGCCGACCGTCCGGGGAGGTTTATCTCTTGCCGGTCGACATGTTTTTAACCTTCTCTTCATTCACCATCAGGAGCAGTGAGAATAAACTGCGCCGAAAATTTTTGCACACGTCAGGCAAGTGATACTCTTCTTTCTGAGAAAAAAAGTCTGAATATTGTTGCAAATCCGTGATAAGGGATTGATATAATATTAACATTTGTGATTATTTTTAGGCGAGTTCCCGTAATTGTGTTTACTGAGACTTCGATATTGGATTAGTTTTCCTTATTTTGATGCGTATAAATCTAATGGAATGAAGAACAAAAATACCTAAGGGTGATAGTGTTTTGTTTAAATAACTGTAACTAATAAAGTCACTACTCTGGAGTTGATCATAAGCATAGTGTTTGAAAATAGTTTCTTAAATAAAGCTATAGAATCGATGCATTGTAATACATTCAGCCTTTCCTACGTAAAGCGCGAACAAATTAACATGTACGTATTATTTAAGTATGTATATTGTGAAGATTTAGATACGACCCCATAAAATAATGCGCTCTAGGAGTCATTATTTATGGATCACCAAAGAAACAGCAATAATAATTAAGAAAGATATAATCACTGCTTTCATTTCCATAAAAGTGTAGTAAACAATTCGTACCTCTATCGCCCAAGCTTTGTATTTAAATTTGTTTAAACGAGATAATTGCTTATTGGGTCGTTTGACCTGCCGATAAAAACTGCATTACATGGAATGTCATCCATCTGATATTGTTGAATGTCTCTTGTGTGCACAAAGCGATAACTGACATCGGAGATGTTTTAAGTAATTACTAATCTAAGTACGTTCTTTGGTTCTATATGGAATAATTGTTTTTATATTTTTTTGTAGTAGGCCCGGTAATATTTTTTTTTTGTTTATAAACGATACAAAGCCATAAATTGTTATTTCTTCTCATAGTGACGGCCTTGACTGGCACTTAGCCGTTCACCTACATATTATGTCGAAGCGTGAATCATGCGTGTATGTCGGTCAAACGGCTGCCATTTATGATAACAATGCAGCTGTCAAGTAGCGGCCAGTGACATATATGTTTTCGGTTACTAGTGCCCGTTTGGCTGCCCTTTCTTCTAATTAGGGCCTTAATTTTTACTACTGAATGTACGTGTAGCCTTTATTCCATTTTCCATAATTAGGGACAAGACATGTTTATGTGGTCAAAGCTTAAGAGACCGGCGTTTTTGACAAAAAGTCAAATCGGAAAGTCTTAAATTACATCTAGTGTTTTTTTAGATGTAACAGTTGTAAATGATAACCATGGTGACCTGAAAAGTTCTTTTACTCCTCAGTTATCTTAGAAATGTATTTACTACAAATAGTATATTCAGATTCATGATAAAAGAAAGATAAAAATAAACTCTTGTTGTCATAAATCTTGATAAAGAACCTGTTATCATGCGCAACTGTATGTAAATAGCTACTGATAGGTGATTAGCACGATATTGTAGTTTTGACAGATAACATATTGAGTTCTTTAGACTTCGTTTTTATATCTGTATATGTCTGTGTGTAGGCGTGTGTATAATTGTGTAAATTACGAAACGAGTAAGTCGCATTATTGATGGTTAGTGCTTGAACTGCCTATAAATTAGTAACACTCAGATTAGATGAAAATATTTTTACCTTTATATTTAAGTAGATTGCGTTAATGAATTGTCTTTAGTATGCAATTTATGTAATTTTATACACCGTAAATACACTATTATGCTTTCGGAACTATTCCGAAATCAATTTCAGAGTTTAGAAATATATTATACGTCTTTTAATACCACGTTAGTACATTGTTTATAATTATATTATTATGAATAACATTCAGGAAGCAATAATTCCATTACCGCATAATCGAACCACCAGCATTGAGTTATGACTTTAAACCTTTGACCTTACGAACGTAGATAGAGTAGTACCAATAGTAGCGAGGCAGTAATTATATTCTAAATTTATAAATTTCAAGTCCACAGAAACAAAAGTTTTCAATGGTAAAAACGTCCAACATGCTTTAGATTCCCTCTCCAAAAGTTGTAATACACGTTTAATATATTTTTTGTTGTAAGAGACATACATTTCTGTAGACTTGAGTTCTTATTCTCTGCCCCTCAACCCAGTAACGCGCAAATACCATTCATATTCAGCGCCAGCTCTTTGGTTATCGCGTATTTTTAGATCGTCACAAGAAATTGCTGTTACCTAATAAAACAAAAATGTATGCAAACAACTTACTCATAGCAAACAAAGAGAATTTCGCGCTTTGTTACGTCTTTTGTAGCATCGAATGTTTAATACATGTCTATTTGTTTTTTTTGTGTCTGTAGATAAAATAGTGAATGTTGATGTATTGACCTATATAATAGTAGAATGTATTATTCCAATATTATCTTTAAATTTTCTTGTTTTTCTTGTTTTTTTTTTCTGAATATTGTTCTTTTTTGGCTCACTCTGTACAATCTGAGTTAAAATATATCTTGGTAATACTCTCAGGTAGCCCGCGATACAGGTTCGCCTAGTGCGGGTACCACTGTGTCATGTGTATGTATTTTAGCGTAAGATTAAAAAAATAAATAATTTGTAATTTGTAAATGGCGTTGCTGGTTCTAGAAATCTCATTATTTGATAGTAAAAAGTCGTGAAATGGTAGTGAATTGTTCTGTGGTCGGTGCCTGACGTATCGGTGACGTTGCCTCATCCTCTTTCTCCTACTTCTAAACTCTTTGGTTTGGGTGTTCATTGGTAATGATCTTATTACCAATGAACACCCTAACCAAATAAAAATTACCTTCAAGTAAGTAACAAATAAAAACTTTAGCTTTAAAAAAATAAGTCGTAATTACAGATGTTTTCAAATCCTCTAGTCTAAATATCAGATCGCCTTTATCAAATCTGTCGTAGGTTCAGTTCAACTTTTGCAGAGAGGATTTATCTCTGTTTTTGTGACGTCTCGCCTTCATGACGTCGACTTTCTCAGTGATACAAATCCCGGGCAAATCAGTTCCTTAGTGGCAGCTATAAATAAATATGAAGTGTCACGATGACTGGTTAGTTGCAAATCACGTTTTGTACGTGTTAATTCCACTACTTTTCTCGCTGTATTTTTTATTAAACTTATTAGATATTGTTTATTCACAAAATCTATGGCCGAATCTAAAGTTTTGCGGAATAAATAGACTTCTACTATTTTTAGTAATACCTGATTGTGATCCTTGAACTAAAAGCGACCTGTCATTTTAACAAGCAAATAAAAGATCGCTCGAATATGGACATATACGGCAATTCATTGCCGTTCGTTATCACGAAGTAATCTCTTTCTCTGTTCTGTGTTCCTTATAGTACCTACGTCAGATTTATATCCAGACATTTCGGACCTAGTTTTTTATTCACATGTTTCATGACATGTGATATAGTCAATTTTGTCACGCGGGTATGATCAAATAACGTATTTTTTTTACTAGATTAAACCAAATAATATATTTTTTTCAATACTATGAATAGCATTTATGATTCCTAAAATAAATAGCCATAACAAAATCTATTTATATATTTCCCAAACTAGCTCTTATAATGCAAGAAAAAGAAATCAAGATAAACAAACGTTCACGCTCAATGTTTCTGGAGAGAAGTTCTGAAGACATTGTGCAAAATAAAAACTTTATAATAGTTTTTCGACAGAGTCGTTGACCGTACCACAAAAAGTTTAGTAAAAACTATAAAACCGATTTGAATCAGTTCGATGCAACACGATATGATGCAATGCTTGATGCTCTAAGGCTATGCTTGATTTTGAAAAGATGCTTGTACACTATCAGTAAGTGGCTCGGGCGTTTACATAATAAAAGGGATTTTTTAAAATTGCATATACAGCTGACACGTTTACATTTTGTAACTGTGTAAGGTAAAGAATATTCGGATATACTACTAATACGAATGACTACTAGATTGGAACCTCCAGAGGTATTCGGCATTAAGTAGACCACCGATCATTTGAACTAAACCGAATCCTTACTCCAATACGCTTAGAAAAGTGTGTTGTGCCCGCATTTATGTGGGTTATGGCCAGGGCAGGAAAGGCAAGATAACTCTATTCAATTTTCTGGCTGGCATTAATACTTTTAAGAAAAGTTGTGAGGCACTATCAGGTGACCAGCTCATTTCGTCATTCAATTGCTAAACAGTTCGATCAGGAATAGCGCAAAAACAAAGCAATCAGCCTAAAAGAACTCATAGATCAACAACCAGTGGTATGATAAACAAACTATCAAGATCGAAAACGCAAAAACACGGAATCACATCTGAATTGTTTCAACGGTGTGTAAAAATGTGTCTGTTTGTTTATCCACGTTTGAATGGAGGCGTGGGGGAACATTACCACAGGTAGGCTTACCATCATTTATATTATTGACGCCGGACAAACCACCAAGATCACTTTGAGTGCTTTTTTTTCATTGAGACATAATCTTTTCATACTTAGCGAATTGTTACTTATTCCATTTTTAATTTAACATCTATAGATGATAAAGTACCATAAATATTCACATTGTAAAGCATTGCTGCGTTTCAGGTAAGGATAGAACTTTTCTTTGATGTTTAAATTGTTTTGTAATATTTGAGCCTTTCTTATTCGAAGATAAGGGAGATCACTTCAAACTGCCAGTTATTGGAAGTCAATTACGCCGAAATTAATTAAATAATAAACACTTCCAGATAATAAAAATGCCTGAATCCTGGAAAACTATAACGAATGGGAACCTTACCACTGACATACACACGAAACGACTTGTTTCCGATTGGGTGCGTGGCAAGGGCGGATCCAGCTTTGGCGCCAGGGGGGGGGTCACATAGTCGTGGTCAAGTCACAAGAAGTTATAATTTAATTTTGAAAAGTAAAAAGTAGGTATTCTATTAATAAATGTAATTACTGTAGGTACTTAAAAATACCTACCTATGTTTAAATAAATTTTTTTTTAAGTCTTCTCCCGAAACGCGTTAATGTCTCCGTATTATTATAATGCTCTTTGTTTTAATGCGTTCGTTCTTTTAAACGTTCCATTAGAGGTTAGTTCTAGTCAGACATTAGGCGTTAGTCGAAAAAAAGGGCGCACAAGTGTCACACGAAATTTGACAAACGTAATATGAATGGTAGCGGCCGTGGCGGTGGCGCGACAAAATTATTTTCGATGCGTTCGTTCCCGAATAATAGGGGAGACCGGGGATAGTTGACCAATTTTCGGCTTAGACGCTTATAATTTTTTTGTTTTAGTATACAATGTCAAAAAATCCTACAGGTTCGATAGGTAAACTAATAAGCTTTCAAAAGAAATACCAAAAACATCGCGATAGTTTATAACATAGCCTACAAAAGCCTTTTTGTGGAACAAGAAAATCATGTCAACCTACCCCATGCCTGGGGTTGGTAGACTATTCACTTGGGGTAAATTGACCTACGAAGTGATTGGTATAAAATACGGCAATAAAATTAAAGAAAACACAACAAATACTTACTAACTATTATCAATGTGCCTTATTGAGACAAAATGTCAGTAACGTTTTGTACGATATTCGTTATTGGGGCGGAAACAAAAATCCTAACACCAGCGGAGGGTTTACTGTTTTGATTAGTTATTCTTTTAAAATTTATTTTTCTTTGAAAAGTTATTCTGTAAATCCGC
This sequence comes from Lapara coniferarum, assembly GCA_949316025.1. Classification (NCBI taxonomy): domain Eukaryota; kingdom Metazoa; phylum Arthropoda; class Insecta; order Lepidoptera; family Sphingidae; genus Lapara; species Lapara coniferarum. Next base: position 3,745,787 of record OX438922.1, read on the forward strand.
ATGGTTTTAAAATAACATACCTTTGATAAATTTGACAAAAAACTCACTTTATTTCATGTGAAGAATATTTCAATTGTTACGTAGTACATTTTCTTGGTAGTCAACTAGCCCCAATACAAAGTTTGTCTACCAGCCCCAAACAACTTTTTTTGATTTCAACCACATGTGAGTACCTCAAAACTATGTCGAAATATAAAAAAAAAATACACTAAAATAATCATCAATAACCAAACTCTTACTTTAGATTGCTTGTAAGTAAATAGCATTGAGTATAAAGGCTTCAATACAAATAATATTAAGAAGTAAATAATTACTCATAGGTATCATTTTTCGATAAATCGTTTTTTCTCCCGGATTACGTGCGCACGCGTTGCCATGTTTGCGGTGAAGATTCGTAAACAGTTAACGGTTTTTCGCTTATATCAGGACAAGGCAACACTTTAAAATAGCTCGAGTTATTGACGGTTATTCAACCTGCCCCTATCGCCAACCATCCCCGGTCTCCCCTACGTTTGCCATGAAAGTATTATATTAAATTAGCTTTTGCCCGCGGCTCCGCCCGCATTAAAAAGTTTTTCCGGGATAAAAGACCCGGTTTATATTTTCCCGGGATAAAAAGTAGCCTATGTGTTAATCCAGGACATGATCTACCCGTGTGCCAAATTTCATCGAAATCCGTTCAGTAGTTTTTGCGTGAAAGAGGAACAAACATCCTTACATCCATACATTCTTACAAACTTTCGCCTTTATAATATTAGTAGGACTAGCTTTTGGTCGCAGCACCGCCCGCGTGAAAAAGATTTTCCGGTATAAAAGTCCCGCTTTATATTTTCAGGGAATAAAAAATAGCCTATGTATTAATCCAGGACATGATGTACCCACGTGCCAAATGTCATTGAAATGCGTTCAGTAATTTAGGAGATGTGCAGTAAGAAAAAAACAGAAAAACACACAGACAGAAAGAAAAGAATTACATATATATAATTGTATAAATATACTAAAATAAAGAATAACATCTTGACTCTTATATCAATGCTTTTACAGTCTTGTATTTTTCAGTTTATGAGCGTAATGTTTCGAAAGTTTTAAATCGCTTGGTAACAAAACGTAAACAATTACTTTAAAAAATCTAAACTTTGGATGCAAAGAAAACACAGCTGTATATTTAAAAATTATGTTGTAAGTATGTTTTACAAACATATTTGGACAATGAGTTAGATATTTAAATTTAGATATAGAAGACTGAAAATGAAGATCTCCAAAGTAAATAATTTACCGTACCACTAAATTTGTGATTTAAGTTTCAGTACACACATTATTTCTTTGTAATGTCCAATAACCAATTTAAATGTTATGAAAGGATAATCGTCAAATTCTATCAATAAATCAAAATGAACGACTAACAAAAACTATTATAATAAAAAAACCTCTTAATTGTAATGATTGATAATAATCTAACTCTATTTACATACGATAACAAAATCCTTGAATATAAAATCAATTATTTGTTGCAATCGATTTTTTGTTCTCTTCCCTACACACTATCCGACCTATAAGGAGTATTGATATCTTACTGATACTTCGAAGCAAATCAATGTCAAAATAGCTTTCTACGCCTTTTTTAGTCTAATCAACAAGTTCAACAACGTGAAAAATAGAGATAAAGGGTCTAAAAATATGCGCGATGGCTCATTCGATTCGTAATCACCTCCAGAAAAATGTTTTTGAAGGATTTTGGTGCAGGTTAAAAATTGCAATTGTTATTAACAAAATACGATGAAAAAAAAGATATTTCGTTTTTTGTTAATAACTCGAAAAGTATTAACATTTAAGCAATTTTGAAAAGCGCTCGTTAAAGAGGAGGAAATTTCCAATAAAAAAAGTCCTAACTTCCGGAATTCTATCTCCATTATTTATAATTTTAATTAGACCTTGAAAATAAGGTTCCGCGCGGCAGTTACGGCATGCGCGGGCTGCCGCTAAAGAGAGTTCAGCAATAAAAATAATTTATTTATAATATAAAATGTGATTTTAAAAAATTGAAAAAATTTTAGTACCTTCTTAACACTTGAAAGAATCGAGCCCTGAAGAAAAAAAAGTTTAATCACCATTTTTAAAAAAAATATTCAATTGTTAACTAACCAATTTTTTCCCAATCTCCATTGGCATTAACAATGCGATGAAAGGTATAAATAATTTGCCTATAAATTTTAAACTTCGTGGAGCCCTTTTGATATACACTCATTTGCAAAAAAAAACGGGCGGTTAGGATTTTAGTTCTTTTTTAAAAAAATACGGTACCAAAATGATTTCAATCATTTGTACATGTTACTGGCCAGTTTTAAAAATGCCGTGGTGTTTAAAACAGTACGTTCTAAATTAAAATTTTCGTTTGATGCTCGTTTTTACAGAAAACCACTTTTTATCCTACATTTTTGGTGCGAAGTTCCAAAAGATAATATCGGTTTTCATAACTTTTAGTAAATTTTTATGAATTTATTTCATATTCTTAATTGTCAAAGCTTCATTTATTGCTGTTTAGCTGTCTCAATAATGTTAGAAAAAGTGGTAAAAGCTACAAAAATAATTGCGCTGCGCGAAGAGGGCTGCAGCCAATGCTTCGTGGCTCAGAGGCTAAGTGTGAGTCGCTCGACGGTTCAAAGGACCTGGCAGCGGTGTCAAGACACCGGTTCCGTCGAGAGAAGGCCTGGTTCTGGAAGAAAACCATGTACCCAACCACGGGATGATCGTTTTCTTGTGAGTCGCGCATTGAGAAATCGCAAGTCTTCGTATGTGGACCTTAAGAACAACCTCGAAGAAGTAAGAAATGTGCATATTAGTCTATGGACGGTCAGGAGGAGGCTGCTCGCGGCCAATATACGCAGTCATCGCCCGGCCCGCGGCCCTAAGTTACTCCGTGAGCACAGAGTTGCCAGGCTTAGGTTTGCTCGAAATTGTGAGTCATGGACTCAAGAAGACTGGAATAGGGTATTGTTCTCCGATGAAGCCAGGATATCTCTGTTCGGTGAAGATCGACGTCGGCGAGTGCTACGAAGACGAGGAGAACGCTTTGCAGAGGCTTGTTTTGAAGAAATCACACCTTATGGTGGGGGCTCTGTTATGTTTTGAGCAGTAATAAATTCAATGGATCGTACATAGTTAGTCTTCATTGAAAACGGCTCACTGACTGGACATCGATACATAACAGAAGTTCTTATTCCTCATGCACAACCCGCATTGGCCGCTTTAGGCGAAGACTCAATTTTTATGGACGACAACGCTCGCGCCCACCGATCTGGCGATGTGGAAGCGTATGTGCAAGAGGTCGGCATTCGTCGTTTGGATTGGCCAGCTCGAAGTCCCGACCTCAATCCTATAGAGCATGTCTGGGACGTTCTGAAACGACGCGTGAGATCAGTACAACCGGCTCCGCAAACCATCAGAGAGCTGAAGAATGTGATTACCGCGGAGTGGGAACGTATTCCGCAAGCAAGTATCCGGGATATCCTCGCTAGCATACCCAGACGAATTCAAGCTGTGATTTCAGCTAGAGGGGGTCACACTCGATACTAAACATTTATCTGCTTTTACTTTATTAAAGAAAAAACAAACAAAAATCTTTGTTAACTTTTACTTCACGAGCATATGCACTACTAGCGAGCATACACTACTAGTGAACTTTAGCATTAAAACCCATAAATTTTATCAAAATTTTATGATAATACTGACGAAAACGATTATTTGCTTATTAATTTACAAAATTGTGAAAGTAAAACTACCTATAATTATCAACCAAACCAATAGTAACATTTGAAATGGTTCATTGCTTAGGTGCCCGTTTTTTTTGCAAATGAGTTTATGTACTTTATAAGATCCTGCGGTAAATTTTCATTAAAGTTTATTAATTTGTTAGTTATGATTTTTTATAACTACTTAATTTTATAAATTTTGTAATTTTTCAATAGTTATAAAAAACTATAATCAATAAACTTTAATGAAAATTTACCGTAGGATCTTATAAAGTACATATATCAAAAGGGCTCCACGAAGTTTAAAATTTATAGGCCAATTATTTATACCTTTCATCACATTGTTTATGCCAATGGAGATTGGGAAAAAATTGGTTAGTTAACAATTGAATAACTTTTTGAAAAATGGTGATTAAACTTTTTTTCTTCAGGGCTCGATTCTTTCAAGTGTGAAGAAGTAACAAGAATTTTTTCAAATTTTTAAAATCACATTTTATCTAATAAGTAAATCATTTTTACTGCTGAACTCTCTTTAGCGGCAGTGCGCATGCCGTAACTGCCGCGCGGAGCCCTATTTTCAACGTCTATTTAAAATTATAAATAATGGAAATAGAATTCCAGGAGTTAGGACTTTTTTATTGGAAATTTCCTCCTCTTTAACGAGCTTTTTTCAAAATTTGCTTAAATGTTAATATTTTTCGAGTTATTAACAAAAACGAAATATCATTTTTTTTTCATCTTATTTTGTTAATAACAATTGCAATTTTTAGCCTGCACCAAAATCCTTCAAAAACATTTTTCTAGAGGTGATTACGAATCGAATGAGCCATCCCTCATATTTTTAGGCCCTTTATCTCTATTTTTCACGTTTTTTAATTTATTGATTAGACAATAGTCTCATCTAGTCTGTTATATTTAACCCCGTTAGGGAAGGAATTTCAATAAAATACGAAACATGTCTTCCATCAATTGTGTTAAAAAAGTTTACGCTAAATTTGAATTAGGCTGGACCAAGGAATCGCGTTGCCCCATACAAACTTTGCCCCCCTTTTTCATCTCCTTAGGGGTAGAATTTCGGAAAATCCTTTCTTATCGGAAGCCTACGTCATACAAGGAACACACCCTCCAAGTTTCAGGTCTCTACGATCAGCCGCTTAGGCTGTGCGTTGATCCGTCAGTCAGTCAGGACTAAGCCTTTTATATGAATAGATTAATTAAATATTTAAAATACTTAAATAAAATCTATATTGAGACAAAAAATATATAAAAACATAATGATTAATAATTTTAATTAGTGTTCCACCTAGGTTTTGGACTCCGTCCAGGGGGGGGTCATGACCCCCATGACCCCCCCCCCCTGGATCCGCCCTTGGTGCGTGGAAACGTTTTCTAATAAATAAATACGAGTGGTGATTTATTTGCTTTCCAATAAAATGTTTGCAATACGTGAGGCCGAAAGAATTTTATTAGCTCTTACAATAATTGTTAATTAAAAAGGGATTTAATTTCTTTAATTTTATTTCCTTTGTCAGGCTCTCATTATAATTGCCTTTACCTTGCTATAGTCACTTGCAAACATGTTAAGGTTTAAACTATTATTACAAACATACAAACTACTTGTGCCGTTGCGGTTTTGAGTGCGTCGAATGTAAGTTTCATTGTTTGTGTTTTATGTTTATTCACTTATGAGCACGATATTTTTTCTGGAATTTCTGGAATTTGGCCAATCATGATTGTTAAAACGACATCAAAACTCGTACAACTGTGTTTACACAGTATGCTAAAACACATACTATTATATTATTCTGGTAATGTAATACTGTATAATGTATATCTAACTACTAAGTAATATTAAATGTTTTATAATTTATATCGACATAAATTCAAAGTTCTACATATTGCTTAACCAACATAACTTTCAATGATCATAAATCAAATACACAGCTTGACATTTTTCGAATCAGAATTCCGAGTGCGACCATCATCATTCGAAGCACGTTGCGCTTCGTCGCGTTTGTATCTAAACGAATAGTAACATCGACATATTGTATGTGTGAGTGCATAAATATACAAAGAAACTAATAGTATGTCAAATATTGTCTATATAACCACATTAATATTCTAAGCAATGCTAATAAAAGGCATAAATGCCAGAGACGGGATTATTCTTTGTGATGTCATACCTGTCATATCTGTACAGAATATTCTTTAAAAAAGAAAAGCAACAGCCATGCCTAAATATTTATCTCCGGTCTCCGGAGTTTAACAGCCCATTGCTATTTTTCATTATAGAATATTTATTGTAATTTCCTACCAATTTAAAATCAAATCCATCATCTATCAAAATGTAATTTCACGCTTCATTTAAAACATTGTAGGAAGGAAGGAACACCTAATAAAATCTTGCTTAATGGCCTCTAGCTACATTAAGGCGGACCAGTTTCGGTATGTCTCCTATTTCGGCATATGTGGGGGCCAACTGACTATTGGTATTTAGGGTCTGCGTGCTCTGAATACATTACCATGAGACAATTTAAAGCTTGGGTTTTATTAAGAACTGTTGGACTGGTTTCCTTGAAAATTGGGCTTCAATACTGCAGTATTGTTGTACATACTGTGAATTATTATCATATTATAACAGAAGTTAGATTACCATATCAATCAAAATTTCACATTTTCATTATGATAGCAATTTGTATTAAATCGATGGGAGATAAAATAAAGCATTCTATTGTAGTACCTCTTGGATTTTTCCATAGAATCGTGTGTTTCCCATTAAAGTTTTTTGGCAATATTATATTCGTTGGTGTTTAATGTGACTCAGTCGTGTTCTACTGCCGGTCCTGATTTACAACTGTTGCAACATATTGAGGGAATAGTCTCCATTTTACAATTTTATCTATCCTTGTCTACTAGACATCAAATGAATTATCATTTTAAATTCATTAAATGCTTTCTTTAGTATCAAGACGCAAGTTTGCCCTAAACTGACAATGTTAATCAAAATGAAAATACTCGTCAGTAATTAAGAAGCTATATTTAAACTGACCTATCTTGTGAGACAAGCTTTGTGCGCAGACCGCTAAATGTGGGTCAACTCAGCGGATGACATAATTGCTTGCTTATAGAATTACTGTGGTACATTTGGCGATAAATGTATTCAAATGCCTGGGTTTTGAGCATGGTGGAATAAATTTATCTGAGGCAATCTCCATATTAATATTGAGTGTTGTAATTTGGTAGAGGGGTAGTAAAAATGAAGCATGGAGGTTTTTGGTGAAACTCATGTAGATTGCAGGATCGTGAATGTTTTAATGATATCTATTTTCTGTTCTTAGGTTCGATTCGAGTCGGGTCGATTCTTGAAGATTCTGCAACTCCTTTTCAAATCTAGTCTCTCTTGAAGGTCTGCGGCACATCCAATATTCTTGATCATAATTGAAAATTTATAAGTTTTAATGCCTTCACCATCACCTTAACTACTTGCTAGGTTATTTTGTATTTTAAATAGTTTGAATTATCGCAGCCTCGAGCGAAGTGTTCTCAACTCGTTAATATAAAATGTATCCAAGCTTACTACGTGTTATCGGATAAGCTAAATCTATACGATAGCGGAATACGGCTGCACATTAGTTATTTAAACGCGGTTCGTAAGTATTTAAACCAGAAATATTTGTCAATTGGTCCTAAAATTCAAACGATGATGTGACCTACTAATCCTATGAAAATGATAGAAGTAAACGCAGAAACCGTAAGACAGACTTGTACAAATTTTCACACCTAAATAGATTTTGTCCAGGAATAACATGAAACTCACTCTTTAACCATGAAACTGAGTTTCTTCAGCAATTTCAGCCGATAGTTTCATAAGAGTATAGTGTTTTTCATCCAGTTAACAACAGGACGCATCGTGAGTATCAACTATCAAGTACTACAGAGATTTATTGACTCCCATAGCCGAGACATGAAACCACCGTATAGATCCACAATAAAAACTTGTGTAAGTATTAAACGTAACTGTTTGCGAAGGCACGTTACCATGTGTTTGTAATGAGATTTTAACGAGCAAGAACAATCACATGTAAACAAAACGAAAACGACTAAGCGAGCAATTGTTTACGTTCTAATTTCGGCTGACGTAACCGATACTATGGATTATCTAACACCAACATCGTTATTCGGATCATGCAATTGGATCAGAGACGGTTTGAAGTTTGGTAATTGTTGATGTCCATCTTTTTTCGTAGAACTGAGTGATGAAACTCTTTATGATAAACACTTTAACAGCCTTTCAAGATTAGCAACACCACAACTATAAACTACGAACGTTTGTCTGATATGAAACAGATGTCACCCTGGAATATTATAACATTCATAATGATTTATCAATTATTAATATATGTATAATATCAATTAGTAATTATAATAATTGCTAAGAGATGTCGCTGGGTATCTCCTTTAAGACATTAAATAGGGAATTTGAAATTGGCAGACGAAGGTAGGGTCGAAATAGCTCAGTTGGCAGAGCACCGGCACGGTACGCTGGAGGTCGCGGGTTCAAATCCTGCTTTTGACTTTTTCTTTTTCAATGTTTCCATAAAAATATAAAACACATTCATAATGCTCAGTAATTACCCTCGCTACAATGAAGAATGTGCAAAAACAAACGCCTTTGACATATTATGAGAAATTATAACTACAGTATACTCCCTATTGTATCAATGTTTTAATCATACAGAGATTGTAGGAGTAGGTAGCTATGTCACTTTTGTAACCTTTGCTTTGTTATCTTTTGCAAAAAGATCTTTAACGAGATGTTACCTAGAAAAGCTTGTAACGATTTTTTTACCTTATATGAAGATCGTCGTTTAGGCTACTTTTTATTATACCGCAGTTCTTGGCATTTCAAAGTAAAAAATATTTGTTACTAAGAAGTTCAAAACATTAAAAGTAAATTGTGAGCAAAACTATAAAAGGAGGTTGAACAGAAAGTGTTACGGAACTAATTCTAAAGAAAATCCAAGATTAATTGATTGTGATCAATGAAACAAACATAAAGTAAAAAATCGATTATATCAACAATTCAAATTAACAGACCGTAATGGATAAAAAGATACCCTTATGCAATAATGGAATCAATGGGTATCTCGGAGAGGAACTCAATCGACCGTTTCCGATCAAACTTTGTGGTTTTTTGTGCCGTCAAGTGTTTAATAACAGTTAAATGTTCAATGAATAAATGTTTCCTTATTTTTATTGAAATTTCTAATGCCTTCGACGTGGAGTTCTAGATTATTCTATTTCCAGGGTTTAAGGTTTGAAATTGTTTTGCCTTAAAAGTCTGTGTATACACCAACTAAAAAAAACAATACTTTGTCCCGGGGAAAATTTTCATTTCAAAACGGTTTCATTTTTATTTCAATTATATTTGAATTTCACAGAGTCTGGTACTTAAGTGGACATTTTAAGTAAGTACAATACGAGATTTGAAATCCTCCATTTTAAGCCTTCTTTTGATTTAAATTAGCATTCATGGAAAGTGGTGAAGCTTATTGGAAAGGCAATTGAGATAGAGATTTTTGCTCCGAGTGATAAAACTTAAATTATAACACAGGCTTTTAGCCGAAGCTGTTTTAATTTCAATATTAATGACAAAGTAAGATGTTTTTTTTGCATAATAAATAGTGACATTAAAACTTTCATTGATTGGTTAGACAATGGTCATATTATGTTGCTGTTTATTACCGCCAATAACCCTGCAGTGAGTGTATTACGATTACGATATCAATGTTACAAATGTGTCCTTTGCTAGTGAGAGGGCTCTGCCATGCTGGTTTACTGTGCATTGGTGGATCGCCAGATTCTCTATGGGTATACAGTTGTTTTTAATGATCCTAATCACTTTATTCAATCCATCGCGAAGCTGGACAAACAAGATCAAAGCTTTTAACATGTTTAAAAATAACTTATTTTTATTTATTTATTCTCATTATCGCAACGAAGATTATTTGGATCCTTTATTGGAAACGACTGATACTAATTCGGACTGCCTCGGTGACATATTTTATTACAGTATGACCCCAATGCTAAGGGCTTGGGTTCTCGGGTCGGGCAAAGTGCTATTGGGTTTTAAATTCCGTATCAGCCCAGAGTCTGGAATTTGTGCCCGATATGCCGATAGGCTCGCCCCCTATCACATCATGGGACAGAATACACACGACGAAAAGTGGGTGCACTTGTTGGACCTCTGCCTACCCCTTCGGGGATTAAAGGTATGTGTGTGTGTGACAGTGAATCACCGGTAAATGAAATAACTTGGACTTCAACATTTTATTAGAACCCTATCGATCCTTTCAACATAAAAAAAAAACTTTGATATCAAAAACGCAATTATCACACTGCCAAACCTCTTCACTCTGCATAACTCGTCTTATTTCATTCAATTAATGAAGTTGGCAGCATACCAAAAAACCTGGACACAAACGTTATTTTTATTGTATCTTCACAGTTTTTTGCATTCTTATTTTTTGTGTGAATTTGTTACAATTAGATTTGATTACAGTTTTGTAACTAATATGATCTTAATATTTGTATACTTCTAATAAACATCTTCATGATCATATGTATCCATAATAATAATGAGATATTTAGAACCAAGGTATTAGCTCGTTTGTCCATCTCCCAAAAAACACAACCCGTAACAGCCGTCAGCTAACTCAGGCTTTCGAAGTAAATACATATAATTTGACAACTGCAAGCCCCATTTGATATCCATAGAAAATAGCAGCCATTCACACAATAATGCATCATTTTGTTTTCACTCCAATCGAAGCAGAAACCATAGTGAGAAAGTGTTGTAAATGCTCATTGTCGGTGTAAAGGAACGCCACGGTTTCTCTTTAATTAACCCGTGGTCTATGGATTATGCTATTTAAATAGACCATCATTGCCTATGGTTATTATTAAATTGATCTGTGATTTCCCGCGCTTTTTGTCTTTTATATTCACCTGTTATGTAAAGTGAATCAAATTTGTCAATAAGTTTTAGTTTGGGAGTATTTTATTTGATATTAAAATCAATCTTTATGTATGAAAATGTATTCTCAATGATAAATTGCAAATTCTATAGGTTAAACTAACTGGTTTTAATAAAATTTGAATACATTAAAGGAATTCAATATTAAAAAATTGCTGATCTTCAAGATGCGTCCTTTCAATCAAGCGCAAGGCATTGATTAGTTTTTTTTATTCGTTGTCTTGTCTTATTTGTTGTTCTGTCTTTTATTGTTGAAAATAATATTTTTAACAAGAACCCTCGTATTGATGTCATACTAATTTAGCTGTAAAATAATTTTACGATATCAGAAATGGGCACATCAATTTGTATATTTTAGAAGTCTTACCTACTTGTCTTATAATAATACAGATTGTCTTAAAGGACAAGCATCCTGAATTTAAAAAATATAAGATATAGTCCACTCACAATGAATAATTGTACATCTTTCTGTTTATCAAAGTTTGTGTTAGTGGGTAAATCGACCAAAATGCTGTTGTTAAACCGTGTAATTACAATGTTAACTCTTAATTGATTTGATTGTTGCGAATCGTATTGGAATTTTCTCATAGCATAACTCTTATTACAATTATAGTATTGAGAAAACAATATGTAAGGAGTATGGGGAAGAAAAACACCTGTGGGCCTGTGGCAACCTACCTACTAGTGAGGTCTATCTAACAAAAATAAATAAGATACGTGAAATCTGCTAATATGCATCAACTCAACGTGGCATAAATCATAAAATATAATCAGTGGAGAAGGCGTGTGCCAAATAAGGCAGTATTAACACCTCAATACAAAGACTCCACTACAAGCCTACAACCGTATCTAAATGAATGTAACATTTGAAAGTGTTTCTATAATAAGAAGCGTAACTTCCACAAAATATTTGCAACACCATGTTGCGAATCTCGTTACAAAATTGAATTTAACGCTGTTGAGAGCACAGACGTTTCCTGTGTAAGATTTGATGCACCTACTAGGCTTGGAACTTGAGGTGTTACCTCTCATCTGTGTTTGAAGGTCACGATTTACCGTTTTTAGATAGTTGTCTTTAATTTGTAATTAAGATTTAAAAATCCATTCTCCTTCTATATTTCTTTTTAAGCGAGGTAAAACTTGTTGATTGTTGTACTGTGCTTAAGAAATTCTCGTTTGCCTGCTTTCTTATATAAACTACTTTGCGGTATAATAACTCACCTGTATAATGATATGTGTTAAGTTCTTTACAAGAATTTTGAAGGTATGTGAAGTCTGCCAACCCGCGTCAGGCCAGCCTCGCGGACTAAGGCCTAACCACTCTCAGTAGTAGAGGAGGCCCGTGCTCAGCAGTGGGCAGTATATAATACAGGGCTGATTGAATTGCATTTATTATCCGTTAGACCCAAATAAATGTGACGTCTCAGCATCAGTGGCGTAGCATGCTTGGGGCGGGAGAGCGGTCCGCATCAGGCGGCACTTTTTGGGAGGGCAGCAAAATTCATAAAATAAAACTTTTAAATGTTTTCCTTTTAGTGACGGAGAGAGGGGAGGGTATGCACGTGTGAGTCTTGTTTGTTGAAAAGACTTTTGGTGCCTTGGGGCGAAAAATATTGGGTTCGCCCCGGGCGACAAGAAGCCACACTAGGCCACTGCTTAGGATATATTTTTTGCTGAATACAATTTTTTTATTAATTCAAAATTTTAAATTTACTTGACAAGCTAATTGACAAGGTTTAAGCTTTACATTACCTATGCATTTTGCTTCATCATGAACCTCAATGTATAACTTCGATACGTCACAAGTCCATACCCTAGGATTTATCCAGAGTTCCACCTAATAATCCATTCATTCTACTGTCGCTAGTCTGCTAATTTACTTCAGTGCCCTAATCTACTGACATCGCCGTATCAAAAACCTTTAGTCACAATCTAACAGTTTTAACACACTTCACAAAGCCAGACCGGACTCGGACGGTTATGCAACGAGTTGCATAATTTTATAGACTAGGTAACACTTAGACTATCTAAGAACATAGATCTTGTTGAAAAGGCTGATGTTGAAATAAAACACCCATCGATGCTGTCAATAATCTTTTGTTTTGATACGAGTTAATAAGCACATACATTAACCGTTTTGGAGTGGTCATACATTTTGTAATATTAATTTTAAATGTTAATTTAAGAATTGTTTTGAGTTGCGAAACTGGGGCTTTAAGCGACATTGGCAAGGAATATTTCATTAAAATTGATTAAAACATTTTCGGGTGTGAAAACTACATAGCTATAATCCTAATTTAATTTTCAAATCACATCGATTGCGTCCAAAAACTGTTTTAAAACGAGACAACCTAATAATAGCATAAAACCAACAAACCCTTGAAAGAAGTAAAATAAAGTTAACATAAAACTTGGCACAAACGAACAGAGGCCGAACAAACACAGATTTAGTTACCCTTTCAGCAGATCTAATTTATTCGGGCTAGCGGGGTTTAAGAGTCCATTTACCGCGCCTGCGGATACAATTACCGTTGAAAATGTAGGAAAGTACGTCATAAGATGTGGGGGTAATAAGCCTCTAAAATGTCTTTTGTGGTAAATTTGTGATGCCAGTTATAAATCCGCTTGACTGGGTAATGCCGTTATCTGACAAAAACCGATGTATGACTGGTTTATTCAGATTGACTGAGAAAATAAATCAAATTCAAATATCTATGCACCTACGATGTCTTTAGCGTTGAGGTGCTTTGAGAATTATAGCGATAACGTCAGCTGGAACGTTTCACATAAGTCAAACTTTTGCTATAATAACTTTTTTAACATTATCATCAAAATTCACATACTTTCGTTGAGAAAAAATACTCAAAAGTACAATATTCATGCATTAAAATATGAGAAACCGACATAAAACAATGCAAAATTCTCTCCATACACAAAAAATTGTGTGAACTACGCAGTGATATCGACAATGAACGAATTTCGTGTAATTAGTGGAAATGTCGCAAAGCCACGGGAACGGGGCCAATGCGCGTCTGGTAAAAACTAAAATGTCATTGTTCGCGACTGCCATTCACAATGCTTGTTATGTGACATTGGTTAAATACAATATTGTATTTAATGTATAGTCATTTTTGTATGGAAGGTACTTTTTATGATTTGAGAAGTGGTTATATGGTAAACTATGTTTACTAAAAACAAGTTAAATTTCTCATACTGTTATGGAACTGGATGTCTTACGTCCTTAACATAAAATAATTATGGGTTTTGATGTGACCTAATATTTTTAGAATATTCCTCAGCATATTTAATTGCCATCAGCTTCTACTATGATATTAATTGCAGCATACTTGAATCCGAGATAGTATGCAGTTAATTAAAATTGATGTAAATTATCGAACATTTAGTTCACGCAAATAAGCTACTATCCAAAATACAATTTACGATGGTAATGAGTTTTGTAAACAGTAGCTTCACTAATTGTTCCTCTATTTACCCCATTAAATACCTACAGGCGAATTATAAATGAGTTATGAGGTATCGATCGTAAAGTTCATTACCGTCAATGAATGATTGATAAATGATCGGTTATCTGTAATGTCATTACCGGGAAGAGGGAAGTATTAAAAATTGCACACTATTCATAAACAGGAACGGGATGTTTGTCATTAATTAACATGACGATAAAATATCCATTTCAATTCCAGATGATTGAAAATGTTCACATCTCGTTGGTTTAGGTATGCTTTAAAATAAGATTTGTTAGAAACAAAAAGTATATTTGAAATTGCCTGAAGTAAAATTGCTGTTGTTTTTCTAGATAAAAGTATCCCATTTCATACACGTCAGTGGTTTATGTATTACTAGACCAAACATATTTACGAAATTTCATAATACCTATATTTAATGTTAATAAGAAATTAATTTACCATCAGATTCACTACCATCCATTGATGTATTAAGGGGGTTTTTAACACATCAATGCTATCGCCTCATTACCATATTAGAATCCTACTATCCTACTTCTTATCCTACTAATATTATAAAGGCGCAAGTTTGTAAGTATGTCTGGATGTATGAACGTCTGGATGTTTGTTACTCTTTCACGCAAAAACTACGGAACGGATTTCGATGTTTGGCACACGGGTAAATCATATCCTGGATTAACACATAGGCTACATTTTATCCCGGAAAAATAAAAAGCGGGGCTTTTATCCCGGATTTTTTTTAACGCGGACGGAGCCGCGAGCATAATTTAGTAAGAAATAATGTTTTCGTATCCAAATAAATACAGATGTTTTAACCAATTATATTTGATATGTGTTTTCATACGGTAAGAAATATATTTCACGTATCATCTAGGCACAGCAATTATACCAAAACGGGTACAAACATTCCATCAAATATAATTTATGCGTGAATAGAAAGAAATAGAAAGCGAAATCGTTTAGCTCAAACCGAAGTGTTAATTGTTGAAAATGTTCGAGTCCTCTACTTATTTTTATTTGCTTTCTGGTTTAAGGTCACGAACGATCTGAGACAGGTTTGATTTTTAATGTTGCAACTGATTTCTACGGCATGATATTTCTTTCTACATGCCTACTTTTTGAATTACTTATTTTATGTTTTACTGTAATTTATTTAGAGTTATAATAAATCTTATATTGACTCCTCAAGCCCCGCGACGGACACCGGTGTCCATATATATAGGGTTTTCCCATACATCTATATATATAAGCCGGGCTTGAAGGGTTAAAACCCGTTAATCACATGCTACGCGTAAATTAATTACCATTTCTGTAGTTCATTTTACCTACTACAAATATTTTTTTGTTTACCGCCATCTTTTGGCAAAAGTAAAAAATTAAAGCTACAAACAATCAAAATGAATGAGGTAACGGCGGCGATGAATGGAATGAGATTGTTCACACAATGATAAGATATACTTATGAAATCAAATGTAAGTGTATCACGGCTTATCACTTATTACCGGATGATAAACGACTCTTATCTATAGGTACATTGACCCATATACTACTATCATAGTTATAAAAATTGGCAACTTCTGTGACGCACGAAGTCAATAAACTACAAAAATATAAAGCTCATATTGGTCCGTGGGCCAGTGACAGATTTCGATGACCAAGTTTCTCTCAAACGATAATTGGTGAGACGCATCAGAGACGTGTATCATAAAGCCTCGTGAACGTCAGCTTCGGCTCCGTGGGTGCCATGAGCGGTGGTAGCCTCCCAAAGATGTAAAAAAAAATATATTATTCAGTCATTTCCTCCCAACGAAGAATCATTTTAAATTGTAGCTAACCCGATACCTTGAAGAAAAAAAATAATCAGCTGACTGTAACTTGGGGCATTATGCGTCAGCTGATCAATCAAACATGTAAAAAAATATATCATTTCAGTGATTTCCTCTCAACTACAAATTTACCTGATGATAGCTTATACGCAACTATGAATAAATATATATGTCAGCTGGCTGTATGCCGGGGCAAAAACCGTCAGCTGATGCCTTGAAAGTTATAACGCAGGTGTTAGGCGAGAGCTTCTATTACATAATTACATGCATCAGCTGACAATGTTTCCCTCGAATTAATGATAGTAGATTCTCTTTATTAATTACAGCATTGTATTATCAATCTATACATGTAAAATGCTTTGTCCTGAAGGACTGACTGACAGTTAAACGCACAGCCCAAACCTCTGACAGTAGAGATCTGAAACTTGCAGGGTGTGTTCCTTGTATGACGCGATGTAGGCATGCAACACTTTTCTAACCCTTAGATTAGAAACGTGTTGCAAAGGTGGTACCTGCAGTAGGTTGTGTTAATCTGAAAAGTCTTCTGCTGACCACTTTATCTTACTCCGGAGAGTACAATAAACTATAAATTCATAATCACTGTTCTTAATATTTCTTCAGTTATTTAATTATATACGTATTAGTCGTAAAGTATTTATACATTTCATCGGAAAACTCATATCTGAGCGTAAAGTCAAACATTTAAGATACATTATATCTTCCCAGATGAAAATTTATAAGCTGACTAGCTTTTGCCCGCAGCCGCGGTCGTACGAAAGAGTTTTTTTCTTTTTGATAAAGGTCCCACTTATACATTTTCACGGGATAAGAAGTAGCCTAAAACTTTCCAGTTTCCCAGATGCTCGAATTATCTCCATACCAAATTTAATCAAAATCCGTTTGATAGTCTTTGAGTTTATCGCGTACAATCTTTTTACCCCATTAGGGGTTGAATTTCGCAAAATCCCGTCTTAGTGAGCTCCAACGTCCTAAAAGGAACCTCCACAAAATTTGAGACTCCTAGCACGTGTAGCTTCTCAGATTTCGTGATGAGTGAGTTAATGACCTTTCGTTTTTATACATATTATATATTACGGGATGAATTTCAATAAAACATGAAACACGTCTTCTATCAGTTCTGTGAAAAATAAGTTTAAGCAATATTTGAAGTAGGTTGGACCAAGGAATCACGTTGGCCCATACAAACTTTGCCCCCCTTTTTCACCCTCTTAGGGGTAGACTTTCGGAAAATTCAATCTCATTAGATGCCTATGGCATACAAAGAACACACCCTGCAAGTTTCAGGTCTCTACGGTCAGAGGTTTGGGCTGTGCGTTTAACCGTCAGTCAGTCATTCAGGACAAAGCATTTTACATGTATAGATTGATAATACAATGCTGTAATTAATAAAGAGAATCTACTATCATTAATTCGAGGGAAACATTATCAGCTGATGCATGTAATTATGTAATAGAAGCTCTCGCCTAACACCTGCGTTATAATTTTCAAGGCATCAGCTGACGGTTTTTGCCCCACAATACAGCCAGCTGACATATATATTTATTCATAGTTGCGTATAAGCTATCATCACGTAAATTTGTAGTTCAGAGGAAATCACAGAAATGATATTTTTTTTTACATATTTGATTGACCAGCTGACGCATAATGCCCCAAGTTATAGTCAGCTGATTATTTTTTTTCTTCAAGGTATTGGGTTAGCTACAATTTAAGATGATTCTTAGTTGGGAGGAAATGACTGAATATTAATTTTTTTTCTACATCTTTGGGAGGCTACCAGCGCTCATGGCACCCACGGAGCCGAAGCTGACATTCACGAGGCTTTATGATACACGTCTCTGATGCATCTCACCAATTATCGTTCGGGAGAAAATGACTGACGAAATTTTGCTACTGGCCCACGGTCTATATAATCAATTTCATATGTATATATTGTTCTAGGTCATTTTTATTTTCTGTACTTACGGAATTGTAAATTCCAGATATTAAGGTTATTATTCTTCTAAGTAAAAAATAAATTAATTATGAAAAAAAGAATGCTCAAAAGTGGCATTTTTCCAAACGCACTACACTAGAAAGCTGAGCTCTAACAAGAGAAATCTGGAATTATGGCCGTGGGCCTACGAAAATTATGATTATTATAATGTTGGCGCTAAGTACGCACATTACGCGGTTCGTATTATGTCATATAGTGACGAAGCCATGACGAAAAAATCTAATGTCAAATGCTTAGCCCGTGTTTACACGTCATACCGACAGTTTCTAAAATGCCTAAATTGTCCAACTAAAATGTCATTCAGAACAGGATATAAATCTATGATATTATATCTCTCAGGTCAGCAATTACGCCGTCCAAAATGCCGACCACAAGACGTGCTAATTTGTTTAGATTTTAATTCTTATAGGAAGTTTTTTATGTTTCGCAATTACAATTTCAATTTGATAGTAACATTTGGTAACAGAGATAATGTCATGAAGTATTACGTGCACGCATACACTATAAATTGTTGAAGAGAAACATTAAAATGAAACTAATAGATGCAGAAATTACAGAAGCATCTATAAGATTCTTGGTAGTATAGATTGCAATTCGCGGCGCTTTAAATGTCATGGTAACATTTTAAAATCTATCATAACATTAATTTATGTTTTGGACAAACCCAATGTGTGAAACAAGTTTTGACGTAATAAACACAAACAACTAAGCTTCCATGAAAAGAGTTGTCGGAAAAATGATCACACATTAAAAGATAATAAATAACTATACAATACAAGAGCGATAAAAACCTAACACAGATTTGCAAAGAAATTTCTATACCCAACTATGCTAAAAGAAGAGTAATGTTTAATTTGGCGCATTAGACAATGCGTCATTTAAAATTCAAAGTTTTTGGAGATGCTTGGATGTACCTTAGAAGTAAACGTAGTCGTTTCTAAACGGATTTGAATGAAAACAGTGGATCATGTGTTGGATTAACATGCTGGTGCCAGCTGGTGGTAGGATATTTTGTATCAGTCCGGATAGCGAGCACCGAATATAAGGTGGTAAAGCCCGCCGTAGTCGCCACATGTGTCGCGTTTCGGGATCAGCCTGTGTATATCCAGCTCAAACACACACATAATCACGCACGAAGGGGTAGGCAGAGGTGCAACCAGTGCACCCACTTTTCGCCGTGCGTATCCGCCCCATGATGTGATAGGGGTGAGCCAATCGCCACATCGCGCACAAATTCCAGACTTCAGACTAATACTGAGTAGAAAAACTCAACATCACTTTGCCCGACCCGGAGATCGAACTCGAGACTTCAACATTGCAGTCGTACCGTAACACACCACCGAGGCAGTCAACTCAAACAAAGTCGGCTCAAACAGGCCGGCATAATTGTGTAGGATAATCATCGCTCGTTAGTTGACACTATCTGGACCTCACTCCACTGACCATCGGGTGCCGTGAGGTCACTTTGCAATGCAGTATAAAAAAATAGTAATGTAGGATTATTTATGAATTTATTGAATTGATGAATAGAATGTAACCTTTAGTCTGCGAAGCTCATTTGTTAAAAGCGTACAGCGATTACACTTTTTGCTTTTTATCAGGTTGTTTTAAAATCAATTACTCTATTCAGGTCCCTTGGGCATACACTTAATTTGTTATATAGAATTACAGACCCGGTAGACACGATCGGCCTAAAAAAGTTTGCGATTCAAATGGAGTTAAAAATAGCATGCAATGGATAATTTTTAGCAAACATTTATGTCCAGTCACGCAATTGGATCGTAGATGTTATTTTCACCTTTAATGAAATAAAATATGGTTGCATAATTAACCGTGTTAGTACCTTAGTGCATTATAATATCTGTGGTGGTAATTACTTTAAATATATTACGACAAAATAAAATTGCGTTGGCTAACATTCCCTTGGCGGCTTCTTTGGTATAGTCCGACATAATTAGGGAGCCTTTTAATCCTGACCTTCTCACAGACTTTTCATTCTGCCTGCCTTTATTCTACTTTAATGTGGGGTTGGCTCAACACCCGACCCTTTGCTTGACGTCAACTCTCTCTGGAGAAGAACTCACAGATGTAATTAAAATATTAGTGTAAGCACCAACCATGTAGTATAATTTTAGTTTAGTTTATTACCAACTTAACAGAACTGAAGTGTTCTATGTAGGTACTTCATGTTCATACAATTTTCTTTCATGCAACCAATTAATACTATTCACAGTATTGTACAGGTAACCTTAATTAATTAATTTTATTTTTGTTTCAGGTAATGTGTTCACGACAAATAAAAGTTAGTAACACACATTAGGACAGGCAGAGGCGCAACTAGTGCACCCTCTTTTCAACTATTCCGTCTGATGATGTAATAGGGGGTGAGCCTATCGCCATATCGGGCACAAATTCTAGACTCCGGGCTGATACTGAATAGAAAAACTCAATATCACTTTGCTCGACCCGGGGATCGAACCCGAGACCTCAGCTTTGCATTCGTACAACAACATACAACTACGCCACCGAGGCAGTGGAGTTAGTAACACATCAAGTATTTTTTAACTGAATGATAAGATTATCATTCCGCTCGCCTGAAATTTGCAAGATTGCGCATGGAATTCGTGGACACCATAAGAAATACGAGTCTCCACCCAGAACTTACACTAGGCACACTATTCCAAAAAAACATAAAATGATCACACATTCCAGCTTAGCAGATAGCAAGCAGAACATAATTCAAGGCATATTTGTTTGGATTGGCAAAGCATAATCATATCTCGTCAATAGAACCATCAGGTGCAGAGGGTAATTTTGCGACGCTATTATGAAAAAGAATGTAGGATGCCGGACTCGTAGAATGCCGGACTTGTTGGATGCCGGACTTGTAGGATACCGAACTTGTAGGATGCCGGACTTGTAGGATGCCGGACTTGTATGATGCCGGACTTGCAGGATACCAGACTTGTAGGATGCCGGACTTGTATGATGCCGGACTTGAGTAAGCTTATTAAAAATAGTAGGCCTGTCCTACTTCTTAATATGTAGGTGCCAAAATACTTATTACTCAACATAGATATACTAGAAGTGTTGACAGTATCACAGTTAGCAATCTATTGAAAGTAAAAGTTGAAACGCGCTCAAGTTTCGAACGTTCAAAGCATTAAGAAACATTAAATTATAGTTCTGTTGATTATTATCTAAGAATATATTGTTTGAGAAGTTATATAATGCATTGGTCTTGATATTATTCTATTTTTATTTACTAACTGCCTACCGTTGAAAATATATGAGTAACTTGAAACTACTTTTTTCATCAGGAATAAATAGTAACCTATACGTTGAGAACGTAGTCCACATAATGCCTTAATTAACATCTGAAATCAGTATCACTATCTCTAATCTCCCGGCGCTTTATATTCACCCGGCGGCTAATATACTTTCGAGCCATATATTATACTCAATAACCTCAATATAAATAAATTGTTCGTAAAATTTTGCTCACGGATCTTGCCGTTCAAGATGGCTCTTCAGTCAGACATTTCTCATGACCAAAATCAGACTGGAAAATATGACCTTGCTCTCACATAAGGAGCACTTATCTTTAAAAATCGAATCTCAAATCGCCAAATGGCTTGTACGTACGTGCTCGTCCACAAATCCGTTTAAAAAATACTGTCTATTCCACAAAACCAAATATGATCGATTTGTCTCTTAAGAACAACAATTGAACTCATTCGCATTTTGGCCATTTAGTTTAGCACACTTTAAATATAGCTTAGTAATGCTCTTTGTGAGTTAATTTGTTGTTTTTTTGTTTGTATTTATTTAATCGACTGTTGATTGATTTATGAATCATAATTTGTTAGTCTGCCATCTTTCCTTGTCAACATATTTAATTATTAAATGTAGTGTCGATAATTTATTTGGCTCAAAATTTATACATACCCATTTGTCTTGGTTTATCAATTTTCCATTTAACATAATCTAACAACACTCCAAAGAGACGCATCTCTACATTCTCTACCAAATTCATGATGAGGAATTAGAAATGCTTGTATACTGAAATTCACGCAATAGTATACAAAATTTTCCTCCTCACAGTGAACGACGAGTCAAGCCAATTTCAATTGCCTTTACTCTCTTGAACGGATAAGTAACCGAGATTAGACATGCATATAATATATAATTATCCCTATTCTTATTAAAATAGGATATCCTTCTCTGAGAGCAAAAGAGTGATTAAATGTTTGTTTAGCAACCAAATATATTTCTCAATCTCTATTCCTTTGCAGCCTTCATAGCATCCATTATAGTTCTATGGCCAGTAAAGATTACTTAACATTAGTCATAGTCTTGTACATTTTTCAGTCTGTTATAAAAAAACGGTCACCATAAACAAAAGTTGGCCAAAACATTCCAGAACAAGATACATACGGTTTACATAACCGAGGTAAAAGTTGTGCTAGAACGCAAACAGATTACTGGGCAATATGACGTAGAATTAGAGCCATTAGACGCGATTTGTTCGCGGTCGGTGCGTGGTTTGCGGGTAATATAAGCGTGCTACAATACGCGCATAGCTGTAAAGCTGTGATTCCACAAAATGCGGCAGACGGCAGACGGCAACGGCAGACGTAAGACGGCATGTGCCGCGACGACAGACGACACTACTATGCAGTATTAAATTGAATCGGTCTCATACATTTTAATACTGCATAGTAGTGCTATCTGCCGTCTGCCGCGTTCTGCGTAATTACACCTTAAAACGAGATGTCTTGGGTTCTATGCTTGAGTCATAGAATCTCCTGATTTCGGTATTGTGGAATATTGAGCCTAAGTGGTCATTCAACTTGCATCAGGAATATTGTTGCGAATTTGCACTTGGTATTTTTATTACATTAAATGACGAGACGAGCATGCCGTTCGCCTGATGGTAAACGATACGACCATCCATAAACAGTAGCAACACCATTCAGCTCCTTAAGTTACAAAGTACTGCGTGGCATTCCACTGCGCTCGTCATCCTAAGACATAAGAGATGTTAATTATCATTAGGTCCAGTAGCATGATAATGATTTCGACCCCTATCACATCAAAGGCCAATACAAGCTCAGCTAAGTTTGTATATAGTTGTGCCTCTACCTATCTTTTTAGGGACAAAGGCGTAAATATAGTACATTCACGTATTTTATAATACTAGCACTTATGATAAAACGGCATATAGAGTAACAGAAAATGTACGGGAATGTCATAAAAATCTTCAAGTCACTTCTAGCAAAACTTTTACTCTCCATTTCAATAATGTGATGCATTACAAGCCAATACTGTTAAGTAATAGAGATCAGCTTAAGCCAATTACGTACCGTCAAAAATGTTGCTCGACAATTTCGAATTGGTCTTATTATGTATCTTATGTAATAACCTTTAGAATTCAATTTAAATCTTGTTACGAGGTCAGGGGTGATTGTAAAGTTCATATCAACTAATGGCAGCGTATTAGCCTTTAATATTGATGAGTTCATAGCTTTTAGCGTTCTTTGTATTATGATTTGAAAATTATTTATTACTAGCGACCCGCCCTGGCTTCGCACGGGAAGCTATAATTATAATCTATCGTAGCCATAATTTAAACAACGGCATTACACGGTGATCCGGTGTAATCCCAACTCACCGTACCCGATCCGAGGATCGAAGCTAATATCTCTCCGGGTCGGGCAAAGTGATATTGGGTTTTTCTACCCACTATCAGCTCGGAGTCTGAAATTTGGACCCTATATGACGAAAGGCTCGCCCCCTGTCACATCATGGGACGGAATAAGCACGGCGAAAAGTGGATGCACTAGTTGCGCGTCCGCCTACCCTCGGGGATGAAAAGCGTGAATGTAGGTATGCATGAAACTAAGACCTCAGCATTATGTATATGTGTGTGTTTGTTATTTAAACATCTAAACATCATCTAACATCTATTTGTTATATATTTACAGTTATATGTATGTATTTGTCGCAATATATTCTGCCTTGTACATAGTACACATCAACTGCTCTTTCTTTTCCTTTCCCTGTCTTCATGCTACGGTTGTCCTAAGAAATTGTCTCGAGTGATAAGACCGCCAATTGTACTTTATTGCTATGTGCATATACTGTATTTTTTTCTAACGTACAATATAAGATAAAGTATTGTTAAGAAATAAATACCCTGAACGCAATACTCCGCCACTCAGACAATGCAATGTTTGCAAATGTTTGTTTAATAAGTGTAGACTATGTAGTAAGTAAAGTTAAGAAAAAATTATGACAGATCATTTTCTTAATTGCTGGTTTTTAAAGTTATCTGTTGAAATGAGGAAGACGTGAGGTGCAACGTGCAATTTGTATTTCCCACCATTGGCACGTGAAGCAAAATGCATAAAAAATGAAACCGACTCGTCTATGTTTTCTGGCATTGTA
This sequence comes from Lapara coniferarum, assembly GCA_949316025.1. NCBI lineage: Eukaryota > Metazoa > Arthropoda > Insecta > Lepidoptera > Sphingidae > Lapara > Lapara coniferarum. The sequence continues at coordinate 3,770,347 of OX438922.1, forward strand.
GTCTTACAAGCGGAATAGCCACACTGTAGCCATATTTGTCTTTTTAAAGCGCTAATGGCCGGTGTCTATCAAGATAGTATCAATATCTCTCTATATTCTTCTCCTATAAGACTAGCAGTGCCTCCATGATTCTCATAACTTCCAACTGAATGACGAGACGTGCATGCTGCTTGCATGTAATAAGCGATACGACTGTCCATACACAGCATATACAACTTTGAATTACAAAGTGCGTGATAATCCACTGCGCTCCTCACCTTGAGACATTAAATGTTAAATCTCATGATATCCAGTAATCACGCTGGCTACGAAGACCTCAAAACCGGAACACAATAGTGCATGCACACAGAATTTTTTTATGGCATTAAATGACGAGACGAGCAAGCCGTTCGCCTGATGGTAAGCGATACGACCACCCGTAAACAGTAGCAACACCATCGAGCACCTTCAGTTACAAAGTACTGTGTGGCATTCCACTGCGCTCGTCATCCTGAGACATACGATGTTAAGTCTCATTATGTCCAGTAGTTGCACTGGCTACAATGCCCTTCAAACCGAAACACAACAGTGCATGCACACTGCTGCTTGGTGGTAGAAATAGACATTGCGGTGGTACCCACCCAGACGGACTCTTATATATGAGAGATCTACTACCAGTAAACTAGCTGCTTAGCTTTTGCTTCTCCTGTAATTGTGCTTGTTTATTCAGCGATAAAATGCAGCACCATTTTACCGCTTTGAAATGCACTTATGCGAATTCGGGCCCACTATACAGAACTGGGTTAACAAGTGACAGCAACCTTTTTTTCGAGTCGTAAATATCTATACCGGCAAACCTGTTCCGTCAAAATAACCTAGACAAAAATTCAACCTTTCATAATTTTGATGCTGGCGCCTCTATAAACTGGCTCACAGAATTACTATCATGATATAACTTAGTGTAAGCGTTTGTTACAAGGCTATAAAATTTCTGTACCTATGATGTAACTAAATGACTAGATATATCTGCTTGTGCGAGGGTAATGGCAGTGTATTTTGTACCAGAGAGTATAGTGACCATCAAACATGATCATTCGGTCTGTAATATCTCTAAGTATTCATTTGGATAATAACCAACATACCAGTGGGGGAAGACCCGCTAGTGATTACATCCAACAAGTCGCTCTCATGACCAGTCAGAGTACAACCATTAAAACAGGCTGGCATAATTCTTTCGACTGTGTATGTTTTCTTTCATCAATTATAATTATTAATATGTTATCATAAATTGTAATAGACTTATAATCAGTGATGTCATTACTAATAAAGATAGAAAAATCTCATGTTAACAGCCTCTATGCGAATGTTTCGAATGAAATAAAGCAGCCTCAGGATACTTTTACTGCCTCGTTAGCTCTGGTTACTTTGCGAAGGGGCGTATTTCTCCGCCTACAAAACCATTTCTCGCTAATTTACTATTTCCAGCATCATGTGCATTTTATTTTGGCTGTCCATTATCGTATCCTATTTTATATGTATCTAGAAGGTAAAGTAGTTCTCCAGAAATTCTATCAAAAACTTTGTACGAAACATCACAGTGGGTATTTTGTATTACCTCTCTGTGATAACTATGTTTATAATTTTAGTAATGTAATCCGTCGCATTTTTGATTCCTCAGTTTTACACGTAGTTAACCTGAATATTTATAGTCAAAAAGAGAGCGCGAAAATAAAATCTTTTAATATCTGATAACTACCTGTACTAATCACCTATTGCATATTATACGATCCGTATTCCCATATTTCATCTCAATCCGCAAAATTAAATAAATACACACACACGTCTTATAGCCCCGAAGGGGTAGGCAGAGTACACCCACTCATCACCGTGCGTATACTGTCCTCTGATGTGATAGGGAACGAGCCTATCGCCATATCGGACACAAATTCCAAGCTCCGGGGTGATACTGAATAGAAAAATCCAATACCACTTTGCCCGACCCAGGAATCGAATCCGAGACCTCAACATTGCATTCGTTCTATAATACAACTACGCCACCGAGGCAGTCTAAATAACCGTTCGTAATGCACGGTAATTCCTTCATTTCGAAGTTGTGCTCAAACCTTTCTAATATTTATAGGTTTTGAGGTAACCTTCTGTTTAATAAGTAGGTACACAGGCATAATCTTAGTGTTAATTTGTTGCCTGTGTTTGAGTACGTAGGATCTTTGCAACAACAAACTTAAATAAATATTTGGAAATTGTTTGTGTGAAATTGAAAATGCATTTCTCGGCATCATTAATACGCGAGTTGAACAACGCTGTGATAATATATAAATAAATAAATAATTGTACAAAAAAAATCAGGCAGCAACTTCCATAACGTAATGTTCTTGCCATGTTTCTTTATGTACACTTTTCAATGACACCGAGGAGGGCTCTACCGACGGTTATTCTTCAGCTGTTTCGAACACATTTTCAGTCACAGATAAATGAGTTTAATTACTGGTGGTAGGTCTCTCATATGTAAGAGTTCGTCTGGGTGGGTACCACCCCAATGTCTATTTCAACCGACAGCAGCGGTGTGCATGCACTGTTGTTTCAGTTTGAAGGGCATTGTAGCTAGTGAACTACTGGACATAATGAGACTTAACATCTTATGTCTCAGGATGATGAGCGCTGTGGAATGCCACACAGTACTTTGTAACTCAAGGTGCTGGAGGGTGATGCTACTGTTTTTGGGTGGTCGTATCGCTTACCATTAGGCGAACGGCATGATCGTCTTGTCATCCAAGGCAATAAAAAAAAGATATACTGTATAAAAATTTTTTGCAACCTGGGAATCGAATCTATAACCCACTCAGTATCAACACTTAAATCCACTAGACCAATGAGATAAAAATATCGCAATGAAATCCTTAACCTAATACACCACTAATTAAGCATTACAACACAATGTAGAGAATTAGGATTTTATCTTATGGAGCGTTAGCGCCCGAACAGCCGTGTCGCAATCATACTCTCGTACAATACATTTCGACATAAACGCTGGTTCACACCGGACCGTCGATTTTACCGGTCCGGTTAGAGGTTCAAATAACACGTACTTAGGAAAGTAGGAAATTGAAAGTTAACGGTGTTTATGTTGTCAACTGCCGTGAAGTTGTTTCCCAAAACATGTAACACTTTGAACTGTGCTTCTAGCATGAATTAGGGGGCCGGGCGAAAAAAATGATACTTTACTGAAAAGACCGAAAGTGCTATAGCTAGGGATTTATGATTTTATGTACTTTTGACCTAATCTTTACGAAGAATGTTAGATATCTGTTATTCGAAGGTTCAGCGCGGTCGATCCTATCGGCTCTTCCATCCACATTCGCCTTATATATCCGCTTTGTCAGACTCCTATCATCCATCCTCTCCAAATGCCCAAACCACCTTAGTACACCCTTCTCAATTTTGGTCACTACATCTGGTTACTCCACATATGTCCATCACCGTAGTATTCCGACTCTATCACTCATAGTCATTACCAATAGGGTAGTTTCCTATGTTCTATTTTTGACACTATTTTATATGTATCATAAAATTATACGAAAAAGAAATTCTTCTGCGAAATCAGCATCAAAATTGTTTAAAAAATAAAGCAGTTATTCATATTTGAAATCGTGAGCAAGAGTGGGGTGTAGTGGGGATATCGCGTCATCTCTTTCATACGCACGCAGCGTTATGGCTGGTGACACTCGGTTACGTCACATTCTGCTGTTTTCGTTACCCCTTCCACCAAACTTCAAAGCTTTATAGCTTACTTTTTATTGCGTCAATTTTAAAAATTCTTTTTCCGTTAGATTTTGGATGGCATACATTTTTGATAAATGTTTTAAATAAAAAGTAGTCAACTACCCTATTAAGAATAATTATATTCGATATGTAAATATATTTTGTTTTGTTATTGAATCATAAAAATCCTGTCCTGGCTACAGTGTTTGCAGACCCTCAGGCCACATTGTAGAAAATCCGCACGTTTCGGACCGGATTCCGTCAATCCGGTCCAGTATAGTGTGCACTAGCCCTAACTATCTATGCATCTCGTTTCACATCACTCCACTACATTTTATTTGCCTATTATTTCTATGTTTGATGTTGAAATGGCATGAATGCCCATATATTGTTTGAAATATAATAATGACATGCATGTTTTAAAAGGATATTGCCTTTTAAATAGTAATGTTCACGTAACATTACCTATGTAGTAACGTCCGGTTTAGTGACTCAAATTTTATGAACACTTAATAGATTGATGCTCTCAAGAACGAAGGAAATTTTAAATTGGTGAGAAAGAATGTACACTTTGTAACAGTATTTTGTACTGGAAGGCAACCATCCAAGTCATGGTGGAAAACTCCACAGGGTGATAAATAGGATGTCTAACTGGGTACGTCACTGGAGCAATCACCATAAGTATTCATGACTGAATTCCACCACAATGGCTTTTTCTAACCATAAATTTTCCTGAATTCCGGCATACATCCGGGACGCACCCTTGAGCAAAACCGCATCACTTAATCAATCTCATTTGAAATCTCCTCATCTAACATTTTACGCTCTATAGTCCTCAAGCATTCGTTAAGAAACTTATTAATTAAATCATAAACTTACGAAGACTGTGCCTACGTTATGCAACGGTCACACATTCTATCATTAAAGCAACAGAATAATTACTACCGAGCCAGGCACGGAGCGCAGGAAGCGGGGTTCACGACCCCTATTAACTTGAAATTGATTGGGAATGAAACTTCAAGTCTAATATAACATAAATTATAGTGTTCATTTCTTATTCATATTAGCTTTAGAATATATCAATTTTCTTCCTCGTGAAATGTAGATGGAGTACGAATTATACTAGTCAATCACTTATCGATTTAGTTTATTTTTGAAAGGTTGGAAAAGGAAACGATATCCTAGCGATGAGTCGTAGAACCGAGTCGTGATAAAGACCATGTCTAAGATTCTGCCATCAAGTTATGAATCTCTGACTTCTTTAAAGATAATTCGGACTCCTTCTATTTGATTAATTTAGTTGCGGGTTAAGACTAATTATTGCTCTCAGAAACTCACCATGTTTTACCGCCCAGTGTCACAAAATGCGTGCCACTGCCGATCCGTGCTTACAGGAGTTGCAGTGCTGGGTGTGGAGGCGGAATAGTCTTGTTCTCTAAATTATTTATGTATCCATAACGTCTTATTATTAGAGGATTTCGTATCTCACAGTCGAATAGAATTTTAATAAAACTGATATTTTTATTTAATAGAATTTTCTTCGATGTTTACGGACAAATAATATTAAAATCAAGTCTGTAGTGTATAGTTTTAATATTTTCAGTTTAGGGAATAAAGAGAAAATGGATTTGACCCCCACTGGTTTTATAAATTACATCCCTGCAGCGTGTAACTGAAACTGGCGTAAATCAAACTAATTACACAGGTTGTCTATTCGCAATGTATTGTTAAGACGGGCCAGTTGACGACCCGCGGAGTTGTTGTGTTTGTCGACGTGTAAAATTGTATTTACGAGGAAATCTTGTTAGGACCTTAAATTGATATGTTGATTGATATGATTATGCGTTGGAATAATTGACCAGGTATTCACCGGCATTCTTATGTTGAATGGGAAGTTCTCAGTTCAATTTGCAGGATGGACAATACGTGTTTTTTTATTTATTTGAACAGTAAGTCAACGTCAGGCTTGCCAGTTGGAAATTTAAAAGTCCCTATATACTTTCTTCAATATACATAACAAAGTCGACCCTCCATCAAGATAGCATAAATACATGCACTCACGCCTTTTATCCTGGAATGGGTAAGCAGAGGCGCAACTAATGCACCCACTCTTCGCCGTGCGTATTCCGTCCCATGATGTGATAGGGGCGAGCGTATCGCCGTATTGCTCACAAATTCCAGACTCCTAGCTCGACGACTCTATTCAGTATCAAATAGAACAATCCAATATCACCTAGCCCGACCCGGAGATCGAAGCGAAGACCTTATATATCGAGATAGCGAAAACGGAAAAAGCGAAATGTATGAATGGAGGTCACCAAAACTATTGTAAGCTACGCTACCAATTTATTTCACAGCCAAACACTGAATTAAATACGCAACGGTGCTTCCACACTGCCGCATGCTTTAAATTCCGAAGTAATTCAAAACGAATCCCATTGTACCGAGCGTGCAATTTAAATAATTACTGACAATAAAGAGCTCTACATAATTGGCTTTCGGTCGTTAATCAATACTTTCACTATCTTTAGTTTTGATATACTATTTCAAATTCATACGAATAGTTACTACAGTTACGTTATTTAATGGCTGTTTAGTTACGTTGAATATATAAGTAAACTATGCAGATAAGACGGAAAAATAAGTGAAATTGGCAAATTAACGTGATATGTATATGAAAAGTTTAAAATATGTAGATTTTTTTCTGTCCCTCACGCAACGTAAAATGTTGTGTATTTTAATTTGAAGTATTTTTTTCTAATGATATCACAGGGTTTTATCTGCATACACAATTAAATTCTCAGTATTTCATGGTTGTGTTGTAAAGGTAGTTGCGCTATTTGATACGTAGCTCGCTCCTATAAAAATATGTTAGACATCATAAAAAGTAGTTTGAAAGTACTAGAAAAATCCCAAAACCAGAATCGAATACTTGGCCTCTCGTTACGCAGTCGCAACAAGTATTGAAACCAGAAACGTAACTCGTTCTACATTCACTTCTGCTCATCTCATTCAAGGCACGACTTGATGATATCACCGGTTTCATTACCTAACTTGATCTACTTTTTAATTGAAACGTCATGAGCTAATATTATAACGGATGGATATCTAAATTAACATGTCATCAGTGTTCCCTTGGTCTAGTAACTAGTGGTAGTCTGTAGATTGGTACTAAGTTCAATACCCATCTGCTTGAGATACAGTATTTTTCAGCAAGTTGTTGACCCAGAGAGGGTTATTATTAAAGGTTTGTAAGCCATAGCGTTATTAAAGTAAGCGAAGTAGCGTCGCTCTACATAAAGCAATAAGGACAGGAGAATGATAATGTCACCTGTCCTTAAGAACTGAAATTATTACTACACAGTAGACTATAGGCTGATTCCAATAATCTAACCGAACCGCTATCTGCCAAATAACTCAAATAGAGTGTCGACAGACGAGCGATGATTGTTCCTCGCTAGTCGATACAATAATGCCGGCCTGTTAGAACCGGATACACAGGGTATCCAGGAACGCAGCCCACCTATGTGGGATTTTTGGTGGGTTTTACACCTTATGTAGAGTCACGGGCGTAGTTTTAGCTTTCACATGGGGGGGTCTGAGAATACCAAGATGTCACGTATATACCCCCACCCTCAACCAAAAGTAACAAAAAAATATGTGTACAACTTTTGTGGCCCAGATATTTTTTCTAAAAAGCTAAGGGGGGTTCGGATCCCCAACCCCCCCCCCCCTAATATGGTGTAGGGTGTTCGATACCCGGATGTATCCTTGATATTATTATCTTACTACCAGAATTTTATAGTTCTAAGTAGTATTAATTTATGAGGTCTGTTTGTAGCCACCATCAGGCAAGTGACTTGCAGGTCTCGTTATTTAATAATACCAGTCCTGTATGAAATACCTATATACTGCTCACTGTTGAACACGGGCCTCCTCCACTGAGAGGGATTAGGTCTTAGTCCACTACGCTAGTCTAGTGTGGTTGGCAGACTTCATATACCCTCGAGATTCTTAGGGAGAATTCTCAGGTATGTAAGTTTCCTCACGATGTTTTCCTTCGTCGTTAAACGAACGATAATTGATAAACAATATACTTATAACCTCGAAAATTCAGACTCAAAGCCTCATGATTTAGATTTGTAAAAGAATATCAAATCTCTAGAATACCTTCTTTGTGTTTCCATAATGTGTACGACACTCCCAAAATGTGTTTTTATAAATACCTACTCTAGGGAAATAAGCTGAACAAAACTTTTTAAATGCATGAAATTAAATACTTAAATACATTACTTAGACAAGTTTCATATTTACGGCGTAGCATTAAGTGTATATTTTAGTACTAGTTCTTAATTTTGTTTTCACAGACGAGTCATACAAATTTTGATTGAACATTTTATTTGTGTATATTTTTATAACACCTATGTACTGTGCTTATTAATGTGCATAAAATAACTTTATTATCTTAATTTGTGTATAATTATTATCTTCTTCTTTGGCCTTTACAATTTTACTGCAGAATATAAAGGACAGGCGACCTTGTAAAGGTCGCAGGAATTCACTGAATGCAGGCTTCGGACAGGTTGGTCTGGAAATTTTGAGGGTGGCCTATGTTGACTTCTAATGATTATAGTTACTTATAAAACCTAAAAATCTATCGAGAAAAAAATCTTATCGAGTATTTTAAAGCATAACAAAAGGGGAAGGAGGTGGTAGCTGAGTCATCTAGTGAAAAACTGATTCCACACAATATCTTTGACTAAAACACAATATATAAACTTACTTATCAAGAAGAGTTTATTAATGACTAGATTTCGCCCGCGGCTCCGCCCGCGTTAAAAAGTTTTTCCGGGATAAAAGTCCCGGTTTATATTTTCCCGGGATAAAAAGTAGCCTATGTGTTAATCCAAGACATGATCTATCCGTGTGCCAAATTTCATCGAAATCCGTTCAGTACTTTTTGCGTGAAAGAGTAACAAACATCCATACATCCAAACATATAAAACTCCAAACATCCAAACATCCATACATTCTTACAAACTTTCGCCTTTATAATATTAGCAGGAAGTAGGATTTCAGCTTTTGACACACTTATTATCTCAAGTGCTTTTTATCCAGTACTAGCTTTTGCTCGTGGGTCCGCCTGAAAAAGTTTTTCCGGGATAAAAGTCCCGCTTTATATTTACCCAGGATAAAAGTACCTTATGTTGCTCAGGTAACGCGTACTAATAATGGTGAAAGATTTTTTGGAATCGGTCCAGTACTTTTTGAGTTTATTCATTACAATCATACAAATCTTTCCTCTTAATAATATTAGTGTAGATAAACAGTCTTATATTATCATACATTTTATCACTCGCCTGTCGTTAAAGATCTAATTATATTACCTCATTGTCCAAATGAAATACGTTTTTTGCGTACTAAATCTCATTAATATATTCTGAAACTGTATAATAACCAATTTCGGATCGACGGCGTAATATAGTCCAAAATAATTAGCATACGGACTGCAAATTATTATTTATTGGTTTTCGATTTTGATTTATTTACTAATGAATGGTTAATTATGTTAACTAATAGGTGATTGTGTAGAGTATTTCGCGCCATAATGTTTGTATGTTTAACTGGCCATTTGATTCTGCAGGTCTCCACATGGCTTGATTATATATTTACCTTAATTAAGTGGGTAGTAATTTTGAGGTATAGCGTTCTGAATTCTAATAGAATGTTTCTAGCCCTTTTCCTAGTGTGTTAATTATTATTATTTTGTACTAGGCCAGCGTGGTGAACTAAGTCCTAACCCCTCTTTGTAGTAGAGGCCCGTGTTTGGCAGTGGACAGTATATAATACAAGGCTGAATGCATTGCATAGCATATTTCCACAAGACCGCTGTACCGTCCTCGCCGTCGAGGACCTCGTCGCGTTCCCCGTCACCCTGACCTCTCTTAGCAGTTCCGGCCCGCGTGCCGAAGACTACTAGGTACGATACCACTAAATAGGATTAGGTTAAAAACCATCTTCCCCAAACGCTGATGTCTTATCCTCTCAGTGGCCGCCCTGAGCCGAGGTTCATGACCCGTTAGTGGGTCGCCCTCAGCGTGGTCGCTTAATTTTAAGGGTTGCGAGCGCCTTCTGCACTCACCCAAAAGACCGGTGTTCTTTCATAAGCCGACACTCGTCAGGCTAGAAAGAGTAATGTCAGGGACAAAAAAAAATGCATAGCATATTACGTTGTTATTAAATGTGTATTTTTTATCTAATGAGTTTACTTAAAGTTTAAACTGCATAAATTCTTTTAATCGAGGTCCTGTCAAATTTATCAAAAGGCAAAAGCCAAAAACACATATAATATTTAAAACGTTAATATTTAACACGTTTGTAAGAGTTTCGCTAACCTTGCTACCTCTATTCACGCCATTTTGGTATAAAGTCTAGCTCCTTCAGAAGTTTAAAGTTGAAAAGTATTAAAATTAATTTTAGAATCCAATATTTTTTCAATCTTTTGCAACAACATCTAAATTACAACCTTCAGTTAAGCATTCCTCATTTTTTTAAGGCGAACGATTTTAATCGCAACGATATTTAAAACAAATACATAAAGATAATTTTTGTTTACTAATGTATGTAAAAAATTACATCCTGGTGATGTTTTGATGATATTTTAATAACGACCTATACTAAAGCAAAAGCAGCTCCTATAATAACTTATTACTTAGTGTGTTTTAATCTCATTAGGCTATAAGGCAATTTATACACTGACTTAGACTTTACGCGGTAACACGATCAGAATAACCTGTAAAATATCAGCACTATACCGCAAATGGAATAAAAATAGGACACAGCAATTAATTAAAAATGCAAGAACCCATTCCAACAAAAAAATACCACCTTTCTGTTCACTTGTTTCTCTGGATAATATTGAAAACGGCTAAGCCGTTTCTGACAAGTTTTACGGTGAAAAATCTTTGCTATATTTATTTATCACCGAATAGAACATGAACTTAAACGAAACTGCAAGCAAAAATAAATTAAAATAACACGAACCTGACCCTCCAAAGCTTTGTGAAACCAAAGTCCACATCGACAGTATGTAATTTATTGTAATCTTGTAAAGACAATTTAATTAAACGAATGGAATTTGAAAGGGAAAGGTGAAGGTCGGTTGGTAAGGTCACTATTATAAGAACTGCTGTTCCGGCATCCGACTTTATAACTCTAATAAATGTTAAATCCTGATTAACACAAGAAATAAAACTATCTGGTCTTTCATAATAGTAAATTCTTTATTATTTACCGTTTGTTTTAATTATACCACTCTTGTAGTATATATGCTGCCCACTGCTGAGCATGGGCCTAGTTTAGGCCTTAATCTACCACGCTGGCCTAGTACGGGTTGGAAGACTTCACATACCCTCGAAATTCTTATGGAGAATTTTCAGGTATGTAGGTTTACTTACAATGTTTTCCTTAATCGTTAAAGCGAACGATAATGGATAAACAATACACACATAGCTTTGAAAAGTCAGAGGTGTGTGCCTTGAGTTTTAAACCTGCGATCATTGTCTCGGTAGACCGTTTCATTCCCAACTAGGCTATCGTCCACCGTCTGTTTATGTCATGTATATTATTTTTATTTACTTATACACAATATTATCTGTGGCTAAAACATTTGTATCAGCGTTCTATAGATGGAAATAAATAAGAAAAATGTAGGCATTGTTGTATGCCGGTTTGAATGAAAGAGCCAGTGTAATTAGGTACTGGGCATTATGCGACTTTACATCCCATGTCGCAAGGTGAAGACCGCAGTGCGGTGCTATGCAATGCTTCGTATTTCTAAGACTTTGATGTTGTGATTGTTTATGGGGTGTTAACATCAGGTGAGCATCTAGCTCGTCACTGAGTTTTATAATCTATTAAGAATTCAGAATCTTCAGAATAAAGTAAATGTAACAGCCAACGTGAATAAAAATTTCGTTCATTTCTGTTCGCATAGTAACGAACCGAATAACAAAAGTTCGAAGGCTCGTGTTAACTTGGCACGAAGCCATCCCTATCGCTAAACGAAATTACTAACTTCAGCCTCAGTGTTGTCGATTCATTAGATTTACGTCGGCGCAGTGCAATTAAGAGTTCAATTTCGTCTCTAATTCACCATTGGCAACTGCCTATTCCAGATCTTAGAGCCCAATTCTCGTGTCTTTGTTAATCTGATCGTAATGCTACTAGACAATTGCAACCTACTAACCGTTTTATCCAATAATCTATGCACAATGCTCTTTGCCGCCAAAAATAGGCATTAGGTAGGTACGTAATGCCTATTCTATAAAGCTTGATTTCTAGATACGTTTTTTTTATTGAAATTGAATGAAGAAGCGAGCATGCCGCTCCTCTGAAACAGAAGCAATATCATACAGAAATTAATTAAAAAGTAATGCGTGGCACTCAACTGCGTTCAACATTAAACATAAGATGTCAAGTCATAATGCAGTAATTACGCTTGAGAAAAATATCTGCATTTGTTAAATCCCATTACTTCAAATCCGAAGTCTGTCACAATTTCCTTCAGATAAATAAGAGTTAGAAGAAATTCTTCAACAATACCGGATCTATAAGTCTTGTAATAAAGCAGTTTTTTCATCCGATTACGTCCTACATTGCGTGTTTTTATGTCTCAGCTAGTAATTTCGTTAGCGAAAGTATAATTATATTTGAAAATTTTAATGGGCTTTTAATAATATCCTCGAGGTGTGTTACGTAGTGGCGTGTTTGGAAAACAGTTGGTTCCAATGTTTGAATAAAACAAATGTTTGTGTTGGATCGTGTTTATGTATTGTTGGGCTAAGTTTAGCGTAGTTTCCTTGCGGAATATCGTTATTATAAATTACTGGCAAATACGTATTCATGTTAAAATAACCTTTTTATTTAGTACTGTCTAGTCATGCATCATACGATTTGTATTACGTGAACCAATCCTTCTTGAGACACATGTATGCGGTGTATGCAATTCCTATTTCAATTCTTATACATTGTTAAATTACATTATAAGTGCCCATAAATATCAACCTAGTGCAAACGTTTTATTAACCAACTTCTAAAAAAGGAGGAGATGCTCAATTCCTGTGTTTGATTTTTTTTTTGTATGTACGTACACTGATTTCGCTAAATATTGTGACCGTATGTCCTTGATTCCTTCTTTATGTAGCAAAAATGGGCCTCGAAGTGTTCCCATTTCAAAACATGTTAGTTTAGGGTTCATCACTTTTATACATCCAACTCTCACTTCCACTACTAGTTTAATATCTCGACTGGTTTTCAGAACTGGCTAGTATGTCACAAATACCAATAGAATATTAGTATTGTCATAGCTTAAACAGGGCCATCCGAGGTTATAGAACCTGTAGTCGATGATATAATTTTGTTCTATTGTATTCATAAAAAAAAACGTTATTCAGTATCAGCCCGAATTCTGGAATTTGCGCCCAATATAGCATTACGCTCGCCCTTATCACATTATGGGACGGAATATGCACGGCGAAAAGTGAGTGCACTAGTTGCGCCTCTGCCTACCCATGCGGGGTTAAAAGTTGTGAGTGTGTATGTATTCATCAATAAAATGAATTATGTTTATAATCTGTTGTAACCAAATCAGGTTACGTGTGAGCGCGGAACAACTGAAAAAGAAACTTAAACCGTCTTAATAGCTTTTACTTCTGCTCACCCAATTACTGTTATTGCGCAACAGTAATTAACGCATCACACCTGCGTGAAGATTTAATTAAGACTTGTACATTTAAATTACATTTGCATTTTCGTTTTCGGATCAAAATCTTGTTTTTTTATAACAGAATAAGTTTTGCTCACGATTCTGCCCTTGAAAGACCTTTCTCGGATTAAAAGCTCTGTTGTATATGACAGAGGAGAAGATTTGGAACTCTATAAAAGGGGTGACGTCAGCTCTGCCGACATCACAGGGCTCCACCTCGTCATCATCATCCATGATGTGAGAGTGAAACTCTAACTTGTTCTTTATCTTGTATTTCTGGATGCTCCAAACTTATTTCCAGAGCTCCGCACAGTTGAAAGGCTCAAAAGAGACTGCCTAGTGCCTACTTCAAACGCGAGGCGCCCTTTTATACCAATTACCAACGATTTGACATCTCGAGTGGTTTTTACACGATGATTTTTTCAAAATACCCGCCGCTCCGACATATATTTATCCGTCACAAAAGTTAAAACAGAACGTGCTCTGTGTACCAAATTTAATCCAAATCCGTTCAGCGGTGTGTGTCTATGCACATCCTTAACGCTGTTCATAAAACCATTTTAAACAATGAACATCTGACATAACCTGTCAATAACCTGACAAAAAGTCACACTTTCCAGTGCCTTTACGGTGATTGAAAGATTACAATAAAAATTACGTCGCCTTACTACAAAAACCTACTTAAGAAATTAATTACGCGTTAACCTGAACAACTAGTGAACGTTAAAATCTCAATTTGGCGCGGATTATACAATTAAATGAGACCAGTTTTGAGAAAGCGATGATCTAAAGTTAAGTGGCTGTAAAATTTTCATTACGTTAACATTTTTGTGGTGATGGATATTTGTATGATTCTACGACATCAACAATGGTGATTGGGGTTACACAATAAATAATATCACGCGATACTCGTATTATCACGATAAAATTGATGCAATATTGATGCGTATCGCAGTATCGTGATAATATCGCAAGTTATAGGCATAGTATTTGCGATCTTGTGATAATATCGCGATTCCATGATCACGATATTATTGACTGTGTAGTACAACCCCAATGGGATAGTACTTAAATTAATTACAGAGATAAACTCTCTCTCATAATCTTCATTTGTCCTACTTCAATGTAGAGTCAGCGCAAGCTCTCAAATATGGTACAGATACGATTTTTTTTCTTACAATTTAATTACGAGACAAGCATGGCGCTTTCTGTGATATAAGAGGCAAGGGAGCATATGGTTCACGTAGTGGTAAACGATACGACGCCCATAAACAGAAGTTTGAACTACAAAATACTGTGTGGCATTCTACTGCGCTCGTCGACCTGAGAAATAAGATTTGGGGTCAAATATCCCACTAAATTACAATAATGTGTCGTAACCGAGTTATTCTTTAGCCATTATCCTCGATGACCGCGCTAGTAACAATTACGAAACAGAACAATCACCGCACAAGGACACGTGACCGCAGAATTCCTAATGCCGCCCCAATAAGTATGAAGCGGGCAAGAGCGAGTCGTACTCTCGGAACGAGCGTTCCGTATCTTAAATATTTTACATACTCACCCCTTTTATCTCTAAAGGGGGAGGCAGAAGCGCAACTAGTGCACCCACTTTTCGCCGTGCGTATCTCGTACTGTGATGTGATAAGGGGCGAGCCTATCGCCATATCGGATAGAAGTTCCAGACTCCGGGCTGATACTGAAAAAAAAAGAACCCAATATTACTTTGACTGACACGAGGATCGAACCCGAGACCTCCATTGTAGTCGTAATACAACTAAGCCACTGAGGCAGGCAGATAGACTTATCATGTGTATAGTTTAAATATTTTTTTTATAACTCTTTTGTACACCAAAAGATATTGTATTTAATGCAATAAAGGTAGAGAGGTGGTACAATTGGCGGTCTTATCGCTTCAGACACTCTCATGCAGACAACTGTGGAATAGATATACCTAAAAGAAGTAGCTAAAATGGGTAGTGGAATTTATTAATAAATCTACAACCATATTATTCAGCATTTTGTGTTACTACTATATACAGGTATACAAATTGAATGCTAAGTTTTACACTTTTAAAGAGATTTTAACTGAAACTTAGTAATTAAGTTTTATTGATATTGATTTGGAGATAGGCTTGCCCTTTATCGTATTATAGGAAGTATATATGATTGAAAAAACGTAAACGTTGCACAGCTTATCCTTTGAATAATACCTTATGTTTTTTGTAAGTTAATACTCTACAGTATGTACAGAAAATTAGTGGTAACATTCCGTTAGTACCATTTAGATAAGGGATGTGAACTAGGGTTCCGTTTGCGTGTAAGGAACCCTGATATTACACAAGCGAGCTCTCGCCCGAAGCTCGTGACCAACTGACTTTCCAAACAAGTTTTCTTAATCCGTACAATTTCTAGCGCCATAGCATCCCACGGTTCGACCGCTAGATAGACCTGTAGCTAATTTAGAATCCTGGACGATAGCTAAGTTTATCTCAACAAAATTAACACAAAATAATAAGTATGAATGAATGAATAGAAGTGAGTCACATAGTATACTATCGCATTTAGGGATAATGTAACTTTTAAACAACTAGAAGACTTATTAAAACGATTTGAACATCTACAAATAATATATACACTGTTAAAACATATTATCTACAATTTGTGTGTTTTACTTATTAGATTCATGAAAAAACTTTAAATTCAAGTACGAATAGGTACAATGATATCATATTCCAAAGACGTTTCTAAACAAAAAATCAGAGGTTATTTTAACTTTTATACTTTAAAAACTTGTGCATGTTATTCTTCACAAATTTCTATCATCTCAACTCCCATATGATCTAAAGCTATTTATAAATCGAAAATTGCATAGACGACATACGTCATACGCTACAAATAGAGAAGGAAAACTCAAACCCTTTTAAAAATAGCCCAGACGTCCCGCGGGAGTCTGCGAGGTCTAATTTACAGTCGACATGACGTATGCAAGGACTCCATTTCAAATATTACGTCTCAGAGTATATCTTGAAGCTGCTCCGAGGGTGGGGCACGAGGGAATATATAAATGTATTTGAATTTAGATGGCCGAATTATTTCTTAACAAAAGGTGGTAATCGTGGAGACTTGGCGTTAGGGGATTACTCGGGATACAAAAAAGTCGGAAAGTCTTCGGAGACCAAAGATATTTCTGAGGTTCGTTTTTTTTTCTAAAGGTTAATACACCTAGGGCTAACCGATTTTATTAAGCTCACTATAATAAGTTTTCCTACACTTCCTACAATGTTATTGCGTTGGAGATTCTCTGGATACTACTCGGTCATTGTTGAAAAACGCAAAATAATTTCCGGAGGCTACAATCGTCTCCAGTGCAAAGCCCTGGTGAAAGTGATCCCCGTTGGTTATGAAACACCTATAGCACCAAAAGTATTAAAGGACAAAGACAAGGAGTATAAAATGGAGAGGTTTATTTAGTCTCTTCTTCTGCTATTCGCTTCGAATCGTCACACGTCGTTCTTTACTCACCACACATACACACATGCACTTTTTTTTTTTTAGTATGGCCATCTTCGGCTCATTAGGGACGGCTGCGGGCTTCCTCCGACTCACGTCTAAGTTGTCGTCCGCAACCGCCCCTGCGCGTACCGCTTTTTTTGCGGTCCTTTTCCTGTTGCGGGGGCTCAGAAGCCCCCGAAACACCGTACCGTGTCCACCTTTTGGTGTCCGAGGCAGCGTGAGACACGCTGCCTCGGACATGTCCATCACGGGGGTCACAGAAGTTGGCTAGACTAATGGGTGGGCGGCACGTCCCGCCCACCCGTGACCCCACGCCTGTTATCCCTGAAGGGGTAGGCAGAGGCGCAACTAGTGCACCCACTTTTCGCCGTTATTCCGTCCCATGATGTGATAGGGGGCGAGCCTATCGCCATATCGGGCACAAATTCCTGACTCCGAGCTGATACTGAATAGAAAAACTCAATATCACTTTGCCCGACCCGGGAATCGAACCCGAGACCTCAGTAATGTAGTCGTACCTTAATACAACTACGCCACCGAGGCAGTCTTTACTCACCAGGTTTTTCTAATACTACAGTACTACTACTATAATTACTCTAATAATACAAGCTGCAATTAATCCTACTAATATTATAAACACGAAAGTTTGTAAGAATGAACGAAAGTACTGAACGGATTTCGATGAAACTTGGCACACGGGTAGATCGTCCTGGATTAACATATAGGCTACTTTTTATCCCGGGAAAACTTTTTAACGCGTGCGGAACCACGGGCAGAAGTTAATAATAAATACATTTATTACTACTTAAATAAACTTTATTGCAATAAAACACAGATCAGGTACAAATTAAACAATATAGTATAAAGAACTGACATATCTGAGCTTTACCAAAATGAGATTGCTAATTACTCGTAAATAACTTTAGAATTCAAACTTCATTGTATGAACAAGCTTGGCGCATGTCAGGCAACCTCGTCTAGTATAACAAAGAGATAAAATATTTAAACTCTACAATCTAGAACATTCTAGAAACGTATAAGAAGATTCACCTGTCGATTCGTGGCAAGGTCAGCGACAAAGTTCAAGATTTGCCACGGGCGCGATGCGAAACGATGTCACGGACACTCATCTTGGAAAGTTAAATATTTGCATGTCAATACTGGCGTGGCTACAGATAAATGTCAGTGTGTCCAGATTATATCATTATCTATACGTAGAATAAATCATCAGAACCGGTGTTTGAACATTTAAAGAAATGTGATAAAAAAGAAAGGGGCTGACTAAAGAAAAGTAATGGGAAACAAATCAGCGATTTTAATAATTCTTATCTGTATGTTTGTTGCTGCACATCTCAGAAAATGCTGAACGGATTCCGATGAAATTTGCCTCACGGGTAGATCACATCCTGGAGTAACACGTAGGCTTTTATCCCGGGAAAATATATAGCGGTGCTTTTATCTCGGAAAAACCTTTTTCACGCGGACGGATCGGCGAGCAGAAGCTAGTCACTGAATAAAGTCAATTATGTGTACTTGAAGGGGTAGGTAGGAGTGTAATTAGTAAACCAACGGGGTAACAAATAATGTGCCTTAATAGGAAGTGTTAAAGCATAGAACAGCCATATTCCGCTGTTCTGTGGTGGCACTTTGGTTTATTGAACCGTTTTTACTAGTGATTGAACCTAGATATTTACTTATAGGTAAGTTTAGACTGGCAAGTTCTCTCAGCAATTATTGTGTAAGAACTTGAAGATGCGTCTACACTAGCGGTGATATTTCTATACACATGTGACTTGCTACAAGTCCTGAGAGCTTCCAAATCTGCGGTAGTCAGCTTGCTGCGATTATTTACACGGAAAAAATTGCTTGCAGATTTTTCTTGCGAATCTAAACCTCGCTTATCATATCACAGCCGAAATACACTGTAATAAATCAATAACGTGATATCGATAATTTTTTTAAAATAATGTAGTTGCTTGTTACAACGCAGCGCCATCAACTACGTTTATTTTTGTGGCCGTTCATCGATTTTTATTTCTTTCTCTTTCTTTCTAATTATTTGTAGTAAGTTACTAAGCCTTCAATAAGTAAATAATATAGATACAATAAGGGGAAGGTAGGTCGTAGGAATTGTATGTTTACGAGCATACTAAAATGATCCTACTGCCCTTGGTATTAAGAGGAGTGTGGTCCAAACAGAGCGTCGACAGACAAGGGGTAACTAGCGCTCGCCAGTCGACAATTATGCCGGCCTGTTTAGACCGGATATACACTGGCTGCAACCCGGAACGCGACACACTTGCGCGGGCCACTATTCCGGGTTTTCACCTTGTGTATGGCAGTTGCTACCCGGTCGAATATAATGCTATACAGCATCTTGTGTCAGAATTACAGAGTGCAGTGCTTTGTGAAAGTTGTGGATGGTTTTACTGGTGGTAGGTCTCATATGTAAGAGTCCGTCTGGGTAGGTACACACCGCAATGTCTATTTCTTTCGCCAAGCAGCCGTGTGCCTGCACTGTTGTGTTTCGGTTTGAAGGACATTGTAGCCTGTGCAAACTATAGGACATTTTGAGACTTAACATCTTATGTCTCAGGATGACGAGCGCAGTGGAATGCCACACAGTACTTTGTAAATCAAGGTGCTGGATGGTGTTGCTACTGTTTATGGGTGGTTGTATCGCTTACCGTCAGGTGAACGGCATGCTCGTCTCGTCATTCAATGGAATAATAATAATAGTGTTGCGATATGTGACATTGGACACTCTTGGACCCTACATGTAATAGTTTTTATAAATATAGATGATTGCGCACATAGATAAACGAGTTCTTGCCATACGGGCTTCTTGGCAACCCGGAAACCCCATGAGACTTTGAATCCGGAATGGCGCGACGGAACCGCGAGCTTAATTTAGTTTTTCATAAATAATTTAATTATTATATTTTGTAAGAGAGGAGGCCTGTGCTGAGCAGTGGGCAGTGTATAATACAGGGCTAGTATAGTGGTAGTATGGTATTTTGTAATCTATATTTCCCTTGAAAATATTAGAATGCACTTACATTACTTCATCGGCCGTGAATTTAATCTAAAACTATAAAAATGGATATCTCATAAATAATGTATTAAATATGGGACTAAATCTATTTACATTAATTGACCTTTACGTATAATTGTTTATTTTTGTGGACGCAAGTATAAACAAATAACTTATGTATAATTTGTTCGAATATCGTAATACGGATACCTTTTTTCTTAACTACAATTTGATCGACTTAACCTTTCTGGAATAATTCAATGAGTGACGTAACAATAATTGATTTTTTCACATCTTCAGCTGTCAATGTTGCAATAAGATTGAGGACTAAGCAATCATTGTTCATTCAAACTATAATTGCTTTGCAAATCGATTACCGTGTATGAATTCAAAGCACGATTAAAACTACATCGCGTACATATGTTCATTGAATACAATATGTAATAGCGTGCCAATTATATGCCTTGCGTATGCGAACGTGTTCCAGTTGACACTGGCGTGTCTATTTCTGACACCAATCACGAGTGAACAAGGAATGTTGTGTTACGATCGCCGAGCACCAGTGTAAAAGTTTTGTGTTACTCGTTAAAAGACATTGTAGCCGAAAAAACTAATTTCACCACACACACACCCAAACGCCTGTTATCCCCGAAGGGGTAGGCAGAGGCGCAACTAGTGCACCCACTTTTCGCCGTTATTCCGTCCCATGATGTGATATGAGAAGACGCGAGCCTATCACCATATCGGGCACAAATTTCGATCTCCGTGCTGATTCTGAATAGAAAAATTCAATATCACTTTGCCCGACCCGGGGATCGATCCCAAGACCTCAGCTTTGCAGTCGTACCGTAATACAAACGACGCCACCGAGGCAGTCACTACACCAATTACACTACGTTTCTGTATTTAGCATATTTTGTGAAATTAACATCTATACTAACATTATAAAGAGGAAAAGCTTGAAAGTTTGTATATTTGTAGGGGTAATCTCTAGAACTACTGAACTGATTTTGAAAATTCTTTCACTAATAGAAAGCTACATTATTCCTGAATGCTATAAGTGTTATCCCGGTGAAATATAAAGCGTGACTTTTATCCCGGAAAAAAATCATCACGCAAGCCGAACCGCAGGCAAAAGCTAGTTTATAATGTAATATACTATACAGTATAATATATTATATTATTATAAAAAATATCGCGTTGATAAAGTGTGGGTTAAACGGCCCAAAATTGTAAATGAGTTCGCTTGCGGATGGTAACAACTCAGTCTTGTACAGTGAATGTCTAAAATATGTTAAGGGCGTTGGCCCTACTATGAGTTACTCCACGGTCCACCCACCCACTAGACCAGTTATAATCAGTAACTGTTACTAGTCTGATTACTATTACTGGTATGCTATTTATAACAACATATGGAAGGTCTTTAACCAAATTATAAGCGCGTTTGTCAATTTATCATTAGCAAAAATATTTCAGGCTAACAGCGAAAATCAATTCAAAAAGAATTCATCCAATAAAGAACACTATCACGTACGAATAAGGACGAAAATTTTCACGCACACAGCATCAATCCAATTAGCTGACAGTGAAAGTTTGACCGCGTCCTTGGCGCGTCATCGTGACGAAACTCGACACAAGCCGGTTCGAGTTTACGAGGTAGGGTTCGTATTGTCAAGGTAACCGGACCTTTTTACTGTGATTATGCAAAACAGCTGATAGCGTCTCTAAAAATAAACACATAACACAGACCAGAGAAAGATTTTCAGTCATTTATACGCAAATCTTTCTTCTTACACTAATATAAATGCGAATGTTTGTGTATTTGGACGTTTGTGAGAAGTAAACGCAGAAATCGCTGAACGGATTTGGATGGAATTTGGCACACCGATAAACCATGTTCTGGATTAACATATAAGCTACCGGGTGCATATTTTGATTGATAGAAACAAAAAATATTAATAAAAAGATGACTTTAACTTTCTGTATACTAAACGGCAATTTCATAGGTAAAGACATAATATTAAGTGTCCTTATGTAGGTATTAACAAATTGAAAATTTAATACGTCCAATTTATCACTACAAAGATTAAGTATTATTAAAATAATTTAATTTGTTATTCCATATATCAGCTTATTCGTGAAGGTTTAAGTGACTTTCCTGTGATCTTCTAATTTTGTCATTCAAATGACCAAAGTCAAGCATGCTATCATCGGCTCAAGCCTAACTTAGGTACTCGTAAAGATACCTACCTCTAGTTATCACTTATACGAATTTAATATGTTATCAATTTTATATAAAGGATTAATATTCGTTACTGCTAACACAGGAGTCATTGAAATAAAACTATTTTATGGATTTTCAGTCCACCCCGTGACCACCAAGTGCTGCAAACCCTTCGAAACGTTGAGAGAAAATATAAATTAAAAAGCGCCTATAAAATCCGCAAAATAGTTTAATTTCAATGTCTAACATACGCGTAAATAGAAGAAGTCATTAACACATTAGTCCCTAGATTATACATGTATTGCAAAATGACTCCGCTGTATCTGATGGAGGGCGTGGAGTCCATATAGAGTGTCAACTGAAGAGAGATGATTATGCCTCACTAATCAACCCAATTCATCATCATCATCAGCCACATGACGTCCACTGCTGAACATAGGCCTCCCCCAAAGATTTCCAGATGGACCTGTCAAAAGCGGCCTGCATCCAGCGCGTTCCTGCGATCTTTATCAAGTCGTTGTCCACCTTGTAGGTGAACTTTTTTTTATTTATTGCAGTTAACGAAACGAGCATGTCGCTGATGGTAAGCGTGAGTGTGTATATATGTATGTATATACATATATACACACTCACGCCCTTATCCCATAGGGGTAGGCAGAGACTATTGAGCGCGACATGCTACGATCTTGACAAACCTCTTTCGCCTCTTCCACATTCATACTTCTTTTCATACATTTTCGTCTGTTACGGGTACTCCTGACCTGCCCTTTTCTGAGAAGATCATTTATTTGGTCAGAAAATGTTCTCCTCGGGCGTCCCCTTCCAGCCGTACCATCCACATTCGCTCGATAAATACCTTTTGTGAGCCGTCTTTCATCCATCCTCTCCACGTGCCCAAACCACCTCAGCATACTTCTTTCAATTTTAGTCACTACATCATCCTTTAACATACAGTAAGCGATACGACCGCCCATTAACAATAACAACGTCGCTCAGAACTCTGAATTACAAAGTACTGCGTCCGAGCGTTTGCCAGTACATGGTCTGTTTAAACCGAATATACACAGACTAGTGGTAAGTCTACTGGTGGTAGGTCTCATATGTAAGAGTCCGTCTGGGATGGGTACCACCGCAATGTCTATTTCTATCGCCGAGCAGCAGTGTGCATGCACTGTTGTGTTTCCGTTTGAAGGACATTGTAGCCAGTGTAACTACTGGATATAATGAGACTTAACATCTTATGTCTCAGGATGACAAGCGCAGTGGAATGCCACACAGTACTTTGTAACTCAAGGTGCTGGATGGTGTTGCAGGTTGCTACTGTTTATGGGTGGTCGTATCGCTTACCATCAGGCGAACGGCATGCTCGTCTCGTCATTCAATACAATAAAAAAAGGCATATCACGGAACGCAACACACTTACGTGGGCCACTATGGCAGGTTTACTACCATGTGTAGGATGGTCGCTATCCAGACAGATACAAGATAACCTACCACCAGTAGAATGAATACCTGACATCAACTATAAAGATGTAGATAGGTAATAGAAATGTCATTATCATCATAAGGCCTCCGCTAAAGATTTCAGGATGGACCTGGTTATGTTTATTTATTATGGCTCTCAATGTCATTTTAAAACAGCATTAACCTATTCTATGGATTAAAATCTTAAAATGATTACCTCGAGAGGTGCGTAACACCTAAAAATTCTTGTTTAAGATTAAATTTATGTCCTTTTAAATGCTTTTATCAAGGTAACCTACTCGGTTTATTTTTGTGACGGACGGCCGGCTATACTGTCGCTTTAAGTTCATAATTCACGTTCAATAAATTTTATTGACTTTGATTACCTGTTTTGCTTTGAGATGAACTAATAGTCCTTTTAATTTGACCCAAAGAAAATTATAGCAACTCGTATACATTAAGCTTTTATCCCTGATGGGGTAGGCAGTGATGCAGCCACGGCACCCACTTTTCGCCAAGTGTATTCCGTCCCACGATGTGATAGAGCGCGAGCCTATCGCCATATTCGGCACAATTTTCAGACTCTGATAGTGAGCCGTAAAGCCCAGTATCGCTTTGCCCGCCGTATTCAAACCCGGGACCTCGAAGCAATGTCGCATCGCGCATGCAATACAACTACGCCACCAAGGCAGTAAAAATTATAATAATAAGTTTTATAACTAATGTTTCGGTTCCGGTTTTTTCTATTCAGTATCAGCCCGGAGTCTGGAATTTGTGCCCGATATGGCGATAGGCTCGCCCCCTATCACATCATGGGATGGAATGACGGCGAAAAGTGGGTGCACTAGTTGCGCCTCTGCCTACCCCTTCGGGGATAACAGGCGTGAGTGTGTATGTATGTATGTTTCGGTTCCAAATTTAAGTAAGACTGAAAACTAAGCTAAATTACTTTAGCCTAGCTTACTTAGGTGAGAAAATTACATATAGTACATAGCGTATTCTCAATAGTCTGCGATCTGCACACAAGAATAAAAAATATCTTAGCTATATGAGCTAAGCTAAACTAAGGTCCGTATTCACAAACGTTACTGAGCTAAGTACGGAGAAATGCTTATAATAAGTCTATTTCTCAATGCTTGCGGCATGACAGGCTTCGCAGTGTGTAGATGTAGAGGTGCTGTGATTGGCTGATATTGAGATACAATTACTCGAATTGGCTGTCAGATTAACAACGCTGAAAAAAGCTAAGGAAAACTATGGAATTACCGGTAAGTATGCGTCCGAGCGCTTCCCCAAACGATCATGTCTTATCCTTTCAGTGGCCGCCCTGAGCCGAGGTTCGTGACCCGTTAGTGGGTCGCCCTCAGCGTGGTTACTTAAATTTAAGGGTTGCGAGCGCCTTCTGCACTCACCCAAAAGACCGGTGTTCTTGCATAAGCCGACCCTCGTCACGCTAACAAGAGTTTAGTCAGGGACAAAAAAAAACTATGCGTCTTCATAGTATTGTTTGTAAATACGGGTGTAAGCTCAGATGTAGATCAGCAAAGAGCGTGATGTGAGTTATTCCTCCTATAAGCAGTAACACCGCCTAGAACTGTATCTTCTCTGCTCGCTTAATAGGTTTTTCCGGCAATATACATCACTATGCACTTTCCGAGATACGTCAACCATCTAAAACAATTCAGTTTTCAAGTTGCATAACCAACAAATAATTCAATATTATTCTAAGCCAAACAGCACTTACACCGCTTAGTGGCAAAAATAGACTACCTCTTGCATACAAGAGACTGTTTTACCGACTTGCTTTGTCGGAAGTCGGTTAATGGAAGTTGTGACCCCATCTTAGTCATTAATATGCCATATAGGTGCGCCTACGTAAACTTATAGATACATTGCGTTAACCTTACAAGGTCCTTTCGTCTTACACACGCGACATTAGCAAATAGATGGACTGGTTTTGAAACTATTACGAGAAATAGTATATAACGCCAAGAAGTCTTAAAACCCCTAGGTTTAGCACCTCGGTATACCGAAAGGTCCAGGGTTTGAATCTCAGGACAGACATGATGCAGGGTCGGTTGCGGACGACAACTCAGACGTGAGCCGGAGGAAGCCCGCAGCCGTCCCTAATGCGCCGAAGATGACCACCGCGGAGTTTTGGTTGGTATGCCGTGCGTTGTATATGGGTTAGGGAATCGGCCCGGCGGTCGCCCGACGTTTTCCGAGTAATAGGTCACTTTCTCCGCGTAAAAAAATGCAGGCATGATATTTTTTGACACAATCTAGTTGGATCTCCCACAAACAATTAACGTGAGACATGCTTAGATCTATCTCTACTCCAACAATATACTCGTAGTAAATGAAGGGTTTATTTAAGAGGAAAATTGTAAACACGTGCCTTCCGAAAATAGTATTTACATCGATTTTACCCCATCCCAGGGGATTGCCCCCCGTGACGGGTTAACGATGCCCCAAGCCAGTCTAAACGTTGAACACCGTCTGCACTTAACGTTACGATAAAATGTTAAATACCACGGAATAGTTCTATCGATCCGATCTCTATACCGAGAGCGGAACGAGATCGGACCGATATGGCCCGGACTTCCATAGTTAAAAGGTTAGTTCACATACCACGTAAATTTGCCGACACGACGCAGAAGGTTTCAAATAGTTTTTTGACAGTCACATGTTCTTGGAATACTTTGAATTGCTGACTGACCCCATGTCTAACCATAAGCTTTGTACTGGTACAGAGTGCCTTCGGCATTATGTACGCCTTTGTACAATATTGTAAAGAAATAATGAATGTGTAATAAATAACAATATTAAAATCTATTATTTATCCGGTAGTCCAAGTAAAACTTCGCCCAGCAGAAACCCTTATATCTCTCAAAATTCTCTAGGACAATAATTTATTAATGCAACCAAGTAGAAGTCTATCTGAACTATTGTAAGTATACTCTGTTAAATACCTCCCGTGTCGGTACATGTGAATCGACCTGAAAACAGCTGTTTACAGCGCGGTCACGCATCGCGGTGCGCTGCATTTCTTAGTGTTCACAGCAATTTGCAAATAGTTTATGTTTCAGGTCTTAAATAAACTATTTAAACCTATTTATTACATCTTTATGAGTTGTAATTTACCTCATTTAACAATTTATTAGCAAGAAATTATAGTAACATTTTAGTGAATGTAATGACTAAATTTCCTTTTGCCTTTCTGGTTGGAATAAGTAAAGTGAGTCTGATGAATTTATGTTTCAAACAAACGATTCAGATCCCGATCTAAGTTATTCCAATGAGATTTGAAGAAAGAAAGAAAGAAAAGAAAAGATTTATGCGACTCTCCCAAGTAACAAATGCTTATCTCTGTTTTCTTAAGCCTAAATCCATCCCAGTAGAAACAATAAGAATTTTAATTATTGAAGGAAAAAGTTGAGTCATTATCATAAATGTAATAAAACTCCTAAATCCACAATTCAAACTAGCTCTTTTTCTTCCAGAGCCTTTGGAGATTCACTGCTGATCATAGGACTCACCTAAAGAGTTCCAGACCAATCGATAAAAGCTTTTACTAAGCTCTTATTTAGATATACAGTCATGCATCAAACACTCATGATTCCAAACACCTGCACTTTCGAGCGCATTGCAGCGTGTGTTTCCGAACAATTGACGACGCGTGTCTATTTCTATGCAATTATATGAAAACACACGTTTATGTAACATGCTTGGAAACGCAGCGGTTTGTTCGAGCGGAAAATGTGTGCAATCGATCGTTTGAGTAAAGGTTTTTCAGTCTATACAGAATTCAAATCAAATATTTGCACTTCATAACTTTTTGCTGCGAAAAAGTTTGGCCTTTTTTTAATATTTCCTTCTTTTATTGTTTTGACGTATTTATACGGTTTGGAATTAGCTAGAAGCTTGACGTCAATATAGCTACAATAAAAATCATTGTTACATAAAAACTTTTCCGCAAAATGTTTTAAACATTATACAGAAACCACATCATTTACTTAGGAAGTATGTACTAAAATATATTAAAGAATGTTTTACCTGTATAAGATACGATGTTCAAGAGAGGATGCTGCATACTAAGTACCTGTTTTCTATTAATGCAATCTGTATAAAACTCTCAATGCGTTTTAACATGCCTCTCATGTATGCAATGAAATGCAAAAACCCTCCAAAATATGTTGGTGTTTCTTTCACTTTCATTTTCTGTTTTCTGTTTGAACTGGTGCCAGGACATGACATTTCACTTATTTAAATAATAGCAGTTTATCTTTGTAAAGTAACATAGTATTCTTAGATCCTTTTGTTAACTATAAGACAAGACTCAGGATAATTATCACTCTTATTAATGAAAGGTTCGGACTAAAATCTCGTCGCGTCTCTCGAATTCAGTATGGACCCGAACAATCATAGATTTGTCGATAATGAACTAAGTACATATTATACCTAATATTTCTACCTAGAAAATCGAAAATTGGAAGCCTCTTTCACAAAATAATAAATATAATATCCAAATCATACAAAATAATGTGCTATATTTTACTCTTCGCCAATATAAAACAAATAGCCAAATAAACAGTAAGAATTGACTTTCAAATTAAGACTATTATTGCGTACACGACAAACCAAATGCCTATTTATTCCTACAATGGCGGATAATCTGATGTAAAAATGCAGACGGCAATAGAAACCGCCCTGTGGATTGGGGGCGTTTGGAGTATTCCACCACGGTATCCCCTGCCTGTCGTAAAAGGCGACTAATAGGGGCCACCGGGGTCGCGGGTGGGTGGCAAGGGGCTGTCCGTCTTCAGTTTTGTGCGTATTTTTAGCACATTGCTGCGACCCCCATAATGGACGGCAGTGTGGCAGGTAGGCCTCACGCTGCCGTTGACGCCGAGGGCGTCCTTCGGTGCGCGGGGATTCTGAACCTCCCAGTAATATAAGTCACTTTCTCAGCGAAAAAAAAGACGGCAATAGAAAGCTATACCCAATAATAATAAAACAAATGATCGTGGATTAGCCGTAATTTGTATGCTTGTTATGCCTTACAGCTTCCGCAATATATATTCAGGATTGTAAAATAGAAAAACATGAGAATGTGTATGTTTTAAATTTCTAAGGATTTATGATATGCATGCTATGGCCGCTGCCCCTACCTCCCCTCGTCTTAATTTGTATACATATGATGTGTTGTATTTATTTGTAATTGTGATATATATAAGTAATTTCTAATTTGTCCAACCTCCCTCCGGCCCACCGAGCTAAAAGGCGCAACAGTGACAAAATTTATGTTTGCATGTTTGCTGGGTGCATCTAGCTAAAAAACAAGCATAGACGATCTAATGATATGCATTATACAAATTGTACAGACACCACCAATATACTCCCAAATTGCGAGAGGAGGATGGGGTATTGACAACGCACTGAGGATTAATTAAGCTTCCGGCAATATCCTACTAATCCTACTAATATTATAAAGGCGAAAGTTTGTAAGAATGTATGGATGTTTGGATGTTAGGATGTTTGGATGTTTGGATGTAAGGATGTAAGGATGTTTGTTCCTCTTTCACGCAAAAACTACAGAACGGATTTCGATGAAATTTGGCACACGGGTAGGTCATGTCCTGGATTAACACATAGGGTACTTTTTATCCCGGGAAAATATAAAGCGGAACTTTTATCCCGGAAAAACTTTTTAAAGCGGGCGGAGCCGCGGGCAAAAGCTAGTATTACATAAATTAGCAATTGAGCTCAATAATATTACAAATTTCTAGCATAAACGCGTAACGTAAAAGCTGACGCTATTAGGAAATCGGATGTAATCAAATGAAAAGCATCATTACCATAAAAAAACCCCCGTGCATTTAGCCCGATCTGACTTTCACTGCAAATTACTAGATTTTCATAGAAAGTGCCGTGAACTGCTCGTTTATACGCAGTTATTAGAAACGGGAATCTATCGATACTCCTGTGCTACGACAAGTTTTCCACTTTCATTTTCATTTTCTATCCATACATTTTTAAGTTTGCGATTTTGTATTATTATTTTGAGTGTTTCATTTATTTCAAAACAACAAAAAAAGTACAATTGGCGTCAGATTATATCATTTTAACCTCATATATACCACAGAGGTTGGCAGAAAATATCACATACACTGACATTATTATATACTAGCTTTTTGCCCGCGGCTCCGCCCGCGTTAAAAATAGTTTTTCCGGGATAAAAGCCCCGCTTTATGTTTTCCCGGGATAAAAAGTAGCCTATGTGTTAATCCAGGACATGATCTACCCGTGTGCCAAATTTCATCGAAATGCGTTCAGTAGTTTTTGCGTGAAAGAGGAACAAACATCCACACATCCATACATCCAGACATTCTTACAAACTTTCGCCTTTATAATATTAGTAGGATGGGGGATGGCAGGAAGCGATCCTGTCACGATATCGGACACGAAATCCAAATCCATGTTTAATTATTTTTTTAATCGTATCCAGTATTGTAACCGATTCAATGCCAGTAGACCAATTAGCCGATTGTAATTTAAAATAAGGTTTTAAACACATTATACAGGAAGTTTTATCAAGTAGCAGTAATGCTTAAATAAATTAATGCACTATTTCCATTTGCATATTAAATAAAAATTGCAGCTATTATTTAAATATAGAACAAGATTTTAAAAACGTTCGAGTACGGAAGACGTTTTGTCCCGTACGTTCGTTTTATTATGCGATAAAATTGTCCGCGACAGCTGTCGGAAAGGACAGTCACAGTGTTTTACGTAATATTATATTGCATTTTGTTATGATTTCGTTCCTCTGTACAATGCTTCCTATGTCTTTTACTCTAACGATGTGTTATAGCGTAAATATTGAACGGATGATGGCGAAATAACAAGCAATATTGCAAAAATTATGAACTCGAGTATATTTTCACCGAAACTTGTCAGTTGCGTATCGTTGTTGGCCATCTTTGAGTATGGCTATGCTTTAGTGTTTTATTTTATTCAGGCGCTACAGTAATTACTACGCTGAATGGTAAGTAAGAACATTTTGTGAACGAAAGTCTACGAATTCGATTCCCGCATCAAGACGAATTTGCGCTATACGCAAAAAAATGTATAATGGTGCGAATATAACCGTCTTGTTCCTGTATTTAGTATTAATGGAGCTATATGTGCTTGTTATTTATTTATTATCATTAGAATAAACCTACGTATTTCTAGCAATCATTATCTTTCCTTAATCGACATTTTATCTTGGTATAAACTCCATTTGCTTAAAATCTGAATAATTCACATAAAATATACAGCGAAAACTTTTCACGGCTGTTTAATAAGCCCTAAAGCACAGGAAACGGGCGCGAAGAGGTTAAAACACGTTTACAGCATGCCCCTGAAGGGTACTCGAGTGTTTTTACGCGTTCAAATTACCTCGCTGTTTAGATTCGCTAGATCAAAGCGAACATTACCTGCCAACTTCAAACAGAGGTAATGACGATTACTAGCCCTTTTAGGGTCGCCGCACACTTATCATGTGTGATATTTATTGAAAAATGGACTTAAACTATGTTGTGTTAATAAATATTATAGTATCGAAATCAAATGCACTTAAGTCATGTGCTATATAAACTCATTTTAAAACACTAGGTATGTAGAGATTAGGGGATTTTTTTGCTGCTAAGTACCATCTTATGTATACCTTCTCAGCTCTAGAACGGGGAACTCAACTATATAACTCACTGATTTGTGTTCCTTTAAATTGTTTTTTTTCCAATGCACCGAAAATCACACTATAAGATGATCCCAAGAGACTAAGGGTCCCTTTTACAATATCTAAGTAAACGCTACTCGTCACATTAATAAGTCGACTAAGTACAAAAGTCATACTCTAATTTATGATCACAAAAAATGGTAATATAATAAAATAATATACTACAACCTTCCCTGAAATATGTATATTTGAATAAAGAAAAGCCCACCCAAATCGGATCGGTAGTTTTTGAGAAAATCGCGTACATACAAATTTACATACACACGGGTCGAATACAGAAACTCCTTTTTTTAACCATTAGCTGCTTATTACGATAACTCGTAAAATTTCCTTAAAACTTCTGAAAAAGGCCTTAAGTTTATCTTGGCCGCCAGATAAGTCTATATCGACCTTTATACGCATTGTACTCAATGGTGATAATTACAGGGTGTGTCGTTAGTATAAAATCTCTGTCCAGTCCTGTCCTCCTAACAAATTATAGGATGTAAAGTGGGCACAGGGTATTTCGTTGGTAAAACAGTTGTAACGTATTTTTAAAAGGTTAGAGGATGTTGCATTAAAATGTAGTTTAAATACTTTTCCACTCCTTTGAAGTTGAAACATCATAAACAACAAACAGGGTGTTGTGCAAAAAAAGGAAAATTTTTATTATTCGTGGCTGTGACCGCATGAAAGTCTTTTTCCAGAATAGTTTTCGAACTTCAATATTCACATTCCCGGTATGAAACGCAGCCTATATTATTGCAGGACTTGGTCTACTTGTGGGCAAAGTTTAATCTAAACCTCTTTAGCCGTTTCTGCATTTATTTGTAACAAACATTCAAACATCTTCATAAACTCTAGTATAATTAATATAAGTAGGAACTAGAATGAATCAACGACTGCTTCTAGTGGAAATGACAGGAATGAGTATAATAATAATAAAACATCTCAGATTGTGCATAAATTGTGGTTCTATATATTTATCGACCACAGAAATAGAAGCACATAATGATATCGCAAACTAAGTCATGCTGATGCTGATTCCATTTAAATAGAGATGGCAGGAAGAAGTGTATTTTAGCGAAGATACTTTAAGTGCGATTTTAGAAATTTACAGAGTAAATAAATAATTTTAACTCAAACTAAGACACGAATATTTTGATAACCGTGTCTATTTTACTGAGAACTGCTGGAATAGAGTAATTTTAGTAAAAAGAGAGTTCGAGACTAGAAATAAATAACTAAGGCAAACTAAGACAGTTCTAAGCTAAACAAAGGAACGGTTTGCGTCTAGATTGCTGCCACTTACTGATTTGATCTCCGCTAGATCTAAACAGCTGCGACGTACGGCTAATATTTGCATTAGAGTTAATTGATTTAGGTACAGTCAAAGGAAAAAAATCGGAATTTCATCTCTTCACATGAATTTTAATCAAAATACTTTGCTTTTTATGGAACACGAAGTAAACGATTCTTAGTTTATTTTAGTAATGAAAAAATAATTATAGAGGTGTTTTCATGTTTTGAATGTTTTTAGTTACTTTTGTGACTGACTGTACATACCCAGACAACTAAGCGATATGGTTTTACTGTTTCTGTCAAAAAGTATATGAAAACTATTATTCTGGTTTGCAAATATTGTAAGATAATATTTAACTCCTAATATCTTGGGGTGATAAGATAAATCCAAGTTCTAAACACTGTTTGCATCGACATGTGAGTAATTCACTCGTCTCGTCATTTGATCATAAAAAAAATCGTAACTCCGACTTAGAAAAACTCTCTCAGACCAAGCGAATCTATTTAGCATAACAGCTCACTTCCACCAAACATCCTTTCAATTTAATAAAATCGTTTAGCTTAACAATAATTACGCTGTACAAATGATGTTCCATATTGCAACGTTTCGTAAGCACCAGAAATGTTAAATGTTGAAGCCCTCAAGTAGGAGCCTTGAGACTTGAACATTCGCCGCTCACCAAATCTGTTGGTATTTATTGCAACTGCTCGTTATAGAAAGTAATACTTACTATTCAATATTATAAAACTAGCTTTTGCCCGCGGCTTCGCCCGCGTTAATAAGTTTTCCAGGATAAGAGTACATATAAACCTTCCTCTTTAATCACTCTATTAAAATAAAACCGCATCAAAATCCGTTGCGTAGTTTTAAAAATCTAAGCATACATAGGGACAGACAGGTGGGAAGCGAGTTTATTTTATACTATGTAGTGATTTTGTGTAGTCTTACACAAAATCACACTAAGAATTAAGACTACACAAATAAGAATGGAGAGATGCACTAACTTTTTCCCTTCAAAGAAAGTGGAAATGGGCAGGACACGGGCCAGGTACACCGACGGCAGATGGACCCAAAGAATAATGAAATGGTCGGGACCACGAGGCTCTAGAGCGAGAGGACGGCCCTGGGCTAGATGGGCAGATGAAATAGAAATCATGGGTTTCTCCACTATTTGCGTAGGATTTGGTTCCAGTATTTGACGTCAGTAATTGACAGTAAGTCAGTAATTGACGTCATGCAGACAGTCGGTAAAAACTAAGTTAATTTCTGCTACATGCTTAAATATTCCGTGGATCCCATATTTGAGTCAGATATAGACTGATAAAAGCACTAAAGCAAACAGTAAAAATACCTATAAATAGCTGAAATGTTTAATAATTTTGCCTATAAAAACTTAACAAGGTCTACAGCATTCGTTTTTATTTTCGAACATCGATAAGTTGTAGTTGTTTAAAAACTTATTCTAAAACAAAACTCATTTCACAGTGTGTCTCGGTGGCGTAGTTTTATTACGTTACGACTGCTATACTGAGGTCACGGGTTCGATCCCCGGGTTGGGTAAAGTTATATTGGACTTTTCTATTCAGTATCAACCCCGAGTCTGAAATTTGTGCCTGATATAGCGATAGGCTAGACCCCTATCACATAATGGAACGGAACACACATGGCCAAAAATGAGTGCAGAAGTTGCGCCTTTACCTACCCCTTCGGGGATAAAAAGCGTGACTTTGTATGTATGTACGATATGTACGTACGGATGTACGAGTGTGGACGATAGTTGGGAATGGAACGGCCTGCCGAGACAATGTCCAGAGGTTCAAAACCCAAGACACACACCTCTGACTTTTCAAAGTTACGTGTGTATTGTTTATCAACTATCGTTCACTTTAACGGTGAAGGAAAACATCGCGAGGAAACCTACATACCTGAGAATTTTCCATAAGAATTTCGAGGGTATGTGAAGTTTGCCAACCCGCACTAGGCCAGCGTGGTGGACTAAGTCCTTAAACCCTCTCAGTAATAAAGGAGGCCCGTGCTCAGCAGTGAGCAGTATATAATACAGGGCTGGTATTATATTGTATGTCTTTTTAAAGTTTTTATACATTTTCGAAATTCTCGAAAGACGCAAAGTTGACGCTACAAAATATAACATGGCAACGAACCATGTCCAAAACGAACATTATGGCCAATTTGGGTCAGAATTACTGTAATTTTCGGTGCCATTATCACCGAGCGATGGTGATTACCGTGGTAGCTACTTCTAAATTGGGTGTGAATAATGCACCAAATACCATGCTTGTAAACACTATAATTTGAGTCATGGCGTTGATATAGTGATAAAACCAATTTGACCTAAGGTCAGCTTTTACTATACTACTAAGCCAGTGTTGTTTTATCCGTGATCAATTAAAGTAAATAGTTTTATTACACTGGCTGAGCGCGCAGCACTTTCGCTTGGCTGTGAATTTGCTTGCAATTCATGATTCCTGAGAGGGTTATGCACTCGTATAGGATTTTAAAATTTATTACCTTTTTGCGAGTATATAAATGTTATATCATGTTATTTTTTTTTTCTATATTATGAATTGTAATTTATACCTTGAACTGTTTTTGAAAAGAGCACCACTAGAGTTTCTTGCCCGTTGTTCTCTAGTGAGAACTGCTTTCCGAACTGGTGGTAGAGTTATTATTGACTGAATCTAAATAATGTATAAAATTTTATGGGTTCGAATAAATTTATTTCATTTCATTCATCAGTGTGCTAAGACCTTGAACTTTATCTGACTATGAATGACACAACCCAGCCTACGGATAACTATAACGATTCAGGAACTTTTGCGATGGGTAAGGCTTTTCACCTAAACGAAGCCCCTAGCAATGCCTAGTTAAGAAACATATTCTTTCTTACTTTAAAAAAATAGGAACTTAAATATAAACAAATCTCCTATAAAATTAAGTATTAATATCTTGAGGTATGTGTTTGCAAAACTCATATTTATTCCGATTTACCAACATCCTAACCGAGTTTAGCAATATTAGGTCTAAGTAAGCTGTTCTAATAAAGTAATCAAAGCCAGTTCTATACTTTCATAATACTAATAGACTCATTTAAATGCTAGACTAAGTCTAAGACTCATTTAAGTACTTTCAAAGTTGTGAGAAATTTTTACAGCCTAGTGCAGAAAGATTAAAGTTTCCTAATGTTTATTTTACGAATTGCAGATTAGATTAACAATGTGCTTGTATTTCAGGTTACTTGCTTGTTACTATGTTCATCTTGGTAATAAATAACATACAAAAATACATGTAAATCTATTATATAATAGGGGGCGAGTCATATTCTTCACAAAGTCCAATCCCAGAGTTCCCAGACAACTGAATCGTATGTTTTTCGAGTCGAAAACTATATATTCTTTTATAATTGATTCTGCATTCTGAATTTTAAGTTGCCCAACTTTTAATTCGAAAGCGGGAATAGAACCTAAACGCTACAAAGGCCCCAATAACCCCCTTTACTTTCAAACATAATACTCCACTGTCACTGACCCCACAGGAGAGTCCTTGAACAATCGTTGTCATATTAGTACGAATTTCAAAACATAGAGTCCTTAAAAGGTCTATCCATGTAAATCTAGAAGACAAATTCAAATCTAACCTACTTTAAGATCACACATTTTTAAATAACAGCAACTATTATAGGTATCCGTTCGGACTGCCTCGGTGGCGTAGTAGTATTACAGTACGACTGCAAAGCTGAGGTCTCGGGTTCGATCCCCGGGTCGGGCAAAGTGGTATTGAGCTTTTCTATTCAGTATCAGTCCGGAGTCTGGAATTTGTGCCCGATATGGCGATAGGCTCGCCCCCTATCACATCATGGGACGAAATGTCAGCGAAAAGTGGGTGGACTAGTTGCGCCTCTGCCTACCCCTTCGGGGATAACAGGCGTGAGTGTATATGTATGTATGTTATAGGTATCCAATAAAGCAAAGAAATAGAGTTTAATACTTGTTCATAATGTCATTTTATTCCTATAAATACATATTTGGATTTTGCATAAAACTTGGCACTCATTTAGATCTCCATACTTTTTGCGGCGAAGCCCACAGCCAAGCATAGTTTTTGTATTGAACTTGGCTCTCCTTTTTTACATTTATGTTTTTGGTGAGATAGATATACAAGGGAACCTTAGTTACTCATTAGTATTGTTTAGATACAGAATCCTCGTTTAACATCTGGTGGGAAGAGCATTATAAAATTTAACACTACTTAAAATTCAATTTGTTATTCAAATCGCTATGTTAATTACTGACCAAATCAAATTCTTTTAAGATAAAAATCACATGTAATAAACTGTTTATTAAATTTAGAGGCGCTAGGATATTATCGTAAATCGGTATTTAGTAAAAGTATGTTAATTAAATACTGTTTTTTAAAAGGAGGTCTGGTTTGACCATGTTTTCCATGTTAATATCGGAAACATGAGACATTGATAAAGTTATTTTATATAAACTATGGGTATCCATAACTATGTAGTCATGTTCAATTCAAAATAATAGAATATAACAAAGTTAGTTTATGCTTATATCGTAATGCCAAATCTAATGTCAAAGAAGTAGACAAAGATGGGACAGATAGAGTCAAAGTTCGACAACGGTATTTCCCTTGATGTTATAGAAAACTACGTCAGAATGTAAGTCTAGTATAATATGCTATCGGGAAAACACTCATATTTTGTATATTATAATTGGAATAATAAAACATACACACGTCATCAGTCATCATGAAGTTCACCGCTGAAATTGGGCCTCTCCTAAAATCCCTATACTTAAGGAGTCCTATGTTCAACATTCGCTCACAAGTATGATCGTATTGTTCACTTTGCTTTTCCATTTGCACGCGTACAACACGCTTTTCTGGTAATGCGTATATTATACATTAGATTCCCTGTTCTCTTTTACGAATTACTCACCAAAAGAGTGTATAAAGATACATTTATTTATAATGAGCATGACTGGGACACGTTTATTTATAAGTCATTTACTACGCAGTATCTTAAAACGCTGCAAACTGAATCAGAATATTTTATTTGCATTGAATGTAGGTACAAACATAGGATGGTAATATAATTCATAAGTTCCGATACATTCTGCCAGTATTAAACTAAATTAGTATTAAACTATTAACTGTACTAATAAATTAGTCACAGTTGTTTATATGCATGTAAATTGCTTCTTTAGTCTACTTGCAGTAGTTGGAGTGGTTTTGGATTCGATTCCCAGTGCTGGTAATACTTAAGTTAATTAAGTAAAAAAAAATGAAAAAATTCTAACACTGACTGGATTTCCAAGAGGCTCACACACTCATGCCTTATCCCCGTATGGGTAGATAGAGGCGCCACTACGCCACCCATTTTGCCATGTGCATTCCGTCCGTTAATGTGATGGGGATGAACCTATCGCCACATCGTGCACAAATTCACGACTACTAATTCACGGATACTGAGCAAAAATCCTTAATATCACTTTGTTCAACCCGGGATTCAAATCCGAGACAGAACGATAGTCATACTGAGACTAATACAGCCACTCGACTGAATGCTAAAAATTAGCTTTTACAATGTGTAACTGTTACTGCTATGTAACAGTAACACCTATCCAGTCGAATACAAGAATGCCTAACAAAGAAACCGATTTACATTAATGACTATGGAATAAAAGCAGTAGACTCAACGAAAGTCCTTTGCAAGTTAATTTCAAGGCGTCCTTCCTTAGCTGTCACAAAGATGATCAAATAGACATTTACAATCCTTCTAACTCAATTTAGGTACATAAGAATTTCTGGCACGACAATCGGGAATACTTGTTCGTTTTAGACACTGCGTCATGCATGATTAATTTAAAGTTTGTACAAGGAAAAGACAAATTTAATACTGAACGAATAATGTGAATTAATCCAGTGTGGTAGAGAGATTGATAAAAGTGCGCAAAATGCTTCAAATAAACAAACAGAAGGGACTAATACATAAATAAATATGTCATGAATGTTCTTATCTTGCTTCTTGCCTCTTGTGGAAAAGGGTCTACTCTACTATTGAGATAGGGCTCAGGCCTCCACGTTGGCCAATTGCGGAGTGGCAGACTTCATGCCTCCGGAATTCCCAAGTGATAATTGAAAAGAATACACAATATGTATCTTAAAAAAAAACTACAGAGTGCCTTGGGTTTTGAACCAGCGACATTGGTCTCGGTAGTCTAATCCATTCCCAAGTATCTACTTGTTGGTATGATAATTATCTCCTCAGGGATAATTTATATAGCTTTCATTAACCTAACAACATAAATCAAGCTGTATCTTTTCTATATTTTCTAAGAATCCGCCATGCCTGTTCAAGTACCTGTACTAGTCTAGTGCCGCAAGTAAAGAAATCTAGCTTCCGCCAGCAAGACCGTGCTTATTATGTGTGTCAATGACGACCATGTAAAGACATGATTTTTTATATATACTTGAGAATAAAATCTATACTAATATTATAAATCTGAAGAGTTTGTTTGTTTGTTTGAACGCGCTCATCTCAGGAACTACTGAACCGATTTTGAATTTTTTTTCACTAATAGGAAGCTACAAAACTCCTGAGTGCTATAGGCTACTTTTTATCCCGGGAAAATATTTTTGTCCCGGAAAAACTTTTTCACGCGGGTGGAGCCGCGAGCACTACTAGTTTATTTGATGTCTCATAAAACAAAATACCGATTATAGGCGTAAATTGTATATATTTTATTAGCCAAGTGCCCAATGGAAAACTCCCTTTTTTTTTTTTTTTTTTTTTTTTTTTTTTTTTTTTTTCGCGTGGAAAAACGCATTATCGCTACCACCACTGGGGGGGTGAGTGAATGGTTATGTTGGTTTCGCACAGTCTTACAGCCCAATGTCGACACTCGGGAGTATAGCATCATCCGAGCGAGCATTGGACCGAGTCCCTAACACTATGTACCCCCTTCACTGGCATACCAACCAAAACCCGCGGTGGCCTTCTTCGGCGCATACGAGACGGCCCCGGGGTATCTTGTTGCACTAAGATAGCTGCACGGGACCGTCCCTGCAATGGAAAACTCCCTAAGCGAATGAATTTTGCATTGCTTGATTAGGTTACATAATTATGGAACTCGTTCGAAGTCAGTCAGTATTCAGAATTTTACGCGTAGAATTGGTAATTCCAATGTTAAGATTCTAAATGTCAGTTGACTTTATGCATTCGCGCTTTATCTTCGTTATGCGCTAGCTTAAATTTACTAGAAAATAAATCACCAAATTGATTCCACACAACTGCTTAACAGGAAAAATATGCTTCGGTAGTATGTGATATGGATAATATCATTCACGGTGACGCGCTCTACTATTTTTTATTATCGCCTACAGTCCAAGTGGGCAAACTTACGCTTGTGTTTTAATTTTGTTTTAACACATTAAATACTTATAAGTACATTCGCATACGATGATGAATAATCAAAATCCTTGTAATTCTCGAAATCCCCACTCAAAACAAGTAGCGCGCGTCATCGTGGATGAAATTACATAAACCTATTCATAAAACTTGCATAATAGTGATGCCTAGTGAGAAGGACCCTTGAATATAAATGATTTTCCATTTATACTAACTCACTATAAAATTGTGGTAGAATATTCGTGTCTGCTCGGACTGCGACCGACAAGGTGTAAATCCTCCAGAGTTGCCCACGTGAGTGAGTCCCGTTCCAGGATCAGCTTGTGTATATCCGGTATAAAACAAGCCGGTATAATTGTGTTAACTAACGATAGATAATTATCTCTCATCCGTCGATACTCTTTCTGAACCCTACTGCACACACTATCAGGTGCAGTTGAGGTGAATTTGCGTATATTAACTATTTTTGCAAAAAAAAAAACAATCTTGTTCCAAAGACTTTCAAAATCTCTATTAACATACTTAAAACACACCTGTCATTTTAAATGTGTATCAGGCTACTCCAACCTTGAACATTACCATAAAATTTGGTAAGCAAACCAGTTTCTCGCAGTATTGTATCATCTTTAATACTGTCAAGGACATCCACAATTTAAGGATTTCAAATAGAATTAGAAATAAGCATAATTTAAATGCTAATTATTTCATAGTTTGCGTCATCAAATCATTAATCTGGTTTAGACAGAAAAAAATTTGTAGTAGAAGGCATCTCTAAATTATATGTTTTTTAGGGTTAAAGACCAACAGTCTGATTGTTCCTACATTCTCTTTAGGGAAATTATCACAGAAAAACTTACAAAATATCATTAGATCTGTGAACCAATCCAAAATATAGGCCGAAAAAGTCCACCTGCTTCAAAAATCCTCAAACTAAACAATACATTTTCTCTTGTTACAGGAAGAAAACATAGCCCTCCGGTTAATAAAACAGCATGCAGAAGAAGAAGCGGAGAGCAGTCCCGCATCCCCGGAGGAGACATTCGGCACCGGGAGCACGGCCAGGGCGTACTTCGACGAGGGTGGGTACGTCGCAGGGGGCGCCAAGGACCAAGACCCCTACGTCAGGAACCGGTTCAACCAGGCCGCGTCCGACAACATCCCCAGTAACAGGAACGTGCCTGATACTAGAAATGCCATGTAAGTATAGAGTTGGTGACACGAGGTTGCAGTTTCAATTTGGAGAAGGATACGTTTTATTTCGACATTATTTTTTTATGGCGTGTCATTTGTCTATTTTAGATTCCAGAGGATATTTAGTCTGTGAATGGCGATGTCTTTGATTTGATTT
The DNA here is from genome assembly GCA_949316025.1 of Lapara coniferarum. Lineage (NCBI taxonomy): Eukaryota > Metazoa > Arthropoda > Insecta > Lepidoptera > Sphingidae > Lapara > Lapara coniferarum. The sequence continues at coordinate 3,811,964 of OX438922.1, forward strand.
TCAGGCTATAGAGTATTTATGATTGGATAAAATATGATATCTATGCGGGTCTCTGTGTACCTACTATTAGAATTTTGTAAAATGAAACTATAAAAGACTCTTCCTTACTTTATTGCTGTACTGCACATTTCTCTTAAACACAATTTAATTAAACAGATATTCGTATTCGTACTTCATAATATTATCCGTGACATTCCTACACCATTATTAATAAGTAATAACAAAAGGACAACAAAACCTGACTTACTGAGCTGGAATCTCATTAAGGCGAGACATTGAGTAAGGACGCTGGGTCGGAGGTCCGAGGTCTAAGGTCACGATGGCTCGTATTACGCGAAAAGAGGTCACGTTTACGGGTGAAATATTACAGGTAGGTTACATTGACATGATTAGAGTAGTGATTACATATTACTGCGCATGTACTTGTGTGAACTTCTGGAAAGCTCAAAACTAAGATGATATAGGACTTACTAGATTAATTTACAATTTTAGAATCCTTGAACTTTTTATAATAATTTACAAATTGACAACGACAAAAAATTATAATAGCTATATTATTTGCGTATATAACATTCTTCAAGGGTTTTTCTTCTTCATGGATCTTATAGGGGAATAATATGTCGTTCGATACATCGTAATTTTATACAATTAGTACCAAACGTGTCATCTAAGTGTCTTTAACTATTGTTTCCTGCATGTGGTATAGATTGTATTGGCAAATCACTTAATAATACAGGTAACGAGCGCCTTTGTGATGCTTCTACCTATCACGATTCGCAGTAAATTACAGAATCGTGAGTTAAATCGGTTAATAGCGTGACTTCTTCAGGATGTGATCAATTATATCTACAGGACCACTCCTTGTGGTTGATGACGACAAAGGCGTTATACCTAGAAGCTTTTTATACTGACTATTGTTATACACAATCCTATAATGATTAATGATACACGAATAGTTTAGTTCACTGATGACTCCTATACATAATATCGATAAATGATTATTTTGCCTTAATGAGATTTAATACGATTCATTATAAATTTTATGGCGCATAAATTATGACGAAATTCACACGCTCACGAATCGTGAATTAATTATTAAACATCTTCAATAATACAAAGGTCATGAGTTTTTTTTTTTTGGGTTTTGACGATTCAAAATATAATCATCTATGTAATTCATAATTGACTTTATAGTTTTAAACATCCATTCGTCCAGTAATTAATTATTAATAACTCAATGTCACTGATGTGAGTGTATGAACGTGGCCTAAACTACTTTAATAAATTTTCAAGGAAGCGCGTATGAAATTATTGATAAGATTATTGATCAATCTACTATCGCCATATTGATCTAGTTAAGATATGAAACATGAGACGTTGGATCAGTTGCCAGGTCAAGAAACTTTTGCGGTAGTTTTTGCTTCTAAATCCACAAATTTCAGTCTAGTGATATTTTAACAGTAAGTACTCAGAACTCTTACATTTTGGGACTTAGTACTATATTCGCAGCTTATGCTAGCTCGTCTCTTGTACTGGAGTCCGTGTAAGTAGCTACCACCGTACCGTTCTTGCCATCAAGCAGCATTGTGAAATGTACTAGTTGTAGGATATATGCTGTAACCGTCCGTATAGCGACCATCCGCCATAGTAACCCGCGTAATATGCCGCAATCCGAAATCAGCCTGTGTAAATGAGATTCAAACAGTTGACAATCTATCTAGACCTCTCTCTTTAGCTGTATTGTTATTTTAATATAGTCACGGTGCTGACACTCAGTCTCAGGTCCCTGCTGAAAATCAACGCTGTGGGTTGCACTGCAGCTTAATGCAGAGCTCGGACCTTTTTTCGTCGTTACTGTACACGCCAGGGACTAGCTTGTCATTTTATGTATTTTTTTTATTGTAAGTTTATTGTTTTCCCTGGTCTGTTATTGTTGTGTGCTTTTTTTACGAAAATAAACAGTTTATTTCTTTCTTACTATCACGTGCAGCGGCTTTGCCGTGCTCGAATAAAAAAACACTGTGGTATTTCGAAAGAAATTGTCATGCAATTACTGGACATTAGTATCTGATAGTTATTTCGTATGTCTATTTTTAAGCAGACTATATAAAGTTTTGTCCTTAACAGGTGCCGGCTGAAGAAATACGACGACGATCTTCCTCAGACGAGCGTGATCATCACCTTCCACAACGAAGCCAGGTCAACGCTTTTACGGACTGTTGTCAGGTGAGAACTTGGAGTCCAGACCTCCAGATTAAAGATAGTTCTTAACTATACAAAAGACTATACTAGAAAATTTTTAGTAGAATGAGTTCATGTATACAGCTTATAAAGTTAACTTTAGAAAACTGAGAGTATTATTTCATAACAATCCTACTCGTTCATAAATATCAGCACATTACTCTTTTTATGTATTTTAATAACAATAAAACGAGGCCAATATAACTATGACCATATTATGGTCGTACATGGTTCATATTCAGTTTAGACAATAGGTAATATTATTGTCTAGACTCACTGTAATTATATTAATCACATGTTTATCCTTAAACATCTAAGGACTTTTTGATTTGCGTGATGAATATGTTTGTCATATTTTTTTTTTTATATTTTGTTACAGTGTGTTAAACAGAAGTCCAGAGCATCTGATCAAAGAAATCATTCTAGTCGACGACTTCAGCGATAATCGTGAGTATTTTTTAATCCAATCATTTTAATATAAATTATACGCAAGACGGACAGACGACTTGGTCACAGAAGCACACTGGATGCAGGCATCTTCTGACAGGTCCATCTGGAAATATTTAGGGGAGGCCTATGTTCAGGAGTGGACGTCATGTGGCTGATGATAATGATGATGACAAATTATATTCAAGTTCAGAAACACAATACCTTAATTACAATATTTACTACGTACCTATGCGTGCCTAGGTACCTCGTAAATGAATGAAATCCTCCTAGCCAGTTTCGGCCACGGCGGCCAATCTCAACGGAGATCAGCCAGGTACGCAGGAGATATTATAGTGCACAAGTGTGTGCGCAATACACAGGTGCACTCGCTATTCCTTCACTCTCATAGTCCGGTGAGACGGCAATCCGACATGACCGGAGAGAGATCAGGCGCAGGACCAACGGCTTTACGTGCTTTCCGAGGCACGGGGGTATCACACCGCCAACTTCCTGACTCCGAGCTGCGACTGAGTAATTTTTTTAAGATGGAAAAACCCAGTCACAAAGTTTTTTGGCCTGACCCGGGATACGAAACCCAGGACCTCAGCGCGCAAATCGTACTCGTAACGTGTACGCAATACAACTACGCCACCGAGGCAGTCAACATTCACCTCGTAAATATTGAAAGACAAACTAGTTAGATAGACATGAAACAAGAATGTGTCGTGACTCGTGACACATTCCTGTTTAATTTTTTTGTTTTTCTTACCATTTTATAAATGTAATAACATCTCAAAAAGTTATCGATTGTTTTATACGAAGTCCGTTTTTTTTTTAAATAATTTAATTAAGAAACAAGATTATGAATGAGACTGTTTTTTAATTAACACTTAAATAACAAGTAATTCTAAAGCGCCTCATGAATAATGATGACAAATAACAGCCTAATCCTAAATTGTTTTAGCGCGTTGTTCCAAAAATAACACAATTGAAATTTGAATTGTAACTGATTATTTCAAATAATTCTTAATTTTTCATAATACTCCTAATGGTATTGAAGCATTTTTCTTTATTTTAATATTCTGTATTCAAGAATGTAACTCTATTACGCCTTTGAAGAAAATTCCATCTTATTGTCATACAAAACGCATACAATAAGAAGGCGAAATTCGCTTGTCCATCGAGCTCCAGCAATAAAAAATATTCATGACTCCCGTGATTAGAATATATGCATTTAAATATTTGTAACATTCGATTACTCGGAATTTAATTCGTCGATTAATCGTTAATCGGTTTGATGTAATCGATACACATCTAAAACATTAATTGTATGTAGTTATCACACATTTATATATTTTTTATTAGAAAAACGTTTGCTCAACATATTAAGAAACTTTTAAAATCTATTTTAATTCGCCTTTTTAGTTTTGTGTCGGTGTAATGTTTTATTTGTCTTCAGTAACATAAACTATCAAGAATTTATATTATTGTATCCTACTTGGTGAAAATGCTTGGTATGTATGTTTGTAATTTGGATGTCTGTTCTAGAACTAAAAGCAGAAACCGCTCAACGGATTTGAATAACACTGCTGAACGGATTTCCTAGTAATTTACTCCCGGAGTAACTTTTTTAGTTCTGATTTTTTTTAAAGATGAAGCTGTGGATAACTGCAGTGTATTATGGACTTTTGTAGCTGAAAAAGCTTTATACCCGGGCGAGGCAACAAATAATATTTGAAGACTAATAATCCTACTAATATTATAAAGGCGAAAGTTTGTAAGAATGTTTGGATGTATGGATGTTTGTTACTCTTTCACCCAAAAACTACTGAACGGATTTCGATGAAATTTTGCACACGGGTAGATCATGTCCTGGATTAACACATAAGCTACTTTTTATCCCGGGAAAATATACAGCGGGACTTTTATCCCGGAAAAACTCATTCACGCGGGCGGAGCCGCGGGCAAAAGCTAGTAATATAATAATAATACCAGCCCTGTATTATATACGGTCCCACTGCTGGGCACGGGCCTCCTCTACTACTGAGAGGGGTTAGGCCTTAGTCCACCACGCTGGCCTAGTGCGGGTTGGCAGACTTCGCACTCCCTCGAAATTCTTATGGAGAATTCTCAGGTATACAGGTTTCCTCACGATGTTTTCCTTCTACATCAAAGCCCATAGTATTATTCTTGCACTCGTATTATATACATCTCATTAATTGTGATTTATTGTATAACACTATTACATCACGAGCAGTCACTGTGGGATAAACATATTGAATACGACAGGGATTTACTACTAAGATGATTTCCCACATGCGATAAGATTCATAAAACTGTAAAAAAAAATTTACTCTTTTATCGTAAAATCTTTCACACGTGGATAAGCCCGTAATCGTCTTCATACATGCATTGCTTAATAAAAAGGTGTATGGGATCTAAACATGTCCTTGGGTTCGATTCTTAGATACTAAAAATTACATTGTGTACTTTTACTCGAATAAAAAGGAGGTAAGTCCTTCTTAATCCAAGACGTGGTCTATCCGTGTGAAAAAATCATCTAAATCTGTTAAGCGATTTTTGCAATGCATTTAAATACCAACTAAAGACCTTCTTAAACTTCCACATTTACAGTTTTTTTATTGTTTTTATGCAGCTGTAGTAAACTAATAAAGAGTTGGTTACACTTTATGAAATCATTGCATTTCTTGAAACTGTGTGAACAGATTGAATTAAAACAATGTGTATACAACATTCTATTACACTTAAAATGTTCTTAATATGCCACACACCCAGGAAGCTATGCTAAACAATTACGAAAATGAAATATTTTTTATTACCTAAACGAAAAAGAATAGATAAATTAACATAAATACAACCGACTTCAAAACCACAACAAACCAAAGTAAAAAGTTTTTATTTATTGCTTTTTTGTTAGTTAATTATGTAGTGGTGTAAACAATACATCATAGATATACCTACGATTACAGCATTCGCGGGTCATCTGCTGTTAGTTATCTCTAAAGATCTTCATTAGATCCTAATAAAGTAGAACTATAACCTTCCCTGAAAAATATAATTTGAATAACGGAAACCCCATCCAAATCGGATCAGTAGTTTTTGAGAAAGTTGTGGCCATACAAACTTACGTGCATCCTTACATACGGGTCGAATACAGAAACTCCTTTTTTTGAAGTCGGTTAAAAAGAGAGAATCGTTTTCCCTACCATAATGCTGTCAATACATCAATAATTATATCACTGTGATTAACTGTGCACTTTTTTGCAATAAACGTAATCTATTCGTGTTCTGTGTGCTAAATTTCATCTATAGATAGTCCAATGCAGTATAAAAAAAACTGTGCTTCATGTCCAACTGTGTGACCAAGTAATACCCAGATTACTGTACAACGTATCGATATCTTGATAATGGTTATTATAATTTCATTTTACAGCTTGTTGAAAGCATCACCTTAATCTTTTACTTTTTGAATAGAAAATTTGCTGTTGTATTGAGCATTTTTTATACATTATTTTTCATAATTTATTACATATACATACATACATATACACTCACGCCTGTTATCCCCGAAGGAGTAGGCAGAGGCGCAACTAGTGCACCCACTTTTCGCCGTTATTCCGTCCCATGATGTGATAGGGGGCGAGCCTATCGCCATATCGGGCACAAATTCCAGACTCCGAGCTGATACTGAATAGAAAAACTCAATATCACTTTGCCCGACCCGGGAATCGAACCCGAGACCTCAGCATTGCAGTCGTACCATAATACAACTACGCCGCCGAGGCAGTATTTATTATAAAAAAAAATTGTACTTAGCTTCAAATTTGGAAAAATCAGGCCGGCAAAGTATTATATCGTCTCATAGTGCATGACCAGCAGCCTGCATCTACCACGTATCTTTACATAATTGTAATGAAATCAATTTCCCAACGCAATCAGCTATTTGCTATAAACACCTTTCGAAAGGAGACCGACTTGCTCAACTGATGCGCACTTGTTACTTGCGATGCATCCTCCATTCCACATACTAATGCAGTGAGGCAATCTAACCAAAAATGGCCTTTCCGTGAAGACAGGTTGTTGTTTTCTAACGTATGTCGTGACTAGTAAACTTAGCTGGACCTTGTCTGCCACTAGGAATTATTCTGGTTGCTGGTAGAGACAGCCAGAGGCCGTTCTGAATTCGATTCCAACGCTATGCAAAAATATATTAAAACACACTTGAGTATCTGAGTAATTTGTACCCAATAGTTCCAAAATTATGTGTGTATTCTTTATAAATTCGCTTCCTTTGACGGTGAAGGAAAACATCGTGCAGGAACCTTTATACCTGAAGTTGTCTCTATGAATTTCGAAGTGTGAGGTCTGCCAAATTGTATTAAGCCAGCGTGGTGGATTAAAGCCTAAACCCTCTCTTAGTAGAGACCCGTGCTTAATAGTAGAAAGTATATAATACAGGGCTGATATTTTAACTTCGCGTGATTGGGAATTTTATTTCTGCTTAATCTTTCTGCGATGAAGTTGTGAATTTTGTAATAATAAACAGTTTATTATAATTTATGCTCACATATCATCTTCACAGTTAGGTCAACTTCTCAGCCTTGAAGAACAAGTTCTGAATACGGAACTAATGAGCTGATAGTATTTGATTTAGATTTATTCATAATCGTAATGAGATTGAAATCTTTATTTCTCTATAATCGAAAATACATTATAATAAAAATACTGGATACCACATGTAACTGTTTATCAATTATCGTTCACCTTGACGGCGAAGGAGAACATCGTGAGGAAACTTACATACCTGAGAATTTTTCATAACAATTTTAAAGGTATTTGAAGTCTACCAACCCGGAATATGCCAGTATCATGGGCTAAACCCTAAAAACCCTATCAGTAACAGATTAATAGAGCATCAGTAGGCAGTTTGTAAAACAGGGCTGTCATTGTTACTAACAATATTTTAGGTTAATTTTGCGGCTCGGAATAGCTGAAAGAAAATTCCTAGAATAAAAGTTATATTGCGTAGTTTTCGAGGATAAAAAGTAGCCTTTACCCAGGACAAGGACATAGTCTATCTGCGTGCAAAACTGCATCTAAAGTCGTTCAGTTGTTACGCTGCTACTTTTAAGAAACATCCAAGTATCATCATCAACGTTCGTACTTATAAATAGCTAGCGACCTGTTCCAGCTTCACGTCGGTAGCAGAACATATGCTTTAATTTTTTTTCTGCTGTAGTATCTGTTTTAGCGCATTTCTTTTTCCGGGATAAGAGTCCCGCTATATATTTTTCCGGCGTTAAAAGTAACATATGCTCTCCCCAGGATTTGGAACTATATCCATACCAAATTTCATAGAAATCGGTTCAGTGGTTTGGCCGTGACGCCTCTGCGCGCATGAAAAGATTTTCCGGGATAAAAGTTCCGCTTTGCATTTTTTTAGGATAATAATTAGCCTAAAACCTCCCCTGGGTTCCAAACTATCTCTATATCAATTTTCATCAAAATGCGTTCGGCAGTTTTTGAGTTTATCGCGTTCAAACAGACAGCCAGACGCACCTGGGGGACTTAGTTTCATAATATGTATATTTTTTAAAGCTATTAGAAGTACGATAGGATGTAAACATATTAAAGACAAACACCATAATATATGATATATTTTCCCCACAGCTGAAGACGGCGCAGCTCTTCGTGCGATCCGCAAAGTGCAAGTCATACGGAACCCGAAGCGTGAGGGTCTGATGCGCTCCAGGGTGCGTGGCGCTGATGCAGCCACGGCACCGGTGCTCACATTCCTCGACTCTCACGTGGAGTGCAACGTCCACTGGCTGGAACCCTTGCTGCAGAGGATTAAAGAGGTATTTTTTTTTAATGACAAGGCAAATTTACTGCTGTACACACCTGGTGGTAAATAGAGTCGCGTCCAGACAAGGGCGTAACCAGCCCTTATCAGAGGGAATCGGTAAAATCTCCATGTAGGTAATCTCAATAACTTAACTCTAGTACATACAAAACTGTGTACAGTCAGCCACATAAATAGCTGAACAAATTAATAAACTTCAAATCGCCTACACACTTTTATGTTCTTACCAATGTTTAGTTCCTCTTTCAAAAAATATAATAAATTTACTTCACACAAAAATGATTTCTATTAAACTTACCACGTATAGGCAATTTGTAATTTTTGATTTTATTCAGCTACGTATGTGTCTGACTGTAATGGTGTCGAATCTAGGGAGAAGGGCGAAACTCACTGCCCCCACTTGCCTACGACCTTGCGTCCAGTTAGAATATCGACTAACAAGAGATTATCCCTTGCCAGTCGACTTAATTTTGCCGGTTTGTTCGAGCTCAGAATTATTTAAAAAATCCGGACATTGAAATATTGGAATTCTAAAATCGAGTTATATATAACTTTTGGAATATATTTTATTTTAGTGCCAATCATACTAATATTATAAAGGCGAAAGTTTGTAAGAATGTCTGGATGTATGGATGTTTGTTCCTCTTTCATGCAAAAACTACTCAACGGATTTCGATGAAATTTGGCACACGAGTAGATCATGTCCTGGATTAACACATAGGCTACTTTTTATTCCGGGAAAACATAAAGCGGGACTTTTATCCCGGAAAATCTTTGTAACGCGGGCGGAGCCGCGGGTAAAAGCTAGTCTAGTTATATATAGTGTGTTTTTAGATTGTAAGTATTAAGCGGTAAGTACAATATACATAGTAAATATTAAGTATATATGGATAAACGAGCAACACTAGTTGTCCCTAGACTATCGCCAGAATATACCAGCTCTAATGAAAACATAAGTGAAATTCCTTCAATCAATAGCATAATAAAGCTGAAGAGTTTTTTTTGTTTGGTGGAAAGCGCTAATCTCAGGAACTACTGAACCGATTTTGTAATTTTTTTCACAAGAAGCTACATTACTCCTGGGTGCTATAGGCTTATTTTTATCTCGGAAAAACTTTTCACGCGAGCGGAGCCGCGAGCAATACTACTCCATTCATGTACCCTATTTTCTATCAAGTTAATTTTACTTTGCCGTACCAACAAAATAATATAACGATCAAACAATAACCCTTGGTTGAACTCGAACTTCGTTAAGTTCAAAGAACTGGCACATGTGTCATACTCGTGAACGGGTGCTGCTTGTGTGGACTGGTCTGCTCTGTTTGATAGTTGACTTTATTTTTATTTTTTTTTACTTAAAATTAAACATGTAGGTGGTTGTTTCACTTAGGTACTTTCTGTTAATTTTCGCACTTAATATCCGTCTTTAAAATTGAAGTAATATTGAAATTTGTAAATTGTAAATATATAATAAAAAAAAATGACAAAAGACCTACGCTGAGTTTCTTGGTGCTTCTTCTCAGGTCAGTGGGCTTTTCCGAAGCACTGGTAGAATCTTTAAGTAAAACATTGTGAAAAATGACGTGTAAAAGTGCCCTTAGGGGCCTAATTACTGAATAAATGATTTGAATTTGAATTTGAATAACGTTTATCCTTCCTCAACATTGTAAATTGATCTTAGTGCTCTAGATAGCATTTACGTTTAGCGCTGTAAGGTATAACCAAACTATACTACCTAAGTCATGTACACTCAGCCACATAAATAGTTGAACAAATTGAATACTTCGTAACGCCTCTACACTTTTGTGTTCTTACCAGTTTTTCTCCAAACAAAAATAGATCAAGGAATTACTATACTTCACACAAAGAAAACAAAAATATAATTGAACTTATCGCTGCTTATGTAACTGACTGTACAATTACTCAAATATCTGAACAAATCCAAAATTGCCTCTACACTTTTGTGTTGTTACCTAGATTTTCTTCTTCTTCACAAAAATAGAATAAAAAGGATTTACTTTATGTCACAAAAAAAAACAATTAAAATTAAATTTAAGGTGTATAGGCGTTTTGAAATTTCGAATAGTTCAGCTACTTTTGTAGCTGACAGTACCGATGTTTCTATTCGCCGTTTTAACCATGGATTCCTTTCAGAACGATTTAAACCGGACCTTAACTGTAATGACCATAAATCAAGAGGTTTGTTTTATCCATAAGTTTGTCTATGGAATTCTAACTCAACGTAGCTCAATAGATCTATCTGACAGTTGAAAAGGCCATTTAAAGAGATACATGCCTCGGCTGTCAGTTACTTTCATCCTTTCTACACACACACACACTCACGCCGTTTATCCCCGAAGGGGTAGGCAGAGGCACAATTAGTGCACACACTTTTCGCCGTTATTCCGTCCCATGATGTGATAGGGGGCGAAGCCTATCGCCACATCGGGCACAAATTCCAGACTCCAAGCTGATAATGAATAGAAAAACTCAATACCACTTTGCCCGACCCAGGCATCGAACCCGATACCTCAGCATTGCAGTCGTACCGTGATACAACTACGCCACCGAGGCAGTCCCCTCAGTCTCTTCTTCCTTTCTGTATATTAATAAATCTATGATAAGGGATAATTATCGTTTGTGAAAAACAAAACAGTCCGAAAACCGCTGACGTCAACGCTTCTGTCGGTGTGATGAAGCTTCTAATAATGACGCCTCAAACCTATTTTATCTAAAAGCAAATTACATAAGCCATTAAATATTTTTTTAAGCACCCTCAAAAGCGAAAACAGAATCATAATAACTCGTTAACATATATTTTACGCAACCATAATTCAAATCGTTTATTCATAACAGTTAAAATCAAAACGTATGTACCACTCGTTTGTAAGTATTTCGCATACGATTTTCTCATAACTGCAAATCCATAACTTCTAAGGTAGTTGGCGGAATGACATTATGCAATCTAATACATTTATGCAACACCAAATGACGGTCTAATACCATCGCATTACTATCACAACGCAATAGCTGCTACATGCTATTTTATAGAACGTTATAAATAACGGTTATCATTATTTTAGTAGCGCTATGATAGCTGTTAATGAAACTAAGTCGTTTGAATGAATCGTTACATTAAGTAATTGAGCCATTAATTTTTACTGTTGATTGTTTGGATTTAATGATGCTCATACTAAAAGCGATATAATAGCTGTATGTTATTGTAACAAGCAATTGCATAATAATAACGTAATTTATCACGATTATAAAATGACAATAAACATGTGCATTTAGAACATTTTATTAATACTTATAAATTTATTACTCTTTTATGTAACTGAATGATGAGGTGAGTAATTTTATCGCATGATGATAAGCACCTGTTTTCAAAGAAATAATATATAACTAGGCACCATCCAGCGTAGGGTGTAGTGGTGACCAAGTGGTTATGAGATCATTGATCTTACAACTCGGAGTAAACGTTCAGAGAGAAGGAAAACTGCTGGGCTGGCGACTACTAGGCCGAGATCGTTCGTTCATTTTATTCTTGCAGTCGCCCCCTTCGATGGCGATGGTTCCTAGACCTAACTTAAGCGAGTTGTGCCTTGTGAACTGAAACAGAATGGTAAAAATGATCGAGAACAAATTTTAACAGGATTCGAAATCCTCCACAAATTCCCTAAAATTTTACAATTCAATATTCGAATTAATGATATCTTCAGAGTACTTCTCATTTTTATGTTACTCCAGGAAAAAATCTTACAGTATTCGGTCTATATTTTAATGAGGAACAATAATTTACCCAATAATGTAACGTGCGGTCGACATTTTGAGAGGCAGACGTTCTCGTTATATCTTATAATGTCAGGGACTGCGCAGAATAATCGTGACTGCGTTTTATAGGCAGCCGACGTAATATTAGTGAGGAATTTTTTTAACACGCTTTTATTACTATGTGTTTTAAGTACATTATCTGCAGCTTGTATCCCTTAACCTACTATATTTTGAGATTATGTACGTATTGAGGTATTTTATGTGGATTTTTTATTTCATTGACAGTTTTTACCTATTCTTAAATATGGTAACTTCAGTCTGTATTCTCCCTTAAACTTTGCTTTATATTAACTACCTAAAGTATGTACTACGCCTCGGTGGCGTAGTTGTATTACAGTACGACTGCAAAGCTGTGATCTCGGGTTCGATCCCCGGGTCGGGCAAAGTGATATTGAGTTTTTCTATTCAGTATCAGCCCGGAGTCTGGAATTTGTGCCCGATATGGCGATAGGCCCGCCCCCTATCACATCATGGGACGGAGATGGCGAAAAGTGGGCACACTAGTTGCGCCTCTGCCTACCCCTTCGGGGATAACAGGCGTGAGTGTATATGTATGTAGTAAATTATGAATAATCAACTTAACTAAGTTATGTTGACTTTTGTTTAAATTTTTTCCGCCAGTCTAACACTACACAAGTAAAACTCTGTACATAATATTATAAACCCTGCTCAACGAAGCCATTTGGATGAATCTCTTTGATGAGCCACTGGTCACTACACATGATGCAATTAATCTTCACTTTATTAAAATTCTCTTAGAGTTCAAATTCTAATGTAGTAATAACTTTTCAACCAATTATTTATACAATGTCATAGGTAAAGTTTTCAAATTCTGCCACCTGCTAATTACACTGGTAATCTACTGTGGCCTTCCGAATGGCTGCGTCATACACTTGACAATGATTGGGGTCAGCAGGTGCCTTATGCCTATTTAAACCTGACCCGTAAATTATCTAGATCTTTCTCAGGCGTATTTTTGAGATCGAATATGACTCTTATAACCTTTGAATTAAAACACTTTATAATACAAGCTCTGTGTTAACTGTTATCTTAATTCTCATTCGTATCTTACCGTACTACCATTATAGATGCGAAAGTTTGTAAAAAATTTAGATGTTTGGATGTTTGTTAGTAGTAAACGCAGAAACAACTAAACGGATTTACATGAAATTTGGCACACGGGTAGATTATGTCCTGGATTAACGTATAAGGCACTTTTATCCCGGTAATTTGCTCACATGGATATTTTTAATCTGATTCTCTAAGCAGATGTCGCTGGCGTCGTACTATGTTTTTGGGACTTTTCTAGCGGGAAAGGATTACCACGCGGGCGAAGCCGCGAGAAATACCTAGTAATTATATACTATCTGACTCTTCATAAGGAACTCCGCTGTTGTAGAGAGAATGGCACTACTTGGTCCACTACTTATTTTTATGGCATCGAATGACAAGACGAGCAAGCTGTTCGCCTGATGGTAAGCAATACGACCACCCATAAACAGTAGAAACACCATCCAGCACCTTGAGTTATAAAGTACTGTGTGGCATTCCACTGCGCTCGTCATCCTAGACAAGATGTTAAGTCTCATTATGTCCTGTAGTTACACTGGCTACAATGCCCTTCAAACCGTAACACAACAGTGCATGCTCACTGCTGCTTGGCGGTAGAAATAGACATTGCGGTGGTACCCATCCAGACGGACTCTTATACATGAGAGTCCTACTACCAGTACTACGCTGTATGTTCCAAATTCGAATTAAACCATTTTACAAGAAGGTTATTGTTTTTTTACAAAAGATTTTAAGTTACCGTTTACATTGTATCACATTGACTGCCTCGGTGGCGTAGTTGTATTGCGGTACGACTGCAATACTGCAGTCTCGGGTTCGATCCCCGGGTCGGACAAAGTGTTCGATTTTTCTGCTCAGTATCAGCTCGGAGACTGGAATTGTGCCCGATATGGTGATAGGCTCGCCCCCTATCACATCATGGGACGGAATACGCACAACGACATGTGGGTGCACTAGTTGCGCCTCAGCCCACCCCTTCGGGGATAAAGGGCGTGAGTATAATCCTAATTGAGGCATCATTAAACATCTTTTGATACTGATCATAATTTATCTTGTCACCATTCCCACCCATCCCAAAGCAAAATAATTTCTCTAAACGCAAATAATTGACGAATATTCTTCACCCACGTACTTTGAAATGAATAGATTCGTTACGTAAAACTAATAGGCACCTCTAATTTAAAAGCCCTCAGTTTGGAGAGCACTTGAACAATGTTTTTTTTCATTGGCGCATGAGTAAATATTGTTATGGTCGTTATGATTGTCGACCGACGTTCTCCTACTCGACAGTAAGGCTTTACAATAAGTACTAACCTTCTAAATTAGATTTTTGTTTGAACGTTCTATATCTGGAACTTTTGCTCCAGTTTGGAAAATTGTTGAATTATAAGAATCTACAACATGATTTTAATATTAGGAATATCTATACTAATATTATAAAGCTGAAGAGTTTGTTTGTTTGTTTGTTTGTTTGTTTGTTTGTTTGTTTGAACGCGCTAATCTCAGGAACTACTGGTGCGAATTGAAAAATTCTTTTTGTGTTGAATAGACCATTTATCGAGGAAGGCTATAGGCTATATAACATCACGATGCAACTATTAGGAGCGAAGAAATAATGGAAAATGTGAAAAATGCGGGGAAAATTATTCATCCTTGAGGGCTTCCATTGCGTGCGCTGCGAAAACCGTTCAAGATACCAAAAATATATGTATGAAAGAATTATTCCTCTTGAAATGATCTAAAAAAATGTCCGCGACAGTATATGTCTATCTTTTAAGATTAACTCACTAGAACCGTTTTTATGGTAATCAAATTTGGTCGAAATTAATGCATTATTTGTTAAGAGTTGTATCAACGTCATAGTCATAGAGTGATTCAACGGGAAGGTTTTTATGTACTTTTAGCCCGGAAAAACTTATTAACGCGGGCGAAGCCGTGGGCAAAAGCTAGTTAATAATAAGCTCGCAGGCGGCTTTGTGGCGAGCCGTCGGTGAATGGCGACACCGCGTACCCCGATTCCGTGGGGCTAAATAAGACCCCCAGACCCTTGGCTTGTCTTAACTGGCCGGCTAGGGGTGGAATACGCAAGAGCTATGAATCTGAGCTCCAGGGTGGAAGTGCTCAATCTGCGTAATAGCGAGGAACTCGCTCCGGGACGCGTCAGCGACCCGCGATTGTGAAATCGGTGCACACCTCTCGACACCCTTTAGCCACCCACACCGATGTTGCGTCCTTGGCATACGCCACTTTTTGGGATGCCCATGTGGGATGTGGGGAGCAAGTCATCGTCTGCCTTGAATATAAAAGATTGAGAAAGGACCGGCCTTCGTGCCGTGATTGCCCGCAGGAAAAATACAACATAATAATAATAAACTTTATTACTCTCACATTTTTGGTACAGAGTTGCAGTACACCTTACTCTTAAGTAGGTACTATAATTAAATTAACTGTAACTAGAAATGTATAACATTTAATAATACCACTAGTATTGCTAAGAACACGGCTGGTACTTATTTTAGAGAGATCCTGTGCTATAAGTACCAGAAATGGCCATTGCCCATCAACCTGAAGTTTATTATTGGAACTATCTTTTAAACCGGTTATGAAATAATTAAGATTATTTGTATGTTCTATATGAATTAGAGATTTTTTTTAATAAAGTTACGAAATATAAAAATGATTGTATTGTATTATTCGTAATAAAAATATTATTATAAATAGATTCACAGTTTCGTCGATCAATGGTGGTGATGTGAACATTATATACTTTCCTCATAAGTGAAGAGTTGTATGTAACTCAATAAGAATTTTTTTTCGCTACCATTTTAACTGATAATTTAGAAATATATCTAGGAGCACGGGTTTTTAATACACCAATGAGGAGCACAGATTAGAGAGTGGCTTTCATGTTTAGTCGGCTTAAACATTTATGTGACAAATATCGATTTTCAGCAAGAGGTGAAATCGACCATAACCCTATATAATATTGCTCTATAAATTACTTATAGTAATACATAATTATTATTGTTAATTAATTAAAGTTGACGATAACCTAGTTGGGAATGGAACGGTCTGCCGAGACAATGTCTTGAGGCTCTAAACACAAGGCATACACATCTGACATTTCGAAGTTATGTGTGTATTGTATGTCAATTATCGTCCGCTTTAACGGTGAAGGAAAACATCATGAGGAAATCTATCTAGAATTCTCAGGTATCTACCTGAGAATTCTCCATAAGAATCTCGATGGTATGTGAAGTCTACCAACCCGCACTAGGCCAGCGCGGTGGACTAAGGCCTAACCCCTCTCAGTGGTAAATGGGGCCCGTGCTCAATGGGCAGTATATAATACAGGGCTGATTGCATTATAAATAACTACTTTTTTATATACAGGTATATTTGTTTCTATTTTATTTTTGATTCCGTGTTTCAAAGAATGAACCATATTTTCTAAACACGCTGTATTTACTGTTTAATAATTCCCAGAGCAATAAAATAATGTAACATGGCTGACGGCAAAAGCCGACATACAATATGTAAGGGACACATTCCTAGCATACACAATATTGTTATGTATAGTAAAAAATTCAATGCAATTTTTAACCTTTTGTGCGGCTTTTTAAAAAGACTAAACGAGTCGGTTATAACGGCTGAAATTACCAACAAACGGTACCAACAACAGAATTAAATTATACTCAGCAATGCTCGACCTACTGTCGCTATCTACACACACATCACGCCTTTCCCCTTTTTCAGGGGTAGGCAGAGGTAAGCCACAACCATATTTCGCCAGATATGTTTCGTCCCATGAAATAAGGGGCGTTTTGCCATTTCATTACCCTAACGCTCATTTAAGGCTCCACAGCAAGGGCATTTAGTTACTGAATACTTATGTTTTTAACGACAATGATAGTGCATACTAAGCCCCGGCTAGTTAGTTAGTAACCAACTATCAACTAATTACCATATATTCGTTACTATACCATTTATTCGCATTTTTTCTTTTTTGTCTCTCCTACAAAACAAAATCTTGCAAAAATGTCAAATTTGCCTTTATTGAGTAGCCTTTTTATAAACACCGTATTACGCTTCAGTTTTAATTCACCTACCTGCTTGTAAGAAACCGAGTCAACCGAGTCTCACAACAGGAAAACAGTGAAATCTCGTACTTGCGTGTACAGCATTAGAGGTGAAACTGGACGGGTCGGTCGCATCAATCAACGGCCGGAACTGAGAGATCAACACGCGTACAATTCTAATAATGCTTGTTGCAAAATATATAGGAAAGTGCACGCTACTTACAGACACTGACTGACTACGCTACGATGGTGTGAGTTGGGAGCGGTTAGCGGGTTATACAAAATTTAGTTTTTCCTCGTGGCTCTGAGCTTGTCAGAGTGTAAAATAGGTACATATAAAATCTAATTGCCTCATTGACCACAGATCTAGCGGATACAAGTCTGCCAACCCGCACTAGGCCAGCGTGGTGGACTAAGGCCTAAACCCTCGCAGTAGTAGAGGAGGTCCATGCTCAGCAGTGGATTGTATATAATACAGGGCTGATTGCATTGCTAGCGAATACATATCGGCGCAAGAATTCCATCTGACAGCTTCCAAGAAGAAAATCAAGTTCTACAATTATTTTTAAATACGGTGGTAGTATGATTTTAAAATTGTTTGTCACAGCCTATAAAAGCATCGTTTGCTGTCATCGGGGGCATTTAGTTGCTGTTGTTATTTAAATTATCGATTAGTTGAGATTAAAGTAGATGTTTAATTAGGCAATTAGAAAATAATGAGATTACACTGGGTTGATTATAATAATTGTAATTGATAAATTGAATAATTATAATTATAATTAATTGATTGATTATAATAGTATTTATTACTGTTGAATAATGAAAGTAAAAAGATAACATTTACTTATTAATAAAATGAGTAATGAGCCACAAATGAATAATGGTGGTTTTAATGAGCAAAGTACCCCTCCTCTTACATCAGAAGAGGGGACGAGCCGACGCCAAAATTCATCGGCCACCACATCAGAAAATTTGACTATGGCTCTTCTGGCACATAACACGCATAACATGAACGCGAAATCTCACCCACTTTAGTGCGTTTTGGTGCTCTAAAAAAAGAATGCTGTTTCTTGAAGATGTTTCAAGGCACTGGATTAACTTTTTCTTTTTGAATGTTGCAGGATAACGGGTATCGTGTGTGCGTCTGTTGCTACGGAGACGTGTTCCTTTTGACTGGCAGTTCCGCTGGTATGGAACGGTTGTGGTATTATTTCTGTGGCAAATGGGCGGTTTTGTGTGGCACCTGATGTTCCCTTCATCGTCTTGCAAGCAATGTTTGGCGGAGTATCGTACAGTTGAACTCGTTTTGGGAGACCAAAGTTGTCTTTAAGTCGAGCTAACGTCTTTTCCCATCCCACGTGTTTGGAAGCATCGTGGTGGGTGTTGATTGGGCTCCACTGTCCACAAGTAGGACTGGGTAACTCCCTTTTAAAAGAAACCTCTATTTTCCATTGGATTTATCCTTGAAATTCGATATGTTGTCTTTGATTTTGTATTTTGGGTATTCTGATTGTTGAGCATTCTTTTATGATTTTATTTAGCTTGGGATCACCATGTTGCTTAATATTGGCCAGTCATCCTTGGTTATTGTATTCATCTTTGGTTATTGTATTCTTGGTCATTGTTTGCCCAAAGTGGGTTCCGATTGGAAAAGTCTGCATGTCTTGGTGTCTCGCCTCGTCGGTGTTCTGCCTCGAATTCAAAAATCGAATCGAATCAAATGCTTCACATCCACATGGGCTTGCATCTGTGTAAGGTTCTGTTGAATCTCTTTCATGAAAAATAGTTTGCCAGGTGTGCTGATTTCAAAGAATCAAATATCTAGGAACGCACGACTTCGTGTTCGATGGTCCAATAGGTCACTAATTATACTTGCCTGACTGCCTCGGTGGCGTAGTGGTATTGCGTACGCATTACGAGTACGATTTGCGCGCTGAGGTCCTGGGTTTGAATCCCGGGTAGAGCCAAAAAAAAATTGTGACTGGGTTTTTCCATCTTAAAATTTACTCAGTCGCAGCTCGGAGTCAGGAAGTTGGCGGTGTGATACCCCCGTGCCTCGGAAAGCACGTAAAGCCGTTGGTCCTGCGCCTGATCTCTCTCCGGTCATGTCGGATTGCCGTCAAACTGGCTAGGAGGATTTCAATTATACTTGCACCATTTCGCTTTCAATTAGCGATGGTGTGTGTGGTTTACCGTTTTGTCGGTGTTCTCAATGGTATATTTGATTCATCCGTTGTTCTGGATCCCGATATTTTACAATCTTCTGAGTCTTCCTTCTTTTCTATGTATGTCAGTAGTGGATGATTATATCAAATGTCTTTCTCTTCCTCTTATTCATTATTGCGGTGATGCCGCTATTTGTGCGTGTCGTTTCTTCTCCTCGAATGATTGAGATATCTCTTCTATTCAAAATACATGTAGGCAGCTCGTGGTCTAAAACTATGTGTGGATTTAATCCCTTGTGAACAACATTAATTTTTAAAAATGTAGCTCAGCTTGATGAGTGCTGTGATTGCTGCGGGTCCAGCGCCTTTAAGACGAGTAGTTTTGGTTTTGCGTGGCCCTGATATTTGCATAGCTATGGGTATTTGGGTTCTTTAATTAATGAGCCGTTGTAGCCACTATCGAATGCAGCTGAGAAGATTTTGTTGTCTGCGGTGATTGATGAAATGTTCGAAATTAACTTCCTCCTTTGGCGTAAATTAACATTTTTCGTGGCATTCGCTGGCCTGAGAACATTTTATAAGTGTTTCCCGGAATGAAGCAATGGGAGCATTTTTTATTCTTGGGTTTTAGTTGTTTCGATGTTGACGCCCCATTTCAATTTGCTTGAATACTTCTGGACTGCGCAATTGGATTCTTATTGCACCAATGAGCTTTATGGCCTTTGCCACAGACAAACGAGGTGAGTTCTTGATCCGGTCTATTATTTTGGATCCTGGGTCTTTTGATATATTGATGTTGTCCTGCAGTTTTTCATTTGCGTCTTGTCTTCGAAATCGAGATCAGTTCGTGCGCTGTTTTGGATTTATTGTTTGGAGGTTCTGTGCAGAGGGAGTCATCAAAGTAGTGCTTACAATTGCGTGTTCAGCAGTATCTTGTTCCGTGAGATTCGACTTGGCAATTTTCTTGAACATCTTCCACATGTTGGATATGTGTTTTGATGTGAAATCGGCATTGTCTATATTATGCGATCGAAGTTTGAGAATTTCAAAAAATATTTGGATTCCGGTTTAAATGTTGCATCATGTCTTCTCTCATTTCGGATATTTCGATTTTTCGGCCCATGTTGTGGTTCTCAGTAGGCGTTCAGCGGCCCGGGATTGTACTTTTGCTTTCAATGCACCGGTTGCCTTGAGCCGTACTTCATGGCCTTTTAGTTCGTGCTTCTTGTGTACTGGTTGTTCGATTTGCCCATTCTTTGACGTCCAACCCTTTATTGAGGTTATAGCGTATAAAATGAGGGTCGGATATACGAGCGGCACGTGTTTAGTTTGACCGAGGTATCTTTATCACTTCTAGAGATGCCTGATTTTCCTGTGACATATTCATAATTATTTCGCGCATTGTGCTTTTGAAGGTAATCCTATTAAAAAAAAAACTTATTGTGAAGATATGGGATTAAACTTTACTAATGTGCTGCATATGCGTAGAAGCAACGGCTGAGTCGAAAGAGTAATGAGAATAAAAAAAAAAAAAAAATTATGGGCAAGTGCGAGTTGAACTCGCGTACCGGGGGTTCCGACAAACTTGTAGGTGGGTATCCAAGTGTTCGGTAGTTGTCCAAAATTAATTAATGAATTGGCTAAATTTGGAAAGTTTGTGAATTGTATTTTTTGAAGTACACATATTTGCGGTTCTCAGATTTTTTTCCTCTGAATGTGCTGTAGGACTTTTCTTCTTGCCAAGTTTCGTGATTCTGGGTCAAGCGGGAGGTATGCTATGGGTTTTGATTCCCTTGCAAATTTTTAACAAAAACGTGTACTACATAGACGGTTGGTAGATCTTTTGATCGCGTTGGCTTAAAAGTTTGATTTTTTTTTATTTGTGAAAGGCGAATATATTACCTCTATTAGGGACTAAAAATACAGCGGGGCCCTATAGAATACACTTGCTGCACTTTGAGTATCTATTGGTTAAATAGTTTAAGTTGCCGTACGATAGATATGAAATTCGTAGGAGTTATCAACGTGGACGTTCGAAAAAAAAAAAAAAAAAAGTTTGCTATAAGAATTTACGAAGTGCTTCTAAATTCAAAATACAAAGTAACGTGGCCGTATCGGCGATGAGTAGAAATTATGAACATGAGTCCGACGAGGTTGAAGCAGATTAAACTCCCTACGAGAAACCAACTTTGTTGGTTATGTGTTATGGGATGATTTTCAATGATGATGATGATCAATGTTATGTGGTGTTGAGCGCTGAGGCTCTATGATGTTACGAGATCTTTTACGTGAATTTTTGCCCGAAATTAGCGCTGAGGCTATAGGGCCGTACGAGAATTTAACAAGTCGTTTAGACCGTAAATTAGCTTTTATGCTATGAGGTCAAAACACTTGCGATGAGTGTAATATTTGAAATTTCCTTTAGAAAGCATGGCGGTGTAGTCGCAGGGACGCGCCTATTGTCAGTATGGCCGTATCGGCGCAAGAATTCCATCTGACAGCTTCCAAGAAGAAAATCAAGTTCTACAATTATTTTTAAATACGGTGGTAGTATGATTTTAAAATTGTTTGTCACAGCCTATAAAAGCATCGCTTGCTGTCATCGGGGGCATTGTATAGACAGAGCTCGAGCCGTCAGCATCTCTGTCCCCCTCGTTATTTTAAATTCCGTTGCATTGAATTAGTTGCTGTTGTTATTTAAATTATTGATTAGTTGAGATTAAAGTAGATGTTTCATTAGGCAATTAGAAAATAATGAGATTACACTCGGTTGATTATAATAATTGTAATTGATAAATTGAATAATTATAATTATAATTAATTGATTGATTATATTAGTATTTATTACTGTTGAATAATGAAAGTAAAAAGATAACATTTACTAATTAATAAAATGAGTAATGAGCCACAAATGAATAATGGTGGTTTTAATGAGCAAAGTACCCCTCCTCTTACATACATAGGTTTACACACGATCTTCTTCACCTTTAATTTTACTCCAGATCCAATGGAAACGTTTTTAGCCTGGTGCGACAGTCACTACCTTATAATCATAAATCAGCCTACTGTCGCTTTAACCGCTCTCGCTTCCGCCCATGCCTTGCCCGAGCCAGTGAAGCGAGGTGAGCGGAAGACGTTGTGCAAGCCTGCATTCCCTTCACCCTCGATACATTCACACCATCGATATCGCTGTTTTTACCCTGATTGCATAAAGTTTGAAATACTATGGTATAGCTTACAGGATAATTCTGATAGGGGATACGAACACAAACGGAAAGCACAAGTGTTTTAACATAGACAAGAATAACTTGAAAGTATATTGTGAAGTATGTCCGCAGTAGGCAAGGGTGGTGGCTTTAGCTTTAGTAACTACATTTATTCAGCTCCATTCGCGTTTCGCTGGACTATTTTGGGTACACTTGTACAGTTTCGCTTCTATCAGCCGTGTACAGCATCGTAGTATTATGAAAGCCGTCATATCATGAGCCATTGTGACGTTAGCATGCACATTATAAAAACACACTAGTCGTCTTTTTACGCCTGTTTGCTTGAAAGCTGAATAGACTCGGAAAGCTGAACGGATACGTACGCATCTCCATACAAAAAGAGTGTTTTCGATTAGACAAAAGCTGATACGAGCTGAATAAGTATAGTTAGTTCCTAAATCTTAAACCTCTAGGTAGTGAAGAAGGCTTGTGCCCAGCAATATGTATAGTAAAATATTAAATAAATAGTGGCTCCGGTTGCATAATAGTCGATTATATCAAATAAATAGTGGATCCGTCGATCGATTTGTGATTAGTAGTAACACTCACAGATAATGTAGCTCCGTGAAAGATTTTTTCCCAATCGGATCAGTACTTCCAAATCTTGTCCCTTACACCAAACTTACTGCCTCGGTGGCGTAGTTGTATTACGTTACCACTGCAATGCTGAGGTCTCGAGTTCGATCCCCGGGTCGAGCAAAGTGATATTGAATTTTTCTATTCAATATATCTGGAATTTGTGCCCGATATGGCGATAGGCTCGCCCCCTATCACATCATAGGACGGAATACGCACGGCGAAAAGTAGATGCAATAGTTGCACCTCTGCCTACCTCTTCGGGGATAAACGGCGTGAGTATGCATACCAAACCTACAAATCTTACCAATTTGTAGTACAAATAAACCGTTACGTAAACACGTCATTGAGAGACTCATAGTTTTCCAATTCTTGTTTTTGGTTCACTTCAATTTTTACCAGGTACAGTCAGCAGCATAAATATCTGTACAAAATCAAAATTTCAAATCGCCTATATTACGCGTTAAGTTAAACTGAAAAAAAAATCTTGGTGTGAAGTAAAGCAAATCTCTTTTTTTTATTTTTGTGAAAGGAAAAAAAGGTTAGTCTTACTAACCTACACAAAAGTATGTAGGCAATTTGAAATTTTTCAGAATTTGTTCAGCTACGTATGCTGGTGATTGTACATCTCCAAGACTGGTCTATCTTCGAATAGACAGATACACGCTTTTAGATTGATGACGGCGGATCATATTTATGAAATACTAGCGGCCCGGACAGACGTTGTCCTGCCCTAAAAAGGAAATAAAATCCTAGAACCCGAGTACAGCGCTACCTACCGATCCACCTGAAGACACACAAAAAAATTTCACTAAAATCGGTCCAGCCGGTTTTTCCGCGCAATTTTCTTAATTTTTTCTTTCATAAGAACCTTCTCCTGACAACAATAAACACATAAAAAAAAAAATAAGGAAATCGGTCCAGCCGTTCATGCGTGATGCCGTGACCAAGGAAAATAGGGATTCATTTTTATGTATAAGATTTCTTTGTATTCTTTTTAAGCAATGTTTGGTTACAGTATGAAATCTGAGGGTTCCGAATACTGTGCCATGGTATACGCTGTAATTTAAATATGGATGGCATTTCTTTTATCTTGGGCCATCATAATTCTTTTAAAAACACGCTTTTGTGTCTATGCTAGAGTTCAGTACTAAATCTAATTTCATGTTACATTAAATCTAAGTCTATTTCACAGCTATCTACAATAGAGTTATATGGTTGGGTAATATAGAAAGTGGTCTCACAGCCTGCCGGCTGGTAGATGTAAGGATAATGGCGAGCGGCTCTGAACCTGCGAACTTCCGCGTCGCGACACGTTAACGACTGCGCATATTGTCTCCATGAAAATGAAGAATGTAACTATGAAATCTATACTAATATTATAAAGCTGAAGAGTTTGTTTGTTTGAACGCGCTAATCTCAGGAACTACTGGTTCGAATTGAAAAATTATTTTTGTGTTGAATAGACCATTTATCGAGGAAGGCTTTAGGCTATATAACATCACGATGCAACTATTAGGAGCTAAGAAATAATGGAAAATGTGAAAAAAACGGGGAAAATTATTCATCCTTGAGGGCTTCCATTGCGTGCGCTGCGAAAACGGTTTAAAATACCAAAAATATATGTATGAAAGAATTATTCCTCTTGAAATTATCTAAAAAAATGTCCGCGACAGTATATGTCTATCTTTTAAGATTAACTCACTAGAACCGTTTTTAAGGTAATCAAATTTGGTCGAAATTAATGCATTATTTGTTAAGAGTTGTATCAACGTCATAATATTAATCTTTATCCAAATAAGTGTGTTGGATAGAGCGATTCAACGGGAAGGTTTTTATGTACTTTTAGCCCGGAAAAACTTAATAACGCGGGCGAAGCCGTGGGCAAAAGCTAGTATAAAATATACGGGCTTAGTAATATAAGTATTTTGTTGTAAATTACGTCGAATGAGGTTCTCCCGCCATATCCAAACGCTAAACAAATATTTGTGTCACATATGTTTAACATTACGAAATTGATCGATTCATGGACGTCGATGAATCGATCAAATTCACCTAGATTTCATCGCAATTATCATTTTACTATCATCTGCTCGTGCCTCCATTCGATTGAAATACCTTTTGCAAGATTAAATGTATAGCATTTAGGAAGTAACTTCCTATTAATAAAAGAATTTTCTGGACCGTAGCACAGATTAGCGAGTTCAAAAGTAAAAAAACAATGTCACAGCTTTACGCATTCGCATCCTCATGCCTTTTATCCCCGAAGGGGTAGGCAGAGACGCAACTAATGCACCCACTTTTCACCGTGCATATTCCGTCCCATGATGTGAAAGGGGCTGAGCCTATGGACATACCGGGCACAAATTACAGACTCCGGGCAATTACTGATTAGAAAAATCCAATATCACTGCCCAACCCACGGATCGAGCCCGAGACCTCAGCATTGACGTCATACCGTAAGACAACGCCACCGACGCAGTCAGCTTTAAGTACTTATGTATCTTTGATTAGCAAAATTGTATCTAAGCAATGAACATAAGTAAATCGTTCATTTATATTTTAAATCGTTCTAAACAAAATCTTCATTTTAACTCGAAAACTAGAATCTAATGTGCAGCGCAGACTACAGCTGAATGTCAAGGTTAAAGATATGACACTAAACCGGCTCAGAAACATCAACAAGCTAGACTGCTAAATATAAACCAAGTTGTAAAAGATACTCTTGAATAACAATGTATCATAGAATGGGTGTCACTTACATACATACATATATTAATTCTAAGCCCTGGTGAACGACTTGATGCAACAACTTCCAATACCGGGTGAAAGGGAAACGCTCTCTATACCGGAACGGTAAGAGAGAAGAACCATAACATTAACGAAAAACTATATTCATTTGCAAAACTAAGCGATAATACTTACGATTTTAGTATTTCCGTAATTCATGCGCGCGCAATATAAAGCGTACACAAAACTGGGTAGGGTACAAACTACAAAGCAAACGCCGACAAGGCGGCGCGGCGGCCACGCGGTCGTTAAGCCGTCAGCTGATGTACGTGTTACATTACGATTTTTTTGAAATATTGACCTTTTTTACTATGTTTTACAGAATAATAGTTTGATTTATCTATCCATACGTGAAGCTGTACAGAAATTTGAGAAAATCCTACTAAAATTGTAACAATGCGATAGCGATTTTTTTAGTGTCATCACGTCAGGAATCACCAATACTATTACCTGTATTCGTTTCCGAGAGCGTTTCCCTTCCACCCGGTATATTATTATCATTAATACTTAATCTGGCCTATACCTGCTTACCAGTAAACACATTAATAATTCTAATGTCTCTACGTAGAATACATAGACATTTGAGTCCAGATGACCTCCCCGATAGTAACATTAGAATTTATTTTTTTATAACATAGCCCGTCTACTAAGTGCCCATAAACGCTCATTATAAGAAACGTATGCATGCGTTGCCAACTTTGAAGGAAGGCTTTGGCAGATAATTTAACTTAAAATTCTAAACCTTCGACTATTAACCAATGAACACGATATGGCAATAATGGGAAAACAATTTATTCTGTCAATCCTGACGGGGGGCGAGGTAGACACGGATAGCACACATTCAACAAAAAAAATCAACACGTGCAAGGCTGAATATGAGGTCGCTTTTTACACAATACCACAGCAAAATCACAATTTCTGTGGAGCGCCGCTTCATTTCACTATCGTAGAATGTAATAACAGCTATCGCAAGTCACATAAGGTTTTAATAAAAGTTTATGACCAGCTGCGTATTTAAGACCAACGAACGGTTCGCCTGGTCATATCATCTCCTTGTTAAATGAATGCTCTAAATTCTAAACCCATCACGAAGCTGTCACTTATAAATTTCCATATAGTATTGCTTTCAAAACCAGGTAGCTTTTATTCCTCTAATCCACCCAATTCAAATACCTATCTCTTAAAACCTCCATATTATTCTAAATCCACCTTTGCTAGTCATTTGTAAATATCATCATAATTTCGTAACGTCTAGTCTAGAATTCCTACTATCGCAATACGTAATAACAAATGATCGTCTGTAATCTACAATCGAATCAATGTAACTCATGTTCAGAACAATCGGGTCAAGGACTTAGTCTGACAATTCATCTTTGGATATCTAGTTTTTAGATATATTTTTAATCGGGCATGGAAAATTGACCCCATCAAACCTGATGGTAAGCTGAGAGGGGTCCATATAGTGTCGCTTGACGAACGATGACCATCCCTCGTTAGTCGTCACAATTATGCCGGCCTGTTTGAACCGCATGTACAGTCAGCCACATAAGTAGCTGAACAAATTAAAAATATCAATCGCCTTTACGCGTTAAATTTATTTGAAACAATTTTTTTCTTCTTGTGAAGTAAAGTTTATTCCCTTTGTTTTATTCTTGTGAAAATCAATAATTGTTAAGAACACAAAAGTGTAGAGGCAATTTGAAGTTTTGATTTTGTTCAGATATTTATGTGGCTGACTGTACACAGTCAGTCAGTGACTGTACTAATCCCGGAACGCGGCTCATTCATGTGGACTATAGTGAGTTTTAGGACTTTTATCTCGGAAAAACTTTTTAATGCGGGCGGAGCCGCGGGCAAAAGCTAGTCTTACATAAAAAGTATAGCTAAAATCAAAATGTGGACAACAATCTCAAAACAGAATCACAAACGATGACGCAAAGTAATAATCGTGTTAAATTGCGCTTGAATTTTCGTTTAATTTATCGTCATTTAGGTACGTAACAAAATACATTGGTTGTTTATGAAATATCTAATCAAGAGCATGGCCTTGTTTACTTTGTGTTTTGGTCTTCGGTTAGAAATATTGACACCAGTAATGGTTCTGGTCCACATTTGATATTAGTTTTGGTTTGCGTACTAGGCCAACATGGTGGACAAAGGTTCATAAACATTACTTATTTTGTACGGATCAACGCGGTGATAATAAGGCATGTGTTCACAAAAGTAACTTAGCTAAGAACAGAGCAATGTTTTGATAATAAGTGTTTCTCAATGCTTTCGGCGTGACAACCTTCCCAATGCATAAGCAAAGGTGCGCTGCGAGTGGTTTATATTGAGATACAACTTTGCTTCAGTTGACTGTCAGATAAATAAGGCTGAACAAGAAAATGATTAAACTGCCGATACTGTGCGGTCGGGCGCGCTGTTCGTCTTCACAGTGTAGTGAATAAGACCATCACAGTAATAAAGGAGTACTGTGTCCAACATTAGCACAATATACTTTCAAGACTAATATTATTACTTTAATAAGAACTAAAGTACTTTCTGCTGCGTTGTGCTATTCAAATAGAACAGAGCTTGAAACTAAAGGTAAAACTATAAACGAAAAAATAGAAGATGTCAATATTCCAAAATTAATGCTATGATAAATATCAGGTGTCTAGTAATTCGGCTTTGCCCGTACGTACTAAACATAATCAACATTACTAAAATAAAGGTTGTCAGACTGTGACCTTTCCAGAACGAAAGGTTTATGCAGTATGTGTTAGACTTAAAACATATTGTAATTGTTATACATACTTATAGTTTAGAATGATCACCCGTAGTCTGTACGGTGAATAGACCACTTGGCAAAGGTCGTAAGAACACGCTGGTGCAGGCCACTTTTGACAGATTCGTCTGGAAATCTTTAGAGAGGTCTATGTTTAGCAGAGGACTTATGTGACAACTGATGATGATGATTAATTTTATAAATTCGGAAGTTTATGAATATGTTTGTGTGTTTGTTAAAACTTAAAAGTATTTGCAGAAACTTCTTAATTAGTTCGGATGAAATTTGAGACAGATAAACCATGTCTAGGTTAAGCCTAAAAAATGATAAGACTAAATAAAGGCTAAAAATGTCCTTGTGTTAGGTTTTTATGTCAGATTTCACGCAGGCAAAGCAACAAGCATAATCTGGTTTTAGACAAATGTCATCCTAAACAACTAGTTTTGTGTCCACACAGGTATCAAAAAACACCATTCATATGACACAAAATAAATGGATATGAATCTTGATACTTTTTTTTACTTTTTTCACACTTATTTGACTTGTATGTCATTGTAGTCTTGTAAATTACTGGTTTTTCTTGTAATAATTTTTAGTAACGTATGGAAAGGCTTTTTACAATGCAACACAATGCAATCAGCCTGTATACTGCACACTACTGAGCACGGGCGTCCTCTACAACTGAGAGGGTTTAGGCCTTAGTCCACCACGCTGGCCTAGTGCGCGTTGGTAGACTTAACAAACCCTCGAGATTCTTGTGGAGAATTCTTAGGTGTATAGGATTCCTCAAGATTTTTTCCTTTACCATCAAAGCGAACGATAATTATTAATAAACAATACACACGTGACTTAGACAATTTAGAGGTGTGGCCTTGGGTTTTGAACCTCCGGACGTTGTCTCGGCAGACCGTTCATTCCCAACTAGGCTATCGTCCACTTATGGGAAAACTTTCTTATGGGTTAACAATATTAATAACCGGAACTACATCCACTTTTGTGTCTGTAAATTTATATGACATCATCACTTTCAAAATTCTTGTATCTAATTAAAACAAGCTTTCGCTTGCAATATCTCCAGTCAGTTGTTATTAAGGGACCCTAAAAACAAACTCGTCCTAACATAACCGCTGCAATGATAATCTTTTAGATGAAATTTAAGCCGCCGCTTGGCTCTTTTGCAAAATAAAATCAAAATTTAGGCAGGCCGGCATAATTTTACCTACTACTATTTCTTGATTATAACCAGCAGATTATAATCAAGAAATATAACAGAGATGGCAAACCTTTATCGGTTAACATGCCATTATTTATGAAAAGAAAAATTGCCAGTAACATGCCATTCTTGGCCGGCCGGAGCGCTCTTAGATGGTGCTGATCGACATTTGCCTTAGATTTTTCTTCACTTATCGTCAGTGCTATAGAATCATTTCACAATGTTAATTTTTTCCAGGACCCATCTCGCGTCGTGTGCCCAGTCATAGACGTGATCAGCATGGACACGTTCCAGTACATCGGTGCGTCGGCTGACCTGCGCGGCGGGTTCGACTGGAACCTAGTGTTCAAGGTGAGCTAGTGCAAATTATTGTACCACACTTTCTGACGTAGGAACAATACTGATTGAAATGTCAACGTTCACTTTCAAATTTCAATGACATTCGAAATTCAAAACAGTTCTAAATTTAAATGTGATTGACATTTGTACCGAATTCGATTATTGAGTGTTTGGGATATTCATAGGGTATAATAAATTATATTAGTTTATATCCAAATGCTCTGGGAAGTAATTTAGATCATAAATTATCCTTGTAGTTCATTACGACCTGATAAATGAGCTACTATATATATTATAATAATTTACTGTAACGCTGACCTACTTTATGATGAATATAATGTATTAGAATTACGTAATACAGGATGTTATTACTTTATGTTAAGAAGAGGAACCTAATGACGTAATTTTGGTTTTTCCTCGTTTACTTATGCCATAACTTTTAATAGAACACGTTGATACTATATAATACAACTTTTAAATAGCTTTGTATTTTTTATGTTATTGCACGTCGCAGACACACTTTTTACACTACTCAATTAAATATTTACTGGTGGTAGGACTCTCATAATATGTAAGAGACCGTCTGGGCGGGTACTACCGCAATGTCTACCGCCAAGCAGCAGTGTGCATGCACCGTTGTGTTTCGGTTTGAAGGACATTATAGCCAGGGTAAATACAGGACATAATGAGACATAAATCTTATGTCTCAGTACGACGAGCGCAGTGGAATGCCACACAGTACTTTGTGACTCAAGGTGCTAGATGGTGTTTCTACTGTTTATGGGTGGGCGTATCGCTTACTATCAGGCGAACGGCATGCTCGTCTCGTCATTCGTTGCCATAAAAAAAAAACTTTCTAGTAAAGACGATTCAGTAATCAACCATAAAAGCTCATATACTTAATTGATTATTAAAAACATATGTCCCTTTCAGTGGGAGTACCTATCTCACTCGGAACGCAGCGCGCGCCTCAGCGACCCCACCCAAGTGATCAGGACTCCGATGATAGCCGGAGGTCTCTTCAGCATGGACAGGATGTACTTCAACAAGCTGGGGAAGTACGACATGAGGATGGACGTTTGGGGAGGAGAGAATCTCGAAATCTCGTTCAGGTACCTGTTTACAAAGTTAGGCTTTAGAACTCTAGGATAAGTATTTACTAATAAATATCTAGGATTATAACACGGGAATGTTTTTAGTCGTTCAACAATATAAGTAGAGTTTGTCATATTGTACATTTATATAAGTTCGTATGTAGGTATAGATTTGGTTTACCCAAATATTTTACTTCAAAAAAATATGTCATGGAGGGATCTAGCAAAGATAAACCTACTCCTTCTGGGATAAAAGAAGCGTGTATGTATGTGGTACTCAACATACTGTTTAAAAATTAAAATCATCGTCATCATCCATATGACGTCCACTGTTGAACATAGGCCTCCCCCAAAGATTTCCAGATGGACCTGTCAAAAGCGGCCCGCATCCAGCATGCTCCTGCGACCTTTACCAAGTCGTCTGTCCATTCAATCATTTTATTTTAAATTTTAGAGTATGGCAATGTGGCGGCTCCCTGGAAATCGTCCCCTGTTCCCGGGTAGGTCATGTGTTCAGGAAGCGTCATCCGTACACGTTCCCTGGGGGATCCGGGGCGGTGTTCGCCAGGAACACTAGAAGAGCAGCTGAGGTGTGGATGGATGATTACAAAGACCTGTACTACAGGTCGCAGCCGTTGGCTAAACAGGTCGACTTTGGAGAGTAAGTGGTGTTTAAATCATTATAATGCTGATAATGATAATATTCTACTGAGCTAGTTGAAACTATAAAAGAAAAAATATAGTGCCTAATAATTAAAAACACTGAACGAATATTTTTGTTACATTACGATACCTTATAGTAACCAAATAAATGCTTAAGTAATAATCAATAGTATAACTTACTGTTATTTTCAAAATTAGTAAGACATTACAAATACCACAATTAAATAAAAAAAGTTTGATTTCAATTTACCCGCTCTCTTTGGGTCATTTTTGGAACGTTTATTTCGATTTTCTTTTATACACTAATAATAGTATTTTTTATAAATAAACATGATCTAGTATTTTGTTATAATTTACAAGTGACTAACTGCCTCCGTGGCGTAGTTGTATTGCGTACGCGTTACGAGTACAATATGCGCGCTGAGGTCCTGGGTTCGATTCCCGGGTCGGGCAAAAAAACTTTGTGACTGGGTTTTCCTATCTTAAAAAAATATTCAGTCGCAGTTCGGAGTCAGGAAGTTGGCGGTGTGATACCCCCGTGCCTCGGAAAGCACGTAAAGCCGTTGGTCCTGCGCCTGATCTCTCTCCGGTCATGTCGGATTGCCGTCTCACCGGACTATGAGAGTGAAGGAATAGCGAGTGCACCTGTGTATTGCGCACACACTTGTGCACTATAATATCTCCTGCGTACCTGGCTGATCTCCGTTGAGATTGGCCGCCGTGGCCGAAACTGGCTAGGAGGATTTCATTTAATATTTTACAACAGCATATCAGAGCGAGTGCACCTGCGCGAGAAGCTGCACTGCAAGCCGTTCCGCTGGTACCTGGAGCACGTGTACCCCGAGCTGCAGGTGCCAGCACTGGCCGGCGCCGCGCACGCCATACGACAAGGAGCCAGGTGTCTCGACACCATGGGGCATTTGGTCGACGGGACTTTGGGTAAAAAAAAACTGTTTATTGTTAGAGAAAGATATAGTGAGTCCTAACTTAAATTACTGGTGGTAGGACTCTCTTATGTAAGAGTCCGTCTGGGTAGGTACCACCGCAATGTCCATTTCTGCCGCCAAGCAGCAGTGTGCATGCACTGTTGTGTTTCGGTTTAAAGGACATTGTAGCCAGTGTAACTACTGGACATAATGAGACTTAACATCTTATGTGTCAGGATGGCGAGCGCAGTGAAATGCCACACAATACTTTGTAACTGAAGGTGCTGGATGGTATTTCTACTGTTCATGAGCGGTCGTATCGCTTACCATCAGGTGAACGGCATGCTCGTCACGTCATTCGATGAAATAAAAAAAAAATTAAATAAATTTCAAAAAGACAAGTATGAAAATTTTGCATCATGACTAAATTTAAAAATAATTTGTATTAAAAGGTGCATAACAATCAAGAAGAGAAAAATCGCTTATTTTATAAATCGAACAAAAATAATTTAAGAACAGCAAGTTCGCAATACACAAAATCTTTTCAGGCATGTACCCGTGCCACAATACGGGCGGCAACCAAGACTGGCGGTTCGAAAACGGTGTGATCCGCCACCACAGCCTCTGCGTATCACTGTCACCCAACGACCGGGTGACGGCCGTCCTGGCCGCCTGCGACCCCGCAGACGACGCCCAGCTTTGGCGGCGTAAAGGCCTCCTCATCAAACACGCCAAACTCGAAGCTTGTCTAGACTCCGACAGACCAGCATTATACCTAGAACAATGTGATGAGGAGAAGCAAACTCAGCTGTTTACGTTCTAATGAATAGTATTATAGGTTCGCTTAGCAATAAACAAGCTTTGTGAACGTCGGAATGATTTGAATTAAAAGCGAGTTTGTTCTATTGACAGACTTCATAATTATTTTTAAATCTTCTTTTGTCCTACTAAAATCTGTAAAAAATAGATAATTCAGCATTTTTGTATAAAAACTTTTTTGTGAATCTCAGGAATCTCAATTGATACATTGGTTTAAATTTACAAAATTATCGCTTTTAATATGTTTAATGATTCCCATACAGAGTGCGCGACATTGAATTTTGAATCTAAGCATTAAAGGAGAAGAATAGAGAGAATATTCTTAAATTATTAAACCACAATATAGTGCATGTATCACTGTCTAAATCTTTTTAAGTATTGTACTAAGGCAGAAGATAGCATTTGATGTTTGACTTCACTATGATAAGAAGATCAATAGATTCCAGACTTTAATAAGTTCATCACAAAACCTATCACGAAATCACAAATTGCACATCGCTTGAATGATAGCACTTAATATAAATAGTACATAAATTCACGTCTAGATTTAAGGTATCGTCATTCATGATTAAGATCACATCACAATATAATAACACTTGACACGTCTTTACGATATTTATAATTGACGTTCATTTGTCAATCATACATTAACAATTGTTATTTTGTCAACAATTGTTAATGTTCATTATTGTTTTTGCTCCACTAATAGATAAAGGATTTAATGTGCTCAAAATTGTATAATTATTGGCACCAAAATTCTTCCTTTCTTGTAGGTGCCAAATGCATTTGTAAATATTTTCAATTTACTAATAAGAATGACATTCCTATTTTTTTTTATATTCTATATTTTTCTTTGTGTATTTCATTTTATCGATGTATATCATGGTTGTTGCTTTTTTATTTCATACATAGTATCATATTATATTAAACATATTGCGGCTTTACAAGAATAATAACGTAGTTCTAAATATTTTTTCAACAAACGCATTATTAATAATCATTTTAGTCGTTAATCGTAAGAAATGGTTAATTAAAATATTATTAAAAGCGTTGTTGATAAGGACATAGAGATATACTATTGGTGATGCGTAAATGGCAAGACATGTTATCCGCAATTGCGTTACTTGTAACCTATCCAAGTATAGACTATCTGTCCACATAATCCGTTCCAAATCCATAAAATGTATTATATTTTTCGACTTCGTTATTATTCTTGGTATGCACCGATATATACAAAGTAATATAGTTACCATAAATACCACATTAAGTGCCGGGATCGTGGAATGTGTATATAATAGGTATATAGACTTCATGGAATAATGGTTTGTATGTCT
Source organism: Lapara coniferarum (assembly GCA_949316025.1). NCBI lineage: Eukaryota > Metazoa > Arthropoda > Insecta > Lepidoptera > Sphingidae > Lapara > Lapara coniferarum. The sequence continues at coordinate 3,847,457 of OX438922.1, forward strand.
GAATGTATAAAAGTTATAATCGTGCAAACAATGTACATGTTTCGGATAATGGAGTTTACGGGGATCTTTTTTTTATTCGCTAAAGATCGATGTAATATATTTATAAGCAAATTGTACAACTGGAAGCAATTTTCAGTATTTTAGCAGTTTTTTTTTATGAAGAAAACGGATGGGTCTTTTATGACCCGTTAAGCAAAAATTACTCTCGGGCTCAACACCTCGAAATATTATGTGAACATGCTATATTTATGTTCGATTTGAAGATTATAATCATCACATCATTCGAAGAGTCTTAATATCTGGCAGACTCTGTAAAATATTTAGATGTGCAAGTGCTTGCCTTACAGTACAAGAATAGGAATAGTAGTTATTGATTTTTAAACATATTTTAGGCCCTTTATTGTTCTTATTTATCATCCTACAACACACTGTGAACTTTATTGTTTACAGTTTATGTATTATATTTAGACTTTTACAGTTTTGTTACGTTGAGTTTAATTATGATTTCGTTATATAATTTCGCGATTCTTTGCTGTAAAGAGTTATAAAAGAACACAAGTATATTGTTTTGTTCACTGTTCCTTAAAAAAAAATAACACACACTCACGCCATTTATCCCCGAAGGGGTAGACAAGTAGTGCAGCCACTTTTCACCGTGCGTATTCCGTCCCATGATGTGATAGGGGGCGAGCCCATCGCCATACCGGGCACAAATTCCAGACTCTGGGCGGGAGAAAAAACAAGTATTAAGCCTTTTACGTAAATTATTTCAATCTTGCGTTTGAAATATCTTTAGTAGATACAATATTTAACTAAATTATTTAATGTATTTCCATTCAGTTGTCACCATTCGAATATGTTGTTCGAAATTGTTATTCTTTAGGTTATAATTGTTAATACTCGTTATTTTAAGATACAAATTTATTTACAACGGTTATCATAAATTTCCGAAAAGTATTAATTTATTATAGATTCGTTTTGTACTTTCCTATTTTTATATTTGTAGCTTTTATTTTTATTTTAGTGATTGTCGAAATTATTGTATTTACATTTTTTGTTGAAATAGTTTTATGTTAATTTTTACAGCTTTATGTGTATAGTTACAAAATTAAATAAAGTAATTAAATCTTTTGTATTGATATTTTTTATGAAATCTATTTTCTATAAGAATAATCAATATAACAACTAAATGTAGCCCTATGTATTGCAAAAAAGGCTGCTTTTACAATGTATAAAATATGAGTTAGTATTTGATTGCAAAAATATTAGTTATATTGGCACTATATGGGTACGTAAGAAGTGTATTTAAAGCTTTTGTACTAATAATATTGTCAGCTTTTCGTAATGTGAATATTTCTTAACGAATTAAATGCATCATATACATTCCGATATTGTAATATAGTTTAAAAATATTGTAAATAAGTTTAGTATTATCTTCATTTTCATTCTGTAAACATTTGAATCGTTCAGATTTTTTATATAATATGTAAAATATAATACAGTTTCTTAAGCCTTCATCGCCTTAGTAACAGATCTTAATATTTCGTACAGTTGTACGTACGAAAACAAAACTTATGAATAATAGTTATAGGTTTAACTCCTACTAAAGATCTTTCGTTAAAATAAAACTATTTTGCGGATTTTATCGCGGTTTTTTAATTTAATTTTTCTCCCGACGTTTCAAACTCAGTCCGCCCCGTGACCACGAATGAAAAGCCTTTGAAACGTCGGCAGAAAATATAAATTAAAAAACCGCGATAAAATCTGCAAAATAATTTTATTTTAATGCTTAACATTCGCGTAAATAGAAGAAGTCATTCTTTCGTTAAATTTGTGCACGGTAGTAAAAGCACCACGGCACAAGATTTTAGATTTATATGAAACAGGATGATTGACTGCGTTGCAAAAGCGATAATAGATTTTTGGAGCAATATATTATACTAATCATAAGAACTTTTTCAAAAATACCAATGAAACCATTTAAAAATAAAACACTGAACGTAGTTACAGCCATTTTTTAAAATTATTATTCCTTCAATAGAAACCATACATAGTATTAATCTTTATTGCCAGCCCATAATATATTGCCCCCAAAAATCTATATGTTCGTGATTAGAGCTGATGGTACAGTGCGGCATAAAACTGCCCTAGTCAACGAGTGTTGAATTTACATTTCACTGTGTGATTTTATTTTAGTGAGAGAAATCTTTGATAAATAAAAGACGTTTGATGAAACAGCTGTTTATTATCACCCACAACCCAGCAAACTGACAAAACACAGTATTAGCATTTATTTTATATTTTGAATGTTTTTTTCTATATTTGTAAAAAATCTTTGCCGCTCTGAAAGATATAAATCGGTTCAGTAGTTTGAAATATACAATCACATGTATGGGTCAAAAATGACCCCCGAGTAAAGGTAATTTGAACTAACAAAGTTTAAAAAATACACTGGCAACATTTAGAATATTATTTTTATAATTTTATGCAGTAATTCTTAAATCGATTGCTCAAGAAGCAAAAGTGCTAAGTCCAATTATTGTTATACACAACAAAACATACCTACGTTACATAATGGCAACTGAACATATTCGTCAATAAAAATTTTTGGTCAAGGTTGAATTTTGTTATTATAATTCAAGGCAAAATATAACTCAGCATTATTGCACTAAACCGACGATTCTCAGTCACTTTGCCATCACTTTTCAGTCTTACACAATATCCTCGCCCAACGAAATGATACAACTTAAATATACGAGTCTACACAACTATTATAACTAAATTGGTGCTTAATCTATCCGAATAACCCTTTAAACCTAACATACGTTATATCACACTGGAAACAAATATATAAACCTTTGGTTGATAACCTTAGGATACATAAAAACAAGCTAAAAATATACATATAGCACTTGAATGTAAGTTGCTCTGTAGCGATGCGCTTAGTTTATATCATTTGCCTGCCGCACTACTGTGTTTGAGTACTTAAACCTGCTTTCATTACACTCAGGCTTTCATTACACTCAGAAGAGTAACTGGGCTTTATGAGACTACTAAATCATTAACAGTGGCGTTCTACAGATAAAACTAATTCAAAGCGTTTATTTTTGTTATTTACATTAATCACACACAAAAAAACTTAAAAATAAGGGTTCGGTATATTAAATACATGATTTTATTAGTCAAAAACAGACCTTAGGTGGAGAAATACAAAAATATTTAAATTAAAATTAAAGCATAGAATTTGTGTCTTAAGAATAAAAAAAAATACAATATTTAAGTTCGTAACAAAATATGACCAATCAATGCGTGTTGAGCTTATAATTAGTACACATAGTTAACATTTACCTAATCATTACCCAACGAATATTTAGACTTATAAATATTAGATTTTAGGCGAAATTGTCTATCCAATGGCATAAATGCATACATAAGATCAAGATCATCCATGGAGTTTGCAAGAAAAAAATAACGTATTCCAAATTCAAATTAACTCCACATATAACTCCCACAGATGGCGCTAAAATAAACAATAAACTACAATCACAGGTTAAAGCATACATACAAAAGGCACTTTTATTATATTAATGAACAGAGCTCATTTTGGTCTTGATAAAGTTGCCAATGACCTTGATGGCTCTGAAGGCGTAGTTGGGGGATAACCTTTGCCTCAGAAGATAGTATCCAGCTAAATTCATGGCTAACAGCATCCCCATCAGGACTCCGAAGTCAGCCCAGAATGATACTCCAGACATGCCCATAAGGTGAACAAAATAACTGAAAAGAATGATTTAGTAAATTAGCTAACTATTTGAGGGTACGATTGGCTGCCTATCAATATTATCAAAGTGGAGGAAACAAGCGCAGTGGCGATAAGAAAATATTTAGGTACAGAAAATACATTTTCTTTTCGTGGACAAGGTTTAGCCTATAATATTTATATGATTATGTTCCTTCCTCTATCGGCTTGCCCGTATATTTTAAGTCTACGATTTCCAATTATTTATTTTTATTTTATTTTATTTCAGGTATCAAAGACCCATAGTACATAAAAATCACACAATAAGTCACATTACATGTCATAATACACAAAAAAATAATTAAAAGAAACTTACAATTAGATATACCTAAACACAAATTAAATATCAAGAGTGAGCAATGTGCAACCCACAACAATTATTAATGATGGGGCAGTCAAACCTTGCTGCAAGCACAGCCAGTAGACTATTGGTGCTCCCTCGCACTCGCCGCACTAGGCAAGCACATCTCTTGCGTATAATTGTGTAAAAGCAGTCTACTCGTGCTTCAGCAAACATTGTCGAAGCGCTACAAAAACGAGGGAGCCCCAACATCATCCGAAACGCATTATTAAACTGGACCCGAAGGGCGTCATATGATTTTTTGGCGTAATTAGTCCATAGACTACATGTGTAGAATGTAGTACAGTAAGCTCTAAATAGCGTTATTTTGACATCCTTTGAGCAACGTGCAAACCTGCGAATCACCATGTTGGCTCTAACAGATAACGCCCTTCGTTCCCATTCCACGTCCACATCGTCGCTCAAGGCAGGTGTAACTAAATGGCCTAGGTATTTAAAGGCCTCTACTCTTTCTAAAGATTTACCATCCAGCATTATAGGTGGAATTACTGATACTTTTCTAGGCCCGCCCTGAAAAACCATACATTTTTTTTCGCATTATAAAGCAGCCCATGATCAGCTACATATCCCTCACAAATAGCTAATAGCCTTCTCAGCCCACAGACAATTTAGCTTTTATGGATAAAAGCTAAATGTTGATACAAAAAAATGTAAACTTCATCAAAATTCAATACTTACGCCACATTCTTATACTCGCAATAATCTACATGATCAGGACAGACGAGGTCGTCCCTCGGGGGGCCGTATATCGCGGCGATCAGACCCTCGATCCCATATCGAAGGAAGGAGCAGGCCCTGGCCAGCCTCCACACTATGGGTAGCGGATCGTCTCCACTTCCGATGCCGTATACTGCGAGTAACATAAGAGGGACGCTCAAAGCTGGTCCCAGGAACACTGAATTCTGGAAAATAACATTTTATGTTATAGATCCTTGTCTTTTATCGTTATCATCAGCCATACTCAATGCAGTAAATACAGGTACACTCTTGCTGCACGACAAAGTAACTACATTGCTTGTGAGGTATGTCGATCCGTTCAGAATCATGCCGATCTGCCATTTTGGATGTATACCGACTGACCACGGAACGTGACCTAACATAACTAACGTAACTCTACTATGGAGTACTATATACTCACCACAACACTCAACATAGACGATATAACAGTTCCCATAGACTCTGATATCAAAGCAACAAGGATGCAAATAGCAGTGAACATCATTATCCTGGGGATCTCCATAGGTTGTGACGTCAGCGGATATGTGATGATCAGGTAAATTAGACTAAAGAAGATGGTGGCAGGAGTCCTTGAGATGACCAGCGCGGCATAGTAAGGTTTAAGACCATACCAACGGTTGAAGTATTCTCGCTTCACTAGCTGGACCTCGTTTGGAACTGAAAGAAGATAATGGGTCTTTATTGCTAATAGGGAACTTTAAGTTTTTTTGTCTAATACTACTTGCAAGTAAATAAAATTCATTAAACAGACGTGTTAATAGAATAATACGTTTAGAAACATTGATGGAAGAAAAGAAGGTTATTGTAAAATAGATCTACATTAGAACGATCCAATCGATAATATCGCCGCAGTCAAACTATTCTATGCAAACAATACTTACATGCTAATAACACTGGCATCATAGGAATGTAAAGCATAGCGATGACACAAGCGTAGCAGAAACCGAAGTTGAAGATGGTTTTGGAGGCATCGTATCCCATCTCGTTGAAGAGCAAGCCGATTATACCACCAAGGAATAGATGAAGACACACTCGAAGCCATAGATAGTTCTGGAAGGAAAATAAAATAAAAGACTTCAGATTTTGTTCTTCAAGCTATTGCGGTCACAGGTTTCTGGCTACAACCTGATTAAGGAAGGAATACTTTTTAGGTTAGCGACCTTAATACCACCAGAAATTTACGTCCGTTTTTTCGAAGTCACAGCAAAGTGATCAACTTCGTGGTAGAAGCCAAATTCTTACAGCTTAAATACGCTGCGACTAATATGGCAATGTATTTTACATGTCATAACTCTCTGATAAATCAGTCATACAGCTACATTAAGAGCTATTTTCATAATATGTACTCCATTTTGGTCATTAAATTCAAATGTCCTACCATAAAGTTAACTTACAGAACAATTTAATGAACCAACAAAACTCACCCTATTCCTTACAGTCTGTAGCAGCATTCGTTTAAGAAGCACACTGAACTGCTGGCACGCAGTGCTGCCGTGTTTAAGGTTGTGGTTCTCCACTCCGCCCGCGTTCAGCTGCTCAATCTCCATTTCTTGGAACGTGTCCTCAACAGCATAGTCTCTCCAGCCGTGGTACCTCCCGTTCTCTATGGCAGCTACCATTCTCTCAGCATGCGGACCGTATTCGCCGCTGGATACTTCGATTACTGTTAACATATTGTTTTAATTTATTTTAGATGATGAATTGAACTAAAGCAGCAGTTTTAACTGTATATTATGTACTAGTAGTGCTCGCGGCTCCACCCGCATGAAAAAGGTTTTCCGGGACAAAAATATTTTCCCGGAATAAAAAGTAGCCTATAGCACTCAAGAGTTATGTAGCTTCCTATTAGTGAAAGAATTTTCAAAATCGGTTCAGTAGTTCCTGAGATTAGCGCGTTCAAACAAACAAACTCTACAGCTTATAATATTAAGTATAGATTTCGCCACAAATATGGTAGTCCTGGTCACTAAGTTATAACTTATCTTATTTGTACTAAAAATTTCCATAACTAGTCATGGACTAGTTTTGGAACTAGCTTTGGTTTAGCGTGTGCCGTTATTCACGGTATAGGCATTATCTATGCTTTTTAGCGGTATCTTGATAGATGATAGGTACGATCTGAATATGAGTACATGATTTTATCGTAAGAAGAACTATCGTATTATTAATTGATGATTATAATTGATATGATGATTAATTAATTAGCAATTAACTATTATTAATTGCTTCATTCAATCCTTCATTCTTCTTTATTTTTTCGCTATGGCGCTCATTACGGGAGGCCTATGTCCAGCAGTGGACTGATAAAGGCTGATGATGATGATGAATTGCTTCAAGTAGTACTTCGGCTATATTTTATTGCTATCTAATTTTAACTTAACGTATACAACGAAAACTTACTAAAATCAGCAGGATTATAAGTCTTAGGGCAAGGCAATTGGAGTTCTTTTAAAAACGGCACCACACCAGCCGACGTTCCTTGGTACGCGCATCTTCCTTCAGCCAGAACGTACACATGGTCAAACTCTGCGAACAGCCGAGCTGATGGTGTGTGCAGGGAGCAGATGACGGTCCTGCCTCCCCTGGCTACCCGCTTGAGCAGGGAAACGCAGGTAGATGATGAAACGTCATCAAGTCCGCTGGAACAGAATGTTTAACTTTAGACAGAAGTGATTGATGGTCATAAATTGGCTGATAATTTAAAGAATGAAAGTAAACTTCCCTGTAGATATATCGTATGTAAAAAGGGTAAAATGTATATATTACCCTTTTTCACCGTCACCTGGGTCCCCATTGAAAATCAGCGCAGCAGTATGCTGATGCTGCAGCAAGAAGCTGAATGGGGGTTCCCGTTGTTGGTACAATACATTATAATTATGTAATATTTGTTTGTATTAGATATATGTCATACTTGTACTAATAATAAATATTTATTTCTTTCTTTCTTTTTTCTATAATATAGTTATCTGTTAATTTTATTAAAAATTAAAATAAAAATATGTAGGAATTTAAAAATTATTTTTCTTTTATCCCAAAGCGATATAGTGACGCAATTAGTGCATCCATTCCACAGTTGATTTTACCCCCCTGGATCTGATAAGTGGAGAATCTAATGTCTTATTTTTAAGGTTATTTTTAGCATGACAACAATAATGATGGCAGTGATGATACAATCGTGAGAATAATTAATTATAACATAAGTAAAATTTATTTCCTCAACGAGGATGTTGTTGACGTCACTAGCAACCCAAATGAACTCAACGGACGAAGGTAAATACTAGATATTTCCATTTAAAACTCTTTATAAATAACTCATGACGAAATTTTATTGACATCATGTGCCCCGTTAATTTTCCTTAGCTATAGCTGGCAGGTTTTATAACGAAATATTTTTGTTGTTTTTAATTGAGTGTTTGACTCGTCAAGCCTCGCTACGAACGCAGGCGTCCAAGTACATAGGATTTCCTCATATACATCTATATCTGTTATATAATTATTTTTATGTAGGTATATAGAAAACTTACCCGAAAAAATCGCACCTAACTTTATAATTAATGAAAAACTATGTCAAAAACTGATTTGGTGGTATTGCGCATATACGAATAAAGAACAGCAAAATGTTTGCCAGTGATTTTATATTTATGAATTTTCCTAAACTCTAATGCATGCAATGCATTAGCCCTATATTATATACTGCCCACTGCTGAGCACGGGCCTCCTCTACAACTGAGAGGGGTTAGGCCTTAGTCCACTATGCTGGCCTAGTGCGGCTTGGCAGACTTCACATACCCTAGAGATTCTTATGAAATTCTAATGATTTCACAAATATCTTACAACTTTGCGGACGAAAGCCTAATGATTAATTATATAGTGATTAACTCACATTTGAACATACATACATAGTAGCACGCCTTTTTCCCTTTTCAGGGGTAGGCAGAGGTGTATCGCACCCACATTTTGCCAGTTATGTTAGGTCCATGGGCGTATACCGGGTGGAAGGGAAACGCTCTCTATACCGGAACGGTAAGAGAGAAGAACCATAACATTAACGAAAAACTATATTCATTTGCAAAACTAAGCGATAATATTTACGATTTTAGTATTTCCGTAATTCATGCGCGCGCAATGTAAAGCGTACAAAAAACTACAAAGCAAACGCCGGCAAGGCGGCGGCCGCCTCGCTGCGCTGGCACCGGCCACGCGGTCGTTAACCCGTCAGCTGATGTACGTGTTTCATTACGATTTTTTTGAAATATTGACCTTTTTTACTATGTGTTTCAGAATAATAGTTTGATTTATCTATCCATACGTGAAGCTGTACAGAAATTTGAGAAAATCCTACTAAAATTGTAACAATGCGATCGCGATTTTTTTAGTGCCATCACGTCAGGAATCACCAATACTATCACCTGTATTCGTTTTCGAGAGCGTTTCCCTTCCACCCGGTATAGGGGCGGGGTCTGACCGCTGACATTTTGGGGATTCGGACCCCCTCTCTTAGCTTCTAAAATACGGTGTCATGCAAGACAAGAACCCACGTCACTAAAATTATTATATCGTAGCACTCCAATGTAAAAGCTATAGCTACGCTCATGTTTAGGTCCCATATAATAGGGGACGGGACTACTGCCTCGGAGGCGTAGTTGTATGACTGTAAAGCTGAGGTCTCGGGTTCCATCCCCGGGTCGGGCAAAGTGATATTGAGTTTTTCTATTCAGTATCAGCTCGGAGTTTGGAATTTGTGCCCGATATGGCGATAGGCTCGCCCCCTATCACATTATGGGACGGAATAATGGCGAAAAGTGGGTGCACTAGTTGCGCCTCTGCCTACCCCTTCGGGGATAACAGGCGTCAGTGTATACAGGGTTATTTGAAAAACACCAGCAACCTTGCAGGATTGGATAGCTACCATCATTAACAACAACGTTTGTTCTACGACTTTTGATAATTTGTTAGGTTCTTTTTTCATATAAAAATAAATACTTAATTTAATTTTCCGCTTAAACATTATTAACTCTATGGCGCATTCCGAAGATTAGATAAAAAAAACCGTGCGAATCGCGGGGTTGAAAGTGAGGTGGGGTGGCGGCGGCGTTGGTTGACCTATTTATCCAGCCGCCAGTCGGCTTTGATGCGCGCGCGCTATACGTCCTTGTGTGCCACGATCTTTCGTCGCCGTATTGATCGATGTACCCACGGATTTTACCTACTACCTACACAAATTTTTTACCATGGCCTATCGGTACTCCAATATTGAATACACCGAAATGGTGAGGATGCTCGCTAGGTGTGATGACAATGTGTCGGAAGCCTGCCGCCAATATGCAACAAGATATCCAAATTTATCTGCACCGAGCCGTGAGACGATGTTAGCTGCCACACAGCGGCTACGAGATTACGGTCAGTTCCAGCACAAGATGAGGGATAGTGGTCGTCCACCGAGGCGCAGTGTACGTGACCAAGAAGAGATCCTGGAGTTCTTTGAAGCGAACCCCGCAGCGAGCACAAATGACGCAGCGCGACGGTTCAATGTGTCCCAGTACTTCGCGTGGAGTGTCATTCACAATGAAGGCAAATACCCATTCCATCTTCATCGTGTACAAGAACTCACCGAACCTGACAAACTTGCACGAGTGGCCTTTTGTAACTGGTTGCTTGCTGAACGGCCTACAATTCTGTGGACTGATGAAGCTACATTTGGTAGAGTGGGCTTATTCAACACTCGTAATGAACATTTATGGTGTTACGAAAACCCGCACGAACCCAGACCACATAATTTTCAACACCGATTTACTGTGAATGTTTGGGCGGGAATAATAAATTCCACGTTACTGGGCCCCGTTTTTTTAGACAGACTAAATGGTGAATCATACCTACAATTTCTCACCGAAACGCTGCCTGTGTTGGAATACGAAAGTATACCTCTCGCTTACTTGCGTGATATGTACTACCAACATGACGGCGCACCAGCTCACTATTCTCGTCAGGTTAGAGACCATTTAAACACGGTTTATTCCGGTCGATGGATACGACGTCTCGGACCTCGTGCGTGGCCTCCAAGATCACCAGACATTACACCCCTGGACTTTTATTTATGGGGGCACGTTAAAACAATGGTGTACACTGGTGATGAAATCACAAGCCGAGACATGCTCATTCAAAAAATAATTTGGGCTTTTAATCAAATAAACAATAATTCGGAGGTGTTAGCACGAGTTAATGAACAGTTGATCTTTAGGTGTGGTCTTTGTGTTGGTTGTGAAGGTGACTATTTTGAACGCTATGTGCGCGATACTCACCGCCATGCGCGAGACTTGAACCTCAGAGGTAATAATTTGTAAATATTATTTTAAATGTCAATTATTTTTTTATTTCATTATTGTAAATACGCTGATTCCACTTTTTAAATACGCCTGCATTAAACAATGAAAAGTAAATAATACCTTTCTACCAATATTTGATATTAAAAAAACGTTAAGCGTTGGGTAGATACTTAAACTACATACGTTATTTTTATTGTTTAATGTAGCCAGTCCTAAGCCTGGTAAAGTATGAAGGGATCACGGACTCACCGTAAGTACATACTGTCTACACACCCCGTGCGCAATTGATATTAATTAGGTAATTATCAGGCGAAGAAAGTGTTATTATTATTGACAACGAAAGCGCGCACGAGCGTGCATCGTACTTTCTTTATGATGATGAATGAAACGTAGACGTACAAATGTCACGACAGTACAATAAAAACTTGTGTTTTAAATTTTTATTTAATGTATTGAGTTACGTCAAAACTCATAGAACAAACATTGTTGTTTAAGATGTTAGCTATCTAGTCCTGCGAGGTTGCTGGTGTTTTTCAAATAACCCTGTATATATGTATAATAGGGGACGGGACTACTGCTACACACTCAGAGCTTGATTAGAAACCATTTCGAAAATTCATAAACAAATCATGTTAGTACTACCACAGTAATATTGACTTACGTTGTTGGTTCGTCCAAGAATATCAGCGGTGGGTTGTTAAGTAACTCTAACGCGACGGACAACCGTTTCTTCTCTCCTCCTGACAGCTTCTCAGTTGCCGTATGTCTCGCCTTAGTTAACCTCAGAAGTTGAACTATTTCGTCCACCTGGAAACGAAAGTCGTGCGTTTAACGGAGAATTAACCAGTAATTTCTGAGCAGACTAACGTAGGTATACTTTGGACAGTCAAAGATGACTCGGTTTCAAGTTTCTATCTTCAAATGCTAGTCTCACTATCATAAACACCAACGATACCAAAAGAATCATGAATGCGACGCAAAACTTAAACCGTAGTGCCATCGCCATGTAGAGCATTGTAGGTAATTAAATTTTGTATGTGATATTGCAGTTGGTTACAATAGGACGTCTCTTGATATTATCTTATTTCTTACTAATATTACAAATGCAAAGTCAGTGAACGTGTTTGGATGTTTGTAAGAAGTAAATGCAGAAACACCGACGAAAATAGATGAAATTTGGCACGCAGATAGATCATGTCAACTGCCGGATTAACACATAGGTTACTTTTTATCCCAGTAATTTGCTGCCATGAGAAATATTGGGATTTTTTAAAAAGATGTCGCTGGCGTCATACACGTCAGGTGGCTCTATATATCGCTACAGTGTTTTAGGGACTTTTGTAGCGGGAAAGGCTTTTCACAGCATAGTATAGTAACTATACTGTATAGTATAGTACAGTATAGTTCATTGAAAGTAATCTATACTAATATTATAAAGCTGAAGAGTTTGTTTGTTTGTTTGAACGCGCTAATCTCAGGAACTACTGGTTCGAATTGAAAAATTATTTTTGTGTTGAATAGGCCATTTATCGAGGAAGGCTTTAGGCTATATAACATCACGATGCAACTATTAGAAGCGAAGAAATAATGGAAAATGTGAAAAAAACGGGGAAAATTATTCATCCTTGAGGGCTTCCATTGCGTGCGCTGCGAAAACGGTTCAAGATACCAAAAATATATGTATGAAAGAATTATTTCTCTTAAAATGATCTAAAAAAATGTCTGGGACAGTATATGTCTATCTTTTAAGATTAACTCACTAGAACCGTTTTATGGTAATCAAATTTGGTCGAAATTAATGCATTATTTGTTAAGATCAGATTGTATCAACGTCATAATATTAATCTTTATCCAAATAAATGTGTTGGATAGAGTGATTCAACAGGAAGGTTTTTATGTACTTTTAGCCCGGAAAAACTTATTAACGCGGGCGAAACCGTGGGCAAAAGCTAGTAAATAATAAACCTTTACTTCTTGCAGCTCATCAGTTAATACAATGTAACGTACCACTATAGCCTTAGTCGCTTTAGATAAACCGCTTCCCAGCTTCAGCTCAGCGGCTATCGACATGGCCTCCTGGACCGTGATGAATGGCTGCAGGAGATCCTCCTGCATGATATACCTGGACATTTTGCTGAACTGGCGCAGGTCTCGAGGCAGGCCATTTGTTGCTATGAGTCCTGTAGCTCCTGTTACCCTAGTAGAAGAAGCATTTAAATTTAGAGTTAATTTTTTAATCAGATTACCGAGTTCCTGGGTTTAGCCGCTCAAGTACCTATTACGTATGCAGAATTTTAGTATTTGTAACCCCCTGTTACATCGTAAGCAAAAGTATCTATAATGGGTTTTAATCAATCAAATCAATATATCAATGTATAATGTTTACAAATTTCTATATTGTTTCTTATTTATCAAAAGAATATTTAAAATAATTAAATAAATATTACTGACTTAATTACTGTTCAGACCCCCCCCCTCCTCCCTTCCCCTTTGATACTTCTACGGCCCCCTTTAGAATAAGTAGAAAATAGAAATGAGCATCGACCACTGGAGGCATACCGAAAATGTGTTCGCTAAAGCGATTCTATCGATTTCTTGTTATTGAATTATGCCGTTATTTTTATCTAACCATTATTATCTGTGTAGATAGACATCATAATATGTCTTCAAGGGTTTTTTTTTGCGTGGGGAAATACGCTTTATCGCTACCACCACTGGGGGGGTGAGTGGAACGGTTATGTTGGTTTCGCACAGTCTTACAGCCCAATGTCGACACTCGGGAGTATAGCTTCATCCGAGCGAGCATTGGACCGAGTCCCTAACACTATCACGGGGTAGAGATAGAAGAACAACTTATGATTAGGACATCTCAGTTAGACAAACTTATTTTACATCAAACAATTCTTCAAAATTAATTCGAGGGCTTGAAAACTTGTTATTCATCAATTACTATCAATTTGGCACTTAATCAAAACATCGTCGATTTTGGACTAAGGTCCTAGCAACTGCTAATGAAATGATTAAAGCAAAAAAATGTGTAAATAATGAGATCTAACGTAAACAAAGTATAAAAATGAGGTCCATGGCGTCATTGACCCATTGTTCAAAAACATTACCTACGCCCAGTTTTTTACCTTGAATTTAATTAAGTGTATTATGCCTTTAGTTCCTAAATTATATTTTTCCAGATATTAAGCAAGAGGCTAAATACACATATAGCATCACGCCTTTTCCCTTTTTTGCGGTAAAAAAATGCAGGGCGTAAAAACAAAAGTAACAGCAAATTTGACTCTTACTGCCAATGAGAAAATATGCCGTTAGTCATTAAACAGACACAAACACACACACACACTCACGCCTTTAATCCCCAAATGGGTAGGCGGAGGCGCAACTATTGCACCCACTTTTCGCCGTGCGTATTCCGTCCCATGAAGTGCAAGGGGACGAGCCTATCGCCATATCGGGCACAAATTCCATACTCCGGGCTGATACTGAATAGAAAAATCCGATATCACTTTGCCCAACCCATGGATCGAACACGAAAACTCAGCATTGCAGTCGTACTGTAATACAACTAAGCCACCGAGGCATTAATCAATATAATTGTTCAAATAAAAGGCTAATTACCTATAACCAGCGAGAATGTTCAACAAACTACTCTTCCCAGCTCCAGACGGTCCCAGAATGGCTGTTAGTTGTCCCGAACGGAATTCCCCATTAATATTCCTTAAAATTATCTTCGAACCTGAAACAAAAATATAACTTTTCTATAGTTATTTGGTATCGTCTCTCATTATCTTATGCTTATGAAAGGGAAAAAAAATCTGCTCGATCAGATGAAAGCTCGACCCAGCAACCAACTTATGACTAGTGCAATGCAATATTATTAGCCCTGTATTCTATACTGCCCACTGCTGATAACAGGCCTCTTTTACTACTGAGAGGGGTTAGGTTTTAGTCCACCACACACGAAATTCATATGGAGAATTCTCAGGTACGTATATTTTCTCCTGATGTTTTCCTTCACCGTTAAAGCAAACGATGATTGATAAACAATACACACGTATTTTTTACGTAATAGAAAAACGGCTATGTTAAGCCAGGAAATGGTCTGTCTGTGTGCAAAGTTCCATCAAAATGCATAAGGGATTATGCGTTTTTGTACCAAACATCGAAACATCTTTTCAAACCTTCGCATTTATTATAATAATACCAGCCGTGTATTATTATATTGCCCACTGTTGAGCACGGGTCTCCTCTACTGAGGGGGTTTAGGCCTTAGTCCACCACGCTGGCCTAGTGCGGGTCGGTAGACTTCACATACCTTCAAATTTTTAATAAGGAACTTCTTAGGTATGCAGGTTTCGTCACGATGTTTTCCTTCACCGTTAAAGCGAACGATAATTGATAAACAATACACACGTAAGTTCGAAAAGTCAGAGGTGTGTGCCTTGGGTTTCGAACCTCCGGACATTGTCTCGGTAGACCGTTCCATTCTCAACTAGGCTATCGTCCACCGTATCCTACTAATATTATAAAGGCGAAAGTTTGTAAGAATGTATGGATGTTTGGATGTTTGGATGTAGGGATGTAAGGATGTTTGTTCCTCTTTCACGCAAAAACTACTGCACGGATTTCGATGAAATTTGGCACACGGGTAGATCATGTCCTGGATTAACACATAGGCTACTTTTTATCCCGGGAAAATATAAACCGGGACTTTTATCCCGGAAAAACTTTTTAATGCGGGCGGAGCCGCAGGCAAAAGCTAGTTTATTATATTAGTATTTAATATTAAATATCATATAAGCAAACATGCTACAGTATAATTAATTACCTCGGACGTTCATTTTCCTTATGTTCTTTTATTTGTGAGACTAAAGAATTATATTTGAAATAATTTATTGTTATGATGAAGTTACACAACTTATTAACTTCAGTGAATAACGATAGGCACAAAAAAACTCATGCACTTCAACTAATGAAGTTCAGAGACAAGAGTTTAAAATATTTATAAGTAACTATGCTACTCCCGGCCGTTTGCGACCATGGCGACTGCATTCAAAAGCCTCCTACGACTAACGGTTATGTGCTCTCATGTGACTTATGTAGCCTATCTTTTTACTAAAGACCCGAGGACACAGCGAGCACGTGAGCACATTATTTACATAATTATAGTTGATTGCCGCAGGTGGTCGGGCTTTCAATTCATCGCGCTTTTGATCTAAGTCAGCGCGACGTTTATTTTCATATTCATAGACTTGGATTGGACCGTAGATCTCCATTCTGGTCTATCCGCAGCCTGAGTTTATTTATATATAAGTATGTTTATTTATAAGTAAACTTATGTGTCAGATGTGTGTGTGTGTGAGATGTGCGCTAATAAACAAATAGAAAAACAGACAGATAAAAAAGAATTTAAAAAATCAATGATTTCTGTATTATTACACTTCTTTAGGCATCTCCGTACTTTTTTTTAAATAAACCTATTTTACGGATTTTTTAATTTATATATTCTCCCGACGTTTCGAAGACTTTACAGCCATTACCATGAAATTAAAAAGGGCGATAAAATCCGTAAATTAGTTTTATTTCATTGTCTAACATACGCGAAATATAAGAAATCATTATTTTCACTTTTTTTGTATCAATGTAAAGACACACCGGGTTCTACTGCTTTATTATATGTATAGATATGTGATAGGGCTATGCAGATCGGAAGCTCCCGGGATCATACTATATCAGGTTGAGTAATAATCTATGTAGGTTTATCTTACACGATAGGATCCAATCCTTTTAGTAACATGCATGCATGGAATAAGAAAAGGTGGTAGAAGAAGCATGTTATCTATACTAATATTATAAAGCTGAAGAGTTTGTTTGAACGCGCTAATCTCAGGAACTACTGAATCGATTTTGAAAATTCTTTCACTAATAGGAAGCTACTTTACTCCTGAGTGCTATAGGCTACTTTTTATCCCGGAAAAACTTTTTCACACGGGCAGAGCCGCGAGCACTACTGGTTATGAATGAACTATAAGAATTTATAGTAAACTAACACACAGGAAAAATAAACTCAGTGTAATTGTTTTAACAGCGTACGTAATTATAAGTAATAGCTGATCGTTAGCAAGATTAAAGCATCGGATCATTACCTGAGAGGAATATACAAAGCATAAATCGAATTTGATGGTAGTGTTCCGCACTAAAAATGCAAGCAGGCTATTTGTTCCAGTACTAAGCTTTATATGTCAACAGTTAGACTTGAAACTGTGTTTAGGAATATTGGAGTACTTACAATTTAGAAAGAACTTGTAAAACACTTTGTACACTCATTATTGATTATGTAAATGAAGCTATTAGTCAGTATTTTACATAAATATTAACATCAGATGACTAACTTCAGATGACCTTACGCGTTTGCCCGTTAAAAAGGAGGATAGCTTGGCGTCAATGTTTTAGAATTTCAAACATAGAGTATCCACGGCGCCTGTCTCCAAAATATGCAATTTAACAGTCAATTTCCTATTAGGAGGAAGAGCTATGTCTTTTATTCCCATCTTTCCTACGGAACCCTAAACATGATTCTAATACGTGTGTATTAAGTCCAAAGTAACCAGTTATGGAGGTTCAATATTAACTTGTATCATAAGGAGCGCTGAGGAGTTTAAGGAAGGACAAATGTTTTATGCGTGATGGAGTTATTGCTAATATAATTTATGCATCATTTGGTGTGCATGTGCACCCTACACCAAATAATGTTCACCCAATTCCGTAGTAGTCATACCAACGAAAAAATACTTAAAATGCACATAAATGCTCAATCCACTTTTCAATTGTCTTTATTATATTTAATATAATTAACGGATCAGTGGGGCTAGGATGTGAAAAAGAACACGATGCGTCTCCGCTTCGTTTTATTGTGATTGGTTGAGTGACTGACGTATCGGTATTTTGATGTTTGTGATTTATCAAGAGACCGACACGTCAGTCTCTCAACCAATTACAATAAAACGAAGCGGAGACGCATCGTGTTGTTTTTCACATCCTAGCCCCACTGGCCAAAAAAATATATGTAAAGAAGATATTTTTGATTAGTATTTCCTTCTTTGATAGTTTACTGGCGGTACACCAAGTGTTAACCCACCACAGTGGTCCAGATAAGTGTACCGCGTTCCGTTCAGCCTGTGTATATCGGGTTACAGGCCGGCGTAATTATGACAACTGGCGACGGATACCATCTATCGACAGTCAACACTCCTTCTAGACCCCACTTCACTTTATGAGGTGAATTAGGTTCACTTTTCCGTGAACGTATAAAAAAAAATGCGACAGTGCTTTAGAAAAGGAGTAAAAGCTATGAGCGCATTGGAATGGACCGCTACCAGCGACTATATAACCCCTAGACTCCTAATGTTCAATATTTCTCTTCAAATTAATTCTGTCAACTACCTGAGGTTTGAGGAAGCGGGGTACTGCATTATGATTGGTTCTTCCAACACCTTATCGCATTATATAACCTTGGAAATATAGGCATAGGGATGGGACGAGTTAAATGAAAACACGATTTTTTATCGATATTACTTTTATGTAATAAAGTTTTATAGTAATATTATTATTATTTATTAAACATATTAATATTTTAACGAAACTATTTATGTTATCAAATGACAGATGGCGCTTAGTAAGTCTCATCGACATTAACAAGAATATTAGAGCAGACTTGTAGGAATAACAAAGAATAACTCAAAATAATCGTTATAATCAACAAACAAAATAAAAAATTATCCTAATAACATTTATTTCTGATACCGCTAGCCAAAAATATATCCTAATCATTTTTAAAATGAATTAACTATTACTAATGAACTAACCATTTAAAATAAGAAGCCTGTTAAAATTAAATAGGCCTCAGATAAATTGATTAGTTGAGTATTCGGGCGATAGTTTCTCTTATTTTTAATTTTATCGATAGAACTATCGACAAATCCTTTTGGTGTATCACTTACTTTTCATGTTAAAAAACAAAACGAAATAGAAAATATAAAAAATACTTTCGTCAGAAAGAGATGCAAATATAACAAGATGGCGCGTAAACACCCAAATGGCCAGTCTACGATGAACTACGTAAAATTTTAAATAAAATGTGATTATGTGTCGTTATTGACTTACCTATGAAATTGAATGCCATTTTTCTGAAAATTTTAATTATGGCTATTTATACCACACCATTTTATTGTGCACGGGGCCATTACAATAGTTATTTATTCACAAACACGGAAGTATTTACAGCTCACAGTTGTGGTCGCAACTGACTTGAAGATTTTGAACGGTCAGCTACATTGGATCTATTTGTCAGATGTGTTGCCCGAAGCCGATCGTCTGTTATTAGGAGTCTAGGGGTTATATAGTCGCTGACCGCTACTTACCACTTGGATCACTGTATCCAGGACTAAAGTTACTTCAAAAATGTGTTAAAGAGGAAAATATGTCCGTAAACCATCTAAATATAATCTATACTATAATATTATAAAGCTGAAGAGTTTGTTTGTTTGTTTGTTTGAACGCGCTAATCTCAGGAACTACTGAACCGATTTTGAAAATTCTTTCACTAATAGGAAGCTACATAACTCCTGAGTGCTATAGGCTACTTTTTATCCCGAGAAAATATTTTGTCCCGGAAAAACCTTTTCACGCGGGCGGAGCCGCGAGCACTACTAGCGTTTACATAAACTTATAATAAAATCTTAGATCTAAAACGAAGAAACATTAACACAATATGCAAATGCTTTATTACAAACTAGATTTTGCTCGTGTCTCCGTCCGCGGGAATTTTTTTTCCGGATAAAAGCCCCATTTTATGTTTGCTCGAAATAAAAAGCCTATGTGTTAATCCAGGATATGACCTACCCGTGTGCCAAATTTCATCGTTTAGCAGTTTCGGAGATGTGCAGTAACAAACAGAAAGAAAGACAGAAAAGAATTATTAAAGTCGCTATTTGTTTTCCATTACTCCTCTTTAGTCGCCCCTTTCTTTTTTATCACAATTCTTTAAATGTACAGACACACCGGTCTACTGCTTTTTATATGTATAGATAATCTAAACCATGATTGACGTTTAAATTACTATCGTTTTTGCTATGGTCCTATTTTTTCAAAGTCGTCTATCTGCTTAAAGGCATATTATGAGGCAAATAATTATGGTGTGCAATAAAAACTGATAAACCGTTTTTGTTTTCGCGTAATTATATCTTCCGTTTTTGCGCAGTTGTAAGTTACCGCAGTCATAATTACTAAATCCATAACTCTTAGCATTTTTTATAGTATTAGCGAGTAATGTTTTATTCTATGTATAGTTTATAGTGTATTATTAATCAAAGTTTATAGCTATTAAGATGTATCTTCTTGTATGTTTAATCTTCTACGTGCCCGTAACCTACTCCAATATAGGGTCAGCACATTTTTTTTTCTAATGCCAAATCACTCATTGATTACGTACTGGGCAAACTGTGTTACTACAAAATGTCGCCCGACCAGGGATTCGAACCCAGGTGCCGTAGCTAAGATGGCTTTCTACAATCGTGTACGCTAATAGACAACGGAAAAAATGTATGGAAATGTCATTGTCATATATAACTTTAGCGTTAACTATTTACAACCAACATCCACTGCTACTACACCAAGTAAACGAAATTTATAGAATACTAGTAGTGCCCGCGGCTCCGCCCGCGTGAAAAAGTTTTTCCGGTACAAAAATATTTTCCCGGGATAAAAAGTAAGTAAGCCTATAGCACTCAGGAGTTATTTAGCTTCCTATTACTAAAAGAATTTTCAAAATCGGTTCAGTAGTTCCTGAGATTAGCGCATTCAAACAAACAAACTCTTCAGCTTTATAATATTAGTATAGATAACTTTTGCCCACGGCTCCTTCCGCGTGAAAAACTTTTCCCGAGATGAAAAGTAGCCTATATTACTCGCTGATAATGTAGCTTTATTTTGATGAAAGATTTTTTTTAATAGGACGAGTATTTTTTGAGTTTATCCATTACAAACATACAAACATATAATGGAATCTTTCCTATTTATAATATTATTATAAAACAATAGTCAGTCAATGTCGAGACGAATATCCGTAGTTTCAAAACCCAAGGTCACGCACCTCTGACTTTTCTAACATTATGTGTGTATTTTTTGTGAATTATCGCTTTACCGGTGAAGGAAAATATCGTGAGGAAACCTTCACACCTGAAAAGTTCTCCATAATAATGTCGAAGGTATGAGAAGTTTTCCAAGTCGTATTAAGCCCGCTTTGACTAGGGCCTAAACCCTCTCAGTAGTAGAGGTCTGTGCCCAGCAGTTTAACATTATATATAACAGGGCTGATATGATTGTTATATTGTTAGGATAAAACGTTTTGTGAGGGTATTTGTAACGTACTGACCAAGGGCGGATTCATCTTTCAAGTCAGGGGTCATATAATCGAGGTCTAGTCAGGAAATAAAATTATCAGTAGTCACCTAGACCCAGCCCTGGGGGGAGGGAAGGGGCATTACCCCAGTGACCACTTCTGAATCCACCCTTGGTACTGACCAGTTATGAAATTTCTGTAAAATCAGTGGCAGATCTTTTTTTTTTAAATCAAACTCGCTTCTCTTTCTAACAATATTGTTTGCAGATTACTTGAAAACTCTTGTACGGAAAACGATGAGGTTTTCACTATTATGTTACCCAAAACCGCAGTAAACATTGACTTGTAGATAATAGACAGCTTTTGACATCTATCAAGTATACAGTGAACAATGATGTACATGCATAAATTAGACGTTGTATAAAATACGACAGAAACCTTGAATAATAAATGTGGCCCCTATGCAGTTATAAATATTTAATATAATTTACACATATTTTAAAGACGTCTATTTCTTATACATAAGACAATAAGGAAATAAAAACATCTTACTTTTTATATTGCATTAGGTTTTATCGTCACCTTGGCCTAGTGTATTTACCAACGAATGAAGGAAGACCTCAAAGATCTTAAGTTTGATTCCCAGGTCGTGCGTTACTTTTTTATCTGGTATTTGTAAAAAACTGCGGCAAACGTCTTATGTTGGCGACATTTTCGCGAAATTTCTATCGATATTTTTGTGAATAAATGCAAAATTAAATATTTTGAGGTCATCGTCATCATCAATCACATGCAAGTCCACTGCGGACCATAGACCTCCCCTAAAGATTTCCAGATGTACCTGTTAAAAGCGACCTGCATCTAGCGTGTCCACACACACACACACTCACGCCTGTTATCCCCGAAGGGGTAGGCAGAGGCGCAACCAGTGCACCCACTTTTCGCCGTTATTCCGTCCCATGACGTGATAGGGGGCAAGCCTATCGCCATATCGGGCACAAAATTCCAGACTCCGGGCTGATACTGAATAGAAAAACTCAATATCACTTTGCCCGACCCGGGGATCGAACCCGAGACCTTAGCTTTGCAGTCGTATTGTAATACAACTACGCCACCGAGGCAGTCAGCGTGTCCCTCGGGCCATTATCAAGTCAAATTATGAGATATTTTATGGGAACCTATATTATGATTTTTATACATGTTAAGGTCCATGTAGTGCCTGGACAATGATTTAATTTTTATGGAAACATTGAAAAAGTAACAGTCGAAAGCAGGATTTGAACCCGCGTCCTCCAGCTATCTCGACCTTACCTTCATCTGTTCAATTTCAAGTTCCCTATTTTATCTCTTTAAAGGAGAAATGGGAAATAACTTGCATGCGTTGACCAAAAACATACGATTACAAAAAAGGATCCTAGCATGTACTCCGTTGGTTTCCAAATGCCACGTGTGTACCAATTAACACAGGTATAATAAAATTTAAAAACAATTTACACAGTAGGAAGGTGCAGATATTTTTTGGCAAACGGATTATAACATCAAATAACTAATTATACTAATTTAAGTAACTTTTAATGCTATTAAAGCAAATATTTTACTGTTTCCTAGTTTTTTTTTAATACACATAACAAATAACTTTGATGGTGACGAATTTTGAGAGGTGTCACTTTATAATTTATGACATAATATATTTGGACGGAAGGATTATTCATAATAGATACGAAGTTGCTGCATTCGTAAAAACTTAGCTTAATTTATGTAATCCTATATTATGATTTGTTATACATGTTAATGGCCATGTAGTGCCATAAAAATATGAAAACATTAATTTATGTATTATCAACTCACAAAATGCAGCCTTGGCCGTAAACGAGGAGACAACCTTCAAGTATTAAAGTTTTGAGGGTCACATTAGACCATAAAATATACTATATGGCCATCAAAATGCATAATAAACTACCCGATAATATTAAAAATCTTAACATCCAATCATTTAAAAAAGGCTTCACACTATTTACTGAAAATATTATTATCCTATACACGACTATTTGCAAGATTTACTACACGAAGACCTACTTAAAGTATAATAATAATAATATAGATTTGTACTGAATGAGGGTTATATTTAAATTTCAATACTTTCCTACCCGTTCTAATTTTTTTTCTTAGATTTTTATTGAAATGAAATATATTTTTTATCAGTTAAATATTTGTTGATTCTAAGCTAGATGGAAGTTTTATCGTATTAATATTTATAACATGTTTAAGAAGCAGATTTAGGCGAACTTTTTACAATAATGTAAAACCATGCATTCACTCTATATCATAAACTAGTATTTGCTCGCGGCTCCGCCCGCGTGATCAAGTTTTCCCGGGATAAAAAGTAGCCTATAGCACTCAGGAGTAAAGTAGCTTCCTATTAGTCAAAGAATTTTCAAAATCGGTTCAGTAGTTCCTGAGATTAGCGCGTTCAAACAAACAAACAAACTCTTCAGCTTTATAATATTAGTATAGATAGTATAGATTAGTATAGATAAAAGTTTATTTTAAAATTTGAAGAAATGAAATGTATAAAAATACCACTTTGACAAATTAATCTCTTATTTAAATCTGTCAATTATATCGAAAATAATTTATACGTGGGTTACCTACCCTACCCTAGTAACCCTCCAAACCGAAACACAACAGTGCATGCACATTGCTGCTTGGCGGTAGAAATAGACACTGCGGTGGTACCTACCCAGACGGACTCTTACATATAAGAGACCTACCACCAGTATGTAGTGAATAATCATACAAACTCAACGAAGATTATACTTTTTTTCTTACTACATCACACACAATAAAAAAAAATATTTATTTGTCAGTTGTTCCCCACAATTGCTAATTTACAAATACTGTACAAATTCAACGAACTTCCTGATTTTTTTGACAACATAAATATTGACCTAGTCTTGTTCCTTGTTATGCAATTTTAGGTGTTACCTATTTGTTTATATTGGCGTTTGACATATAAACGGATTGTCTTGTTTCATGATAAGTCTATCATCGTCATTTCAATATTTGTTTATAGCAAAAGGTACCGCATCACTGTTATTATGTAACTACCAGTAAATTTTTGCGAAATTTTTTCTCCTAATGTGGTTATCCTCATGCCTCATGCCTCATGCCTCATGCCTCATGCCTCATGCCTCATGCCTCATGCCTCATGCCTCATGCCTCATGCCTCATGCCTCATGCCTCATGCCTCATGCCTCATGCCTCATGCCTCATGCCTCATGCCTCATGCCTCATGCCTCATGCCTCATGCCTCATGCCTCATGCCTCATGCCTCATGCCTCATGCCTCATGCCTCATGCCTCATGCCTCATGCCTCATGCCTCATGCCTCATGCCTCATGCCTCATGCCTCATGCCTCATGCCTCATGCCTCATGCCTCATGCCTCATGCCTCATGCCTCATGCCTCATGCCTCATGCCTCATGCCTCATGCCTCATGCCTCATGCCTCATGCCTCATGCCTCATGCCTCATGCCTCATGCCTCATGCCTCATGCCTCATGCCTCATGCCTCATGCCTCATGCCTCATGCCTCATGCCTCATGCCTCATGCCTCATGCCTCATGCCTCATGCCTCATGCCTCATGCCTCATGCCTCACGCCCCGCGCCTTACACCTCGGGCCCCGCGCCGCACCGGAATACTTGAAACTCTGCGAGCGCGTCCAGCTTAATAACACTGATGATTACCCTAGCTACAGTTGAAAAAACCCGGTTTTAGAATCATCGATCAAGTTACGAGAGATCTAGTTTCAACTTGGAATGTTACGTACATAAAACGCTTGTACATGTCATACCACATTCGATATATTATAAATGCGTATGTTTGGAAAAATGTTTGCATTTTTAGATGTTTGTTAGAAGTAAACTTACTAACAGCTGAAGGAGTTTGAATTAAATTTGGCTCACGGTTAGATCATCTCCTGGATTACATATTATAGTCTACTTTTTGTCCCAGTAATGTGCTCCCGTGGGAACGATTTAAATTTTTTATCTGAGTTTTTACGTAGATTTCGCTGGTGTCTCTCAGGCTCTATCACTATGATTTCGGAATGTTAGTACAGGAAAAGGCTTTTCAGTAGCAGCGTGCAACACCCGATAAGTAATAAATCTACGTGATTAAATGAATTAGGGTATAGGCTTTTAGCTTTCAAAAAGTAACGCTGCATTTCAACTCTATTTACTCCACTACGATTGAAGAACAGACAAATCTAATTGTTACATACGCAAAAAATAATATATGTAAGAAATAGTTTATTAAATCGGATAATCCATACTGAACCAATTCCGACAAATGGTGTATCAGTTTCTATTTAATCGCATCTATTTCAATGCCATCAAAGTATAGGCGCAACGGGGTCACTGAACTATCACCGCCGATGCAAGCATAAAAAAATGAAATAAACATAAATATGTCGATATTTATGTTTATTTCATTATCAACGTTTGTAATTGGCAGTTATATTTATTTAATATGCATATTATGTGTACACGACGGTACGTAAGTAAGTTAAATGGGGGTCTAACGTTTCGTATTATGGGATACTAGCTTCTGCCCGCGGCTCCGCCCGCGTTAAAAAGTTTTTCCAGTACAAAAGTCCCGGTTCATATTTTCCCGGGATAAAAAGTTTTAATCCAGAACGTGATCTACCTGTGTGCCAAATTTCATCGAAGTCCGATCAGTAGTTTTTGCGTGAAAGAGGAAGAAACATCCATACCATACAGACATCCATCCATTTTTACAAACTTTCCCGGTTATAATATTATTATTATATTATTATTATTATAGTATTTTTTTTTTTCTCCTAGCCAGTTTCGGCCACGGCGGCCAATCTCAACGGAGATCAGCCAGGTACGCAGGAGATATTATAGTGCACAAGTGTGTGCGCAATACACAGGTGCACTCGCTATTCCTTCACTCTCATAGTCCGGTGAGACGGCAATCGGACATGACCGGGGAGAGATCAGGCGCAGGACCAACGGCTTTACGTGCTTTCCGAGGCACGGGGGTATCACACCGCCAACTTCCTGACTCCAAGATGACTGAGTAAATTTTAAGATGGAAAAACCCAGTCACAATGTTTTTGGCTCGACCCGGGATTCGAACCCAGGACCTCAGCGCGCAAATCGTACTCGTAATGCGTACGCAATACAACTACGCCACCGAGGCAGTCAAAAAGTAAAGTAATTATATTATTAGTATAGTAGGATAAAGCTTATAGAATTATCTGTAGACCCTGAGAAGTGTTTGATATGGGCAATATTTTTTCCTTTCCTGTTTCAAGACGCGTTAACTAAAAAGTTTGTTTGTAATGTCTGAAATGGCTGTACCGATTTTGACGGGACTTTTATTGGCAGATAGCTGATGTAATAAGGAGTAACTTAGGCTACGTTTTATCCCGGGAAAATATAAAGCGGGACTTTTATCCCGGAAAAACTTTTAACGCGGGCGGAGCCGCGGGCATCAGCTAATTTTATATAAATTTCAACTTGATATCTCTGCGCATCCCTGAGAAAGGTCTTGACAGACAGACGGACCACCGGCACCGGACAGACGGACAACAAAGCCATCCTATAAGGGTTCCTTTTTCCTTTTGCAGTACAGAAACCTAAAAATAAAAGGTTATTCGAATGGTATCCTGTAAAAACTAGATTTTATACAACTGTACCGATAAATCAACAGGTAACTGAACCGAAACTAGGTATCCAAAAACACATTTTAATCCACCCACTTCATAAATTTATTAAATATGACACTCAAGGACCTTCGTCCTAAATACCAGCCTCGATTACAGAAGTAGTTTAGAGCGGTTCCGACTGGCGTCCAATTTCATCAGCCAAGACGCATGAACCTGCGAAACTACATTCCAAATCGTACTGGACCAAGGATGTTGGTAACAACTCGAGATTATGGAAAACTAGGTATATGTTGCGACTTCGCCCGCGTTTAAAGCCTTTTCCGCTACAAAAATATGGATATTTAAAAAATCAAATAAAAATTACGTTATTTCCCATGAGAGCAAATTACCAGGATAAAAAGCCTATGTGTTAATCCAGGACATGATCTACCCGCTTGTCAATTTTCATCCAAATCCGTTCAGTAGTTTCTGCGTTTACTTGTAACGAATATCCAAACATTTTCAAAACTTACTCATTTATAATAATAAATCCTCCTAGCCAGTTTCGGCCACGGCGGCCAATCTCAACGGAGATCAGCCAGGTACGCAGGAGATATTATAGTGCACAAGTGTGTGCGCAATACACAGGTGCACTCGCTATTCCTTCACTCTCATAGTCCGGTGAGACGGCAATCCGACATGACCGGAGAGAGATCAGGCGCAGGACCAACGGCTTTACGTGCTTTCCGAGGCACGGGGGTATCACACCGCCAACTTCCTGACTCCGAGCTGCGACTGAGTAAATTTTAAGATGGAAAAACCCAGTCACAATTTTTTTGGCTCGACCCGGGATTCGAACCCAGGACCTCAGCGCGCAAATCGTACTCGTAATGCGTACGCAATACCACTACGCCACCGAGGCAGTCAATTAATTTATATTATTAGTAAGAGTAAGAAGTAACATAAGACTATAACATTAGTAAGACACACACACACACACACACACACACTCACGCTTGTTATCCCCGAAGGGGTAGGCAGAGGCGCAACTAGTGCACCCACTTTTCGCAGTTATTCCGTCCATGATGTGATAGGGGGCGAACCTATCACCATATCGGGCACAAATTCCAGACTCCGGGCTGATACTGAATAGAAAACTCAATATCTTATTAGTAAGACAGTAAGAACTAACACGTAAGATTGTAATATAAGACAGTAAGAAGTGAGGCAGTAGGTTAAATTAGAGTTTATGCACATGATTTCATCATCATCATCATCAGCCCGTTACAGTTCACTAATGGACATGATTTGCAGTAGGATTTTATTATTCTTTTGGATAGGCACATGAGACGCGAGGTGTATACTCGCCATGGAAACGTAGAATATTACTTATTAACACTTTATGACACGACTAGTAGTGCTCGCGGCTCCGCCCGCGTGAAAAACTTTTTTCGGGACAAAAATATTTTCCCGAGATAAAAAGTAGCCTATAGCACTCAGGAGTTATGTAGCTTCCAATTAGTGAAAGAATTTTCAAAATCGGTTCATAAGTTCCTGAGATTAGCGCGTTCAAACAAACAAACTCTTCAGCTTTATAATATTAGTATAGATTAACAAGCTGATTTTAATAATAATGTTACCCTGAAAAACTTCTGCAGAAAATACAATTGAACAAACCTTTTTGATATTCTAAAGGCCAAGATTTTATATAATCGCAAAATATAATGTCGATAACCGTTATCGCATAATATCTAACACATAATTGATAACATTTAAGGGGAGAAGTGTGCAGATATTTCCTAAGGTCACATTGACCCACAATCATCCACGTCTTTTTAGTTTCGAGCAAAGACTCCTTTTAGGAACCCGGACAAACGCAAACGTGCCTCAATCAGCGGTAGGAAGTGAAAGCTAGTAGGAAGCGCGGCGCTTTCCTATTCCTATATAATCTATGAGATAATACCATAATTAACACGTTTACAGACCAACGGATACTCATAACAATTGGTTATTTCAGCTATTTATCAATTAATCCAGAATAAAGTGACTCTGGCCTTGTAAGCCACAAGAAGAAATGCGCCATCACTAGATTACTTTTTTTTATTGCATCGAATGACGAGATGAGCATGCCGTTCACCTGATGGTAAGCGATACGACTACCTATAAACAGCTGAAACACCATCTAGAACCTTGAGTTAAAAATTACTGTGTGGCATTCCACTGCGCTCTTCATCCTGAGACATAAGATGTTAATTCTCATTATGTCCTGCAGTTACACTGGCTACAATGTCCTTCAAACTGAAACACAGCAGTGATCTTCGGAAATAGACAATGGAACTCTTCAATAACTCACAACAGATTACTCGCGAATGCTGTAATCATATATCAATAATGCATTGTTAACACCATTATATAATGAACTAACAAGAAAGGAATAAATAAAAACTTTAACCTAAAATAAAACCGTCTTCAGTACCACACTGAAGACGGTTTTATTTTAGGTTAAAGTTTTGTTTTGTAGTTTAAAGTAATGTGATATTGGATTTTACTAATCCGTATCAGCTCGGAGTCTGGAATTTGTGCATGATTTGTGAGAAGTGGGTGTATTAGTTACGCTTCTGCCTATCCCTTTGGGGATAATGGTCGTGAAGAATAACAAAAATAGTTATTTGAAACGGAATGAAAACTATACATGATAACACATAATGAATTGTTTGAACAGACATTTGATACACAGCTGTTCTGCATTGAAACAATCGTACAAAAGGTCAGCTGTGGTCACACGGTTAATGCTGTACTATTACATTTGAATTGTAATTTCTTGACGAATTAATAGGATAGTTGACAACCTTTTTTTAAATCCATTTATCAATAATGTATGACGAATTATCATTTATCATTAAGGTAACGGAAAGAGAATTTTCAAAATTAGCGCAATAATAAATCTTCAGTAGTTTCATCATTTGCTTTTAAAAACATTCCAAATTGTTTTCTACGAAATTTTTCGTTTATAATAAACGTACAATACAACAATGTTTATGCGAGTTAATGGTTTGACCCTGATTAGTTACTTATGTCGCTGACTGTACAATTAATTTTAGTCGATTAATTAGCGATTCAATTAATTAATGTACTTTACTAAGTTTAAATAATACCAGCGTTGTACTATGCTGCCCCCTGCTGAATACGGGCCTCCTCTACTACTGAGAGTCTACTATTATTAGTCGATTAGTCTCTCCTATTTCAGGAAGAACTATCAATTAACCAGGCCTAGTATAAAATGCAGCCAAACATAGATATTACCCTACGTACCAATTAGCAAAGTTGTGCAAAATGATTGGTGGAACAAACATGCGCAATGATTGCATTGAAGGCAGCACTTTATGTTATAATTATTTTTGTTACTAAGTTACAATATAAAGCACTTTAAGTTGAAATTTTCTCAGTCAATTAACAGAACGCTATTAACTTGAATACGTAAGTATATTAAATTGAAAACAATAGAATTCTCAGGATTATTTATATATATTGTCGTATATATAAATAATACTGAGAATTCTATTGTTTTCAATTTCATATACTTACGTATTCGAGTTAAATAAATAAAATACTTTATTCATCACGTAGGCGAACATAGTTGCACTTATGATATGTCAAGATACATTCAATTAATAATTATTATTCCAAATAGTCACTTATATAACTAAAGACATATTTAAAGGGAGCAAAATCAATGTAAACTAAATATAAAGAAGCCAAGCTCGGGCTGGCAGGAAAGAGATAAAAAAAGAATATTTTTTATTAAAATTAATGGGAGGCACGCGTGGCGATCCTCACGATGAGGACACTACAGGCCCTAACCTAGCTAACTAGATAATAGCGTTCTGTTAATTGACTGATAAAATTTCAACTTAAAGTGCTTTATATTGCACATCACTTCATGTATAGCGGAGGTGTGTATAAAAAGATTTTTAGAAATTCATCTCCTGAAGACTCCAAATACTACAGGAAACACAGCTAATAATAATACTGTTTTAACTCTATGACCAAATATAATACAAATAAAAATATAATAAAACAAATATAATACATTTTTTTTCGAAGTCGAATATAGTATCGATTTTCGGGGAATAATCACCGTCAATCAATACTTTATAGGGACGCCACTAACTAAACATTAGGCGCAGTGCAGCCATTTTGCAAATCGTGTCAGAAAAAACCCTTATAAAGTATCGTCTTGGAGTCGAACCCTGGACTTCCCACCCAGGACTACTCAACCACAAAACTAAGAAGGCCATCTCTTTCCATTATAAACTTTAATATATTCCGTACTTGTTCAAAGTGCGTTAAGAATCACAATGTGCCTTTACGCGTGTGGTGTATATTCCCATTAAAAACCGACTTGCATAGAAAGTACTGATTTACATACTAAAGTGTATTATCTTGTACACATGTTCATTTTCTAGGTTAATAGCTTACTTTGAAGTCTAGAATTGTAATTGTTAAAGCAATGTAAGACTGCAATGCTGAGGTCTCGGGTTCGATCCCCGTATCGGGCAAAGTGATATTGAGTTTTTCTATTTAGTATCACTTCGGAGTCTGGAATTTGA
The DNA here is from genome assembly GCA_949316025.1 of Lapara coniferarum. NCBI lineage: Eukaryota > Metazoa > Arthropoda > Insecta > Lepidoptera > Sphingidae > Lapara > Lapara coniferarum. The sequence continues at coordinate 3,879,370 of OX438922.1, forward strand.
CCCCGATATGGCGATAGGCTCGCCTCCTATCACATCATGGGACGAAATAATGGCGAAAAGTGGATGCACTAGTTACACCTCTGCCTACCCGTTCGAGGATAAAAGGCGTGAGTGTATATGTATGTAATTTAAGGGGTTAGAAAACTATTGTTTTTAGGTATGAAATTTTTCAATGCAGTAAACATTGAATGACGAGACGAGCATGCCGTTTGCCTGATGGTAAGCGATACGACCACGCATAAATAGTAGCAACACCATCCAGCATCTTGAGTACTTTGTACTGTGTGGCATTCCACTGCGCTCGTCATCCTGAGACATAAGGTGTTAAGCCTCATTATATGCAGTAGTTACACTGGCTACAATATCGTTCAAACCAAAACACAACAGTGCATGCACACAGCTACTTGGCGGTAGAAATAGCCACTGCGGGGGTACCCACCCAGACGGACTCGTGCATATGAGAGACCTACCACCAGTTAATTTTAATTACAGTATGAATCGACCGGATTGGTACACAATCTCATCATATCATACTAATTACCATTAACCCACATCAATCAACAATCTCATTACTATTACTTTATTATTACTCAAGTTTTGATGGATGTTTATTCATCACGCCAGAACGACAGAACAAATCTGGATGACATTCTTACAGAGATAAGTTGTAGTCTGGAATAACACATACGCATTTTATCCATGGAAAATATATGGCGGGACTATATCCCGTAAATTCTTTCGCGCAAGGAGCCCCGAGCAAAAGCTAGTACTTCTATAAAACTGAAAATATATATTACTGTTTGTTTGAAGTTAACACAATCATCGTAAAAATTATTTAATGAATAACAAGCTACAATATTCTTGAGTGGTCTTCTTTTTTATCACTTGAACACATTTTAGATAAATGAAATCGCGGTAGCAACATTATGATTTTACCGTTGATTGTCCCAGATTATGAATTGGATTACATCACTATCTGTGTATAGGAATATAGTTTCCTATTATAGGATTACAGCCTCATCTTCGCATTCAAACTGATTATTCATTGAGCCTCTATCTAAAACTCTACATTTATCTACCTATTAATGATAATTTTACCTATCACATCATGTAACGGAACACACATGGCGAAAAGTGGTTGCCCTATTTGAGCCAGAGGCTTACCTCTTCGGGGATAAAGTCATATGCCAATCTCTTCTAAGGATCCAGCACCAGACAATCGTATTAAGTCACAGAATTCCTTTGCGAACACAAGATCTCTCCACAGTATTGGATTATAACAGTATGTAACTTGTTTTTGTAAGGAGCAAATTTAATTTAAGTGTGCTGAGTGAAGATTTTGTAATGTTGCTTGTTACAAATAAATATGTTTCTATCTCTCTTACACCTAAAGTATCAGTATCGCTCAAGTGTATCGCTAGCTTTGCCTGCGTAGGTACGGTGGTGCCTCTTCTTTAACAAAGAGGCCTACACGCTAGCACCATTTGGAGACCTTGCATCATTTTATAATTCTTTTGTAGACTTGTACTATTCAAAGTATTTTCAAAATTGGTTACATAGAGAATAAACCACATATAATTATTAAACTAATAAAAACTGTTTACCTTCTAGATATAATACAATAATATATACGGACTAGTGTAGTGCTATCATATCGATGCAATAAGAAGCAACAATTTGAACTAGTTATGGCAAGCTGTACAAGCCATTGAGCAGCGCTCACGTGCAGACTCCAACTCTACTATATTCAGGTCGCAGGACGGTCACGTGCTTCGCTTGACTGGCTAGTGATGTGCCAGCTTATCCATATTTTCATTATCGAATCAGAATAAAGCATGACAACTTTAGCTCTTTTCAAGGATAAGAAGAAAGTAGCACGCACATTTTGGTATCTATATTAGGTCTGATTCAAAACTATGGGCAAAAATTTAACAGAAAAATTCAATACCAAAAACTTTAAAATAAATTCGTATTTGACATTCATAATTAAATTACTATCGTCGCTTATAGATAAAAGTTCTTGGGTAATTTATATAATGTAAGCATCGTATGCTCCTAAGTACTATTTTATTATTCAGAATATATTTTATTTATTATTCAGAATAGGTGCATTTGTGAGAATTAAAGCTAATGAAAACGATTAGCCGTGGAATCACGCGACGATGTACCTATAAACTGTTTGCATAAACCACTCGCTGTGTAATTGTAACGTTTTGTAGAAATAAGGGATTTAAAAAATAGGAATTCTGTCTCTTCAATCGCTATACTATCTGGTCTATATTTCAGTTACTATCAAGTGCAGTGGAGTCACTTTGTACGTTTATTTATTTTATTGAATCTGTAGGTTATGCATAAAAAAACAAGCTCTTGAATCATACTACCCAGTTACAGGCAACTACAACTAACTTTAAGTATAAGATTGTACAAATATTAGAAAAAAAATGTCGTTCCCGTATAGAAAGACAAACTAGATGACGTGTGAATTTAATTGTAGGGGCTAGGCAGCTTGCCACCTGTTTTGAGTTCCCGAAACGATACGTTATAAGATATGTGTTTTCATTGTTTTTAGTACAACTTAATGACTAGACAAGGAAGCAGCTCGCCTAATCCCAACTCCCTAATGCCCAAAAATATTAATCATTAATTCAAAAAACTTTTTCTTCCTCGAATCAGCTAATGCCATCACGTTTATATGTACCTCATGTTAAAGAAAACATTTTTTTTATAATTAAAAAATGTACTAAAAATTAATACTTTTAAATTACATAGTAATGAACATAATATGAGCATACCATTACCTTGTAAATTTTTAATATATAATCATTTATTCACAAAATAACATTCATTTGTAGTTATTTTAAAATAAATTTAATTTGTATGCTCATTTATGATAAAAACTTAGCGGCCAAGGTTATGACAGTCACTTATGTTATAAAGATGCATAAATAGCAAAGGTGATACTACGATACGTAATTATTTATGTTAGATTTATAAAAATTTTTTTTCATCTCACAAAATAAATAAATATTATAGCGGTAACTAATAAGATGACCTAAATCAAAACCTGTCCTGGTAATATGATTATATACATCATTTTTCACGATTTTCTCATTAAATACATAATTTAACAATAAACATAAAAAAAATCTTAAAAATACAAATCTTTTAAGAATACCAATTAGACATCAAACATTTTCACTTTAATACAACCACGGAGTTCTTTTCTTCGTGAATACAACGGTAAAAATTTAAAATTCGAACGATCTAACGTTCTGCATAGGGAAGAGAAGCGGCCCATATCGATGACGTAATAATACTAAACATTTCATCGACATATCGTAAGTGTAAAGCCGACATCACTACATTGCGTATCACATGCAGCTTTCTAAATATTGACCAACACCAGCTAGCACAACCATAATAGCAATTGCATACTAGTTTTAACTTAGTATTAAAAATTAGGAATTTGTGTTTAATGTTATAATTAAGAAATAAGTATTACAAAAATTGCATAGAAATCGGACTTAGGACCGCTTAGTTAATATTCCGAATGTTCTAATTTGCGTTATCAATGCATAGAATGTACATAATTTACCCAAAAATGTTTTATTTTCACTCGATCTATGACCTTTAAACCTACCTATAAGTAAGTCTATAATATAATAAAATTGTTGGGTTAAATCAGTGCGACATAAACGCATGTAGCATTGGGGGCGAGCTAAGTATCAAATAGCGGAACCTCACACCCTCCGAAACCCCATTTTTGTGTAAACACACGTCATCTATTATCAGTACAAAGTATAATACAAAGTATCTTCCCGCTGTCTGTCCCTATGCCCCTATATCCCTATGTATGCTTAGGTCTTTAAAACTACGCAACAGATTTAGATGCGTTTTTTTTACAGATAGAGATTCAAGAGGAAGCTTTATATGTATAATGCATGCATAATATAGTAGAGAAAAAAAAATTATGTTTTATTGTGACTGCGAGTGCCTTTTTGACAAAATTCGGGGATCTATTTATAATGGACGGAAAGGCGTTTCGTACCAAAGTGTCGCTGACCGACCATATTGCAAGATCACTCGATCTGTATCAGTTTATTGTCGCCTGGTACTTACAATTATAACGCATACTGTTAAAAAATGTATATAAAGTGACTTTTATACAAGAAAACTCTTTAATGCGCGTGAAGGCGCGGGCAAAGCTAACTGTTATGTTAATAACCCTCCTTCTTTCGCAGTAGGGTAATAAATTAATAAAATTAATGTTAATAAATGTAGCCAATGTGTGAAATCATTGGGAAAAACACAAGTGGCATCACCAAAAACATCAAAAGAGGTGTGAACCCTAAATAAAGTAGAATCCCTTTATAAGCGATGACCGGGCGATATTTATTAACCGGGTGATAATTATTAACAATAAATCCACACGTCACTTTGATTTAACAAAAACACACATTTTCATTTGTACGTCCAGTAAATTCTATCTTCGCTTGGCAAAAAAGCTACAATAAATACAAACTTGTTTAAAACCCGTTCAGATTAGCTGGAATACCTTCAGATATTGTTCAAAGTGTTTATTGTAGGTTATACCAGCCTCCGACGGCAGAGTATTTCCTATTTCTATGAGAGTTCTAAATATTTATAATAGTAGGTGTGTTTCGCAGTTCCCTCCACATGAAAGATCTTTCCGGAATAATAGTATTAACACTGCCAGAGGAGGGTTATCCCTAGAATTGAGGATTTTTGACGCCATCTTGGGAAATATAAGAGGGCAGAATCATCATCATCATCAGCCACATGACGCCCCTGCTAAACATAGGCCTCCCCCAAAGATTTCCAGACGGACCTGTCAAAAGCAGCCTGGATCCAGCGCAGAATGTTTGGTGGTTTTTTTTGGGAGGAAAAAATTTTCTCGAATCACAGCAAAATACTGTGTATTTATTTGCATACCAGCTATTTTTTACAGTGAGAAGCCTGAAGACATTTACTTTAGGTACCACGTATTTCTTTTTGCCAAAAACAATTTTTAGAGTCTTATTCACTTAGTTTTGGAGTTATTTCATAGGAGTCGCCTGGCAACAATGAGTGCCATTGAGCAATTTTCTACATTTCCATCTAAAGCTAGGATTCCGCAGAACGCGGCAGACGGCAGACGGCAACAGGATGTGCCGCGACGGCAGACGTGACGACGGTGCCGTCTGCCGTCGCGGCACATGCCGTCTGCCGCGTCCTGCGGAATCACAGCTTTACTTATAAATGACTAGAATTCTGCTGAGTGAGTGAGTTTTCCGGGATAAAAGCCCCACTTAAAGGAGATCTCCGTCTTTTGTATGGGTGCTGGGCCACAAAATCTAAACAGGCTCTAACGTTAGGGATATTAAAGGAGCACCATATGGAACTTAGATCCATTAAAAAAATATTTTTATACCCCTCCATTCATAACAAACTTTTTAAAAACATTCCTACTAAATGTAGTTTTCAAGAAAAACAAAATTACATAAATCTCAAAATCGGAGGTCTTTAAAATTAAACGATTTATTGTAAAACGATAGTTTTTAGGTGTTCTATCCAAATATATATAAACTGTCTTGTTTAGATTTTCAGGCCCAGTTTTGGACATGTCCTTTCCCCGGAATAAAAAGTAGCGTTGCTACGCGCTGAAAGTGCAGCTTTATATTGGTGAAGGATTTTTTTTAAATCGGTCCAACAGTTTCGGAGCCTTTCAATGCAAACAAACAATCAAATCTTTCCTCTTTATAACATTAATATAGATGGTTTGAAGTATTAATTATATTTTACTTCATTGACATAAAAAAATATCTGTATATTACGAAAGGAGATCTACCTAACTCTCACTTATATTGAAGTCTTTTCATCTCTAATCTTGAGCTTAAATTTATACTAATTTATCTGCTTTGTGTAAATAATTCGACTATTCAAATTTAAGAATAATAATTTTTAAATATCATCATTGTCGCAACAGAAAAAGAGAAAAATATTGGTTTAAATTTATTTTACAATTGAGTTTGTTCTTATAAAGAATTTTCAGGATTATCTACAGGGCTTGGCAGTCATTTAGATTTCAATTCTAAAATTTTCAATTTGCCAGTGAAATCGACAAGCACGCATATTCTTAATATTGGACTTAGCTTCCATATTTCACATTTGCGTTTTTGATGGGATACAATTTTCATCAACTAACAAAGTAATAATCTAGGGGATTCATTAAACGTTTGTGCCTATACAAGTTAAATTGCCATTTCGCGAGATACCAAACAAATTTGGTACTAAAGTCGGTAACCGATAGTTGGTGAAGGTCGGCGCTATGTGGCAATATGCCAGAGCCCTGAGTGCGATCCGTCCTACTGTGTACCTTATCACAGTGTGCATTGCACCATTAACTAAATATTATTTAGTTAGTGTTCGTCAAACAACTTACACATTGCATGCTAATATTGTAAATAAATACACACGCACTTCTGGAAGGACACTTAACGGAATTTTTAACAGATTCCATGATGTGAAAGATGAGCTCGCAGTTGATCGTAAAGTCACAGATTCTTTCCCTATACTAAGGTTAACGTTTACATGATACGAAGTATGTTTTAATTAACAATTCTAGGCAATATTTTCCTGTATGGGTAATGAAAACAAAGCATACTTAAATTATATTCATTCTGAAGACGGTCCCCTAAGAATAGGCTTAGTTCTTCTAGTAGTGGAAGACTTCACACCTCCGAAACACACAGAGATCTCAAGGTTTCCTAATATTTTACTTTGCTACAATCCTCTACCAAATGCAACAAAATTCAGTACAGAATAACTTGACAGCATAAACCTTACGAAATCGTCAAGCGCATTATCATCGACGATCACATTAGATTGGTTCATGGGAAAAGGATGAGGATTGTGCAAAGTATTGTTAAAGTTTCCCAAGCTAATGCACTTTCTTTATTCGATTGCAAAAGAGCACACGGTTTTGTTAAAGTGACAGCTGTTTTGAGAAATGACGCAATTTCATTAACGCTTATCACTAATGTTCTAGAATTATAAATAATTTTACATATATGCAAGGCAGGTTATTGAGGCGCCTTGCAGACGTTTTACTTGTCGAAGATATGGCATTATTTCATTTTCATAAAACTATGACCGTGAAATCGACAACCACAAATAAATCTTTTCTATATGGGCACAGCAAACTGACCCTAGTAAACTTGATGGCAAGCGAAGTGAGGTCAAGATAGAATTTCGACTGGCAAGAGATAAGCAACCCTCACCAGTCGACACAATTATGTTTAACAATAGTTCAATTAACTATCAACTATAAATTTGTTTTCTTTATCCTACTATCCTACTAATATTATAAAGGCGAAAGTTTGTAAGAATGTATGGATGTTTGGATGTTTGGATGTATGGATGTTTGTTACTCTTTCACGTAAAAACTACTGAACGGATTTCGATGAAATTTGGCACACGGGTAGGTCATGTCCTGGATTAACACATAGGCTACTTTTTATCCCGGGAAACATAAAGCGGGACTTTTATCCCGGAAAAATTTTTAAGGCGGGCAGAGCCGCGGGCAAAAGCTAGTTACAAATAAATACTTTTTTACTCTTAAATTCCAATTGCAATAGTTTTAAATAACGAATACAGTCTGTTCATTGTAAAGCCAAACTACGATATGACTTATCAGTTGCAAATTGGGTCGTCATGTCTGTTTCCGTTATAGTGCGTGCCACATTTAGGTTAAAGTCACTATCATGAGGAAAGATCATAGTGCAGTTGCGTATGCGCATCTAATTTTCATCATTTTTTTTTTTTTTTTTTTAAAGTGACAAGTTGAACAAGTCTCTCGTCCAACGATAAACAATTGGCATTGCTTTTTAACCGGCGAAAAAAAAGGAAGATTCTCAATTCAACGTTTATATTTTTTTGTGTACGACCAAGCATAACTTTTTACAGAGTAGCGCGATTTTTATAATTGTTTTTTTATTGTATAGAGTATACCTCGAAGTTGGTCCGATTAAATCAGGCATCGACTCAAAATATACGTACATAATTGGTATCAAGGTTAAATAGAATATGTTTATTACTTTTCAGTGTTTCCCGTGTTTTTTTTTTTTTGTTAAAAAGTTTTTAAATATGTAGTAATAACATCAACCACTGTGTTGAATATCAAAGCGTTATTTAAGCCACACTCGTAACCCGAGACAATAGACGAAGAAGTCTCCTAATGCCTAATAATTATACTGGCTATACTATCCTTGGATTACGCTTACAACTACTATTTAGCGCCAGAAATACACAATAGGATAATACCTACCCACATCGGCTCTTGTTTCAAAAGAACCTAGTGACTAACTATGCAATTTGAAAATCAGTAAACTGTTAAATCGGAATTTAAGTTAGCAAGAAAACTTGTAAAATTTATCTTCCGCAAGTGATTTTACAGTCAAGGCAAACTGATTAGCGTCCAGTCATGCAATGCAATTAGCCCTGTATTATATACTGCCCACTGCTGAGCACGGGCCTCCTCTACGACTGAGAGAATTTAGGCCTTAGTCCACCACGCTGGCTTAGTGCGGGTCGGCAGATTTAACATACCCCATAATTTTTATGGAGAATTCTCAGGTATGTAGGTTTCCTCACGATGTTTTCCTTCACCGTTAATCATAATATGTGTATATGTCGGAGCGGCGGGTATTTTGAAATAATAATCGTGCAAAAACCAGTCGAAATGTCAAATCGTTGGTATAAATAGGGCGCCTCGCATTTGAAGTGAGCACCCGTGGTTTCCTCCCACGGCGCGCACTGAACCCATTTCTCAGGCCCCCAGCGGAGTCACTCCCGCTGCCCCGGCCTCTACTCGACCCTCTCCTCCCCCAGCTGCGGCTCCTTCTTCAAAGGCAGCCCAGCCCAAACCCAAACCCAAATCCACCACCCCTCCCACCCCTTCTCAGTCGGCGACGGTGGCGGCGAAGGCAAGCGACGCCTCTTCCTCAGTCGCCTCACTATTAGGCTCCCCGGAGATAATGATTCTCCACGGGAAACTTTTCGAGCGTTCCCGTCTACTCACCCGTACGGGAGTAGAAGACCCCCTTCTAATTGCTGAGATCGCTCTGATCCAGCAACAAATCTTCGAGGCTACAGTTAACGCTGTGCGTCTCCCCTCTTTAATTTCATAAATGGCTACCAACGCCAGACAACTCCCCCAGCGGACAAAACCTCGCTCCCTCAGAGTGGGGTTTTTCAATTGTAACGGCATTCGGGACCAAAAAGCCGAAATTTCTTCTTTTGTCCGCGACAACCAAATTGACGTTTTCCTCATCCAGGAAACGTTCCTCAAGCCCTCTCACCGCGATCCCAACATCCCAAACTTCAAACTGGTGCGAAATGATCGTACCAGTGGCCGTTTAGGAGGCACTCTCATTTATTACAAAAGGTCCCTTCATTGTATTCCATTAGAATCACCGATAAGCTTGAGCAACATTGAGGCTTCGGTCTGCAGGCTAGCCATGACCGGACACCCGCCGATCACCATCATATCGGCCTATCTCTCGCCCACTAAGGAGCTTCACTCCAACGAACTCGAAACCCTATTTGATCTGGGGGATTCCGTCATTTTGGCGGGAGACCTCAATGCCAAGAACACTCTCTGGAACTGCAACTCGACCAACGAGCGAGGTGCAGTCCTAGAGAGTTGTCTTGACACAATCAATCTAAGCCTACTGGTTCCCTCAGAACCTACCCACTATAGTTACAACGACGACCACCGACCGGACATACTCGACGTGGCACTTGTACGGAACGTAAGCCTTAGCGTGCGTTCCATGCAAGTGTTACAAGAGTTAGACTCTGACCACAGACCTGTGATCCTCGATCTAGTCCCCGAAAACAGTCCAACAGACACAGGTCCTAATATCCCGATGAAGGTGAAAACGAATTGGCGTCTTTTAGGCACCAAGCTCGCGGACACCTCATCCACTGATCTTTCCGCGATCCCGACCAACATCGTGACTCCTGAGGAAACGACCAGCGCGATACGCGTCTTCACCGACCACCTTCAGAACGTTTTGAGCGAAAGCTCCGAGAGGGTGCCAGAGACTGTTCACAGTCACTGGCAACTTCCCGAAGACGTTCGGTGGTGGGTGAGGTTGCGTAACGCTACGCTCAAAGCCTGCGCGACGAGACCCATCCCGGAACGACGGCATCTTGCGCGCTACCTCCAACGTGAGGTCAAGCGTCGCATAAAAGAGGTCGTCGATTCGAGGTGGGACACTCGTCTTGCCGATATCGATCCGACTCATACCGCCTTTTGGCAACTGGTTCGTTCCTTCAAGAGAAACGATGTGGCCTCCATGCCTCCGCTCAATCGTCCGAATCAACGCCCGGCGTTTGATGACGACGAGAAAGCGGAACTACTGGCCGGCAGCCTGGAGTCTCAATGCTCGCTCACCTCCGTACCCGTAGATGACGACATTCTTGTTGCGGTTGACACCTTCGTCGAAGATAGGAACGCGGTCCGGCCACCGCCAGTCTCTATACCGCGACCGTTATACGATAACGTCGACCCGGACGTCGACCCGCCGCCCGATCCCCTTGCGCCGGTGACGATCGAAGAAGTCACCACTCTGATCAAGGCACTCAAACGTAGGAAAGCCCCCGGGGGCGATCTAATCCCTACTCGTATGATTAAGATGCTCCCGGAGCATCTAGTTCAAATCCTAACATCCATTTATGACGCCGCGTTTCGTAACTGCATCTTCCCAGAGGTCTGGAAAGAGGCAGTTGTGATAGGAATCCACAAGCCGGGGAAACCCGCTTTCGAACCCTCCTCTTATAGGCCCATCAGTCTGCTCAGTACTCTGGGCAAAATCTACGAGCGGATCGTCCTCGACCGCCTTAAAATAGTAGCTTTTAATCAAAATTTGATCCCTCCAGAACAGTTTGGCTTTCGCCCTAGACACAGTTGTGTCAATCAGGTGCTCCGCATCACGGAGTACGTCCACGAACAATTCCGTAAAGGAATGCCTACCGGTGCTATTTTCTTCGATATCGAAAAAGCATTCGACAGGGTGTGGCACAACGGCTTGCTTTTCAAGCTGTACACTCTCAACGTGCCCACACAACTCGTGCACATCATACGAGATTTCCTGTCGAATCGCGGTTTCAGATATCGCGTGGAGGGAACTCTCTCTTCCCGACACACCATCACGGCCGGAGTCCCGCCAGGCTCCGCCCTGTCCCCCTTTCTATTCTCGCTGTACACAAGCGACATCCCTAGACCACAAAACGCCCATCTGGCACTATTCGCGGATGATACCGCAATATACGCTTCACGTATAGACCCCGACAAAGTGGTGCGCACTTTGCAAACCGCCGCCGACGAACTCGGTGAGTGGTTCCGCAAATGGCGAATCACCGTCAATCCCACCAAAAGTCAGGCCATCCTTTTCACTCGGAAAAGGAAAGTCCATGTCCCTCACTTTTCAGTCCGCATGTCCGACCAGGTTATTCCCTGGAAGGGCCAAGCCAAATATTTAGGAGTAACCCTTGATCAGAGGTTGACCTTCATCCCACACGTAAATGCGGTACGCGCGCGAGCCGCATTCGCGATGAGCCAGCTTCACTGGCTCCTAAACAAAAATAGTAAGATGTCAATCCGCAACAAGATTAGGATCTTCAAAACATGCATCCGTCCGATAATGACATACGCGTCGCCCGTATTCGCTCATTTACCGCCCGGTCGCCTTCAGCGAATGCAGGTGCTTCAAAATCGATTCTTACGACATGCACTTGGTGCCCCGTGGTACGTTCGCAATCGCAACCTCCACGTGGACACCAATATGCCGACCATCAGGCACTTTATGCAGTGCGCCAGCAGACGCTATTTCGACAGGGCGGTAAACCACCCGAACACGCTTATCCGTAAAGCGTCTATATATACTCCATTTGACCGCGCCAAATGGAGACGACCGCGATCAGTCCTGACCGATCCAGAGGACGAAATCACTCTAGCTTTACGCGAAAAGAACGAGCATTTAAAGCTCATACACTCCACAAGACCGCTGTACCGTCCTCGCCGTCGAGGACCTCGTCGCGTTCCCCATAACCCTGCCCTCTCGTAGCAGTTCCGGCCCGCGTGCCGAAGACTACAATCAACACGTAAAATAGGATTAGGTTAAAAACCATATTCCCCAAACGCTGATGTCTTATCCTCTCAGTGGCCGCCCTGAGCCGAGGTCGTGACCCATTAGTGGGTCGCCCTCAGCGTGGTCGCTTAAATTTAAGGGTTGCGAGCGCCTTCTGCGCTCACCCACAAGACCGGTGTTCTTGTATAAGCCGACCCTCGTCAGGCTAACAAGAGTTTAGTCAGGGACAAAAAAAAAAAAATTGAAGTGAGCAGTGTCTTGTGAGCCTTCCAACTGTGCGGAGCTCCGGAAATAAGTTTGGAGCATTCAGAAATAAAAGATGAAGGACAAGTTGGAGTTTTACTCTCACATCATTGATGATGGTGATGAAGTGGAGCCCTGTGACGTCGGCAGAGCTGACGTCACCTCTTTTCAAAGAGTTCAACATCCTCTCCTCCGTCAATAAGGGACAAGTTGGAGTTTTACTCTCACATCATTGATGATGATGATGAGGTGGAACCCTGTGACGTCGGCAGAGCTGACGTCACCTCTTTTTAAAGAGTTCAACTTCCTCTCCTCCGTCAATGAAGGACAAGTTGGAATTTTACTCTCACATCATTGATGATGATGATGATGAGGTGGAACCCTGTGACGTCGGCAGAGCTGACGTCACCTCTTTTTAAAGAGTTCAACTTCCTCTCCTCCGTCAATGAAGGACAAGTTGGAATTTTACTCTCACATCATTGATGATGATGATGAGGTGGAACCCTGTGACGTCGGCAGAGCTGACGTCACCTTTTTTTTTTAGAGTTCAACATCCTCTCCTCCGTCATATATAATTATTGAAATATAGCGACTAGTATATAGCCAAACGCATCTAGAAGTTCTTGCGCAATATACTTCGGAATTTGTAGAGGAGGCTCGTGCTCAGCAATTGGCATATTGGTGCTAGTTGTGGATATTTCTGAAGAACTTGCTGATGTAAACTTTGCTTTACATTGCAAGCCCAACATTCTGACTCATGACTTCAGCAACATTCAACATTCTGGCTTACAAGATTTGCTTCATGATTCTGAAGCAAATCTTGTAAGCTCGAATTCACGCTCATGTCATCTATATTTCCCTTCACCTTTTCCTCTCCTCCCAACCTAGTAACTTCCTCCCTATTCTACTCTTCCACATTTTTTCCTGGGCTGCTGCAGCTGCTAGGTCAAGATTTGCTAGCCTAGCAAGGTATTCCGGAAACTACTACGATATCCATACAAATAAAAATATCCTAACAATCTGGCACAACCAAGGAGGTGATTCACTCAATAATACTCACTTTTTCCCGCCTGTACGGTGTAAGTGAGGTCCTGGAAGGTCAGGGTGACGTATGGCCGTTGAGGCAGGTGTGAGAGATGCGCTCGGCCGAGAGCGCGCGGTCCGCCCGTCGCTTCCATTGTAGGATGTATCACTTATGCATTGCTATCTGGGAACAATTGCAAACAGTTTTAGGTGATATGAAAGGAAGCAGTACACTATCTTTATTCGATACTAGCTTTTTAACGCGGCTCCACCCGCGTGAAAACGTTCCGCTTTATATTTTTACGGGATAAAATGTAGCCTACAGCACTCAGGAGTAATGTAGCTTCCTATTAGTGAAATAATTCTCAAAATCGGTTTAGTAAGTATTATCTGAGACTAGCCCCTACAAACAAACTTTTTTCTACACGTTTTCCCATTTATAATATTTACCCACACACTTTTAAATCTCTATGGTTTCAGTGTACAATTACACTGTCAATACAGGTAACCAGTAAAGCATCATTTAGACGGATCAATTATTACTAGCAAAATTGCACGCAATTATTGGTACCAATATTCATTTTTTAATATCTGTTAAAGGACTCGCTAACGTCAACGCGGGCGAGAATTTCCTCACCATTGCACAGGTACAAACAGGGCTCTATAATTACTAGCAATAGTTGATCCGTCTGAATGAGGCTGTAAGCGATACATATACAGACATCACACCTTTTTCTCTTCAGGGATAGGCAGAGGTGTATCACACCCACATTTCCTCAAATCAGTTAGGTCCCATGTAATAGGGCTTATTGTCATTCATCGGGTACATTTCCAGACTCCGGGCTCCCACTTTGCCCGACTCAGGAATCGAACCACCATCGAACTACGCCACCGAGGTCCGAGGCAGTCAACAAATAAGTACTAGGTCAACAAGTTAAGACTCAGGAACGGTCTATCTCTAAGTCCTACCTTTTTTTGGAAATCACTAGACAATAGTTATGTAGCTGAAAACCCGACCTAATCCAGAACAAAAATATTTCTACGCCATGCGATATTTTATTTTAAACTAGTTCACCTTGGCCAAACATGCGAACAGCCAATTAATAGTTTGCAGGTTCGAATCTCGATAAAAAATCTGCATCGAATTTTTTCCACGTCTCTAAATGATTTATAGCAAAAAAAGAGTAGCTTAATAAAAATATTTTTATTATCGAATCTTATTAAAAGTAACACAAACATGCAGTGTCTGTTAATGGAAGTGTTATATACCTACCTACCTTTCTTACATGATTTTAATCTGTAATTGTGTATTTAGATTTTTTATATGTTTTGTTCTCTCAGGAAGTATGGCTAAGAATTATAAAATACATCTATCTTTTGTTCGCGCTTCAGTAGTGTGGAATATGGTATGTGACACATATTTAAAAAAAGTAAGATATATATTCTTTCTTATGGTTTCACTTTAATTCTTACACAATTTAACTGTAAATACGTTACAGACGGACATTTCGTTTCTATTTATATTATTATTATGGTTGTATGCATAATATATAGTAAGCTTATATTATCCATTTGATATTATTTATTTATATTTTCGCAACTTGTGTTATCGACTTCCAAATATCAAGTCGTCCGAGTGACATTGGGCTGAATAACACTTAAAATAGATAAGGAATGTATGCCAGATAATAATACAATTGTTTTTATATAATCAAGTTCGAAGCTAGGAAGCCGTGAATGTATTTGACTCCTCAAGCCCCGCGACGGACACCGGTGTCCATATATATAGGGTTTTCCCATACATCTATATATATACTAGCGGCCCGCCCTGGCTTCGCTCAGGTAGCAAAGCATATTTCATGCTGAAATTAGTTTTTTGTCATACAAAATATTTATGTAATATACACATAAGCATTGCTCTTGAATCACTCCATCCATTGGTGAAGTTTTTCCGAGATAAGAATTAGTCTAGGTCCTTCCCAGGGTCTTAAGCTATGTCCCTTCCAAATTTCATCGCAATCAGTTCAGTGGCGTGATAGTGACGGCTCCACTCGCGAAAAAAAAACGAGATAAAACTACCGGTTTATGTTCTTCCGGGATAAAGTAGCCTATGTCCACCTCTGGATCTCAAACTATCTCCATACTTTCTCATTTATAGACACGCGCCGCCGACCCCCCGGCCGGTACCGCCGCAACCGCTATGTCCCTGCATTTTAAATCTGTAATATCTTCGAAAATATTTATTCAAATTACATGTTGTAAGGGCCATATTGATCTATATTAAATGCACAATGTATTTATGGTACTTAATTGGATAAGGATTAATACTGTATTGCTTAAAATCGCTTCGTAAATAAGCCATCATTTCTCGTCAAAAGTAAAGGATAAAAAATGGTTATTGTGGGTTATCCCTAAGAGATAGACATATACCATCGCGGACTTTTTTGTAGACCTTTTTAAGGTGTACAAAAGAGTAGTACATTATTTTGATCTATGTCGTAGAGTTTAGCCAGCGTCTGCAATGTAAGCGCAAAAAAATGTGTTTATCTACGACATCACATAAGAAACCTTTTAAATTACCAATGTTCCTCTACTATATTATGCATATATTATACATATAAACCTTCCTCTTGAATTACTCTATCTATTAAAAAAAACCGCATCAAAATCCGTTGCGTAGTTTTAAAGATTTAAGCATACATAGGGACATGAGGACATCGGGACATAGGGACAGACAGCGGGAAGCGACTTTGTTTTATACTATGTAGTGATAAGCGGGGCTTGAAGGGTTAACCGATTTAAAAAAAGGAGTACAAAGTAGTGCGTATGCTTTCTTACAAGTTAACGGCGTACGAGCTGCTTGCCTGATAGTAAAAGCCACTATTGTCAATAAACTGTAGAAAGATTGTTTTTTTTTTTATTTTATTGAATTACGAGACAAGTATGCCCATTCGCAACCTTGAAAATCTGACTACGTGCAATACTTTTCTGGGAAAAAGATTGCCTATACGTTATCAAGTTACTATGTCTAAGACATAGTCTATGTGTGAAATTTTAACCAAATCAAGAGTTTCTACTTTTTTCTAACATACATCCAAACCTCGATTTTTATTTACAAACTATCGCATTTACAACATTGGTAATAAATTCCTATAAACCGGGAAAATATAAAAATAATTAAGCGGAAAATATAAAGCGGGACTTTTATCCCGGAAAAACTTTTGAAAGCGGGCGGAGCCGCGGGCAAAACCTAGTATGAAATAAATTCACCGTTCATCAATCGCCGCGGCCAGCTTTGGCCGCGACGTCTCCACTCTCCTGTCAATTAAGCAAAAATCTTCGTTCCAACCTTTTTAGTAAAAAAAAACTACGCATAAGTACCTACATCTAGTAGCGTTATAATTCTAGCGACTATAGATGGACACATTGTTCGTAGTTCATGGTTAGCTATTGTCCATAAAAAGGAGGAACGTGCCTCGATGGCGCAGTTGTGTTACAGTACGACTGCAGTGATGAGGTCTCGGGTTCGATCCCCGGATCGGGCGAAGTGATATTGGGGTTTTTTACTCAGTATCAGCTAGGAGTCTGAAATTTGTGACCGATATGGCGATAAGCTCACCTCCTATCACATCACGGGACGGAATATGCACGGCGAAAAGTGGGTGCACTAGTTGCGCCTCTGCCTAGCCCTTCGGGGATAGAGGGCGTGAGTGTGTATGTATGTATCTAAAATAAATATATGCAAATCATTCATGCCTATTGATCGTATAAAAATTACAAAATTATGCAAGTCATCATCCCAATAAATCTAAATTTCAATCGGAGTTAATTTATCCACTATTACAATATTTATTCATGGTTTAATCTAAAAGACAGACAACGGCGCACAATGTACGTGTACCATCACAAAAGGCACGCGATACAACGCAGTCCAATTAAAATGTTATATACAAATTAATGTTACGTAAAACCCGACATTGACACGCATTGGGGTCAAGTTTGGTACCAAACTGCACGCAAGTGTGGGTACAATAAAAATGAAAGTGCTTTGTTTTCTGAAGGATTTTTTGGCAAGGGCAGTGTAGAAAGGGGTTCAATGCAAGAATTTTATACCCATAGTTCAATGGCTTATGGCTTATCTGAAAACTGTAAGGAGTCACGCAGACGCCAACGATTTGTTTTTAAACGTACCGTCAGCCAGCCAGCCAGTGAGTACATAAGTAGGGGAACACGTTGACATTTTTAAATCGCTTCTACACTTTTGTGTTCTTGCCAAAAAATTCTCCACAAAAATAAAATAAAAAGGATTTACTTGACATGTGAAAAAGAAAAAATGTTATTAATTAATCTTAATGCGTATAGGCGATTTGAAATTTTGTATTTGTTCAGCTACTTATTTTTATTTATTTTATTTTATTTGCACTTCATACAAAATATGTAAAGGTGGACTTAATGCCGAAGGCATTCTCTACCAGTCAACCTGGAGTGGTGCAGAAACAAAAAACATAGTAGGTGCACGAAATTAATTTACATCATAATGTCGATACAATTAAAATAACTTAAATATTAGGTAACCACTATGTCAACAAATATATTATTGGTAATACTTATAATAGTAAATGTATACTTATAAACAAAACAATTATATAAATACTAGCTTTTGCCCGCGGCTCCGCCCGCGTTAAAACGTTTTTCCGGGATAAAAGGCCCGGTTTATATTTTCCTGGGATAAAAAGTAGCCTATATGTTAATCCAGGACATGATCTACCTGTGCGCTAAATTTCATCGAAATCCGTTCAGTAGTTTTTGCGTGAAAGAGGAACAAACATCCATACATCCAAACATCCAGACATTCTTACAAACTTTCGCCTTTATAATATTAGTAGGATGTCTGTAATAAATATATAAAATATATAAATAAAAATACATATATAATATCAAATTCATAAACTAGAAATTTACTATGATCCCGCTAATTCACCCGCGAGTAGTTCACGAACTTTAACTTTAAACGCGTAACAATTCGTAGACATCCTGATTCCTAGAGGGAGTGAATTCCAGAGAAGTACAGATTGGACAAGAAAAGAGGAGTGAACAAGTTCAGAATTATGAGAAGGACACAAAAGTATGTGATGTATGTGATATATTATGTGACTCACTGTACATATGAAGCTGACAGCTGCTGCTAAATTGTTGTAGCTATCAGTTTTATAGTAGTGTGTGTGTGTGTGTGTGTGTGTGTGTGTGTGTAAGCGTCTGCGCGACGCGACGTCTGATGCATCTGCATTTTAACACACTTTCATTAGCATCATACGTATGTAACGAAAATTTTGAACATGATTTTGACCCCCTTCAAAACGTCGGATTAAATCCAGATTTGGCATACTTATCAAGGACCGACAATCCAATATTTTAAACTAAAAAATGAAAAATAAATAATTGTCAAAAAAAACTAAAACACACGGTTTATAGAAAATCCAACTAAAAGATAGAAAATAATTTTTAATAAATTTGAATTAAGAATAGTGTAAATATAAAAAAACAAAATTGTAAAAAAAGCGTGAGGTGCTTGGTGTCAATAGTTATAAATAATTATTTATTGACAGCTATGAGTAGAAGGATCATTTTGATAATATCTTAAAAAGCACCCCACGCTTTTTTACAATAAAATACATTTTTTTCTTATTTACACTATTCTTAATTTTTTTTTTTTTTATTTGAGATGATACGCCATTTGGATTGGCAACCCATCAAAATCTAGTTTTATATTAATATGATCAGGTCCCAGATCAAAAATCGAATTAATTGGCATGCATCGACCTGACACACTAGTCTTAGTAGTTTTTGACTTCAATATAGATATGCAAATGACCTCAAAAGTCACAGTATATCGTGGGTAAAGCTTGTATAGGAGCAATACATGTTTTGTGCCGTGACGTCTCAAAATACACCCGAATAATAGAGTACATTGATTGGTGGTTTCCTGTTCAATGGTCGACAATAGTATCACAATAGGCTAGTAGTAGTTGACCACTTTTTTATACATTTACTAAAAAATAGCTTTTGCCCGCGGCTCCGCCCGCATTAAAAAGTTTTTCCGGGATAAAAGTCCCGGTTTATATTTTCTCGGGATAAAAAGTAGCCTATGTGTTAATCCAGGACATGATCTACCCGTGTGCCAAATTTTATCGAAATCCGTTGAGTAGTTTTTGCGTGAAAGAGGAACAAACATCCTTACATCCATACATCCAAACATCCAAACATCCAGACATTCTTACAAACTTTCGCCTTTATAATATTAGTAGGAAGGATGTATGCCATCCAAAATCTAACGAAAAAAGAATTTATAAATTGGGGTATTAATAAGTGAGTTATAATGCTTTGAAATTTGGTAGAAGGGGTAGTTATCAAATAACAGTAATATTACACTGTGACGTCACCGAGAGTCACCGGCCGTAACACTCCGTGCGTGCGAAAAGGACAGCGCAATATCCCCACCACGCCCTCACTTTTACGCACGAGAATGCTTAAAATGTGAATAGCTGCTTTATTTTTCAACCAATTTTGTTGCTCACTTCACACAAGAATTTCTTATATTAATACGGGCCTAAATGTCTTATGTCTTGGGATACCAAGCGCAGTGGAGTGCCACGCAGCACTTTATAATACAAAGTCATGTGCGTCGTTGTTACTGTTTATGGGTGGTCGTATCGCTTACCGTTAGGCGAACGGAATGCTCGCCTCGTCATTTAAATGCAATAAAAAAATATACCGATACACATTTCAACAAGACCTACTGGGACAAATGTAAAATTCATAATAATATGTGGTATAAGCGAGTCATTTTTACTTAACTCACCATGCTTGCGACTATCTGGTAGCGTAGTGCGTATTGAGATACATTTGCGGTGGTGAGATCTTGGCTTCGAGACATGGGAAAAGTGATATGGAGATTATATGTTCAGTATGAGCCCGGCGTCTAGAACTGTGTCCAGAAAATGGCAAGAGACCTGCCCCCTATATATGAAAGTAGTAGTGCTCGCGGCTCCGCCCGCGTGAAAATGTTTTTCCGGGACAAAATATTTTCCCGAGATAAAAAGTAACCTATAGCACTCAGTAGTAAAGTAGCTTCCTATTAGTGAAAGAATTTTCAAAATCGGTTTAGTAGTTCCTGAGATTAGCGCGTTCAAACAAACAAACTCTTCAGCTTTATAATATTACTAGCTGTTGCCTGCGGCTCCGCCCGCGTTAAAAAGTTTTTCCGGGGAAAAATCCCGCTTTATACTTTTCCGGAATAAAACGTAGCCTAAGTTACTCCTTATTACATCAGCTACCTCCCAATAAAAGTCCCGTCAAAATCGGTCCAGCCATTTCAGAGATTAGCCGGAACAGACAGACAAAAATTGAAAAAAACAAAAACATTTTGGTGTATGTACCGTATATAGGATAAAGATTAATATTATTACGTTGATACAACTCTTAACAAATAATGCATTAATTTCAACCAAATTTGATTACCATAAAAACGGTTCTAGTGAGTTAATCTTAAAAGATAGACACATACTGCCGCGGTCATTTTTTTAGATAATTTCAAGAGGAATAATTCTTTCACACATATATTTTTGGTATCTTGAACCGTTTTCGCAGCGCACACAATGGAAGCCCTCAAGGATGAATAATTTTCCCCGTTTTTTTTACATTTTCCATTATTTCTTCGCTCCTAATAGTTGCATCGTGATGTTATATAGCCTAAAGCCTTCCTCGATAGATGGTCTATTCAACACAAAAAGAATTTTTCAATTCGAACCAGTAGTTCCTGAGATTAGCGCGTTCAAACAAACAAACAAACAAACTCTTCAGCTTTATAATATTAGTATAGATAAGTATAGGTATGGCAGTGTTATGTCCTCTACCTTTACCTTTATAGGGCAAAAGGCAATGTGCTAGCGCTATGGTACTTGTGAGTACAAATCACTACTTCTAAACATCTAAAAGGTGCATTTGAGTATAAAATATATCTACTCAGTATACGTAGAACACGCACTGCACGAGAAAAATATTAATTTTAATTCGTTTCTAGGATATTATGCATTTGCCGAAAAGGATTGCATCAAGGTTTACCTTCAAACTATTTACGCTGTGACTAAACACAAATGGAAGGTCATTCAGACAAATATTATTCGCCAGTCATTGCTTTTTGTGTCATTTTGAAACAACTGAAAGGCGATATAGATAACGTCATCCACGATGACGCACCTCACGAATTTTCTTTATCACTTACAAACCAAGTGAGTAACTTTCCGCTAAAGTTTTAGTTCTGTAAATACATATTAAATATCTATAAGTGCATTTGCATACTACAATGAATAATTAAAGTCATGTTAACTCGCTAAGTCCCCACTCAAAAATTAGTAGCGTGCGTCATCGTGGATGACATTACCTGTACACGCTGCTCGCATCTGGGAAATAGTAGACACGCTAGAAAAAATTGTCATTTTTTTTAATTACACTACGCTCGTCGCTGTTACTATAAAATTTACGTTTTGAAATAGCTAGTATTACATTGGCTACTCGCAACAAGAACACTTATTCAAACACATGTACTGAAGGGGGCGAGTTACGTATCAAATAGCAGTCCCCCCTTCCCGCCCCCTTGTATCATATAATCATTGGTAAACAAAAAACAGATGTTTTTTTTTTATAGCATTGAATGACGAGACGAGCATGCCGTTCGCCTGATGGTAAGCGATACGCCCACCCATAAACAGTAGAAATACCATCCAGAACCTTGATTTACAAACATGTACCGAACCTTATCAAGAATGACATCATAATTCATAACCGAACATCCATATGTTGTCAATATTTTTACAGAATGGTTATTTTGTAACTAAATACAATTATTCCATAAATATTTTTGAATTAATACCAAAAAATCCAGCTATAGTCAAAAGTGCGAAATGTCGGTTGATATGCTTTTCATTAAAAGACTCGATATAACGTATAAGTATCATCCGACGAGACTCCATTCGACTGCGCCAAATGGAGACGGCCGCGTTCCGTATTAACCGATCCAGAGGACGAAACCACTCTGGCCATCCGCCGTAACAACGAGTTCTTGAAACTCCAACACTGCACAAGACCGCAGTTCCGTCCTCGCCGTCGAGGACCTCGCCGCGTTCCCCGTCGCCCCCCCGACCCCCCTAGCAGTTCCGGCCCGCGTGAACACAATCTAATAGGATTAGGCCTAAAAACCAATCTTTCCCTAATCGTTGATGTCTCATCCTCTCTCAGTGGCCGTCCTGACTCCTGAACCGAGGTTCGTAACCCGTTAGTGGGTTGCCCTCAGCATGGTCACTTAATTCAAAGGGTTGCGTGTGCCTTCTGCGTTCACCCTAAAGACCGGTGTGGCCAGAAAAGCCGACTCGTGTCAGGCTACTGGCAGTAGGGCCATTAACAAAAAAAAAATCCGACGCGATGGTAATAAAGACCAAGTGTTAAATAAATCATGTATGTTATCTTACCAATAGGTATTCAGATATAAATGCTGAATTTTATGAAAATGTTAGGATGTTTGTTAGAAGTAAACGTAGAATACGCTAGAAGAATTTGAATCTACATACATTCATATACATATACACTCACGCCTGTTATCCCCGAAGGGGTAGGCAGAGGCGCAACTAGTGCACCCACTTTTCCCCATTATTCCGTCCCATGATGTGATAGGGGGCGAGCCTATCGCCATATCGGGCACAAATTCTAGACTCCGAGCTGATACTGAATAGAAAAACTCAATACCACTTTGCCCGACCCGGGGATCGAACCCGAGACCACAGCTTTGCAGTCGTACTGTAATACAACTACGCCACCGAGGCAGGATTTGATTCTGTTATTTTTTATACGGGCAAAGACAATATGACCCCATTCCACTTGATGGTAAGCAGAGAAAAGTCCAGAGAGAATGTCGACACATAAACTATATCCTGGATTAACATAATATCATAATTAACATAATGTTTATCGCAGATTTATGACACGGACCCGTAAGCAACACCCTAGTGCTTAATAAATACTAAGTATGTTAAATAAATCATGTATGCTAATTATTTCACCATACGCAATTAACAAACCAGCAGAATTATTTATCGACACAATAATATACCAACTTTACTGCAACTTGGCGCCTCTGTGACCTTCGGTCTCTACCAAAATGCGAGTCTATAGACCCTATTTTTGGCCAGAATCTTAAGCTCATAACCTAGATTTTATTGTCTGGAGACACATGAAAAACTTTGGTGTACCATACTTCACGTGTACCTACACGCGAGAACTGATTTAAGGAATAATTAAAGCAGATGAGCAGACAAGTAGTTTATTTCTTAGAATTACTTAAAGATAATTACGCTACTAAATGCGCACTTGTATTAGGTACAGAGGCTCACAAGTCGAGCAAGGTTTGTAAATATAAAAGTAAAATGATTCCTTATGTTTACGCGAATGTTAGACATTGAAATTAAACTATTATAACGGATTTTATCGCGGGTTTTTTATTTTATTTTCTTCCGACGTTTCGAAGGCTTTTCAGCACTTCGTGGTCACGGGGCGGACAAAAGTAATTTTTTTTTTATTGAAAGGTATTCTTTCAAAAAAATATGTTTTACTTTACTTTAATACGACAAAACAATTTGTACCAGAGCAGTACTGAAACATTTGTATTTTTTTGTTTTACTTTAAGTATATTAATGGTAATGTTTTATACCTCATTAGAAAGCCAGATAAAGAAATAAATTTTTCACATATTTAGCCAGTAGATTTTTTTTCTGAAATATACAGCAGCTTTTGTCAAAAACTTTTTTGAATAAAATATGAAATTGATAGATTGACGGCCGTCATTTCTAACTTATCATAGCTTTTGAATGATTTTATGTTTATGGTAAAAGTCTAGAACAATATTTACTAGAAAACAACAAAATACCTCAAGCCCGTTCAGTATTTTTTTTATTATTGAATTTTATTTGGACGTATGTGCTTTATCTTAAAATTCAATAAATCTTAAATTGCTCGAAAATTATTAAGTTCCGGATAGGGCTTCATGGGACAAAATCGATTACTTTTGACCCAATCTACATGCCCTTAACGGGAATACGTCATTACCAAACACCCTTCTTCTTATAATAAACCATATCGTAAGGCATAATAACTGAATGTATTCGCTTGGATAGGGATCACCGTACACTTGGTGTAAAATCTACCATAGTGCCTTACGCAAGTGTGTCGCGTTTCAGAATCACCATGTGTAAATCCGGTTCAAACAGGCCGCCATAAATGTATCTATATCATAAATGTATGACTGGCGAGAGCAATCATCTTTTTTTTTATGGCATCGAATGACGAGACGAGCATGCCGTTCGTCTAATGGTAAGCGATACGACCACCCATAAACAGTGGCAACACCATCCAGTACCTTGACTTACAAAGTACTATATGACATTCCACTGCGCTCGTCATCCTGAGACATAAGATATTAAGTCTCATTATGTCCTGTAGTTACACTGGCTACAATGTCCTTAAAACCGAAACACAACAGTGCATGCACACTGCTGCTTGACGGTAGAAATAGATATTGCGGTGGTACCAACCCAGACGGACTCTTACGTATGAGAGTCCTACCACCAGTAAAACTGTCATTCGTATCAGATAAATCCTACTCCACTTACTTTCAGGTGTAGAAATCTCTTTGCTATGTGCTTATAAAAAAATAAACGTATACCAATAAGAAATAAAACTAGTTTTTATCGTTCTCTTAATTATAAACTTTTTGTTAAAAATCTGCATAATATTCAGCTGCTTAGTTTCTGTACCTAATGGTTTTCTTAGTTTTTGCAATGGTTTTTGCTACTGTAAATACAATTGCGCGTAACAGCATATTATTTATATAATGTATCCATTTATTTTATGGTTAATTCATAATATTTAAGGATAAAAAATAAAAACAGTTACTACGAGTATATAGGCTAGGGCAGGTTGCGTTCACTTCAAATATATTTTTATTATTTTAGAAATAAGATCCTTAGGTACTAATATTATAAATGCGAAAATAACTCTGTCTGTCTGTCGCCTTTCATGCCAAACCGGGAAACGGGACTTTTATCGTAGGAAACCTTCTTCAGACGGGCGGAGCCGCGAGCACTAGTTATACTTAATAAAAAAGAGAAATCATTAAATTTTGTATATTTGTTTGCGATTACTGGATGAATAAAAATGCAGGTTTCACTAAAATATTACTAGCAATTAATCCGTACGTATTAAATGAAAGTTCCGAATAAATGTCATATTTTCAAAGAGTGAGTAGAGTTTAGGGCATAACACAAATACTTAAGAAGACTATGGCCTCAAAAAAGAAGAACTGTACAAAATCTAACGTAAAAGAAGAAAGAATTTTAACATTCGGCGGAGACAAACGGTGAATACTAAATATAGAACCTCCTGCATTTTTGAAGACGGATATAAATAATTTAAGGATCTGCGTAGTCGCTGTCAACTTGTTAATAAGAAACATTACACTATATATAAAATAGACAGTTCTAAGTTGCTCTGGCAACTTCATTCATACATTTTTCATATAAAATGTCAATGCTCGTACACTTAGCAATTCCTAACACAATCATAGATCGTTAGCTGTTATTTATCTAAATGTTTATCTTGTAAACAAAGCGTATTGCATTAGAATGGCAGTCATTCGCCATGAGCTGTTTAAATTGTTAAATTGATGATGATGAAGGTTATGTTACCCATACTAATATAGTTATGTTTATAAAAGGTTAGGAAATGCAAGTCATCTTAGTGAGATCACCTAAGTACTCCTAAAGTCAGAGGAATTTTGGGTACATTGTCGACCATGCGAGAATGAAATTGAAAGAACAGAAACATTTTGAACAAAAAGAGGCTTGTTTTTACAATGCTTCATATCAAATCTCTTTGGGAAAATAGGGGAAAGAAAGCACTAAATACATTTGATTAAGTTATCATACTTAGAAAACTTATTGGTCAACAAAACAATTTATTCGCAATAAACCGATGTTCACTAGTGTTGAATATAAAACAGTAGCTCATTAGACAATCAGATCACCAAACCAATAAGCAATAATGGTTTTCCTAATTGAGAACGTCAATAGGGGGAAGATGTATTCAAAGGTAATTCTAGAGAAATAGACATATTTAGTTCGACATAATGGCGAAAAAATGACGCTTGCGTTGCATTATCGTAGTCTGAGGTCCGTATTCACAAACGTTTCTTAGATAATTATGGAACAATAAGTCTGTTTCCCAGCGCTAGCAGCGTGACAGCCTTCGCAGTGCGTAGGCAGAGGAGCGCTGTGATTGGCTGATATCGAGACACAACTTTGATTCAGTTGGCTGTCAGATTAACAAAGCTAAACAAGGTCAATGAAAACTATGAAATTGCCGACGCATAGTTCGGGCGCTCTGTGCTTTCTCATGGTATTGTTTTTTGAATACGGGTGTAAGAACCGAATAAATATGTCATACGTCATGTAATACGTCCTCTTGATAGCACACGATATCCATAGAGAATGCAATGCAATCAGCCCTGTTTTATATACTGCCCACTGCTAAGCAGGGGCCTCCTCTACTACTGAGAATGGTTAGGCCTTGGTGTACCACGCTGGCCTAGTGCAGGTTGGCAGACTTCACATACCCTCGAAATTCTTACAGGGAATCCTCAGGTATGTAGGTTTCCTCACTTTGTTTACTTTCACCGTTAAAGCCAACGACAATTGATATTTGTTTATCATAGAGAATACATAATAATATACATATACACCCACGCCTGTTATCCCCGAAGGGGTAGGCAGAGGCACAACTAGTGCACCCACTTTTCGCCATTATTCCGTCCCATGATGTGATAGGTGGCGAGCCTATCGCCATATCGGGCACAAATTCCAGACTCCGAGCTGATACTGAATAGAAAAACTCAATATCACTTTGCCCGACCCGGGGATCGAACCCGAAACCTCAGCTTTGCAGTCGTACTGTAATACAACTACGCCACCGAGGCACTGATACCCCTCAGCCCGACCGGCACAGCGGTGATATTTTATTTTCAACTCTATCACAACCATGTAGAGTGTAAAATTCCATAAGTAAATTTGACCGGTGTGCATATATCGCACCTTTAGAACGAAAACGACGCAATTCAAAAAACTTGAAAATGGAGTTATCGTTATAAAATGACTTAAAACGAAGTTCTCAATGCAACAATAGCTCAAACACAGCCATATTCAAACGGAAAAAGGAACAAACTGTTATATAAGACCGTATTCATTATAGTTTTCATGATAAAGGGACCAGTTTTAAGTCATTTTATGGCGATAACTTAATTTCCGATTTTTTTGAATTGTGTCGTTTTCATTCTAAAGGTGCGATGTTTAGGGTTTTTCCATACATCTCTATATATAAGCGGGGCTTGAAGGGTTAATATCGCAGTCTTGTAATTTATTTTCAACTCTATCACAACTATGTAGAGTGTAAAATTCCATAAGTAAATTTAATATCGAAGTCTTGTAAGAATACAATATGTAAGAGGATATAAGCTGAATGTTAAATGATAAAAGGTAGAAATTACCGTGTATTTAAAAATTGTTCCAGTCAGTGAAACGTATGGAAATGTCAAATGTGATTCTATGTTTGAATTTTTTAAAAAGTTTTTGTTTTATATCTGTTCAAAGAGGTTATAAATATTAGAATTGTCTGCTTAGAGTTTCGGGGTTAGGGCAAGAGAGAAATTTGGACAATAGAAAAAAATAAAATAAATAAATAATTATAATTACATAAGTTGATAAAAAATGCTATGCAATAGCTTTACCGCGGCAGTCTCCGAGTGCCACACGTCTTTTTTTCATTCATACACATGTCACACTCACGCCCTTTATCCCCGAAAAGGTAGGCAGAGGCGCAACTAGTGCACCCACTTTTCAACTATCACAGACGATGTGATAGGGGGCGAGCCTATCGCTATATCGACCACAAGTTCCAAACTCCGGACTTGATTAATTTATTTAATTCATATGCAAAATTAATTTGTACTGTGCGCGTATAGTCCCCAAGATCCGATGTAGTAATAATTTCGCCATACATTTTACACACACTTAAGGCTTACTATCATTCAAAGATACAGAGGTCGTCTTCATTCTCGGTTCACTTCTGTTGCAAGAACTAGCGCATATATTCAAGGCTTAATCAAGGAGTAAGCAGACATTACTTGATATTCCCGATTGACGGGCAGGGATTTCTGCCCGTTGTCCTTGAGGATTTTTTTTATCCTAGCATCCTGGTACGCTAAAGTGATAGATCTAGTAGTAAGTATAATACAGTCGATTACATCAACTTAGTGACGAAGCAAAAGTAATAAATGAATATAAACTTAAATAAAAAAAATAAAAATAGTACAGATAGAAAATAAGAAACCTAGGTTAATGAATAGAATATAAACTATAAATAGAATTAAGCAAAATATAAGAAAGTAATAAGTAAAATGTAACATTATGTAAAATCAAAACTATTGTCATAGGTCATAGTTAATAAGGTAAAACTGTAATGAAAACATAAAAAAAGAATAATAAGGATGGGACAACTTGTGCATAGGAGAGGATAAATAAAGAAGGAAAGGGGAAGGACGAATGAATCCCCGGAAATGGATGAATGTGATAAATTTAACATAAAAACAACAGCTAGGGCTCCTAAAAAATGGGACTAGATTATGGATATATAGGAGGTAAGTAAGCAAAACAAGATCAGATCGCAAATAACTCTAATTAAATTTAGGGGAACGAGATTGGGGCAAAGCGTCTCACAAAAAAAAGTATAATATAGTCAAAAAAGTAGGTACTTTATTTTATTAAGTACTTAGACTAACATTTTATTATCACATATAAAAGACTTTCTATTAAATAATCAAAGCGGATACACGCCGACGCGTAGGCAAAGACTTGCGGTTAACGTATTATAGTTATGTACAAATGAATATGTTTTATCGCCACATGTAATACATTTTCGTAAGTATGAAATTAATTTAAACGTTTTTATTATAGCTGGCCAGTAAAAGCACCGCTTAAAAGATTTGTCTTATTAAGAAAAATAAGTTGAAAAAAAAAGACGTGTGGCACTCGGAGACTTCCGCGGTAAAGCTATTGCATAGCATTTTTATCAACTTATGTAATTATAATTATTTATTTATTTTATTTTTTTTCTATTGTCCAAATTTCACTCATGCCCTAACGCCGAAACTCTAAGCAGGCAATTCTAATATTTATATCCTCTTTGAACAGATATAAAATAAACACTTTTAAAAAATTCAAACTTAGAATCACGTCATCCCGCCACGGGGACATTCTCATCAACTGCGCGCGTTTGACATTTCGATACGTTTCACTGACTGGAACAATTTTTAAATACACGTTAATTTCGACCTTTTGTCGTTTAACATTCAGCGCATATCCTCTTACATATTGTATTCTTACAAGACTGCGATATTAAATGTACTTATGAAAGTTTGCACTCTACATGGTTGTGATAAAGTTGAAAATAGTGAGGGTGGCAGGCTATTTTCGTTACGGAATTTCTGGATTCGGTCTCCACGCTCAAGGCCCGCGATAGAAGCTATGCAATAGCTTAATATAATATGCTTCGTAATGCAACTGTACCAATAGTTTGACATGTTACATCAGCAATTTGGTAATTCCATTGACACCTAGGCGTTGTTTCGATTGTCAATAGCCAAGGAGTGCGCCGTAGTATTAGAGTGCGTTTCAAATTTAAGTTCCGATGGTGTGATGTTGGCAGCAAGGTATATGCAGTGCTGCTACATCACACAAAATGTGTTACCTCAAATTTAAGGATTTTTTTTGTAATGGGAATATGTTTGTCCAGTAACAAAACACCAATATTTTCAAATAAAATTTTAAAATATATAGGAAAGCATAAACTATATACCCACTTTTCAAATAATTCATTATTAAAATCATTGAAATCTGCCGTAAGTACGTAACAATTAACCAACTTTGTAGTTTCCAATAAATACTTCTTTTTTTCTAAGATGTATGGTGCAAGAAAACAAATAGTTATGTCACGAAATTACACTATAGAATTAATGTGCAACTTACGGAAGTAAATCAAACACAAAAGATAATTAATGTGTGGGTAGATATTTAGCAGGTAAATCAAATCAAATAAAATGTAATGTGTTTATCTACCAAACCATTATTAACCACATTTATAGATTTAGGATAATACATTAAAAAATAAAAAAAGATGAATATTTCTTTATCATGATGGAATGTCACTAGTTTTTAATGAGTCATGGAAAGTAAGTAATTATTAAAAAGCAATTATGTCAAGTCAGCACACCAAACAAATCATATTAATTTGCATATAATACATTGTATCATGACACTGGCTATTTATTTGTTGTTGTTTTAATAGATGTTATACAATTACTGATTTTTATTTTTAATGTGGTATTTAATTCAAGGAAATACATTGTTCCACGGGTAATTCTATTTTTAAAACTGAATGGCGGTAATTTACTTCATTATGTCCACCATCTTGTTAGACAGCGGTGCCAATTCACGCCATCGGTAAAATAATTTGAAACGCACTATAGTACCTACTTAATAATTCCATAGACGCTATGCTGTATGCAGTCGCCATGCTTAAGAGCCTATGTGAAAAACATATGGAATCGTGATGGGTGTGACTTAGCGTATTTCAAATGCGAGGCGCCGCACGGCCCCGCTGAGATAGATCGCGCGCCTCGGCCCTCGTCGCATCGCGTCGTTGCGACAGGTCGTTTCACTCAAGCCCGCGAAAAGATCGTCATTGCAAATGCATGTCTGTGTTGTAAATATTATAGTTATTATAATTTCTAATAAATTTATAACTTATAAAACATAGAATTTATTTTAATTCGTTTATAGAACCATTATTATGTCACTATTATCTACCTAATTACTTGAACATTATGTAAAATGACATTGTAAGTTATCTAAACTCATCGAAAGTATTATTCACTTATAGTTGACTTTTGTTGACAAGATAAAATTTGGTGTGGTGGTAGGTTCGAGTCTTACCCCTACGTAGGTCTGTATATAGGTAAAAAGCAAAGCAGTATGAAACTTCTATAATATGTTTTAAATTATATTTTGCTTTGTTTTGATTTATTCTTGTGGACTTTCCTATTTTTGGTGGACATAAAATAAATAATAATACAATAAATGGCGTCACTATTTTTCGGCCCTACTCGAGATTCGAACCCGGGACCTCAGCACAATAGGCGTATCGTGTGTGCAACTACGCCTTGGAGGCAGTCAAACATAGCATCACACCTTTTCTCCTCACATTTCGTTAGCTATTTTAGGTCTTATCAAATAGGAGACGAGCTTATTGCCACATACCGGGCCCAATTCAACAGACCGAGCTGATACTGGACAGAAAAAAATAGTATTTGCCCGACGCGGGATTCGAACCCGAGACCTGAGCGTGGAGGCCGTACCGGGCACGTAATACAACTACGAGTTGCGACATCAAGGTAGTTTCGACAAGTCATTCACGATGAAACTTCTTCCCTGGAATGTCAGGTCTATTTTACGTAAATGATGCTTCACTTTAGTGCCACCATGCAATTTAAAAATCGAATTTTGTATGTAAAGGATGTTCGAAATTTATGCAATGCAATAAAATTACATAGCTTGATATGAAGATTGATTACATTATTATGGTTGAATAGTCACTATATAGGATATAAATGTTACAAATGTTGAAAGCGGCTGCTACCTATCTAGATAATTTTTATAATTTTTAATTTGAACTGTATGTAATGTGGGGTAAGAAAAATATAACAAGGTCATTCTTACTACGCGGGTACTTATGCTTATAGAAAATTTGAAATGTTAATTACTTACAATTTTTTAAATATTTTTGATATTTTGTACAGAAGAATAGTCTGATGTTTACTGCAACAGCTACTTCTTCAATTCTAAGGCATTTGTTTTTGTTTTGCAATATAACAAAGCTCCGATATCCTTATTGAACTGAATGAAAAATAATGATGGCCATATTTTAAAAGGAGACGGGAAAAACTTCATAGAACTTTGGGCTTAGTGTTACAGAGATAATTTATGCATTATTTTATAGTTATATTAGAACTATTTCCAAATGAGAAAGAAAAATCTGTCTGTCCAATGGGAGTAAAGAAAGAACCGCTGTAGAGTAGAGCTTCTAAATCATTTTTCGGTGAATAACTTTTTTTTACCTGATGACATAAGATGTTCACAGTACCTAACCATTGGATTGCCCTATTGAATAGTGAACAGAGCTAGCTTAGACAATAACCAGAATTGAACATATCACATGGAATCGACGAGGACTGATATAAATATATAATGGCTCATTTACACTCTCGCGCGAGTGGCACGCCGAACACAATACGAGCCACGACGCGAGGTGTGAAGCTAGAGTGTTAGTGAGTCAATAATGTATTTCAATTTGACATTACGTCGGGAGCGCTGAACAAAGTTGCCAGTAAAATTAAATAATATCAACCAATATTAAATATCCCAAAAAGTTAAAATGTCTTTTTAGTTTAATTTCTAAAATACCTATAGTTTTTAATTCTTATTCTTTTTCAGCCTTTAAAAGGCTACTATTGCACATAGGTCTCCCCCAGAGAAGTATTAATACTATTATGTCAATATTATTCTTGTTATACATGCTTGGTATTTTTTGAGTATGTAACCAACGCTCTAAGTTGGTGCCAGCGCCGTGTGTAATATTACACGAACCACTTGGTGCCACTTTTCACCTTTCTATAACTCAAAACCTATTTAAAGTAAACACATAAAACTGTGTGAGTTTAATTATATCTATAAGGACATCTAGAAGCCCAAATTTCATGAAGCTAGCTCAAACGGTTATAAAGATATGAAGGTCAAAATCGTAAATTTTTGTACTGACTGACAGACTTATAGTATATAAACCTAACCTACTTCCAGATGACCTAGAAGGATGAAATTTGGAATCCAGCTCGGTAATTATGTGTAAGCGTAAGAAAAAATCTAAAAATAAAAAAAGTTAAAAATACAGGGGTCCACATAAAAAAAATATATTTTTAATGGTAGCGTTGGAATCCCAATATATGTTATATTATATTTGCTTTATAACAGAAATATAAAGATAAAGTTAAACCAAAACATTTGTGGTGTCCCCATAAAAAAACACTTGTAATACGCGCTAAACAGCCGGCCAACGGTGTGTCGTCGGCGGCGCGCGGCACCACACAACTCAATACCTACCTAGTTTTCTTTACAAAAAGTAATGATATCCCACCAAAAACATAAATGTAAAAGATATCACATTTGTAAATACCAGCAACTATTATAGGTATTCAATAAAGCAAACAAATAGAATTTAATACTTGTTCATAATGTTATTTTGTTCCTATAAATACATATTTAGATTTTGCATAAAACTTGGCACACATTTAGATCTCCATTCTTTTTGCGGCGAAGCCCACAGCTAAGCATAATTTTGGTATTGAACTTGGCTATCCTTTTTTACATTTATGTTTTTGGTGGGATATTTTTAAATGGAAGACATAAAAATAGAAGAATATTGATACATGCTTCAAAAGTGTAAGGTTAAGCCCAATTTAGGCCGTCTCCTTTATACCTATTAGAGTTTGTGGCCAGTCATGTCCAGCGGATTTTGATTTTAAAGCCAAATAGCCTTTAAAGAAAAATAAATCTAAATGGCGGCCTTTATTTAAAATTCTAACATTACATCTGCCTTTTGTGCACAAAACAATGCCCAGATATCGATTTTGAGTTCGATTGGCCTTAATACAAAAAACTTCAAAATGGTGGCTACTTTTTTCAATTCTGACATTGGATCACTCTTTTGTTAATAATGTTACACCCAGATATCGATTTTGCGGTCGATTAACCTTAAAACAAATAAATTCAAAATGGCGGCCACTTTTTTCAGTTCTGACGGTGGATCTGCCTTTAGTAACTAAAGTGGTACTCAGATACCGATTTTGAGGTCAATTGGCTTAAAATAAAGAAATTCAAAATGGCGGCCAATTTTTTCAGATCTGACATTGGATCCGTCTTTTGTACCTACAGGCCTGCCCAGATGTCGATTTTGAGATCGAATGGCCTTTAAACAAAGGAATTCAAAATGGCGGTCATTTTTTTCAATTCTAACATTGGATCCGTCTTTTGTACCTACAGGCTTGCCCAGATATAGATTTTGAGGTCGATAAGCCTTAAAACAAGGAAATTCAAAATGGCGGCCACTTTTTTCAAGTCTAACATTAGATCCGTCTTTTATACCTAAAGGGCTGCCCAGATATCGATTTTGAGGTCGACTGGTCTTAAAACAAAGAAATTCAAAATGGCGGTCACTTTTTTCAATTCTAACATTGGATCCGTCTTTTGTACCTACAGGCTTGCCCAGATATAGATTTTGAGGTCGATTAGCCTTAAAACAACGAAATTCAAAATGGCGGCCACTTTTTTCAAGTCTAACATTGGATCCGTCTTTTATACCTAAAGGCCTGCCCAGATATCGATTTTGAGGTCGAATGGCCTTAAAACAAAGGAATTCAAAATGGCGGTCACTTTTTTAATTCTAGCATTGGATCCGTCTTTTTTACCTACAGGCTTGCCAAGATATCGATTTTGAGTTCGATTGGCCTTAAAACAAAGAAATTCAAAATGGCGGCCACTTTTTTCAATTCTAAAATTGGATCCGTCTTTTGTACTTAAAGGCCTGCACAGATATCGATTTTGAGGTCGATTAGCCTTACAACAAGGAAATTCAAAATGGCGGCCACTTTTTTCAAGTCTAACATTGGATCCGTCTTTTATACCTAAAGGCCTGCCCAGATATCGATTTTGAGGTCGATTGGCCTTAAAACAAAGAAATTCAAAATGGCCGCCGTGTATACCAATTCTAACATTGGCTCTTAACATTTTAGTTATTATTGATTCATAATGTATAAATAAATGAGTACTACAAAAAATCATACTAAAATAATTTTATGGTGTAAAAATTTGAACAGCCTTTACATGCAAAATACGAATTTTTTAAATGTATGAGCGGCACGCAAGCGTCATTTACACAAAATTGGGCCGGCATTCCAGGGCGTCCCTAGCTATGAATTACCCAATATAAATAATACATACATATACTCTCACGTCTTTTATCCCCGAAGGGGTAGGCAGAGGCGCAACTAGTGCACTCACTTTCCGTCGTGCGTATTCCGTCCTATGATGTGATAGGGGGCGAGCCTATCACCATTTCGGGCTCAAAATCCAGACTTCGGGCTGAAAAGAAAAAAATCCAATATCACTCTGCCCGACTCGGGGATCGAACCCGAGACCTCAGCATTGCAGTCATAACGTAATACAACTACACCACTGAGGCAGAATAAATAACAAAAAAAAGCAGTGACTGTTGTTTTTCAATCAGGGATTCGAACCCGGCACCTCAGCGTACCGATCACTAAATATAACTAAAGCAGGTCTCCGACTAGAAACAATTTACAAAGGTGAAAGGATGTAATAATTACGCTTGCTGCCTATCTTATAGACCTAATAGAGCCTATAATTTTATATTGATACACGGACGTGAGCTGGATACACTATAAAACAGAATTTCCAGGGCACCTTCAAATTTGCCGCGCGGTAGCGCGGACCAATCCCTGCGCTAGACGGCCAATTCGAACTTTGAAGGCGTCCGAAAATTTCGAGCACACGTCCGTCGTCAGTAAAGATTCCGGACGACTAAAGCCGGCACGGGCCACTCCCATAACAGCGATGGCGTATTTGGACGTCGCGGATGAGAGAAAGTGACGGGAGGCGCACGCGTATGCCGAAATGAAATGGCGTAAGCGCCAAAACAATTTTCTTTTAATTGTGATTATACTATTTAATTCGTTTTAATTGTGTATTGATAAAACTTTGAAAAAATTGTTGTATTGTATTTAAATAAAGTTACGAATGTACATATTCCACCATTTAGAGATAAAGCGTGTTTAAAGAAAATATCAGAGGTAACTTTGAATTTTTTTTCGATCGAGAAAATTTATAGCAATTGTGTTTTGGCTTTGACATATTATTGAGTTATACGTTCAATTTACACATATCCAAAAATCTAACTTCTGATCTTAGTAGTTTACGAGAAATTTGAATTTGAAAGTCCTTAAAGTTCCTTACATAGGCTCTTAATGCATTCCACGCATACGCGGTCACTCACCCATGCTTGAATGGGGACTTGTTCTCAATTCTCATATCTTTTGCTAGTTTCTGCCTACGACTTTGCTTGCGTAAATTCCTTTGCCAGGATAATAATGACCGAGGATATTTTAGTTTATTATTAGTGAAAGTATTTTAATAATCCTATGAGTAGGTTTAAAGGTTATCCTCTACATTGAAGCTTACAAGACACAAACAGAATGAAGGAAAAAAACTTAAATCCGGTGCACTACTTTTACGATCTCTTTCTGTTAAAAAAAGACACTAATTCGGGAAAATAGGTAATGTAAGTGCGGTTTAATTATTAAATTAACAAACCGTATCACATTTTACATTTAGAAACTTAATTCGATTGTAAGGTCCAAGGACATCTACTTTTATTTCGACGAAATGTCTGCAGGTTTTGTTGTTTTTGAAATGTTCAAGACACATACGTAGACATCCATTAATTGCAAATTAGAGCCAGTATTTACAATGCAAATTTCTTGTTTGAACTTGGAACTTTAAATTTAATGATACAACATGCTATATTAGTAGGGCTGCCATCCGTCCGGATTTCCCCGGATTTGTCCTAGTTTGAAGGGCGTCCGGGGGCCGTCCGGCCGGGGTTTTAAAAATTGTCCGGGCAAAACTCGGACACTTTTGTTGTCAGGGGAAATCCATTTTTTATAGATGAGCGACAAATTGAAATAAATCTTAGTTAAAACTTCATGCATTTCCCCGCATTCAAGAAGGAATGGCAAAATATTTTTTCAGAGGTGTCCGGGGAAATAGCCATATTTCGCCCAAATGTCCGGGATTTTTGCCGTGTTTATCCGGCGTCGGCAATTTAGATGATGGCAGCCCTATATATTAGCATCATTGGGGATAAAGGCGTGTGTGTGTGTGTGCGTGTGTATGAGCATGGCCTTCCAATACGTAGCAGAGGTTAGAGCCTCAGTTCAATACTTTCTGTTAAATATTGCATACCTACCTAATAATGGTCAAATTCTTTGCTGAATAAATATTTATAAAGCTGTATTTTTTTAACGCGGTTATCTTAGAAAACATGACTAGTCCAATTCTAAAGATTGTTACGAAAAGCTATACCTATTATTCCCAGGTGTTACAATATATTATCCCGGGAACTTTTACAACCAGGGGTAGCCGGCGTCACAAACTAATTCAATTATACGATAGTAAATGAATACAAGTAATAATATTTATATACCCTTTCGTCAATACTCTCTTTCCAAACATAATCTACCGTTTTTGGGCCGATACGACAGTCACTTCACTGCGATAGGTCCATCGGTTTAGTTTGTTCTCCCAGTGGCATAACAATGAGATGGCAAGCGGGCAAAATGGCCGGCACTAGAGGGCTCCAAGTTTTTATAAAATCTAGTGTTTTAATGTAAGGGCCCCATTCCATTAATTTGCCACAGCCCTTCACAGTTTACGCGGCTGTATCTTCCGTTGAGTTAGTTGAAAACTCTATACCAATCACGACATGGTATAAAACAAAGTCGCTTCCCGCTGTCTGTCCCTATGTCCCTATGTACGCTTAGATCTTCAAAACTACGCAATGGATTTTGATGCTATTTTTTTTAATAGATAGAGTGGCTCAGCAGGAAGGTTTTTATGTATAATACATGCATAATATAGTACAGGAACACTGATAGTTTTAGAGGTTTCTAATGTGATGTCGTAAAGGAACACATTTCTTTGCGCCTAAATTGCAAACGCTGGCTAAACCCTTGGAGATAGATCAAAATAATGTACTACAGTATTATACACCTTAAAAAGGTTTACAAAAAGGTCCGTGATGGTATACGTTATCTCTTAGGGATATATAACCATAACCATTTTTTATCCTTTATTTTTTACGAGAAATAATGGCTTATTTACGAAGCGAATTTATGTAATACGACATTAATCCTTATCCAATTAAATACCTTAAATACATTGTGCAATTAATATAAATAATTATAGCCCTTTACAGCATGTAAATTAAATAAATATTTTCGAAGATATTACAGATTTAAAATGCAGAGAGGCTACTGCGAAAAACGAAATCCGAAACGTCGGTCCGAAACGAAGAAACGACGAACTTTGGATTTAAACTTACTACCAAATTACTTCGGATCCGTCACCGTTGAACGAAGGTTTCACGCAGTTTGCGACGCTTCCGACTTCACTCAACACTATCGTCACGCAACAACTCTTCATAAAGAAGGATCCGTAACACTTCGTAGTAAGAAAACGTGCGATCCGTCACCCGAAACTACGGATTTCGTTTTTCGCAGTAGCCTCTCAGGAACGGCTGGCGGGTGCCTATAAATAGTCGTAGGCCACGCTTCTCGAAAATATAATTAGTCTATGCTAATATTATAAAGAGGAAAAATTTGATTGTTTGTCTGTTTTTAATGAATAACCTCCAAAAGTTCTTGACCAATTTTGAAAATTCTTTCACTAATACGAAGATACATTACTCCTGAGTGCTATAGGCTACTTTTTATCCCGGAAAAAATCAAACCAAGACTTTTATCCCAGTTTTTTTTTCTCGCTCGTGGAGCTTTCACGGCCAGACTACTAAACCAATTTCAATGAAATTTAATAGGGAGATAGTTTAAGAGCCTGGGGCGGACTTTTGCTACTTCTTATCTCGGAAAAACATAACCTGAGACTTTTATCCCGGCAAATATGTTCTTGCAGGTGGAACTACGAGAGAATACGTATGAAGATAGTTTGAGATCCAAGGAAGGACAGACTATTTTTTATCTTTTTATAGACTCATAAACTACCGAACGTATTTTCATATGTCTTTCAGCAGTTGACGGATTGATTCAAGAGGAATGTTTATGAGTACATTACATACATGTTTTGTATGAGAGAAAAATAAATTTCGGCATATAATATTATGATTTGCTACCTGTGCGAAGCCAGGGCGGGCCGCTAGTTATCAATAAATTCAGTTCAGCAGTTTAGCTTCTCCCCACTCACGTCGGTCACAATGTTCTTTTTTAGTTCATTGTTATCGAATAGTACAAAATAGGATACGTCAAGAGGAAGTGAGTAATTTTATCGACTATCCACCCATACCAAAGCCTATTGAGCTGTCACGGACTTTGAAGTAACATCCCACAACAAAAAGACTGCACAATGAAGATTACACAATATTAATCAGCGTTTGTCCATTACTGCATCCAGGGGGATACGATACGGCGCTCGGAGGCAAATACCTGATTTGTTATACATTGTACTTGATTGGATAGCGATAATTGCCTCTTGTAAAAGTAAATTATTTTTTTTTAGTGGTAGTAGTAATCCTACTAATATTATAAAGGCGAAAGTTTGTAAGAATGTATGGATGTTTGGATGTATGGATGTAAGGATGTAAGGATGTTTGTTCCTCTTTCACGCAAAAACTACTGAACGGATTTCGATGAAATTTGGCATACGGGTAGATCATGTCCTGGATTAACACATAGGCTACTTTTTATCCCAGGAAAATATTATAAAGCGGGACTTTTATCCCGGATAAACTTTTTAAAGCGGGCGGAGCCGCGGGCAAAAGCTAGTATTAAATATTTTTATGTTCGGTTGGTACTTAAAATAGGAAGATCTGAGCTATAAGTACCGGCAACCTCCCAATGTTACTAGACCGTGGCAGTTGTGCTGACTCCATTGAAACCGGAGAAGAGTATGTAAGATGTAGCAATAACTTCTATTTAGCATAATGATTCCTTGCGTTTGGGCGAATGTTAGACATTGAAATTAAACTATTATAACAGATTTTACCGCGGTTTATTTTATTTTCTCCTGACGTTTCGAAGACTTTGTAGCACTTCGTGATCACGGGGCGAACTGGAGTAAAATAAATACCGTGATAAAATCCGTTATAATAGTTTCACCTTCCATTTAGGTTACAAAAATATACGCTACACAGAATGCTGTTACAGTCATTTGCGCGTATCTCAGTCCATTATTATGCTAATTATTTCGCATGTTTCAGTTTTTGTGTTTTGTACGTCTTTTGCGCAATTGTTGCTTAGCTCGAGGTAACCAAGGTGATAATCCTTTATTTGGTAAAGCTATATAGTCACTCTGATACTAATTCTATGCCACTGCTCTGTGATAACTGCTAAATAGGTATATTAAATGCAATGCCCTTGAAACCGTTCAAATGCTTCCACCCTGTTGCTTGGTTGCAAAAATAGTAGCATATCACTTTAACATCTCTATCGACTTGCATGTCTGACCAACAGGTAAAGGGGCAGTGTTATCCTGAATTTGATTAGTTTCTCGGGTACCGAATCTCAAAAGTAATAAATGAACCCGCATATACATAACAAGGAGCCTGCATTAAAAAGTTTTTCCG
This sequence comes from Lapara coniferarum, assembly GCA_949316025.1. NCBI lineage: Eukaryota > Metazoa > Arthropoda > Insecta > Lepidoptera > Sphingidae > Lapara > Lapara coniferarum. The sequence goes on from OX438922.1 coordinate 3,920,484, forward strand.
GGATAAAAGTCCCGGTTTATATTTTCCCGGGATAAAAAGTAGCCTATGTGTTAATCCAGGATATGATCTACCCGTGTGCCAAATTTCATCGAAATCCGTTCAGAAGTTTTTGCGCGAAAGAGCAACATACATCCATACATCCATACATTCTTACAAACTTTCGCCTTTATAATATTAGTAGGAAGTAGGATTAAAACCTTGTTTCTATCTTTTCAGTTCTTCAATGAATATAAAGATGCAGATATTGACGCAATCGGGTTTTTTGTTTTCTTTTACTTATCCATAAATTGATTAAACCATCAAGCTTATTTATAGATTTTATTGAAGTTTTATTTGGCACGACGTTAATTTTCATTTTCCCTTGAAGGTGAGCAAGTAAACCGCCCTTGCGATTCCCTTAGTATTGTTTGAATAATTTAAAGAGGAGCAAGAATTGGGAAGATGACAGGAAATTGAGTGTCAATAATATCATAACAATTTATTCATGCATCATCATTTGCATCATTCAAATATTTCCGACAAGTCAGCCTTCAGTCTTCCATACTGGTTTCGCAAACCCACAAAATATTTATCTAAGTCGTATTACTATATAGATATAGTCAGTAAGGTCGTCCGTAGATGCGACCCTCACATTTCGATTCAAACTTGCAAGTCATGATAACAAAATTGTATTAAGTACTTGCTAATAGAGTATTGCGATTTTAGCAACTAGGGTACCAAGATTAATGTTAGGTAAGTAACAAAGCATTCAAAAAGTAAATTGTTCGTAATTTAAAAATCTTGTTTGCCTTGTTGCCGGTAAAAAAATATTCACCGGCCAGCATTGTTCTAATTACTGTCAAATAAAGAAAAAAGTACGAAGACTTCTCTAGGAGAATTACCTCATCAGTCAATCGTAGGCATAAAAAAGTTATAAATGAAACTACAGATTGGATTTTTTTGGATGGGGCAGTAACAGTGGCTACCTTTAGCTGTGTAGCTATATTTATACCTAAAACATCTCTATAGTAATATTATAAATAGGAAAGATTTGATTGTTTATTTGTTTGTTCGTAATGGATAAACTAATGGACCAATTTTGAGAATTCTTTCATTAATAGGAAGCTATATTACTCCTGAGTGTTATAGGCTGCTTTTTATTCCAGAAAAACTTTATCACGCGGGCGAAGCCGCGTGCAGAAGTCTAGTAATTTATAAACACAATAACTTGTTGCAAAATAGATTCGATTCCGATAGTAGGTATTAAAAGATTATCCCAAAAATAACTTAATATTGGAATTACTGACGGCAATAGCGCTCGTTACACTTAATCTATGCTAACATTATAAAGCTGAAGAGTTTGTTTGTTTGTTTGAACGCGCTAATCTCAGGAACTACTGGTTCGAATTGAAAAATTCTTTTTGTGTTGAATAGACCATTTATTAGTATAGATTATGCCTCTTGAAATGATCTAAAAAAATGTCCGCGACTGTATATGTCTATCTTTTAAGATTAACTCACTAGTACCGTTTTTATGGTAATCAAATTTGGTCGAAAATAATTCAAACAAACTCTTCAGCTTTATAATATTAGTATAGATTTTTTTTTTTTTTGGTTCACAAAACTGGGTTCATCTTACAAATAGCTTAAGTATTAAGTACAATAGTGACGAGGTAGCAGTAATAAGATTGAGCCCTACTAGATGTGAACACAACATGCGTAGTGGGCTTACATTTGTTTTGACAAGTCATTTAATTATATATAACAGTAAACAAGTTATGGTGTTCCCTACTTAAACTTTATAGTGAGTACATCAGACGTAGTTTTTTTTTTAATCATATATCAAAAGATGTGTGTTTATATGCTTGTATGTGAGTAAGCTTGAATGTCCGCGATTTTCTCAAAAACTACTGATCATATTTGGATAGGGTTTTCGTTTTTTTATTTTTTTCAGGGACGGTATTAGTATACAATATACATATATGTAATACATAAGGATCTGATGACGTTCTTCGAAAATAGATTATGGAACTCTTCAATAACTAACAGGAAATGATTTATCGTATACTTAGGTATTTTAACAGACATTATTGCGAAAAAACAAAGTATAAAATCTTAAAAAAAAAGAATTAAGAGCGGCTTAAAAAACCACTGAGGCCAAAAAATATTAACTAAATATTTACGCGTGAGTAATATTGTAATAAATAATAATATAAGAAATATTATATGATAAAGTTGAGCAAGCAACATAAGGTTGACAGCCGTAAACATATTTTTTTTATACGGGCACGGTAAAGTGACTCCAATGCACTTTATAAGCAGATTGAGGTCCAGATTAAAGTTTTTAACTTATTTGTTACATTGCGACCTTCGTGGGGCATCGCATGACTGCATGATTTGTCGTGGATTCTATTTTTGTATGTACTTAAATGTTCATTGTTGTAAGTTCTTAGTACCTTAGAATAGTGAGATTTTAACTGTGGTTAGTCCATTTCCAGGATAAAAAAGCTCTTCAAAATAATGTAGATTTTATAGAAAAAAAAATCTGAATCAAAGCAAATCATCGTATTATTAGATCGTTAAAACAAACAAAAACTTCATCTTTATTACCTATATTAGATCCATAAATACTTTATTTAGAATAATATATTGATTTATAATAATATATCATTCACTTAGTTAAAAATAATTTACGACCAGTATGCACTCTATGGTACACCGCGCTGACATTTGTTTTTTTTTATCTACTCCACCCGACCTTGTGTTTAGTTTTTTTTAGTCATCTGTTGAATATAATATATGTACTTACCCTAAGATGTTAATTTTTAATCACACTAATGCATTCATTCTTAACTCTTATAATTAGCATACATCAGTAAATATATTAATGCTATATTATGATTTTTATACATGTTAAGAGCCTTGTAGTGCCTGGACAATGATTTTATTTTTAATAGGAACATTGAAAAAGAAACAGTCGAAAGCAGGATTTGAACCTGCGACATCCAGTGTACTGTGCCGGTGCTCTGCCAACTGAGCTATCTCGACCTTACCTTCGTCTGTTCAATTTCAAGTTCCCTATTTTTATCTCTTTAAAGATGTATAAAAATTATAATATAGGATTAGAATAAAGTTTGGTGATATAGTTTCAGTGCATTTACGCCAGTAAAGGAGTAACGCTGAGTTTGACAGTTGTATTAATTGTTAAACAGATGTCACTAGGCATCTCCTTTAAAGAGATAAAAATAGGGAACTTGAAATTGAACAGACGAAGTTAAGGTCGAGATAGCTCAGTCGGCAGAGCACCGGCACGGTACGCTGGAGGCCGCGGGTTCAAATCCTGATTTCGAATGATTCTTTTTCAATGTTTCCATTAAAAATAAAATCAAATATATGAATGACCAAGCATGATGACGTCATGTGTTAAAAGATGTTACCCTGTCAGGTAGACTGTCATCCGCGAATGCAATGTTAAGTGAATCTTGTAATAAACATAACCGACATCAAAGCTAAATACATGTTGATTTTTTTTTTGTTATACGGGGCACGGGCTGGGCAGAGTCACCTCAATACACCTGGTGGTAACCGGAGTAGGGTCCAAATAGAATCATCATCTTCATCATCAGCCGTTTTAGTCCACTACTGGATATAGGCCACCTCCAATGCAATGGAACGCAATGCCATGCAATCAGCCCTGTATTATATACTGCCCACTGCTGAGCGCGGGCCTCCTCTGCTACTGAGAGGGGTTAGGCCTTAGTCCACCACGCTGGCCTAGTGCGGGTGGCAGACTTCACATACTTTTGAAATTCTTAGGGAACATTCTCAGGTATGTAGGTTTCCTCACGATGTTTTCCTTCACCGTTAACCTCCTCCAATACGTACCATTATCCATCGGTATACGCATCCAGAAAGAATGTCGACAAGAAACTAAGTACTGCATTTGAAAGGGATAGCAATAAAACTAACTTAAATGTTCTAATTCTTTTTCATTGCATGCAACCGGTATTATTGTATAAAACACCAGCCTTGCAACAATAATTATGCATATTTGCACATTTGACACTTATGTTAATTAAAAAAAAACTATAATAGATACGATGCCCGGGTCGGGCAAAGTGGTTTTTCTATCCAGTATCAGACCGGAGTTTGTAATTTGTGTCCGATATGGCGAAAGGCTCACCATCTATCACATCATGGACCGGAATACGTACGGCGAAAAGTGGGTGCACTAGTTGCGCCCATGTCTACCCCTTCGGGGATAAATGCCGCGAGTGTGTATGTATGTAAGAACTATAAGTAAGTTTGTAAGTAAATTAAGTGCACCTTAGCCTAGTTGGGAATGGAACGGTTGCTGAATGTTCGCGGGTTCAAAACCCACGGCATATACCTCTGAATTTTCTGAGGTTATGCGTGTTTATCAAATATCGTTCACTTCAACGGCGAAGGAAGACATCGTGAGGAAACCTACATATCTGAGATTTCACATATCAGGATATGTGAAGTCTACCAATATGCTCTAGGCCAACGTGGTGGACTAAGGCCTAAACCCTCTCAGTAGTAGGGGAGGCCCGTACCCAGCTGTGGGACAGTATATAATACAGAGTTTTTATTATTATATGTACATTGTAAACGTTGTATGAAGAACTACTTGAATCCGTTTTAAATAAACTTTCTCGACTGGCTGGCATACAACGCATCGGCTTAACCGGCAGTCCGGCACCATGGCTCTATACCTAAGTATGTTTTTCCAAGTAACTCACATAGCCTAGATGTGAACCAAGGATTCATAACAAAGACGTGTGGCACTCGGAGACTGCCACGGTAAAGCTATTGCATAACATTTTTTATCAACTTATGTAATTATAATTATTTATTTATTTTTTTTTTCTATTGTCAAAATTTCACTCGTGCCCTAACGCCGAAACTCTAAGAAGGCAATTCTAATATTTATAACCTCTTTGAACAGATATAAAATAAAAACATTTAAAAAATTCAAACTTAGAATCACGTCATCCTGCCGCGTTTGACATTTCGATACGTTTCACTGACTGGAACAATTTTTAAATACACGCTAATTTCGACCTTTTATCTTTTAACATTCAGCTCATATCCTCTTACATATTGTATTCTTACAAGACTGCGATATTAAATTCACTTATGGAATTTTACACTCTACGTGGTTGTGATAGAGTTGAAAATAAAATATTACCGCTGTGCCGGTCGGAGTGAGGGGTGTTAGGTTATTTTTTCGTTACAGAATTTCTGGATTCGGTCTCCACGCTCAAGGCCCGCGATAGAAGCTATGCAAAAGCTTAAAATTCATTCCATGTGACACGGAGTATTTTTATCGTAATTGAACGTACAGTGTTTTTTGTTTTTGATTAATAATTGCTTTTCAAGGATAAGATTAACGTAGGCAGAACGACGCGCACGAGTATATTTATGTTCCAATTAATTAATCATAATTGACAGACGAAATTAATAATCTAAGCTCACGCCTCTAGCCCTGATCTGCTAGGCAGAGAGAGAGTAGAGACACAACTCATACACCTACAGTTAGCTTAATTCCGTCCAATGTGATAACGACTCTATCGTAATCTACACCAATTCCATTCCCAAAAACTTACTTCCGTTTCAAAAAATCGAAATCATAAAAATGCTTTGGATATTGAACCCAGAACGTTATATTAACAGTATACAAAACATCGGGTTGATATACATTTTCTTCGTCCATCCTACACCGCATAACAGAGTGCGCGCTTCACTACTTTACACATAACACAGCACAACTTTCTAAAATACATTTAATCTGATTTATGGAACAATTTCATTAAAGCAAACAATTCAAATTCAAACAATCACCTGTCATTAATCCACGATGTTTGGATACAACTTTACACGTTCTGACGTCACGGCGCGACGCATGCGTACAACGCACGCGGCAATCTATAGCAAACTAACATTGCCGGCAGCCGGTCTCGCTTCACGGTCCTTCGCTCTGAGTGAATGGCGGGAATCCGAACAATATTGGCTGGTTGGTGGATTTGTAATGCTTATTTCTATGTATCAGTGTATTCGATACCGAATCAAAAGGGAATTCTTCGTAATGTGTTAATACTATACGAGCATAATTTTTTGCAATTCGATGACCCAATTACTTGAGTATCAGTCTTCTAATTAGGTATTTTGTCGTCTTGTATAAAAAATAATTGAATCCTATGTAATAAAAAAATATTCTGACTCCGCAAGGCATTTCATCGAATTGAATATTAATATGACTAGCACAAAACAGTCCGAATATAATATTGACCATCTAGAGACTTCGCGTCTGAGGCAGAAGATAGTCGCCAGAATTTTGCTCGCCTTTCTTAATGCAGGCTAATTTTGGAACACGGGTCCTCTTTCTCTATGACATTTTACCCACTCTCGTATAGCATCACTATAGAAGCAAAAAATCTGATATACCTAATTCGCGCGCGATCAACATTTCCGATAATATCGGTGTCAATTACGCGAGTACACATCCAGAATGACCTTTTGGAACTGAGACCGCACGGTAAACTCATGCTGATGCTCGATAGACATAGGGCTGCCATCACTTTTTCACACACAATTGCCGACGCCGGATATACACGGCAAAAATCCCGGACATTTGGGCGAAATATGGGTTTTTCCCCGGACACATCTGAAAAAATATTTTGCCGTGCCTTCTTGAATGCGGGTTATTATGAATGAATATTTAACTAAGGTTTATTTCAATTTATCGCTTCTATCTATAAAAAATGATTTCCTCTGACAAGTGTCCGTGACACTTTTTAAAATCCCTGCCGGACGGCCCCCGGACGCCCTTCAAACTAGGACAAATCCGGGGAAATCCGGACGGATGGCAGCCCTAGATAGACACAAATGAAATAAATACGGTAAGATTTTGTGGAATTTTACATAACTACAATTACGTAATACAATATGTGTTTTGTACACATGTAAATAGTATAGGAGGAAGAAATCTCCTGAAATCACTAACACTTTTAATTTTGAAAAACCATAATAATTTTAAAGAAAAAGGATATTATTTAATTCATGAATTTAAAGATGTCCGTTTTTTGTACGTGCACTGGGCCTCAAAGACTAACTAGACTCAAACTTTATAGATTAATGAGGCAAAAATATAGATCTTGGATCCATTAAAACAAAATTATACCCCTCCACTTATAACTAACTTTTTAAAATTGTTCATATTAAAAGTAGTTTTTAAACAAAATAAAATTGCATAAATTTCAAAATCGGAGGACTTTAAAATTATACTATTTATTGCAAAGGTCTAGTTTTTGGGAGTACTATCCAATATATAAATTATCTTAGTTAAAATTTAAAGCCCGCTTTAGCCAAGTCTTTTAGAAATTTACAAATGCTTCTTCGCGCAGAAATTGACATTTTTAATTTACGTCTACAAGGTTCAATCCCATTCTGATCACGCGCGGATTAAAACACTCATCCATTGAGATTAAAAACGTCGCTAAAATAAACCGACTTCAAAACCAGTACAAATAAAAAAATAATTAAAATTTGTATTCGCTTAGTATATACGTATATTTGGAGTCGATGCCTAATGCCTTTTAATTATTTTTTGATTTGTAGTGGTTTTGAAGTCGGTTTATTTTTGCTAAAAAGTTTTTATTTATTGCTTTTTTGTAATTTTATATTATGATTTTTTATACATGTCAATGGTCATGTAGTGCCTGGTTAATGATTTTATATTTTTATAGAATCCTGAAAAAGAAACAGTCGAAGGCGGGACTCGAACCCGGAGGTCGTGGGTTCGAGTCCCGCCTTCGGCTTTTTTGTAAGTTAATTATGGAATGTTGTAAACAATACAACATAGATATACGATTGCAGCATTCGCGAGTCATCTGCTTTTAGTTATTGAAGAGTTCCATTGTGTATCTCCGAAGATCTTCATCAGATCTTCATAAATTATATATTAAAACCTTCCCTGAAAAATATACATTTGAATATCGAAAACCACATCCAAATCGGATCAGTAGTTTTTGAGAAACTCGCGGCCATACAAATTTACATACATACAAACATACGGATCGAATACAGAACCTCCTTTTTGGAGTCGGTTAATAAAAAATATGCCTAGTATCTCATGTCGCCTAACAAATGTCAGTCGATACGTAAATACGAATGGCTAGAAATTAGGTCTTTTGCAATGAACATTGAAGTCTGTTATCTCAAGGGAAGTTTTCTTTTTGTTCATATTTTTTTTTTGAAAAGCGACATTGGCCGTTATATTCAAGGTTTATGAATTTTGCAATCGACTTCTTTAGTATTGAGTAAACTGTAAGACTACCGTGGCTTGTTGTTTACCCGACTACGGCGAAGCAAGGCAGGGTAATGATTTTAACACCCTAGGTCTGTAAGCAAGTATGTATCTATTTTATGTGCCACTCTAGCATCGCTCCTATTGAACCGATTTTGACAAAAAAGCTGTCTATCGATTCGTTTTTATTGTGCAATGGTTATAGGCTATATATTTTTTCTCTTGTTAGTGTCCATCGGAATACTAGAATAAGATTTTATTGACGCACATACGCTTTATCTCTCTCACAATTTCGAGTACATATAGACATCTGAATAAGATTGCGTAGTCCCTTCTCAAGTCTAAAGCGACCGGATTTGTCGCAACTTGCAAGAGTCGTATTTCATTACTTTGTCACACCATGAAACCCAAAATTACTGCCCATATTTAATCAACTATTATCCTGCAGTTTAATTAGATAAAGACTACAAATTAGACATCCGTTACTAATGCTCAATGCCTAAAATTGCACTCTATCCGTGCAATATAGAAGTCATTTTATGATATCACGTCATTTAATAATTGGAACGAGAGAGGGCAACGACCTATTGCCCAGCATCTATTAGTGCTTTGTTTACTGCAATACCTAGGACTCAAGGCCAGGTCGAGTGCTTCGCGAGCAAGTCTGATTCTAATCGTTGATATTCATCCTCATCCATGCAAATTAGTTGCACTGATTGAAGTCTATTGTCATAGCCTTATTGTCCGTTATTAACATTAAAGGTTACCATTGACGATGGATAAATACTGTCATCGAGAATGAATATTACTTCCGCCAATTGTGGGTGCACTAATTACTTCTGTGCCTACCCTTTCCACAATAAAGGCGTGAATTCATCAGTCAAACGACAAGAGGCATGATTCTCTATGACATTGTTAACTCGTAACGCGGCCGCGTCACGTTCACTTCGTGTAATGTGCGTAAAATGGTATTCTGTATGCCAATTTCCATAGTAATAAACGCGATGAGTTACGTTACGCGCTTGTTACGAGCGGTGAAAATAACGTGTGTCATACAGAATAAGGGGGCAGGTGTCTAATCATTTGATATTTTATGGCGTTTACGTTATTAACCAAGAGTTAGGTAAATCATTTCCACTGTATCACATAAAATTAAGCAATGGATCAAAATCGACGTACCGACTGACAGCTCGTACAAAAAACACGTGCGATTTATCGAAATAGATTATAATTATTTCAAATTATTTTGTAATTGTAATTACAAAAAAAAAAGACATAATAGTCAGATTTCACCGCTTGCCGATAAACACTATTCATCAGATAAATGTATAAGCCGATCAAACACTCTTAAATGAAGAAAACTTGTCTACGGTTACACTCTATTGAACATAAATATGCGCCTAGAATAGAGTGTCACTTTTGTGAGCTCCTAGTTGAGAGAGTGACTATTGTGTTTGGTTGGCTTATACATTTATGTGACGAATAGCGTTTATCAGCAAGCAGTGAAATCGACTCTTAATGAGGCTCTACTGCCGGTAGGACTCTCATATGTAAAAGTCCGTCTGGGTGGTACCTTTTAACGTAAGCTTGGCCCAGCGCGCTGCTGTTCGTCCTCGAACGGCGCTTACGAGACAGCCACTACGATCGAGTCCCACAGACTTTCTCTCCATTCGACCGCGCCAAATGGAGACGGCCGCGTTCCGTATTAACCGATCCAGAGGACGAAATCACTCTGACCATCCGCAGTAAGAACGAGTTCTTGAAACTCCAACACTCCACAAGACCGCAGTTCCGTCCTCGCCGTCGAGGACCTCGCCGCGTTCCCCGTCGCCCCCCCCCCCCCCCCCGCCCCTCTAGTAGTTCCGGCCCACGTGCCGATGATAACACAATCTAATAGGATTAGGCCTAAAAACCAATCTTTCCCTAATCGTTGATGTCTCATCCTCTCTCAGTGGCCGTCCTGAGCCGACGTTCGTAACCCGTTAGTGGGTTGCCCTCAGCATGGTCACTTAATTCAAAGGGTTGCGAGCGCCTTCTGCGTTCACCCTAAAGACCGGTGTGGCCAGAAAAGCCGACTCGTGTCAGGCTACTGGCAGTAGGGCCATTAAAAAAAAAAAAAAAGGTGGGTACCACAGCAATGACTATTTCTACCGGCAAGCAGCAGTGTGCATGCACTATTGTGTTTCTGTTTGAAGGGCATTGTAGCCAGTGTATCTACAGGACATAGTGAGACTTAACATCTTTTGTCTCAGGATGACGAGCGCAGTGGAATGCCACACAGAACTTTGTAAGTCAAGATGCTGTATGGTGTTTCTACTGTTTATGGGTGGTCGTATCGTTTAGCATCAGGCGAACGGCATGCTCGTCTTGGCATTAGATGCTCTAAAAAAATCTTATCTGGAAAAAGTACGGACATAGTTTGTATCTACTTGTGCAAAATGTCTTAATGCGACATTTACTTGTGACATCAAAACGTCTTTCTTAACTTTTGCATATTTTTTAATGTTGCAAATCAAATATTAACATTAGTAAGGTAAGATTACAATATTTAATAAAATAAGGAGGTTCTCAATTCGTACTGTATTTTTTTATGTTTATTACCACAGAGTGCCTCAACTGTCAGTTGCCACAGCCCTCCGTCATTTGATTTAGTTTTTTTATTATTATTTGAAAACACTGCACCAGAATGGTCTCATAGAAAATTCATAAAAATCGGTTCATTAGTTTGGTATTTCAACTAAAATAACCGGAATATGTCATCCAAGTAAACGAAATTGCGTATTTTCACACATTACATTACATTCCTGTGACTCTCAGTGATGTTTTTGGATTGGATTCTGTTGAGTGCATTACTTACAAAAAAATATTCTATTCAACTATGATACAGTTCAATAGATTATTCGACTATAATTTTGCGGTCTTATAAAGGATAGAATCAGATATGTGCAGTCATCCATAATGATCGGGTTATCAAAGTGTACCAACTACTAACATCCTTGACCGGTTTGAAATAGTTTGTTATAAGGAAGTGCCTTAGTAAACTGCATTCTTAGTGAGTTCGTAGTAATTTTATACCTCGTATTGCCCAGCGGCGTAGCTCTATTGCGGTACGACTACGGTCTCGGGTTCGATACCCGTGTCGGGTAAAGAGATATTGGGGTTTTCTGCTCATTATCAGCTCGGTATGGCAGTGGGCTCACCTCATATTATGACGGCGCCAGTAGCAACAATATTTGAACACTTGTTTGAAAACATGTCTGGTACGGGTATTTGCGTAATGTTTGTATACTTATTTGCCTATTTTTCCATTCGGTGTCGGTTTTTCGACCACACATCAAGGCGTTCTGCCTGCCTCGGTGGCGTAGTTGTATTATGATACGACTGCAATGCTGAGGTCTCGGGTTCGATCCCTGGGTCGGGCAAAGTGATATTGAGTTTTTCTATTCAGTATCACCTCGGATTCCGGAATTTGTGCCCGATATGGCGATAGGCTCGCCCCCTATCACATCATGGAACGAAATAACGGCGAAAAGTGGGTGTACTAGTCGCGCCTCTGCCTACCCCTTCGGGGATAAAAGGTGTGAGTGTTTGTGTGTGTGTATGTGTGTACATCAAGGCGTTCAAAGTCAAAATGTGTGTGAATAGGGAGCATGCACGAACTATAGGGGGAAACAAAGAATCTTGTACTAGGTACTACGTAGGTTTTTAAGCACATTACTTACACATAGGTAGGTATATAGGGCACCCAATTCGCCATGTGTATTCCGTGACTAATTCATGATGTAATGCCGGCGCCAGACACAGACAAATACTTCTACACAGACTTTGCCACACATTGGCACAAAGTTTTTTGCACTTGGCACCAGTGTTGCCAATCCCACAGTTTTAACAGTAGGTTTACTGATATTGCAATGTTTTTTTTATTACGTAGAATGACGAGATGACCTTGCCGTTCGCCTGATGGTAAGCGATACGACCACTTATAAACAGTAGCAGCACCATCCAGCACCTTGAGTTACAAAGTACTGTGTGGCATTCCACTGCGCTCGTTATCCTAAAACATAAGATGTTAAGTCTCATTATGTCCAGTAGTTACACTGGCTACAAAGCCCTTCAAACCGTAAAACAACAGTGCATGCACGGTTCTGCTTGGCGGTAGAAATAGACATTGCGGTGGTACCCATCCAGACGGACTCTTACATATGAGAGATCTACCACCAGTAAAACTTTGTAACTCAAGGTGCTGGATGGTGTTTCTACTGTTTATATGATCGTATCGCTTACCATTAGGCGAACGGCATGGTCGTCCGTTATTCGACACAATAAAAAAAAGTAAATCTACTGTTAAAACTGTGGAGTTGGCAAAACTGGTGGCAGGTGCAAAAAACTTTGTGCAAATGTGTGACAAAGTCTGTTTCAAAGTCTTTGTAGAAATATTTGTCTGTGTCTGGCGCCGGCATTACACCATGAATCATGATCATAGCACGGAATACACATGGCGAATTAGGTGCCCTATATACCTTTGTGTAAGTAATGTGTATAAAAACCTACATAGTAATAGATATTACAAGGTAAATTCAGATACAAAATCGTTTACGGAAAAAGATTATTGCATTCATGATTTTAATAATAATAATTGCACTTGGCTACGGCACGTGCTCACAATACCTCCAAATAGGAGAGATACAAAATACACGTATAAATAATAATAATACCCCTTATTATATCGCACCTTTAGGATGAAAACGACACATTTCAAAAAGATAGAAAATTGGTTTATCGTCATAAAATTACTTAAAAGAATTTTTAGAATATTCCAACCACCTCCCGCTAGAACCCACCTAGGTAGACATTTGCCGATCGCTAGAATCTGTGTTGAATATAACAATACCGTTGTTAAGTTAACAGACCTTGATGTATTCTCTGACTCACTCACTAATTTTAAAAAGAAATTAAATAGCAAGTCAGCCAAATAGGAGCAGTGTTCCAGTTGTTTAAGCTAGCTTAACTTACATTAATTTTAGTAAATATTAGATGTACTGCAACGTTAAGTTGGTGAATGCTGTGTATACCTATAATTTGGCATACATACTAGAATTCAGTTTAAGTATTGCTAAATCTGTAATGTTTTATATGTGTGCTGTTGGTATACCTTTTAATAAATAAATAAATAAATAAAACGAAGTACTCAATATAACAATAGTTCAAACACAGCCATATTCAAATAGGAAAAGGACAAAACTGATAAATAAGTCCCTTTTTATTATATTTTTATAAATAAGGGACTAGTTTTTAGTTTTTTTTTTTTTTTTTTTTTTTTTTTTTTTTTTTTTTTTTTTTTTTTTTTTAGTTGTCATTTAAAAATGACAACTCAAGTTTCTATGTTTTGAATTGTGTCGTTTTCGTCCTAAAGGTGCGATATACTGCCCACTGCAGAGCACGGGTCTCCTCTACTGAGAGGGGTTAGGTCTTAGTCCTCCTCGCTGGCCTAGTGCGGGTTGACAGACTTCACATACCCTCGAAATTCTTATGGAGAATTTTCAGGCATGGGAGATTTCCTTACAATGTTTTCCTTCACCGTAAATATAAATGATAATTACACAATACACGTAACTTCAAAAAGTCAGAGGTGTGTGCCTTGGTTTTTGAACCCCCGGACATTGTCTCGGCAGACCGTTCCATTCCCATCTATGCTATCGTCAACATTCGTGCTATATTTAATCCAAACCCAACAGTTTCTGTGTATACTTTTAACAAACATCCAAACATCACAAACGCATTTATAATATTAGGAACTTAAACAATAATAGAAAGGGGATATACAACTGGCCTTTATTTCATAACACGTAAAAAAATCACCTGACCTTTGATCTACACAACTCAACAAAACAAACTCGTCTAAGAGTTCGCCAGTGGATAGTAGCAGTACACTTCGTATTTCCAAATTCATGCCGATCTCTTATGTCACTGTGCGATTAAAATTTGCTTAAGGATTTTTACCTTGATGGGCAACAATACTTCGTGTGTCATTCGCAATACCAGTTCATGATTACTTGGCTAGCATTCTCTCGTATCTTCGCCCGCGTAGGTAATAAACTTTTCACCCTATAGAAGTCCCGCAGGAACCGTCAATTTTTCGGGATTAAAACAATTAGAAATAATACTTCGTGCACACACCACTAAACTATTTTACACGCATCAAAGAATTATAAAGCTATAATATTGATTACATGACTATGGACTAGCTTTTGAGTTTTGCATTTTATATAAATATAAACTGCATGTCTGTACTCACAGCAGCAGTGGCAGCACGTCCGGCCCCCTTCGGAAACCAATCATGGGCTAATAACGTGCACTACACCCCACTACAATCCAGAAACATACTTCATATTCAATCAATCAATCAGCCTATCGCCGTGTACTCCTGAACGTAGGCCTCCCCACTTGAGCACCAATCACCCTGGTCTTGAGCAGCCTGCATCCATCTATACTTAGTTTTATAATCACCTAATAATAATAGGAAGCCGTCCTAGAAAACAGCTCATTTAAATTATACTGGTATAGAACCATCATTACATATAGAACAGTTTACAGCAATAGACCTGACATCACATTATTAGACAAATACAACAAAACCGTAATTTTAATTGATATAGCAGTATGTAATACACACAATTTGATCACCACACACGCAGAAAAAATAGCTAAGTACACGGAACTGTCAGTAGAAATAAGAACTCAGTGGCGGGTCAATCATGTTCAAACTGTGCCAATTGTAATTTCCAGCAACGGTGTTATCCCTAAAACCCTTCATTCCAGCATTAATTCACTACAGATAATCCCATCTACATACCTACTCATGAAAAAGCTGTAATGCTGAACACATGCCATTTGACTCGTAAGTTCCTTAATAGTGACTCCGTAGTTTAATGCACTTGGCTTTGACCCGTGCTAATTATTACCCTCCTATGAGTGGAGAAACGTAATCGTTAAAAACGAAATAATAATAATAAGCCCGCAGGGGCGGCTTTGTGGCGAGCCGACGGTAAGTGGCGACACCGCGTACCCCGATTCCGTGGGGGCTAAATAAGACCCCCTGACCCTTGGCTTGCCTTAACTGGCCGGCTAGGGGTGGAAATCGCAAGAGCTAAGAACCTGAGCTCCAGGGTGGAAGTGCTCAAGCTGCGTAATAGCGAGGAAACCCACTCCGGGACGCGTCAGCGACCCGCGATTGTGAAATCGGTGCAAATCTCTCGACACCCTTTAGCCACCCACACCGATGTTGCGTCCTTGGCATACGCCACTTTTTGGGATGCCCATCTAGTGAGGGGCAAGTCACCGTCTGCCTTGAATACAAATGATTGAGATATTTTACTTGGCAGGCGTCCCGTTGTCTCAATCAATAGCCCAGGAACCAGTCCAGCAAGATCCCATCCATAGAACCAGTATAATTCCCATCTTCTCTACAATAGTCTTTAGAGGCTACTGCGAAAAAGAAATCCGTAGTTTCGGGTGACGGATCGCACGTTTTCTTACTACGAAGTGTTACGGATCCTTCTTTATGAAGAGTTGTTGCGTGACGAAAGTGTTGAGCGAAGTCGGAAGCGTCGCAAACTGCGTGAAACCTTCGTTCAACGGTGACGGATCCGAAGTAATTTGGTAGTAAGGTTAAATCCGAAGTTCGTCGTTTCTTCGTTTCGGACCGACGTTTCGGATTTCGTTTTTCGCAGTAGCCTCTCTTACGCCTTACGGGCGCTGTCTTTGGCTGTATTTCCTCCTTAAGTACAGACAGAGAGAGTACCTGTAAGGTGTACACATCCCAACTAGAGTAATGTATCTTAAAGGGGCTTCTACGTGTTGGATCCATATCCCCACGCAAGCCTTCCAAAAGGACCGGTCTTCGTGCCGTCATTTCCCGCAGGAAAGATACAATATAATAATAATAATAATTCTTTATTCCAGATATCAAAGTTCCATAGTGTTAGTAAAAGAAAGTTTACTTAATAACTAATGTTAGTATCAACAGTTGGGTACAATTATATTCTATCTAATTTATCATCCTCCACACGAAATGTCTTAGGATAGGTGACATGACAGTCTCCACCACTGTTTTTAGAATCCTGTCGTGATTGGTTGGTATTCGGCTTACGAAAGATATAGTTTGCTTGCGAAGAACAGCTTGGAAACTATCAGTCCCGTTCTTCACAAACATCTTTGCTCTCTCTCATTAATGCTTAACACCTAATGCACAACATCGTGTTTTATTCGCGTGATGCATTTAATTCCACCGTGTGGTTTTAAGACTGCTTAAAACCTCAGCAACAAACACAATAACAGACACCACAATTCCAAAACTAAATAAATACCATGGAACAATTAACCTTGCTTGAAACTTCTCGTGTTTGTATTGATTTCTTTTTGTGTATTTCATTAAATTCTCTCGCAGTTTACCATTATACTGAATCATACCGTTCTCTCTTAACCGAATCATTAGCTTGTTCAAAGAATGTTTCAAAGGAAATCCCTTATACATAAATATAGCATAACTAAACTTGAAATATACATAATCAAAAACGTATACACGATTATTTCCGTATTCGTCATAAAAATCATATTTTTCGTACAAATATACGCTGTACAAAACGAAAGTAAACCTTTGATCTGACTTGCTCACGATCCTGATACTATCAGAAAGTGATGTGCAATTCATGTCATTATCAACTAGAGTGATGTTCCTTTCGTTTAATAATAGTTTTCTCACCATCGTACTCACGCAAGGTTTCATATTACATTTCTCAAGATCATATTCAGTTGAAATCTGAGGGTCATAAGCCGGCTGGGTGGTTAAACTAGAAAGATTCGATTGATAAAAGCAGTTCACGAGGTATGCAAACCACAACCAAAATATAACCACCCATTTAATTACCCACCTAAAACGATAATTAAATCCAATGGATCCGTGCAGTAACAATGTGTCCAACAACATCATGAATACATAGCTCGTGTCGCGGATTTTTGTCACAATAATTATGAAAACTACGACAACCACTAACGTAACCAACAGTAATAACCAAACTGTACACTCGAATTCTAGATAGAAGTATTTCCATGTAGGTTTAACTGAGGCTTTCTTCACTAGAACTCTTACTTCTTCTACTCGGTTTAAGTGAGAAGACGTGTAATCAAATACCGCCGCTCTTATTGGAGACAAGACTGCTCCGCCAAGCATCATGTCAGTTTCTCCATTTTGTATCATTCTCAGAGGTCCTATAAAAGACATATTACCAGTAATCAAAGAATATTCTTTACTAAAGTCCTTGTAAATGAAAGTAATGTTGAACTGTTCTTTTTCCGCTGCTACTTCTAGGGCGAACTGGTCTATACCCTTCAAAAGTATGCCATGTTTTATTTTGGAAGGATCCATGGCGTAAGGGGGCATATGGGATACTACAACAGTTAATGTACAACCTCGCAGTCCGTTTATCAACTTGATTGGAAAAAGATCGCCTGATACTGATACTGTAGAACAACTTCCAAAGTTTATAATTTTGTTGTAATTTTTCCCACACCCGTAGTTTTCGTAAGGGTTGTAAGTATACATGGAGAGATTCATCCAGTTTACAACCAATGCATTTACGACATGAAAGTGCATTAATACGTCAAATATTTGCCTCAGTTCGGTGTCCTCGACCCTTTTAACAACTATACTGAACTTTACATGTGGGTTCCAGGTGGGCTCCCGTGCGAGGTGCGGAAACTTCTGCGCAAAATCGGAAGCGTTGCTGGTAGTTAATAAATATGCTTGATTATAGAGATGATAATTAACTGTCTCTTTGCGATAAATAATGCTTAGTAGAGTAAGTGAATGCACCGCTTGTAGCAAGCGCTCGTCGCCGTAGCCCAACTCGACGAACGTGAGTCGTCCGACGGTAGCATAATGCCGCTTCAGAAGGCGCGTCACGCATAACATTGCTCGGTCTTCTGCGAAATAGTCTTCGCGAGTTGCTAGGTCTTGATCTAATAGTTTTTTACTACAGCCGGCCCCCAATAAGGCCATCGCTACCAAAAATACGATTAACATTTTCTAAGACTGGATTGTCTCTGATGGATGAATCGTTTTTTACATTTCAGCTAAAGAAAGCTATTTAGTAGTTCGTTAATCATGACTGCATTAGTCGCCATTAGATTAAATTAGATAATGAAAACATTACTAGATATAAAATATGAAAAATCATTAATTACTTCGTACATCCGCTAATGGACTCACAATATTATAGCCTAAATGGACGTTGATATCTGTCATGTAATTTATTTATTTATTAACACTTTCTGTTACGAGTGTAAGATATAACGTGGTCCATTGCTATACATGTGTGGCGTCACCACACCACTTGGAAACGGAAACATTCAACAATTAATATAAATCACAAACAATTTACAATCCACAATGCAGACGCCGGCCGTGGGAAACTTAAGAGCTTGCAAACAATGGTGCACTCACACGTACGACTCACCTAAGAGGTTCGCTGGCGGCCCCACGACAATCTACAATCAACTCGTATATTTATATATGAGCTTTACACATTTAATTTTACTCTTTTATAAACTGTCTTCATAGCCACTCGCTTACTCTGTAGTCTGTACTCGGTCCAATACATCACCTTGAATCCGTCACTAAATTTCATTTCTAAGTAGGACACTTACCCTACACATGCAAAATATTTCCTAAGATCTTTTTGGACCCACATCAGTCTACAATTAATCAATTTTTATAAATAACAATAGAGTATGCCAAACCCACATACATCATAGCAACCTCTGTGACAAATTTTCTGATAATCAATCAACCAATTTGATTGTTAAAAACTGTCAAAAGAACATACATTAATTGTCTATATTTAGATTTATTTGTGTCAGCAAATGAGTGCCGGTTAAAATTACATGTAGGACAAATGATGATAATAAACATGTACACTAATGATGTAGCAATATACAGAAATTTAGAATTTTGTAGATATGCTATTGACATACTTAGGGGCCTTATTTTCCTATTAGAATATTATTTTAAATTAATTTTATAAAATAATTATCTTCATCTATTAAAACAAGAGCACAAACATAGTACAACGAGGAATTACTTAAAGAACCGGGCGCAAATTTTGGGTGGCAGACATTAATGTATTAAAAAACCCTTTACTACATCAATGGTGGCAGACAATAATAGAGCACTATTACTTTAATACTTACATTTTGCTTGAGTGACAAATTGAGTATATTTGAAAAATGCCTTTATACTAATATTTTAATGCTATTTTATAGTAAATACCTATTCAATAACATCTACATTGTAGCAAAAATAATGGTTGGTGTATAGAAATACATACAGTAATTCGATCGTGCGCCAATTATGTCAATGAACATACTAATTGCTATAATTTTCATAGCGTAATTTTTCTCTACATAGTAATGATGACTACAAAATTGTGATTGATTTCTTACAAAGTTTACTTCAATAACATGCAGAGCTACATCAGTTATTTTAAATGTTACTCATATTATTGGTAGCGACTAGCCTTTTGGGCGTCAGCTGTGGTGAAAATGTATTGGATGAAGAATTTGCAAGAAGTGAAGACCATTCTGAAGAAGACAGAAAAATGTTATGTGTGACGGACATACTGAAGCGGCACTACGCTACCGAAGGGCAACTCACCTTCGTCGAGATGGGCTACGGTGACGAGCGATTGCTACGAGCGGTGCACTCACTGAGTCTACTAGGCGTTGTTTATCGAAAATCTATAAGTAAATATTATTTATATAATCGAGCATATTTAGTGACAGCGAACAATGCTTCCGACTTCGCGCAGAACTTCCCGCACCTCGCGCGGGAACCCACCTGGAATCCACATGTAAAATTCAGCATAGTTGTTAAAAGGGTCGAGGACACCGAACTGAGGAACATATTTGATATATTATTGCGCTTTCATGTAGTAAATGTATTGGTTGTAAACTTGAAGGATCTCTCGGTGTACACTTACAACCCTTATGAAAACTACGGCTGTGGAAAATATTACAACAGAATTATAAAGTTTGGCCGCTACCCTACATCGGTGAACCTATATCCTAACAAGCTAACAACTGGACTGCGACGATGTACACTGAAGATCACAGTGCCCCACTGGCCACCATACACCGTTAATCCTACAAAAATAAGACAAGGAATGCTTCCATTTGGCGTAGAGCAATTCCTTATGAATATCATGAAAGAAATGGAACAATTTAATGTTACTTACATATACGAAGATAGAAATGAAGAATACTCAAACGTGAGTAATGATATGCAAGTTACGGGGCCGTTAAGCCTTTTACAAGAAAATAAAACAGACATGATGATGGGTGGAATGGTTTTGTCTGCAAATAGAGCGGCGGCATTTGATTATACGTGTGCCCACTTAGCTATGGCTGAAGAATTGAAAGCTGTAGTCAGAATAGCATCGTTCAAACCTGTTTGGAAAAGTTTCTACCTAGGATTTGAAATGTCGGTGTGGTTGCTACTGCTGCTGTGTTTGATAGTTTTCGCGGTGTTAATGTTGTTATTACTCGAAAGCCGTAATATAGGCGACGTCTACCTCAAGTTGCTAGACAGCTTACTTCTACACGGTTGTAACATCAGCGGCAAATGGAAAGTGAAATGCGTTTTTATATTCTGGGTTTGGTTTGCTTACTTGGTGAATTGCTTTTACCAGTCAAGTCTGATGAGCCTCACCACAAAGCCTGTAAAAGAAATCGAATACACACGAGTAGCTCACATATGGCAATACGAACTCAAGTTATGTCTTAGTCCATTGATGTTTGAATTGTTTAGAATAGAAAGGAACTACAAGGTATTTCCTTATAAATTGGAGAAAGATGGTTGCGACAATTTTTTTGGTAGTATCAAAACCGTCAGTGAAACTGAAAATGAGTTTACCCTTGTCCTGTATTCTATATTTATGTACCACAAATACGATTTCTATGATAATTATGGAAATCCGAGTGTGCGTGGGTTGACGAGCACTCTATCTAAATTAAATTACGCTATATTCATGTACAAAGGATTTCCAATGAGGGATCGGCTGGATATGCTCGCATTACGGTTGAGAGAGAGCGGTCTGGTCCAAAATTTTATGTGCTACCAGCATCACTTAATGGGCACGGAACATCGCTACAAGCACAAAGAGTTTGAAGCTCGTTTCGTCGCTCCCTGGTATCTTTATATTTTTGGACTTCTTGTATCTACTATTGCGTTCTTTGCAGAACAATTAAACAGACACAAAGCGACGCAAAGGAGTAAACCGAATTCCCGATTTGTGTAGTTAAATTAGGTTAGGTAGGTAAGTTATAGGTGGATTATAACTGGTATCGTGTTAGAAATTCAGAGCCTAAACAATTTCACGGGCCTCGGAGCAGGCCACCGGCCGGTGCCCGCATCGTCGTTAGGGGGGTGCAGATCCCCATCGGCTCTAGCATGAAGTATCTGGGTTTAGCCCTAGATGGCCGATGGCGATTCCACACTCACTTTAAGGAGTTGAGGACCAAATTGTCCCGGGCAGCGGGCGCTCTTTACGGCCTGCTACCCAACCTGGAAGGTCCTAGCATCCCTTGCCGGAGGCTGTATCACGGAGTCGTGTGGTCCATGGCCCTTTATGGCAGCCCCGTCTGGGCTGACTCCCTGAACCACCCCCGTGTCGCCCTCCTGCGCGCTCCGCAGAGAGCTTTGGCGCAGCGGGCGGTCAGGGCGTACCGCACGGTCTCTTTCGAGGCGGCTCGTTCATTGGCTGGATTTCTGCCCTGGGACCTGGACGCCAAATCCCTTACCGATGCATTTCATTGGCGGGAGGAGGCGTTCAGTCGCGGGCAATGTCCGGCCCTTAAGGAGGTGGGCCTCCACCGCGCTGGCGTGGAGGAGTGGTGTCTCAGGCTGGTGGCCCCGTCATGAGGGCACAGGGTCGTAGAGGCAGTGCGACCTGTCTTTGCCAATTGGCTGGACAGGCGCCACGGGGCAGCAACGTACCGCCTGACGCAGGTGCTCAACGTGAATGGCTGCTTCGGTGAGTTCCTGTTTCGGGTGGTAGGGAAGGAGGAGTCGGCTGTGTGTCACTATTGTGACAACTGCCCGCTGGACACGGCCCAACACACATTGTAGTTTTGCCCAGCCTGGGACGAAGAACGCAGCGCTCTCAGAGCAGTCGTCGGAGAAGATCTCTTGCTGCCGGCCGTGATCGCTTCCATGGTCTTTTCTCCGCGAAAAAAAAATAGCCTAAACAAAAAAACTACCGTTTTATATTACTTAAAATATTAGTGTGGAAACAATGAACATTAATGACTAGACATCGGACGCTCAAAAAAAATACTGAGATTTTTGATACTTTTTTCTATTTTATATTATAATCAGGGCTTTATAAACGCCCAAAAAATCATATAAAAAATCTCCTATGCATATAATATTGTTAGGATAAAAGTTTTGTAACGGTATTTGTAACATGCTAACCAGTTATGAAAACCAGTTGAAATGTCAAACTAATGGTGGGGGTGGTAGTTGGGCGCATAAAAAGGGTGCCGCACCGCCATTTGCATTCATTCGTGTTCTGACTCTCGTGCGCGCTCAGTCTCCCAGTCGGTCTCCGTCGAGTAAGTGGAACATTGACTTTCATACTGGTCAGTTAGTTTCAGATATCTTTGTAAATGTATTTCTGATAAATGTGCTTATGTAAAATCAGTGACAAGTGTGTTTATTTAAAATCAGTCATAAAGCATTCTTTTATTTTTAATCAAACCCGCTTCTGGTTCCTAATAATATGTAATTACTAATAATGTTGCAAATATGCTACCGTGTATTATTAATCAAAGGCTACCTTGCGAAATATAGAATTAAGTACATTCTGAACACAATGTAGCATAATTGCAACATTGCACTTGATAGGAAGTAAGACATATTAAAGAAATTAAACCCGAAATATGAAAAAAATACTTATTTGCCATTATAAATATTATCAAAACATTGTTTTTAGGGATCCAAACACGATTGTTAATTACAATTTAAACAATTGATACTTGAATACCCAATTTTACAATATTTGAACCAACCGCATTGTAAAAAAACTAGGAAATAGGTGATATTATCCAGGTAAAGTAAGTTTACTGCTGTTTAAAATCTTTGTGGAAGATCTCTGAAAAAGAAAGAAAGAAGATAACCATGAACACGATTTCTTTTTTGTTTTAATTCTATGTATCTAAATATATTTATTGTTATGCATTGGTTACTATTAGCTGAGCATTCTCTCCTATACAGCAACCAGGTATTTTACCCACAGATATCATTGAAATGTGAAGAAATAGGCCATGTGCCATCGCTTAGACTTGAAGGCGGTTCGATATAAGGCGATCAATATAATCTCTGCGAGATCAACCCCGATCATATGCGCGTTATGCTGAATAACAATTTGAAAACAATCTCCTTCTTCGTTAGAATTGATCTTTGACTAATGCTTAATTTTGCTAATATTAGAGAATTCTGGAAAGATGAGGCTACTTCTAGTACGACTAAAGCCAAAAACTTTCTTGTTTTTCCCCATTTTAATTAATAAACAAAAAAGGTATGTAACATTCACCCAACACCAAACAAATATGTTATAATATTAAGTATAGCAGTATATTTTAGTAATCACACAAGGATTATTGGATTTATTATAGGAATATTATAATGTGAAAAGGATAATATAACCCAATATATTAATATATAATCTCAAAAAACATGGTATGAAGTAATTCCAATTCAGTGTTAGTAAAAGCGCAACGTTGCACCCGCGCAACAACTACTACTCACTATTCTAATTTGATAGCTCCGCATTGTTGTAAATACGCAACATCTATGAATATGTGAGAATATGCCGTAGGCAATGACGTATATAACATAGATTTACTTTGTCACAATTTAAAATACTCCTAGAAAACAATAATTCATTGGCAATTTTAATCAAAATTTCCAAATGGTATTTTTATTTTACTAAAATTTACCGGACATCCTAGAATCATGTTGGTGAGTTGACACCAAGATGGTCACAACTAAGTAATAATGCGCGGGAGACGATTAAATCTTTTTCCATAATTGGCAGTAGTATGTCCCATAACACCAGTCAATTAAATTAAAATTTGATGTTATAGTTTCTTCGGAATATTTATTTATTTTGATTGTTACACCAGTGCAACGTTGCGAATTAAAAGGTTAAACGCGTTTATCAAAGGGACAAATATGCTAAATTTCAAATCCTTTCTAATCAGTTGATGCAAAGTACCTCTTTGCATCAACTGATTAGAAAGGATTTTCAGCATAATATCAAATGGCAAACTTTACCAGTTTGCACATATATAGTGTTAGTTCGTGTTAGTTACACCACTTAAGTAACATTGATTTAACTCGAGAACGGCCGAACTAATGATGTACCTATGTAGCACGTATGTATGTAGCAGTAGTGTAATTAATACTAAATATTATTTAATTATTTAGGTAATGATGCCAAAGAAGTATAACTTCTCACACGCGTACGCAAGTACACACACCCTTTTTTTTAGTTTCGTCATTTATTTGTATTATTTTATATAGATTATACCTTGCTAGATTTCTTGTTGAAAATGAAGTTCTTAGTAGTCAATTACGATAGCCTGCTTAGTAACGGACTAGTTGAATCATGCCTATTCAGTATTTAAATTCTGCTGTTCGTTGAACCAAAGTTATCCGAACTCTGAACCTATGACTTTGAGTCATTGACACAGGTTATTTGAATTAATAGTCTTTTTTTGTTAAATGTTATATTTGAACATCATCTATTGAACAATGGCAGATGTAACGGTATTATGAGAAGTTATGCGTTATATGATTTTTTTTTATTATTTCAATGGTCACCAACGTTAGTATACTGTATACATGATACCCTTGCCACCACACCATAGGATGAAAATAAACTCAACCAATACTTCCGCGAACATATTATGTGCAAAGGTAACCTTATGAACCAATGTAATATGCATGAAAATCATCATTTGCTAATCGTCTCTCTGCGTTTACCCTACCCTACTACTAGCTTTTTAAAATGTCACCAATCTGATAACCATATTTTTATGCCACCCGGGGCAGGGGGGTCGCGTCTGTAAAGGCTCTCATCATCATCATCAGCCACATGACGTCCACTGCTGAACATAGGCCTAACCTAAAGATTTCCAGGTGGACCTGTCAAAAGTGGCCCGCATCCAGCACGTCAGTGATGCAATGTATAATTTGGATGCAGAAACGATTAAACTTACATTTTACCGACTATCTGACTTGCGTGTGTTAAACAAATACACAAGATAAACCCAAGAGTAAGTCCATACCATACTCTACCAATTGTCCAAGGTTTAGCAAACTCACGGTTACAGCAGTGGCCTAACTACAACATCGGGGGCCCGTGTCAAATTCAACACGCACGGCGAAACGTGGGTGAATTAGTTGCGCCTGTGCCTACCCCTTCGGGAATAAAAAGCGTGAGTGTGTGTCTGTAAAAAAAACTACTTCATTTTATAAATTTTGTACTTTTTCAAAAGTTATAAAAAATCATAGTCAACAAATTAATAAACTTTAATGAAAATTTACCGCAGGATCTTATAAAGTACATAATATCAAAAGGGCTCCACGAAGATTAAAATTTATAGGCCAATTATTTATACCTTTCATCACATTGTTTATGCCAGTGGAGATTGGGAAAAAAATGGTTAGTTAACAATTGAATAACTTTTTGAAAAATGGTGATTAAACTTTTTTTTCTTTCTTCTTTCTTTCAAGTGTTAAGAAGATACTAGAATTTTGTTCAAATTTTTAAAATCACATTTTATGTTATAAATAAATTATTTTTTATTGCTGAACTCTCTTTAGCGGCAGCGCGCGCATGCCGTAACTGCCGCGCGGAGCCCTATTTTCAACGTCTAATTAAAATTATAAATAATGGAGATAGAATTCCGGGAGTTAGGACTTTTTTATTGAAAATTTCCTCCTCTTTAACGACCTTTTTTTAAAATTGATTAAATGTTAATATTTTTCGAGTTATTAACAAAAACGAAATATCATTTTTTTTTTTCATCTTATTTTGTTAATAACAATTGCAATTTTTAACCTGCACCAAAATCCTTCAAAAACATTTTTCTAGAGGTGATTACAAATCGAATGAGCCATCGCTCATATTTTTAGGCCCTTTATCTCTATTTTTCACGTTTTTGAACTTGTTGATTAGACTATAGATGCTCTCCAAGTTGGACCTAATATCGATGCAATAGAGAAAGAACATAGTAAGGCATTTTTCGAAAATTTTAGAGACGGGCATGTACAGAGGTAGTGAGGAGGATTTCCAAAAAATCAACGGGTAAAAAGTGTCCTTATCGAGTTATGATAATATGCAACTTGGTGTGGTGCAAGTGGACGATAGCCTAGTTGGGAATGGAATGGTCTGCGGAGACAATGTCTGGAGGTTCAAAACCCAAGGTACAGTATTATCAATTATCGATCGCTTTAACGGTGAAAGAAAACATCGTGAGGAAACCTACATAAGTACCTGAAAATTCTCTATAATAATCTCGACAGTAGGGAGTTTAAATAAAATGCACCCCGATTTGTGATTTGGGTTAATTTGTTAGGGTTTTCCGCCAACCAAGTGCAATTAATACGCGGTAATACGGTAAAATATGACACGGTAAAGCTCCGTTCAGACGTTGATAGTTTTTCCGTATACCATGCACGAGATTTTATCGATCGGAGTAGACAACAAAAATTTATATATAAACTTAAAAGTAATCCACACGGAATTCATGCGACAATCGCGTGTTCGACAAATAAATTTTCCCCGTATACCTTGGCACCCGAAGTTGGCACCTAGCTGTGGGCTCGAAACGATTTTATCGAATACGACACACAGTGGCGCTTATGCTCTTGTTGTATCTTTCACACGAACCAACATGTCTCGTATTCGAGACAAGTTACAATCGAATGTAAATGGTCGACATGTGAGTGTCTAGTATATGGGAATACAAGATACACATGGGCATATATAAGAAAGAGTTTAGCCCCCCCTCCCTCCGTGGCTTCTAACATTATCAGGCTATAAAACATGTCCATAGTCCTGTAATGCCGTGACCGGAAGGGGGGTGTAGGTATACGGTGTCACGCGAGGCAAGAACCCACGCCACTTCTTCTTCGGGTAGTCATCGCTTAGGTAGCTAGTGAAAGACTGGTAGGTTAGCTAGGCTAGGACATTTTTATCCTCGCCGGCGAGGACCGTGGTGTTTCCTTTCCTCTTAATGTAAAGATACTCCTTCCTTTCTTTTATATCAGCTCCACTTCTTCCCTAGCCCTATTCACGTCCCCAATGTCCGTGTCCTCTGTACCTAACAGCCCGTGCTGGTTGTTCGTTATTTATCTTTAAATTACTTCATTGGTTTATTATGTACCTTTGTTATTGTGTCTACCTTCATGTCATGACCTGTCATAAGTGCTTTTTATGAGTCTATTTGATCAATAAATTATTTTAATTTTATTTTATTTTAAACATTTTTATATCGTAGGCCGAATAGCCGCCGTCTGAACGTAGTCTGAAGGTTATATCATTACCTTGACGCCGTGCATCATGCATAATATGGTAATTACCATGTACGACGAAGACACTCCCTAGCAATAAAATAGTCCACCCGCTTACTGATGATATGGGCTATAGGGTGGACGATGGTGGCAGTCCCTTTCACCAATACAGAAAGCCCTGTTACGTTTTTGGTTTTCTTATACACCATAATGCTGTTTGAGTATGTCGCAGTAAAGCAGTGGCTACCTTACCAATACTTTATCGAGGAGTTTTGGCGGCAACAAAAAAGCACTTGATTAGCACTGTTATTTCAATTCACTTCATTTGAGCCCTTTAATAGAACTATATTGGACGATATACCACCATAATTATACAATACAACAATAAGTATCACCAAAATAATGAATTAAAACAAGAGCACCTCATGACACTTACAATTTCCCGCCAAAACTCAATACTATGTTTTTTTAATTAAAATTGAACGGGTCATAATATACAGGTATCTTTGTCCAAGTTTCTCTGGATCAGGCCCTAATTCAAAAGTGTCCTGCGTAGAAAGGAACCGTCAACAAATTAAAAAGATGAAATTAAATTTATCAACCATTTATTTAAAAAAATATTACAAAACATCATAAAATCTAAAACCATTACATCTAACCGTTCTTCGATACAAACAATTGGACCAAATTAATTATCTATACGTATAACTAAGTACAATATAAATATCCATATTCCCTGATTCAGTATTCTAATTTATAATAATTTACGCATGGTAATGATATTTAATTGTAATTTGCTTTGAAGTACGCAATGATTGTGAAACAAGGTAAGGCATTCAGATTGTCCTCTCACAAATAATATTATAGAAAAATATTTAACTAATTCCTTTTTTTTGTGTACTCAAGTCATAAAAGACAAACTAGTCATTATGGAACACGCTAATTATTTTTCTTAAGGGGCGTGCGCTAAAAATACTAAAGTCCAATTAATATATTCTTCAACATTCATGACATTCAATTATTTAAATGACTATTGTCTGACTTAATTGACCGCGTTCGTAATGTGACATTCAACTTCAGAAGTAAAAACAAAAATATTCAACAATTTCGTTTTGTTTCATCAATAAATTAGAAATTCCGAAACACGACATATATTTAGCATAATATGTCCATTTATTCGGTCGTTTTCGACCACGCTTTTGCCAAATGACTACCTAGTTCCAAAGATCAATATTACAATGTAAAGCTGTATTTTTGCACTTCATACATAATTAATTTATCATTACCATACGTTTACACATTCTGTGATATAATGAAGTGAAGGCAAGCCAAAGGGGCAAGAATCTTAATGAGCAATCTATTTTGTAGGAATATCCGTGTTACAAAGTGAAGTATTAAATTCATCGATTTCCTTCTTACATTTTTAGAAAAATATTGCAATACTACATATAAACTGTTTTGTGATATGCCTTAAATCGTCTCATACCTAATAAGATAAATATAAAAAATATATCACTTATGTTATGTTTATTTTTCAATGTTTTTTTAATATGCGTTTTATGAAATGGATTATTTTCTAAATAAATTATAAGATGTAAATAAAAAATAATGAACTTAAAAACCTTTTACGATGCGAAAGTCTTTGAGCAATATTTTATAGGAATAAAAAGAAGGAATATGCGTGAAATAATTTGGAATGTTCCAAGTATTATGAGCAGGATAGTCAATTTCACGCGTTTTTTATTAAAAACTATTTGCGTTACTTTTATCATTTCTTGGTATCCCTATATCGGACGAAACTCATCAGATCATATAACACATCAATATATTTGGTCAAAATATTACTTTGCATTATTCGTATACAAAAAATACAATATACAGACACCCAATGATAAACGATAAATATTTTTTTATAATATTAGGGCTGGTAACACTCAATATTTTAGTCATTAGAATTTATTGGCAAGTATATACAATTTCTGTCAAAAATATAAAATTTTAGGTGTGAAATTACAAATGGTAACAGTTGAATTACCAAAGTTATCACATGAATATCACAAGCTGTAAAATACATATTTGTTCTTAACAAAGTCTAAAAATATATAAACATTTTATTGATACATAAGAATGGTTTATTTGGTCACTATTTCCATACAGAATGTCGATAAAGGCACTTCACTGTTCATCGATACACAATAGATGAAACCACTTAAATAAATTATTGTCATGATAAATGATTTAAAATGTCTCATAATATAATAACTTTTTTGCTAGTTTTTATTTCTGTTCCTCATCATTTGCGCCCTGCCGAGGGACAGTTTCCAGTCGATACATTTTTAATCGACAAATTTGTCATGCACTCCCTGTTTTCTAGGACTGAAAACTTAGATACATTTATACATATTCAAAACAGAACCTTGTTGCCGCAGTATCAAGGTCCGAACTTGATAATATTTGTTAAATCAATTTCTATTCACACGGCAATACGCAAACGGCGACATCATTCCGACTAATAAATATTCGAATAATTACAATTCCATTTATCACATTTACTGCGTACATGTATTACTTACTACGTGATTCGGTACTTTGTCGAGTCATTTTCAACAATTTTATCGATTATTTTGAACAATTTTACTAATGATATGTGTATTTTTTTATAACCTGATATGCTTACATGCTTATATCAAACTAGGTGATGCTCGGGGCTCCGCCCCCGTGAAAAGTTTTTTCCGTGATAAAAATATGTTCCCGGGATAAAATGTAGCCTTATAGCACTTAGGAGTAATGTAGCTTCCTATTGGTGAAATAATTTTCAAATCAGTTCAGTAGTTTCTGAGATTAACGCGTTTAACGAAACAAACTCTTCAGTATTTCAATATCATGGTGAAATAATTTTCAAATCAGTTCAGTAGTTTCTGAGATTAACGCGTTTAACGAAACAAACTCTTCAGTATTTCAATATCATGGTGAAATAATTTTCAAATCAGTTCAGTAGTTTCTGAGATTAACGCGTTTAACGAAACAAACTCTTCAGTATTTCAATATCATGGTGAAATAATTTTCAAATCAGTTCAGTAGTTTCTGAGATTAACGCGTTTAACGAAACAAACTCTTCAGTATTTCAATATCATGGTGAAAAAATTTTCAAATCAGTTCAGTAGTTTCTGAGATTAACGCGTTTAACGAAACAAACTCTTCAGTATTTCAATATCAGTATAGATATTAAAAAGTATAGAATCTGCTACCTATCGCTTACGAAAAAAGCATCTTAAAATATCGATACACGTCAAACTCATCCTTAGTACTATAAACCTCAAGATTATTACCGATATGTTAAGACATCGAAATATCGATATGTAAATCAAGACCATCGAAAAATCGATAACACGACAAAGTACCGACGCGTTACCTAAATACATCTTATCTGGTGGCCTTGAGTTTCCAGCGCAAGAACAGGAAGGCAGATATACGCAGGACGAGGAATATGAGGCAGAGGGCTGCGATGTCCAGGGTGATGTCCGCATCACCCATGTCCAACTCTTCGAGAGTAGTGACGGGATTCTTGAAGTGGCAGTACGGCTGGAAATGAGAAGATTTTAGTATCGATATTAGGAAATGTGAAATGTTGAGTAATTATTTTTTTATTATTTCGCAGATTTCTTATAGTATCTAACGAATACTCTTCAAATTCACTAATTCAAGAATCAAGTAAATAAAGTGCTTTCACTACGGTATCAGCAGAAAATAATCATCTAAAGTGAACATCATTATTTAGCTTTTTATACTTATCTATTTATTTATTTAGCACTTTATATACAGATGTATATAAGCGGACTTAATGCCAAAGGCATTCTCCCGAGACCTCAGTTTTGCAGTCGTACTGTAATACAACTACGCCACCGAGGCAGTCTCTTATACCGGGTGGAAGGGGAACGCTCTCGGAAACGAATACAGGTGATAGTATTGGTGATTCCTGACGTGATTGCACTAAAAAAATCGCGATCGCATTGTTACAATTTCAGTAGGATTTTCTCAAATTTCTGTACAGCTTCACGTATGGATAGATAAATCAAACTATTATTCTGAAAAACATAGTAAAAAAGGTCGTAATCAAACGCGTACATCAGCTGACGGGTTAACGACCGCGGTGCCGGCACAGCGCGGCGGCCGCCGCCTCGTCGGAGTTTGCTTTGTAGTTTGTACCCTACCTAGTTTTGTGTACGCTTTACATTGCGCGCGCATGAATTACGGAAATACTAAAATCGTAAGTATTATCGCTTAGCTTTGCAAATGAATATAGTTTTCCGTTAATGTTATGGTTCTTCTCTCTTACCGTTCCGGTATAGAGAGCGTTTCCCTTCCACCCGGTATACTCTTTTGTATAATCATTTAAAACATAATTTCCATACCTAAAAACTATCTACAGACAGCACATACCTGATGACACTGCAACTTGGGCCTTTCGAACGAGTAGGTGGCCAGCGCGGTGCCCTCGAACCCGTACCGGATGTACGAGAGATACGTGATCCAGCGCAGGTACACCGGGATCGCGTTGAACGACACGAAGAACCCGCTGAACAACAGGAACGGCACCGACATCACCGGCGCCAGGAACACGCCGTTCTACAAACATACATAGCTAGTGGTAGGATATATTTATTATGAATAGACTTTTCGTGCGTGCGTGCGTGCGTGTGCGTGCGTGCGTGTGCGTGTGGGAGTGTGCGTGTGCGTGCGTGTGCGTGCGTGCGTGTGCTTGTGCGTGCGTGTGCGTTCGTGCGAGTGTGCGTGCGTGTGAGTGTGCGTGCGTGCGAGTGAGCGTGCGTGTGTGTGTGTGTGTGCGTGTGTAGGTATAGATAATGCCATCCATGATGACTAATTTTCCTAGTTTTCCTAACAATTGAACTATAAATACATTATGTCTACTTGAGATGTAACTCAAACTTAAGATTGGTTTATTAATATCGCCCCCAATCGCTAACAGTACAAGCTTGTGATTTATTTATGTAAATACACACTAAATACGAAGAAAGCCTCGCTTAAAAATTGTATCATTAACTTCTCATTTTCAGTAGCTCTACATGTATGAAAATCATATCGCTGTTAGCTATATGAGGGGGTAAGTTCTTATCACTTTACGCCGTGAGGGATACGTCCTATGACCTGATAGGGGCGAACCATACATACATACACACTCACGCCTTTTATCCCCGAAGGGGTAGGCAGATGCGCAACAAGTGCACCACTTAACGCCATGCCGTGTGATAATAATAGGTGGACGATAGCCTAGTTGGGAATGAAACGGTCTGCCGAAACAACGTCCGCAGGTTCGAAACCCAAGGCACACACCTCTGACTTTTCAAAGTTACGTGTGTATTGTTTGTCAATTATCGTTCGCTTTAACGGTGAAGGAAAACATCGAGAGGAAACCTACATACTTGAAAATTCTCCATAAGAATCTCAAGGGTATGTACAGTCTGCCAACCGGCACTATGCCAGCGTGGTGGATTAAGGCCTAACCCCTCTCAGTAGTAGAAAAGGCTTGTGCTCAGCAGTGGGCAGTATACAGGGTCATTTTGTAACCGAATACATAAATTTAACTGCGATAAAATCAATTTGAAAGAAATACCATGCAGTTAATTAATTTAACCATAAGTGTAAAATAAAGAAGTACATTTTTCAAACAAAATAAATAACAAAAAAGGTTTTTTAATTTTTGACATCCTATTGCCACTACTAGTAAACGAGAAATCGTCGGAGCGTCAACATCGCACTGAGGTCTGTGTGTTTCATTGATAATATGCTCACGCACACGCGAACAAGAGATGCACACACGGAGCGCAACAATAAGCTGTCACATCGCGCCATCGTAACCAAGAAGCTTTATTCCAAACCGAAAAGATGAGGTCGCTATTATTACCAATGCTTGTGTGTCAGGTCACATAGGTCAATCTAAACAACAGTCACTTACTAGATTCTGTCAGAGCCAGTTATGTCTCCTTCAGAAGACTGAAATCATTGTGGCATCTTCGATAATGGTCACAGTCCGTACACCGCACGTAGCTTATCAAAAAGCCTCACAACCCTAAGATTCTATCTAACCTAAGAACTATCACACGATACATCAGCAAGAATCGCACGCTCAAGCCGTCAAATTCGTCGATCGATTTCGTGAAACCGACTATGATGCTACCGTTATGATACGAGTGTCAGCGAGGTTCTGGAAAATTGGAATTTTGAACATTTACTCAGTAATCGCTAAAAGTACAAAAGACATTTCAACGACCTTCTCGGAAACATTAACACTTTATTCACGAGCTTTGTAAATGTAAATCATAGTTTACCACAGCAGAAACTTAAAAATTAACACAATAGAATAATAATTACAATTAGAGAACATTTGATCGTGTGCGCATAAAAGCCGAAACTAAAAACCTACACATGGCTCGCGTCTCCCGAAGCGATGTCAAAGGCAAGGTCACTCGGATCGATACAAAACGATATAATAATAAAATTACAATAGTTACGAGTAAGTACATAGGGCGCATCGGCCTAACATTCGGTACATAAATCAACATACGCCACGTCGTGTTGCTGCCGGGCGAGTGGCCGCTAGCAAAATGACGAGTGCCGAGTACTGTGGCCGAGTGGCGACTGGCGGGCGACGCGCGCGCCGTCCCCCGCTTTCCCGCGGCGCATGCGGCTGAAGGAGCCAGTGCGGGGCCATAGGCATGAAGTTCACGAATCCCGGACCGCGAATCTCGATGTATTTCGACACGTTACATATTTTGATAAATATCACTTGAACTTATTTATTGCTATTACCTGGAATTGTAATAATTCCAGGTAATAGCAATAAATAAGTACTACCACTTCATAGAATACACGCACACTTTTGTCAAGAATAAGTAACATTTACGTACGTATTGGAAGCTACGTATTGGAAAATACTAATATTTAACTAAAGCTTACAATAGTGAGTAATGACTGAACTTAATTTAAGATAACCAGAATATTCAATTGACTAATGACCAAAATTATTGTAAGTAGGTAAAACATAGGTATTTAGAAGGATTTTTATGCACTTGGTCGAGTGACTTTATAAGCGGTTAGTAAATAACGCCAGTTTTAGGTATTATTACTCAGGCAGGAACTATTAAAAATTGCGATTGTTATTGCGGTGCGGAGATACTGGGGTACTCTGTCAGAGGTGTACGGGAATAAACCCATATTTCGCCCAAATTTCCGGGATTCTTGCCGTGTTTGTCCGGCGTCGGCAATTTAGGTAATGGCAGCCCTATACAAAGAACATGCCGACAAGTGCGCCGTGCGCCCGCTGGCGCGCGCGATCGTTGGCCCCGCCAGCTGATGTTCGTGTTACACGTGCTCCCACAGGGATACCAAGCTTTGGTACTATTACCTTATTCTGCAATATTTTTCAATTTTAGTTTTACATTGTTCTATGCTATTTAAACCGTACCACAATGCATATTGAAATTAAATGATGTTAGAGCTCTGGTATGCTTTATTGCTTAAAGTAATGTTATTTTTACAATACAAAGATATTGCTGCGTATTCGTTTAAGTAGACTTTTCATTAGCATAATTACCCTAGTTATTTTATTATTTAATACACTTATTTAAGTGTGTTAGAAATCCATGTGATAAATAAACTAATATCCGATTCTTTGAAAAGCTGTGTCATTTTAGCAAACTTGTCGGTTAAAATGTTTATACTGGCAACACAGCGAGTTTGAGTGCGTGTTTGTAATGAATGGCGTGCGAAAGAGACATAACATGTTGGTATCTGCACGTTAGTTTCAATGTGTTAGTAACAAGATCAACGACTCTGACGCGATACAAAATGTAGCTTGAGATTAGAAGGTACAGAAGGCATAATAAGGCCTTTGGTAGTATAAAGTATCTACGTAAACCTATTTTAGGCATGACGTCCAGAAATGTTGATGTTAAAATTAAAATGAACGTTGAAATATCATACGGAATCTAAAAAATATGATATCAATAGATTAAAATCCTGTAACTTTTTTTAATAACCCGACTGCGAGTTGTTTAGTACCTACCTATTTCGGTAGGTAAACTTATTTATTAACGAAAACAAAGTTTATTATTAAAGAATTAATACTTTTCTTTACAGTATAACACTTAAAAAATAATTAGTTCCTTTTCATACAATAACATGACAATTTTTTATTTCATGTTGATATTTATAACGTATTAGTTAGGGAGTAGGGACTGCTCTAGTAGCAATTTAATTATTTTATTTCAAATTCCACGTCTCAAGCGGTACTGCTGCAGCTATGTGAGTGAATGTATTGCAAGTGAATTTGTGAGTTGCCCTTCTTAATCCTATAGGTTTTGTAATAACATCGTCAGCTGTGACGTGATTCACTGAATAAAGTCAAGCGCGCTAAAACACAGCGTGATCAAAAAACTATAAAACTATAATCGGGATTATTGGCGAAAGTATGCGTTACCCATGGATAATATTTTGCACGATGTTAGCAGAGGTCACGCTGAATATGTGGTTTCATTTAGTAACGCAATGTTGAAATGACACTGTATAATACAGGGCTGATTGCATTGCTAAAATAGGTTCAGTTGACATACAAAGTCTTATCAATGCAGACGGTCTGACAGATCTATAACGATCCAACTAAGTAACGTTGACAAAAACACACATACACACACACTCACGCCTGTTATCCCCGAAGGGGTAGGCAGAGGTGCAACTAGTGCACCCACTTTTCGCCGGTATTCCGTCCCATGATGTGACGGGGCGAGCCTATCGCCATATCGAGCACAAATTTCAGACTCCGGGCTGACACTGAATAGAAAAACTCTATCACTTTCCCGACCCGGGATCGAACCCGAGACCTCAGCTTTGCAGTCGCACCATAATACAACAAGCCACCGAGGCAGTTGACAAAAAAATATCGATAAAATAGTATCGATAATCGATACACACCTGCACATTCATAGCCGCCCCCACCACCAGTCCCACGCTCTGCGCCACAAATGATATGAGGAGGCATGACGAGAGGAACATCGCGAACCGGAACCACACGGGCGGCTGTGACGTCAGCAGGTACACTATCACCACGTAGATCACGCAGAATATCGCCTGGAACATGAGATGTGAGAATTAGGCATGTTTAGATTAGGCTGCTGACTTGCTTTTATATGTTCGTATATTGTCGTTTATTTTGTCCTCTTATAGTATATACATAATGTTTTCTACACTAAACTAAATAATCTACAATTAAAATGATAAAAAAATTAATTAATTTAAAGTAGACAATTTTTGCCATACAGTGATTGAAAAAAATCAAGAATAATTATGTACCCTTCATTGGCTCTCTAATAAATCTAGTTATAATAATTTCAATCGTTTTCGATTAAAGCATTACATACGTACATACATAGTATCACGCCTCTATTCCATAGGAGTAGGCAGAGACTACGGATTGCCACTTTGCCCGATTCTGGCACACTACTTTCGCTCCTGTACCTTCATCAATCTTTTCATGCACTCTCGCCGGTTCAGGGTACTTTTGACCTGGCCTTTACTTAGAATATCAGATATCTGACATTCGAAGGTTCGGTGCGGTCGACCCCTGCCGGCCCTTCCATAAAGCAATACATTATATTATGAATAAATAAAAAATACTGCACATATACCTAAATAAAATATGTGAATTACCTGGAACGGTATATCGGAGACAGTAATGGCCAGATAGTACGACCGCAGCGAGTACCACCTGTTGAAATGTTCCTTCACAAGCACCGGCATCTCTAGAGGGACTGGAGAAAAAAGAACAGATTAATTAACAAAGTCGATTAATCCTTACGCAAATTGACACATATTGAATACATAAAATATTTAGTTGAATACCGTTAATTTTTACTTTACTTCAGACAGTTTGTACCTGAGAAATACGTGCAAAAGCCGTATGTTTAATCAATTACTAATAATAATCGATAACATCAATTTGAGCAAAGTAAACAATGTATCGAATACCTCTAAACGATTTCCACTAACTATTTAACAATCGATCCTTCAAATCGATTCATCAATGCAGTTAGCTTAAAAAACACAATCGATTCATAAAATCGGTTAAACAATACCCAAACATATCAATTTAACAAACAAATAATCGATTAAATCGATACTCACAGCTAAGTATAGTGATGGTCATCGAGGTGTACATCAGGAACAGCATGTTGAAGAACAGGAAGCCGAGGTTTGAGAGCACTTTCGATCCGTCGTCGCCGATGTCATAGTACAGCGCACCGATCAGGAAGCCGACCAGAATGTGCGCGAATAGACGGAGGTACATCAGGGTCTGGGGCATAAAATATATCTAATTAATAAAATTCTTTATTATGACTGACTGGCTGACTGACTTACTGACTGACTGACTAACATAGTACAATGTACAGCAGAGTAAAGCACATTTTCGTTCAACTTTAACGACCTTCCATTTGTACTCCGGCGTACACACCATCAGATGCCGTGTAATCGCCAATCCCCTCCATTATAACCACTTATCTAAGATACTGACCCAATCTCGTCTGCTGAAGAGCAACGTCCTCTTCAGCACGACCCAGAACTGCGTGAGCTCCGACGTGGCGTACCGCCGCGGAGATCCATCCGTGCCTAGTAAAGCCACTTCAGCATTGTCCTGCTTTTCAGTCTCCATTTGTACAACCAGACCACCAGGCTCGCCTGAGGAAAAAACAGTTTTAAAAAATTCAGCGTCATCATCATTAGCAATGTCGGAAGGACCACTGCTGAAAGCATGCCCTAGAGATTCCCAGACCAACCAGTTAGGAGCTTCCTGCTGTGCTACTTGTTACAAATCTGTACCGACAGTTAATCTAGTCTAATTTAGGGTCTTCGATCATGAAAACACTACTGATATAATCGTAATTAGTAAATTTTACGCTTGTCATTTAATTACACTTAATGCGAGCACTCAGTAACTCTTAGTACTGACTTTTGAACTCCAATATCGTATACGCCATCACCCGCAGCATCTATTACTGATAATAGACCTCCTTCAAAGAATTCCAGGTCAATTTACAAGAACATAGTACAAAAAATAATAAATCTTAAGGAACTTTTAAATCTAAAATTAACCTTTCCATACAAAGCTATTGAATGCAAATGAAAACATCACACAGATCCTTAATATTGTCTGTAACATGTGTATAGACAAGGACGCGGTATAATTGCTATGAAATGCTCATTAAACAACACGATGCAAGGTTCAACGGTCAAGGTAACCAGACGATATCCTACATGTATGTTAATTGTGATTTGAAATGGCTTTTGTGTTTTCCCTCTTATAAAAAAATACATAAAGCTAGCATAACTTTGAAATGTAAATTGTACAATATTTTTTCGAAAGCCTAATCTATCTCAAATCGCATTCCTATCCTGATGCTTAAAGATCGAAATTCATTACAGTCGGCCCAACAAGCCCAAAAGAAGTCCTCAATTTCTAAAGTTCGATAGAGGATGCAAAAAAAACTGTATAAAAATCAATAATGCTACAAACGTTCACCATTGCCTAACCTTTCAGGCATACAGGCGTAACGTTATTGCAAAATTCAATATTTAATAGTCTTCATAATTATTTCTGCGTGTAATTTAAAAAATCGTGCTAGATACTTTAGGCAATATTCCACACCGTTTGTATCTCTAAAACCATTAACCGATTTAAAGAGTTACCACTTAACGTCCTACGCTGGGCCACTGAGTTAATTTAACAAATCCAAGCCCTTTATTAAGCGTGGGCATTCTATATTGATGACAATTAATGACGTGTCAAATTTCTTTTTACATTACAGAGTACATTGGTCTAAAATAGTATCATGACAGTTAAGTATTAAAATGTGTCACATATTTATGAACCATCCCGCACTAGGCCAGCGTGGTAGGATAAGGCCTAAGCCTTCTTGGCAGTAGAGGAGGCCCGTGCCCAGCAGTGGGATAGTATTTAATACAGGGTTGGTTTTATTGTAACTTATATTCATTACACTGTTTTCAATAATGGGAACAATTATCTACTAACTTATGTCCGTTTAATTTAATGTAATTCTGAATGATATTCAAAAACTACAATTTTTTTATATATGGCATTGAATGTCTAAACGAGCATGCCGTCCGGCTGATAGTAAGCGATACGACCACCCATAAACAATAGAAACACCATCCAGCACCTTGAGTTACAAAGTACTGTGTGGCCACTGCGCTCGTCATCCTGAGACACAAGATGTTAAGTCTCACTATGTCCTGTAGTTACACTGGCTACAATGCCCTTCAAACAGAAACACAACAGTGCATGCTCACTGCTGCTTGGCGGCAGAAGTAGACATAGCGGTGGTACCCACCAAGGCGGAATT
The DNA here is from genome assembly GCA_949316025.1 of Lapara coniferarum. Classification (NCBI taxonomy): domain Eukaryota; kingdom Metazoa; phylum Arthropoda; class Insecta; order Lepidoptera; family Sphingidae; genus Lapara; species Lapara coniferarum. The sequence continues at coordinate 3,960,859 of OX438922.1, forward strand.
TTACATATGAGATTGTCATTAGCACGCACAATCCCAAGACACGAAATTAACCCAAATGAGACGATTGCATACACTACGAATAAATTACAATATAATCAAATACTACCGGTTTTTTGGTTCGTACTACTACTTCAAATACGACATGTATTTCACACGTCAATCTGGTAAAATTAATGTGGATTTGTATGCAAGGAATACTTATTTCGTATGATTTGTTCATGCCATTGATCATTCCGAGATAACCATAACTATGTGTACACCACAAGCATTTTAATCAGACAGAGTGAACATTGTAAAAAGATGTCAGTAAAAAGTGTATATGTATGTAATATTTATTTCTATCAACATTTTGTTAAGGTGTACAGTTTTTGAGTGAAATAATAAGCTATATGTCATATTCCATAAATACATGTGCATACACACATCAAGTTTACATACTCATATAGCAAAGGGTAAAGTTGATGGGTATTTCCTATTTACATTCACATTGTTTAATAACAATGCTCATGGATAAAATTGAGCTGTCTGTCATTTCGGAATTAAGATTTTTTGAGCCAGTGAGGCACGGGTAGATCATGTCCTGGATACATAGGCTACTTTTTATACCAGGAAAATATAAAACGGGTCTTTTAGCCCGAAAAAACTCTTAACGCGGGCGAAGCCGCGGGCAAAACCCAGTATAAAAAATACTAAGTTACTACAGTTATACAAGCCCTGTTGAGCCTATCGCCATATCGAGCACAAATTCCAGACTTCGGCCACATACCGAGTAGAAAAACCCAATCTCACTTTGCCCGACTCGGGGATCGAACCCGAAACAGCCCTACCTTAATACAACTACACCACCGAGGCAGTCCGGTCTGTTCAACAATATACCTAGGTAGAAATTCGCGGTTCCTGGATGCAGGCCGCTTTTGACAGGTCCATCTGGAAATCTTTGGGGGAGGCCTATGTTCAGCTGTGGACGTCATGTGGCTGATGATGATGATGATGATGAGAAATTCTCGAACTATTAAGAGTTTAAAACTCACCTTTAGAAATCTCATTAGCAGCATACTGCAAGATCCCGTTCTGCAAGTTCCCGTGCCCGTTGGACCCGTTCATCACATCAGCGAACTTCTCCTGGACCTGGCTGAGGTCGTTCTTGTTCCACTCCTTGCCCGCGTTCAGGGACACCTCCATGTCTTTCTTGTTGTTGTAGTTTGGAGTAGTCTCTGGGAACGGTTGGCCGTTTCTGGAAAAGGATTTTGGTATTTTTATGGTGGTAAATAAGGGAGTGCGTGCTGACTGTTTTCAGAGGTCGGTCTGGAAATCTGGATTACGATCTTTTGGTAAGGAGGTTGCTGGATTCAGACCACTTCAACGGACTCTGTAACTTTTAGGAAGACCTATGTTCAACAGTGGAAATCCTATGGTTTCTCCATAATTAGTACTTTTAACAAATATCATCAATAACTAGCTTGTGCTCGCGTCTTCGCTCAGATCCATCTTGATTTCAAGCTTACACTGTACTAAACTTCATCAGTATTGGTCCAGTACTTCTGCCATGAACGCGTACCAGAGTTAATTACTTATGTATAAAATGAAATATAGACATATCCTAACCTCACAAGCTGCATACATCAAACCCGACGTACCTGATATCATTCTTGCCGTTATTGATAGCTCTGACCAGCTTGCCGGTGTTGTCACCGTACTCGCCGCAGGACACTTCGATAATGAACGAAGCCGGATTGTGGTACGATGGACACTGCAGACTCAGGCTGCCTAGCCACTCCACTGGTAAAGAAATACAGTAAATAAATCAACCTGTAGGAAAATTACATTAAATAAATCATACTGTATTCACTGCATTGAAAAAATACACGAACAAATGTATGAAAACATTGTTCAATTTAAATTAGGTATCGACTACAAATATACGTACATACTAAGCGAATACAAATTTTAATATTTTTTTTATATATAACCTAAATTATCTAACTGCTCTTCAGATTTTTTGTTATTAGTTACCTGCAATCATGCAATGCAATCAACCCTGTATTATATACTACCCACTGCTGGGCACGGGCCTCCTCTACTACTGAGAGGAGTTAGGCCTTGGTCCACCACGTAGGCTTAGTGCAGGGTGCCAGATTTCACATACCTTCGAAATTCTTATAAAGAGCTTCTTAGGTATGCAGGTTTCCTCACGATGTTTCCCTTCACCGTCAAAGCGAACGATAATTGATAAACAATACACACGTAACTTTGAAAAGTCAGAGGTGTGTGCCTTGAGTTTTGAACCTCCGGACATTGTCTCGGCAGACCGTTCCATTCCCAACTAGGCTATCGTCCACTTTACCCACACGTTACATATATCTTTAACTATATGAATATTTTTCTTTAAAAAACAATAATGCAAATAAAATGGGAAGACGAAATAAAGCACGAAATGTTGTAAAAAGTTGATAAGTATAGAAAAACCCACTTCGAATGACCCGTGTTAAAATACGTTTTATACAATTTTAACTTATATCAGCGGTCGTAAGAAACCTGTTTTCAAATTTAAACATTAAGAACAAGTTTTCAACATAATTGCAATCATAATTGCGTTTTTTAAATTATCTTAGATTAGTCTGTTTCGTTTATTCTTCGCAATAAGTGATACAATCATGTTTAATCAAGGTAATATGGTTCTATTTTTAATTAAATTTTGCGACATTTAGTCGAACTTGCGTGACATGTTTCTTGTACAAAAATATAAATAAAATTACGGATTACGGAAGCAAAGAGTTTCCATAATGTTAACAGGCACATGGCTAGATAAGTATATTTATTTTATGCTCGTTTTCCAAAGTACTGTTACCGACAATTTATCTATTCGTTAGCGCTATTGGTTCGATAAACCCATGAAACTGCGTTTCTGAATCGCGCACTGCAAGATTTTTTTTTTTTTTTTTAAATGGCCATCTTCGGCTCATTAGTGACGGCTGCGGGCTTCCTCCGACTCACGTCTAAGTTGTCGTCCGCAACCGCCCCTGCGCGTACCGCGTTTTTGCGGTCCTTTTTCCTGTTGCGGGGGCTCAGAAGCCCCCGAAACACCGTATCGTGTCCGCCTTTTGGTGTCCGAGGCAGCGTGAGACACGCTGCCTTGGACATGTCCATCACGGGGGTCACAGAAGTTGGCTAGACTAATGGGTGGGCGGCACGTCCCGCCCACCCGTGACCCCCGGAGGCCCCTATTAGTCGCCTTTTACGACAGGCAGGGGATACCGTGGTGGAATTCTCCAAACGCCCCCAATCCACAGGGCGGGCGCACTGCAAGATAAACTCAGCATAAACTTATTTTAACTTAACTGGCCAATTTCTGCCGTTTATCTGTTCCATAACTATTTGACGCATCATTTTGCGACAAACAACGTCAACTTGTTAGACATTATAGTCCGTCCAACCATTTATTAAACTTTTGATATATGCACGCCTATGAAATTTTTATGATTCAGTCGGGTAAAAATGAAGACTTTACGAACGCCAGTTTTTGTTTTCCATAGTGAAGGGACTTGCTGTTCAGCTTCGCGATATTAATAATTATCAATCGATATTTGTTAACTTCTGCATCAGTTAAATTGATTACTACAAGAAATCGAATCGGTAACGCATTAATACATCCCCAATTGATTAGAAACCGAACCGTCAAAAGTTAAATAAATGGTTGGACGAACTATAGTTACAACATAGAGGAACATAATCGATACGGCCAAACACAACAGTTTCAGTAGTGTTTTAATTTTTATTTTCCACTAGCTTTTGCCCGCGGCTCCGCCCGCTTTAAAAAGTTTTTCCGGGATAAAAGTCCCGCTTTATATTTTCTCGGGATAAAAAGTAGCCTATGTGTTAATCCAGGACATGATCTACCCGTGTGCCAAATTTCATCGAAATCCGTTGAGTAGTTTTTGCGTGAAAGAGTAACAAACATCCATACATCCAAACATCCAAACATCCATACATTCTTACAAACTTTCGCCTTTATAATATTAGTAGGATTTTATTAGGTCCACTAAACTGGTTACAAACACATGACATTCGTATAATACAGTGATAACGTACAATATTCAAAAATATTTGCAACTGACTCGAATGTATATATGAGATACGACGACATGTATATATGAGATAACATAAATGAAAAGGAGAAATTGAACATCTGGGGTGCATGGTACAAGTTGTGTGTCTGGGTTAAATTACTTATGTATTTAAATGTATCTTAGCTGAAGCAGAAGAACCAAAAAAGATGTCATAATAATTAGAAATGCCATTATAAGAACACATGCAATAGGGGGGCGAATGTTAAAGGGATTATCGATTTAGTAAGCGATTACTAGGACGAAATACATTGAGTTTTAGACGTTGCAGCATATCAAGACAGCTTATGTGTATTACACACAGGGATAGGCAGAGGCGCAACAAGCGAACCCTCTATTTACCGTGCGTATTACGTCCTATGATGTGATAGGGGGCGAGCCTATCGCCATATCGGGCACAAATTCCAGACTCCGGGCTGATACTGAATAGAAAAACTCAATATCACTTTGCCCGCCCGGGGATCGAACCCGAGATCTCATCTTTGCAGTCGTACTGTAATACAACTACGCCACCGAGGCAGTCATGTTTATAAATTCATGTATTATAAATTCTTAAATCCTACTCCTACTAATATTATAAAGGCGAAAGTTTGTAAGAATGTATGGATGTTTGGATGTTTGGATGTATGGATGTTTGTTCCTCTTTCACGCAAAAACTACTGAACGGATTTCGATGAAATTTGGCACACGGTTAGATCATGTCCTGGATTAACACATAGGCTACTTTTTATCCCGGGAAAATGTAAACCGGGACTTTTATCCCGGAAAAACTTTTTAACGCGGGCGGAGCCGTGGGCAAAAGCTAGTTCTAAATAAAACGACTTAAAACAGAAATTTGCAAACTAGTGCTAGTATAGTGTAAAAAGGCACAGGATGTCACCAGTGTAGTAAATGCTGATGACAGTTAATGCGTTACCATTTTCTGTGTCTAGATGAAGAAGTAAAACACTCACAGTATAGTTCAGAGTTTAATTCTAGACACAACACAGAAGGCACAAGCACAGTATACAGTCTAGAGTGAAGAAGCGATAGACAGTTCAAGAGTACAGCGAGAAATGAAAAGTGAATAAATAAGCACTAGCGTATAAAACAGTATAGCGTAGCGTAAGCAGGGTAAGCGAGTAGCGTGCGCTTCGCGTCAAAAGCAAGTCTCGACTGTCGGGTCAGCTGGCAATGTCATGTGCCGATGCGTCGCGGGCGCACCGCACCGCACCTCACCTCACACCGCTGACTCCTTGTACCTAACGGTAAATCTGTGCGCAAGGGACGTCGCACTGGTCGATCATATGATGTCGGTATCGACATCGACAAACCGTTACGCATCGAAGTACTATGCTTGTAATTGAAATATAATATTAAGATTTATGTAATAGTTAATGTTAAGTTTAGTCTAAGTGTAAATAAATAATGAATAAAATGTAAATATATATTTTTTATGTAAATTGTATAACATGAAATTTAAAACACAACATTGTAGGAAAGCTGCCTACACCACCCCCCTCCAGAGACCGTCAAGGGCGATACAAATCGGTAAATTTTACCCGACGTCCAGAACGAGTGATGTACTCTTTTGGAATATCTGGGGAGGGCTCGTCGTTATGGTCAGACAGTATGAAGGCCGGCTTAACTCGGTCTATCGATACTGTGACCTCCTTATTTTTTAAAAGAATTTTAAAAATTTTACTACCTCTAGATAGGACTTTATGTGGACCCGAATAAGCCGGTTGAAGTGAGCCATGTGATGCGTCTTCACGAAGGAAAACGTGATCACAAGTAGCGAGATCTTTAAAAATAAAAGTTTTCGGCTTTCCGTGATGAGTTGTAGGTGTCGGTTGCAGCTTCCGGGCAAAATTCCTAATACGGGCAATAAATTCTGACGTATCAGTGGTACCCGCCGTATTGGGGTCGAAAAATTCGCCTGGTAATCTTAATGGCTCCCCGTAAACCAATTCAGCCGAGGAAGACTGGAGGTCTTCTTTGACGGCAGTTCTAATACCTAACAGCACCCACGGCAAAGACTCGGTCCATCTGTCATTCCCATGGCATACGATAGCGGCTTTGAGTTGCCGATGGAACCGCTCCACCAGGCCGTTGCATGCCGGGTGGTAAGCTGTCGTCTTTTTATGCTCGAATCCGGCTATCCTAGACAAACATTGAAAGAGGGCCGACTCGAACTGGCGGCCGCGGTCAGTTGTAATGTTTGTAGGACAGCCGAATCGAGCTATCCAACCTGACAGCAAAGCTTTGGCAACTGTCTCCGCTGTGATGTCTTCAATCGGTATTGCTTCCGGCCATCGAGTGAATCGATCTACTGCCGTCAGGCAATGCCGATATCCACATGAGAGAGGCAGGGGTCCCACAAGGTCAATGTGGATATGTTTAAAGCGCGCCCGAGGTAAATTGAACGTGTGTAGTGGAGCAGTCACATGACGGCTTACCTTGGTACGTTGACATGGAATACAGGATCGGGCCCAATCTCTACAATCCTTGCGTACTCCTGGCCACACAAAACGTTCGGCAATTAACTTAGGCGATGCATTGGCGCCAGGATGACTATATGAATGCAGGCTATCGAAGACCTGCTTCCGGAAAAACTTTGGGACAAAAGGTCTGGAAGTTGGCGTACTGACGTCGCAGTACAGGGGTACTCGACTTCCAGGTACTTGAAGTTTCTCCAGGCGCAGTGATGAACCCTCATCTAATAATTTAGAGAGTTCAGGGTCCGAAGCTTGACTCTTGGCTAATGTCTCGAGGTCTACCGGTACTCCCAGTTCTTCAATCCGGGACAGGGTATCAGCCACGACATTGTCTTTCCCTGATATGTGACGGATGTCGGTCGTGAACTGGGAGATAAAATCTAAGTGCCTATACTGCCTTGGCGAACAGTTTTTCTTCCTTTCGTGGAAGGCAAAACTTATCGGCTTGTGGTCAGTATAGATAATGAAATGCCGTGCCTCGAGCATATGCCGGAAGTGTTTAACCGCTTCATATATGGCAAGCAGTTCCCTATCATAAGGCGAGTACTTTACCTGAGAAGGACTTAACTTCCGGGAAAAGAAGGCTAAAGGCTGCCATGAGTCATCCTTCAGCTGTTGGAGAACCGCACCGATCGCCTTGTCTGATGCATCAGTCACCAGGGCGAGCTTTGCAGTGCAGTCCGGGTGAGCTAAAAGAGCAGCATTAGAAAGGCTCTCCTTACAGGCCTCGAAAGCTACTAGGGCGTCACCTGACAATTCGATCGGATGTGATCCCTTGACTGACCCAGTCAATAGCGCGTGTAGAGGGGCTTGAACTTGGGCAGCGTGTGGAAGAAATCTCCTATAAAAATTTAGCATACCCAAAAATGCCCTCAACTGTCGCACGTTTGTGGGGACAGGGAAATCCTTAATCGTCTGAACCTTGGCGTCAAGTGGTCGGGAGCCTCGTTCGGAGATGCTATAACCTAAAAAAGTTACCTCCTCTGCCCCGAAAACGCACTTTGACGTGTTTATCACCATGCCGTAGTCCCTCAATCTGCCAAAGATGATACGGAGGTGCTCCTCATGCTGTTTGGGATCCCGCGAGAACACCAAAAAATCGTCCAGGTAACAATATACAAAATCAAGTCCCCTGGTCATCTCGTCCACGAACCTTTGGAAAGTCTGGCCCGCGTTACGAAGACCGAAGGTCATAAAAGGGAATTCGTATAACCCGAACGGTGTGGTGATCGCCGTTTTAGGAATGTCCTCCGGGCTGACAGGTATCTGATGGTAGGCTTTTACCAGATCTAATGTGCTAAAGATTTTGCAACCAGCTATAGAATGGGCAAAATCGTGAATATGCCTAATCGGATACCTGTCAGGCACAGTGCGGGCATTCAACATGCGGTAGTCACCACACGGACGCCAACCATTGTCCTTTTTCGGCGCGAGATGTAACGGCGAGGACCATGGACTTTCCGAAGGTCTGGCAATCCCACTAGCAAGCATGGATTGGAATTCTTGCCGAGCTATTTTAAGTTTGTCAGGAGCGAGACGACGTGGCGATGAGGAAACTGGAGGCCCTGGTGTCGTGCGAATGTGGTGTACGGTATTGTGAGGAATTGTGCGATGCGTACCAGCTGGTCGAGTAATTTCTGGGAACTCACAAAGTATCTTATGAAATGGAGTATCGCCAGTTGAGACTTTTACAGAGTACAGGCTACTATTACTATCAACTACAAGGCTAGCTACAGTAGTTACAGAGGTTGTATTATCAACTAGACGCTTATTTCTACAGTCTACCATAAGGTTGTAAAAATTAAGAAAATCTACGCCTATGATAGGCTTTGATACGTCTGCTACTACAAAACGCCAAGTAAAAGTTCTACGTAAGCCAAAATTTAAGTCAACGTGTACATAACCATACGTCGAAATGCTGGAACCGTTGGCAGCGCACAGTTCGAAACCAGTTGGAGCACGACGATCACGCAGTACCGAACGTGGGAAGACGCAGAGGTCGCTGCCCGTGTCGACCAAGAATTGCATCTTCGAGAATCGGTCAGTGACAAAAAGGCGACCAGCAGAAGATGGGCAATCGTCAGTCGCCATTACCGACTGCCCTTCAAGTTTTCCGCCTTGTAGTCGCACGGGCGGATGCATTTACTGGCCTTCTCTCCAAACCTGGCGTGATACCAACAGAGTGGATATTTCCGATAATTGGACTGCGACCGTTGTCTTGAAGATGACCGACTCCGGGGTGGAGCAGTCCGGGATCTCAATCTTCCACTCCTCTGGGACGCGAGCTTCTCAAATTGCCTCCGAAGTTCAGCTACTTCCCGTGTCAAATTATTGAGTACAGAACCGGGACTGTCGTTACTCACGGAGGCCACGACTGGAGTTGCCGTAGCCAAGTCGTTCACTCGATCCGCCAAATCAGCCAGATCTTTAAGTGTAGCCGTACCTGGTTGACCCGTGAGAACTGTCTGGATGCCATTTGGGAGACGACTGGTCCAGATGGTCTTCAGAAAATCGTCCGGAACGTCAGACCCAGCGAGACTCTTATACACCTCGCCTTCATGATCTATCGACACTTTCCCCTCACTAGCCGTCGACGTTGCGCCATGTGCTTTCTCCATTTTGTTCGTTTGGAGGTCACCAATATAGTATAAAAAGGCACAGGATGTCACCAGTGTAGTAAATGCTGATGACAGTTAATGCGTTACCATTTTCTGTGTCTAGATGAAGAAGTAAAACACTCACAGTATAGTTCAGAGTTTAATTCTAGACACAACACAGAAGGCACAATTAAACAGAAGGCACAAGCACAGTATACAGTCTAGAGTGAAGAAGCGATAGACAGTTCAAGAGTACAGCGAGAAATGAAAAGTGAATAAATAAGCACTAGCGTATAAAACAGTATAGCGTAGCGTAAGCAGGGTAAGCGAGTAGCGTGCGCTTCGCGTCAAAAGCAAGTCTCGACTGTCGGGTCAGCTGGCAATGTCATGTGCCGATGCGTCGCGGGCGCACCGCACCGCACCTCACCTCACACCGCTGACTCCTTGTACCTAACGGTAAATCTGTGCGCAAGGGACGTCGCACTGGTCGATCATATGATGTCGGTATCGACATCGACAAACCGTTACGCATCGAAGTACTATGCTTGTAATTGAAATATAATATTAAGATTTATGTAATAGTTAATGTTAAGTTTAGTCTAAGTGTAAATAAATAATGAATAAAATGTAAATATATATTTTTTATGTAAATTGTATAACATGAAATTTAAAACACAACATTGTAGGAAAGCTGCCTACACTAGCATGACAAGATATTTTGTTGAACTGTTTTATGTTTTTTTTTATTTGGCGATGATGTCATTCATCAGCCAGAAACAAATAGCAAATTCCTATAAAATAAAATAATATTTAGACGTTGGATCTATGTTAAAATAAGTTATTTTTGTATACAGGGTCATTTTGACATTGCGTTAATAAATGACACCACATACTTATCTCGTTGAAAATAACACTTCCCATTAAGTTATTTTAACCGTAGATGTAAAACAAAAAAATGTAAGTTTCGAACAAAATAAATATCAATAAAATGTAACTTTAAGTTTACACGCCCTAATGCCACTATGACTGCTCTAGGAGAATTCGTCGCAGCAGCAACATTATACTTTCAGTCAGAAATACACTTACGCACACACCATATTCGCACTAAACTACAAAATTACAAAAAAAATGGAATACTTCAACCGGGATTTTTGGCGAAAGTATTCGTTATTCATTGATAATTTTTGGCACGACGTTAGCAGAGGTATAGAAGAATATGTGGTTTCATTACGCAATATAAAAATGAGCCTGTATAAAATAATTATTAGTTAAATTATTAGTTACGAATTTTAACAATAAAATCAGTTTTAAAGTCAACTGCTAAAAAGAGCCATGTAGTAGCAAAATAAGGGGTTGTCGGTTTCAAAGTTATCGAACGCCTTCATTATTATGTCTGAACATACTGAAACACGCTGAAAGTTAATCGACGTTTATCTTCAGTTTAACTTTAATGGATCAATAGTTATTAGTTTTTTATGGGCATTAGCGATTATAATAATTATTAGCCTTGATATAAAATAATATATATTGTAAACGGGTTCAATTGCATAAACCACAATTACAGACTTATTTGCAGAGCTATTAAAATAGGGTAGTTTCCTATGTTTGATTTTGTACATTATCATAGATGTAACAGAAAATAATATGAAAAAGAAATTCTTCTGTGAAATCAGCATCAAAATCGATTGGAAAATAAAGCAGTTATTCAATTTTGAGATATTCTTGTGAGCAAAAGTGGGGGCGTGGCGGGGATATCGCGCTATCTCTTTCGCACGCAGGCAGCATTATGGTCGTCGGCGCTTGGTGACGTCACAGCCTAGTATTGCTGTTATTTGACAACTACCCCTTCCATCAAATTTCAAAGCTTTATAACTTACTATTGCGCCAATTTTGAAAGTTCTTTTTACATTAGATTTTGGATAGCATATATTTTTCATAATTGTATTAAAAAAACAATAGTCAAATACCCTATTATTCAGATACACTTACCCAATCTCCCCGTGCTCCCCTGATATACGCACTGGCCGTCAGCAAGCGTGTACAAATGATCAAACATCTCAAACAATCTCGCAGAAGGCTGATGGATAGTGCAGATGATAGTCCTGCCTCCCCTCGCCAGGGTCTTCAGCAAAGATATACACTGGAAGCAGGAGGAACTGTCCAGCCCTGATGTGGGCTCGTCGAAGAACATTATAGGCGGGTTGTTGACCAACTCCAGGGCGATGGAGAGACGCTTCTTCTGGCCGCCTGAGAGGTTGGAAGTCATTGTCTTGTGGTGTTCCGAGAGGCCTAGCGTTTCGAGGATCTCTTGGATCTGTAACAACAATGAAGAGTTAGTTGCAAGGTTTTTTTTTTATATTATAGTACCGACAGTCTATAATGGCCGTTTTGACAGATTACAATAGTGAGGTGAAATGTCAATTCATTATCGAAAAAAATATACAATCTAATGCGAGTCGCCGGAGACAGAAATCGTACTGCTAGGCTACTCTCGACGCCAATACCGATCGATTGGATATTGTCCAATTGGATTTGGTATTCTTGAAAATCACACCAGCGCCACATTGGACCAATATTAGGTGGCTATTTAATGAACTAAACTCAATTGGGATTGACATTGGAAAATTCGTTAGCGGTACTCTTGACGTGATTTTGATATTTCAAATTGATATTAGATTGCGGTGTGATTGCGTTGTCAAAGAAAAAATTTCAATAAAAAAATAGTAACTTTACTTTTATTGTATTAAAATTTCATTGGAAATTTTTAAGAATAATGTATTGAAATGGTAACTTTGGTGTTCGCCTATAAGTTATTGCACAATACCCGATTACGGGAATTAAAAAGAAGGAAAAATGAGGGAAGAATGTCGAGGCCTTTCAAAACCTTATTATACCTATATATTTATACCTATAATACCTTATATTGTCCTTACCAGACGATGAATTTAGAGCAATTTCTCGAATAAAAAAAACCTTTATTTGAAAATTTGTACATAGAGTTGAAACCATATCTACCCGTCCCCAAAAGAAAAAGTGAAATATTACCTAAATTTAAAACTAGTACTTCTAGATCTATCTTTATCATAATCATTAACGTAACCTAAATATTTCAAATCAATAATCTGAGTAAAAAATGTTTCTCAAGTACCATTTGCTTTTTTTTTTTTTTTTTTTTTTTTTTTATTCGGGCACGGCAAAGTGACTGCACCTCACCTGATGGTAAGCGCGATGCAGTCCAGATAGAGTATCGAATGGCAGCAGATAGTTATCTCATGCCATTCGACACAGTCATGCCGGCCTACTGAGCTGCTTTTTCACGCTACGGCGGAAGGACCCAGGATTATAGGAAGGAGGGAACACGTGCGCCGGCAAACTATTCCAAAGCTTGATGGTGCGGCAAATAAAAGAATTGGCGAACCTATTGGTTCGGGCCGAGATGGTTTTAACCATCAAGCTGTGGCTTCGGTTGCCGGCACGCGTGGTTCTGCTGAGGAAAGGAGAGGAGGGGATCAGATTAAACAACTCTTCAGAGCATTCGCCATGATACAGACGGTAGAACACGCTTAGAGAAGCGACATCCCTCCGCAATTGTAGCGACTCCAAGTTGCTCGTCACGTCTGCATCATCCACAATGCGGATGGCCCGCCGCTGCAATCCATCCAAGGCATCGAGCAAGTATTGGGCGGAACCGTCCCAGAGGTGCGAACAGTATTCCATACCCGGCCGTACCTGTGCTTTATACAAGCGGAAGATTTGACCGGGCGTGAAGAACCGACGCACCTTGTTCAGGATTCCAACCCTGCGTGATGTGGCAGATATAACGCCTTCGATGTGATTCCTTGGATTCAGATCACAGCGGATATCCATACCAAGGATATTCAGGTCATTCCGCATTAAGAGTGGAACACCCTGAAGATTGGGGAGAGGAGAAAACGGGGATTTTTTGCACGTGAACGCACACACCTGCGTTTTCTTGGCATTGAACTCAACCAGGTTCATGGAACCCCACGTGGAAATGAGATCCAGAGTCCGGTTGAGCTCAATGACAAGATCATTGCGCCTCCTCACAGTGTCCACCCGCAAACCAGGGGGCTCATGGTAGTATCGCCCGTGAACCGTGCTGTCGTCTGCATAACAATGAATGTTGCCAAGCGATAACAAATCATTGATATGCAGAAGAAACAGGGTGGGCGACAGCACCGAGCCCTGTGGAACCCCGGCATTTACTGACATGAGCTTCGAAGCGTGCCCATCAACGACGACACGTATTCTACGCTCATGCAGAAAGCCAGAAATCCACGCACACAGGTTGTCGGGCAAACCATATGCCGGAAGCTTGGAAAGGAGACCACGGTGCCAGACCCTATCAAAAGCCTTAGCTATGTCGAGGCTCACAGCTAGAGCCTCGCCATGCCTATCAATCGCCTCCCCCCAGCGATGCATGACGTACGCTAGAAGGTCACCCGTTGATCGGTTCTGACGAAATCCGTATTGTCTGTCGCCGATCAACGAGTGATTCTCCAGGTAGCGGGTCAAGTGCGAGTTTATTAGCCGCTCCATGACTTTGCATAGCACTGAGGTTATAGCGATTGGGCGGTAATTGGTAGGGTCTGTCCGATCACCTTTTTTGGGGATCGGTTGCACATTGGCCTCCCTCCAAGATTCAGGCACTATACCTGAGAGGTAGGACGCACGGTAGAGGCGTGTCAGTGCAGGAGACAACTCCGCTGCACATCTTCTCAATACCACCGCCGGTATACCGTCCGGACCACTGGCTTTCCGAACGTCGAGAGACCGCAGCTCACGCCGCACATCGCACTGTCTGATGCGAATATCAGGCATTGTGAATCCGCAATCAGACAGCGCCGGCGGCGGCTGTGAGCCACAGTCTTCGAGCCGGGAGTTAGCCGCAAAGAGATTTGCCAATAGGGTGGCTTTCTCCTGCGGCTTGTGTGCCAGCGATCCATCTGGATACCTTAGCGGCGGCAGTGAGGGACGGCAGAAGTTAGACTGGACGGCCTTGGCCAGACTCAAATAAGCACGGCTGCTCGTCGGATGGTTGGCCAAAGCACGCCCAATCCTACATATCCGCGCGGCATCCGATCTAACATAGGCCTTCTTGCAGGCCTTGGCGGCACGGTTATAAGCTGCTTTGAGGGAATCAATATTAGGATCCTTCATTGCGCGACCCCTGATCCAAGCGCGATACGCCGCCTGTTTTTGACCAACAGCATCGGCGCAAGCGCGATTAAACCAGGAGCGTCCACGGCCCTTACTAGCGACCTCAGAGGAAGGAATGTAATATTCCATTCCTAACCTGACCTCGCCAGCAATAGCGTCGGCACTCGCCGAAGGATCTTTTCCCTCGAAACAACGCTGCCGCCAAGGGATGGATGCGAAATATTCTCGCATACCATCCCAATCTGCCGACGAGTAATGCCAGACCCTTCGCTTAACCTGCACAGGACGTGGAGGCGAAGCGAAAGGTATTGACGTCCCAACCAGGCAGTGATCAGAAGTGCCCAGAGGGGCACTAACGGTCACTCGATACCCGGTCGGGTGGCTCGTCAGCAGAAGGTCCAGCAGTGAAGGCGCATGACTCGCCACATCCGGGATCCTGGTAGGCTGGCTCACCAGTTGTGTCAAGTCATGTGTCAGAGCGAATGCATGGGCAGCTCTGCCAGCATGATCAGTCCTGGAGGATCCCAGCCACAACTCATGGTGCGCGTTGAAATCCCCCAAAACCACCATCTCCGCTGACGGAAACTGCACCTGCGCGTCATCCGCCGCCAGGCTGAGGTACCTGAACAGCCGAGTCGTCTCATCGTCCCCGTGGTGAGACCTGTAAAGGCACACGTAGATACGGCTCAAGGAGCCAAAATCCACGTGCACCCACAAAGTGGAAAAGGAAGGGTCCTCCATGCAGCGCAGACGGCGACAACAGACGTCCGATCGAACATACAAACATACCCCGGCCTTTGGCTTGAAGTTTTCTTCAAGCGAATAGCCGGGGTACAGCAGGTATGAATTATCGTCCGGACGGCGAATCTGTGTCTCCGTCAAGAAGAGCAAAGCAGGCCGGGCCGTCTCAAGATGGTGGTGGACGGCATTGAGGTTGGTATGGAGTCCGCGGATGTTGGCGAACTCCATAGTGAAAGCGGTGGTGGGGTTGTGCACCGCTGTAGGACCTGCTTTCTTTGTAGGCACTGTCATGAAGGGGGATGGGATGCGTGAAGAAGCATCGGGAAGCCTGTAAATGGGCACTCAGTGGGCCGAACGGGCACCAGAACACGAGAGCCAGGAATAGGTGAACTGATCCGCCGGACGGAAGGGCCCCCGTACACGTAAATTAAAGTTCGTATTTTAACGTTTAGATATTAGTAGCGTTGTCCTTTTACACCACCGGGAGCTACCAGCGCCTTGTTGGAGGTACTAAGGGGCTCATTGTATCCCAATAGCCGGTATCTCGGTGTATAAAGCAGGTGACGGCATGCGCACTTTTTAAAAGCCCTTTTGCCATGCCCGGGTGGCTTTCCAAAAAATCTACTTAGGCTTCAATTTGCACGTAAGTTGGTCTAGATATTTTCATGTACATAAAAAACATTTTTAGGCTATATGGTACCGAATATCTTCGCCTTTCTAGGTGTAAAAATTCACGCATAACGAATTTTAACAACCAAATACTGCTTTTTCAGTATTTTGCGAATTTATTTACCTATTTTAACTAAATAAAAACAAAATGCACACAGTCAGATTAGTTATATAAGCAAATGCACACACATCACCGTTAAATAAGGATATAATCCAATTGAAGGAACTTTACAAACATAAAACACTATACCTTCATAATAAAATTAGAGACAACATCTTCTACGCTCGAAAATGGTTTTGTTATAAGTGAAAACAGAAACTAATACAACTAATGCCAGTTATGACCTCAAACTCCTGTTACAAGACTCTAAATCTTAACCAAAGCGCCAAATGATGATAACACAACAACGTTGGCGCTTAAGTAAGCATACCTTGATTATTAAGAAACTTTATGTGGAATGTGTGGAATAAATAATGCTAAATAAAATTGGGAGTAAAACAATAAAATCAAATATCACAAATAATTATTTTAGTTCCCGTAAATATTTGACGTTTTAAAAAACCGTCCATGGCAAAGGACAAATAGCATACAGCCTCAATCTTTCAAATACATTCATCCTACTAATATTATAAAGGCGAAAGTTTGTAAGAATGTATGGATGTTTGGATGTTTGGATGTTTGGATGTATAGATGTAAGGATGTTTGTTCCTCTTTCACGCAAAAACTACTGAACGGATTTCGATGAAATTTGGCACACGGGTAGATCATGTCCTGGATTAACACATAGGCTACTTTTTATCCCGGGAAAATATAAACCGGGACTTTTATCCCGGAAAAACTTTTTAATGCGGGCAGAGCCGCGGGCAAAAGCTAGTTTTAATATATTTGTTTAATGAGACGTGCGTGAAAATATTAAATATTGGAAGAGAAACGAATTTTACTTATGGATAAAGGATTTCAACCGGTAATTGCTAAGATTTTTGTCTTTAATGTTTGTTTTACCGATTTCTTTGAAGCTTCTGACATCTCTAATGTTAGCTAACTTCATTTTTAAAGACGAACCCGTTACCCAATGACAATGCAATTCTAATTTTAATCCAATTACAATAAATTGCGTTTCAAGAGTACGAAATCATGTGACGTACAAATTGAGATTGGAATTGGATTGACATTGGTATTAGAATTATCTTGGCGTCAAGAGTAACCCAGCTGGTCAGTACTGGTTGTCCTATAAGTGAGTTCGGTCATCAAACAGATTTAGTAAACAGAAAGTTACACATAAATTTCTTTATTTGAAAAACAATTCTTGTGTATTCCTACTTGAAGTTTAAAAAAAAATATATCAGACTGTATTTAGCTTTAACTAAAGATAAGTTGCTGATCATAATGATTTTTTTTTTGTTTATTGTTACTTTTTATTTACCTATACTAATTTTGCCCTTTCGTGTATCATTGCGGTTTTTGCTTACATTTATTTGTGGAAACTTTACTAGTCAATGTACTAGTTTTACTATATTAATTTTATATGTATAATTGTACTGTTTGTTTTCCTATTAAAATAAAATGAAAAATAAATAAAATTGCTGAAATATTCATGCACGCAAATGTATGCGGAAGAAATGACATTCCTAATATCGAGATTCAAATATTATGATCAAAACAATAATTTTATCACATGAGACGACAAACATTCTAGGTAAATTAACAGATAACAATAAAAAGACGTCACTTATGTTTGTTTACAATAAAAACAACGAACAAGCAATCAATCTCGTCACAGACCAGTTTCTCGACCTTTATACTGTAATTGGTACAATTAAATACATGATAGAGAAGCATTTTTAACGTTACAAGCTTAGGTTCGACATATTATAACTAAGTACATCTTTTTCACACGTGGGTCACCCTTACATTATTTATTTATTTGTATTTTGCAATTTGCAGAAAAGATTTGGGCAGTTTTTTATAAACTATCTCCTGTCTGGCGTTACTTCCCTTTGGCGATGCAAGCTTTGCCGATAGAATAACCCACGCAAGTCGCAAAGTATTGCCCGATCTTGGAATCGGGCTCAAAACCTCACGGTTTAAAGCCAAGTACACTGTCACTAGACCAATCAGACGACTCGGTACCTATTTTGAAAATCGAATTCGGATCACTAAAGTCAAAATACTCTAAAAGTTAATATCTCTTACCACTTCCTCCTTATCAGCTCGTGAGGTAGCGCTGGGCAGCTTTAAAGAGGTGGCCACCGCCATGGCTTCCTCCACGGTCAGGTTGCCGTGCAGCTGGTTATCCTGCATGATGTAGCAGGACAGCTTGCGGAAGCTGGACAGGTTGCGCTCCATGCCGTTCACTGTTATACTACCTTCCATGCCTGATGTCCTAAGGAAGAAAGTAGTTGTTAATATTGGCATTGTCATTCGATTATGTTCTAGAAGCAGCGAAGGCAGTAAAAGTTTGTATAATTATGGCAATTTTGACATTTGTACCCGCAAGTGTCAAATGTAAAGGGCATGCAATGTTCTTTTTACTCGACATTATAATACGCATGCTACTAAGGTAAAACATGTTTCGATTAAGCTATTTTAAATATCCTATCCGTCGCATGAGGAACATGACCATGATAAATTACGTGCAATTTTTAAAATTACCTCTACCGGCATACTAATTTCGGGTGGCAATTACTGATGTCATGTGAGTATAATAATTTTGTAAACGATACAAATATTATTTGATTAAGATCAGTGCTTGGCGGCAAACAAAAATTTTAACATTAAATTTTAAAACATATGCTTAATAACATGTGTAAATATTGGTTATCCGACCATTTGGTATCAACTGACACTTTTCATTAATCGAGGTATATTTTATGCTATAGACTATAGTAACCATCAAGTCAAGTGTGGTTTATGCCTAGGTAGGACAAATAGTAAATAAACAACCACGAACAAAGGCGCATAGCAACCTCTATTGCGATAAAGCGAACTACGTATTATATTTATCTTACGGATAAGACATATAGAAGCTTTGTTCGCAAGTAGCTGATATAATCCAAGAATTTACTGGTGTAAGGTCTCTCATATGTAAGAGGCCGTTTGGGTGGGTACCACCGCAATGTCTATTTCTACCGCCAAGCAGCAGTGTGCATGCACTGTTGTGTTTCGGTTTGAAGGACATTGAAGAAATGGACATTACGGTGGTAGGTAACCACCCAGACGGACTCTTACATATGACACCTACCACCCGCCTAAGAATACCAAACCCATTTCAAGCATTAAATAATTAAACACACAAATATATATGTTCAATGATACTAATTTAAATACAATGACGTATGTCTCTGAAGTAAAATATTAAGATGTGACTTTTCTAACAATGGCAAAATTAATACGTGTATTTTCCATTGAATATTCATACATAGCTACGTCAAATAACTCATTTTTGACTAAACATTTCGAACATAATGATGCATAATTAACTCTTTAACATAATTTTTTTATAGGTCCACTAGCTATTGCCCGCAGCTTCGCCCGCGTTAAGGAGTTTTTCCTGTATCAGTCATTTTATATACAAACTATACATTTTTAAACAGTATCCGTTATAATTGCAAGTACCAGGCGACGATAAACGGATACAGATAGAGATCTTCTAATATGGTCGGTCAGCGCTTTGGTACAAAACGCCTTTCCGTCCAGTATAAGTAGATCCCCGACTTTTGTCAGAAAGGCACTCGCAGTCACAACATTGAACATATAAATTATTTCTGTTCTACATTATGCATGTATCCTACTAATATTATAAAGGCGAAAGTTTGTAAGAATGTATGGATGTATGGATGTTTGTTCCTCTTTCACGCAAAAACTACTGAACGGATTTCGATGAAATTTGGCACACGGGTAGATCATGTCCTGGATTAACACATAGGCTACTTTTTATCCCGGGAAAATATAAAGCGGTACTTTTATCCCGGAAAAACTTTTTAAAGCGGGCGGAGCCGTGGGCAAAAGCTAGTATCAAATATAGAAGTATTTAGTAATCAAACAAGAATTATTGGATTTATTATAGGAATATTATACTGGGAAAAAGATAATACAGCACAATAAATTAATATAATCTCCAAAAACATGATATGAAGTAAATCCGATTCAGTGTTAGTAAAAGCGCACCGCTGCACCCGTGCAACAACTACTACTTACTATAGTTATATGAAAGCTTTGCATTGTTGTAAATACGCAACGTCTCTGAATATGTGGGAATATCCCGTAGGCAATGACTTATACATATAACATAGATTTATTTTGTCAGAATTAAGAATACTCCTAAAAAACAATAATTAATTGTCAATTGTAAACAAAATTTCCAAAAAGTATTTTTTTTTTTTTACTAAAATTATCGGACATCCTACGATCATGTTGTTGACGTGACACCAAGATGCTCACAACTAAGTAATGATACGTGGGAGAAGATTTTTTTCCCATAATTGGCAGTAGGTCCCATAACACCAGTTAGTAAAATTAAAATTAAATGTTATAGTTTCTTCGGAATATTTAGTTATTTTGATTGTTGCACCCATTGCAACGTTGCAAAGTAAAGGGATCAACGCAACGCCTTTACAATGTTGTATCCATCAGTTCATGGGCGTAGCGTTGGGAAATTTTTTTAATCGTTTGGAAACAACGTATAAACGATTACTGAGAAATATCGTAACTTTGAAATTATAAACAGGGTGTATCACGATAGAATATTCAACTGAACAGGTAAACAGGGTCTTTATGTACATATATTTATTAAAATATGTGTCAAGAGCATTTTTAAAAGTTTAGTACAATGTATTCGATAAAAGTACAATCTATCCTACTAATATAAACACGAAACGGTTCAATAGTTTTTGATTCTCGTCGATAACACAATTCTTTCCTCTTTATAATATTAGTATAAATGTAAGTCAAGATGAAGGATAAGGTGAAATTTTAGCCCGAGATAAAAAAAATACGACTAAAATTATTGACGACCGTAACAGAAAGATTTATTATGTATGATTTAGAAAAAAAAATTATCCTGTTGACTATCGATTATAAACTCTTTGAACAAGAAATCGATATCACTTAAGAATCGGTTATTTGGGGCAACCGATTTTTTTTTCTCTTCCCTACACATAGTATTCTGTGAATTGTCAATAAATTGTCATACCGGCAAGCTTAGATTGTCACAACTATAACAAAATTTTGGGTTGTCTATGGATTAATTATCATTAATAAAAATAATGTTACATAATCATACAATGTGCGAACTTTTAATTCAAATGTATGACAAATACAAAGTACACTTCAAGTTCGCAAATGACAACAGGTTTATAGACAGACATTACGTTTTATTGCTTTAGGCAGAACACGTTAGATATATCCTGGTTTCGGGGTTCACAGGATTGGTCCCTTACGAGTAATGTAGCTACTATATGAGTAGCTTGTAGCCTCTGATGGAATGAAACATCGTGGTGTGTGATGGCACCCACCAGGAGCGGTAAATAAACTTTCCAGTGACAGAGGAGGCTAGGTATGGAGTAGACTTACTTACGTACTTAATCATTTAAATGTTGTGTCGTTGTTATTTATACCGGCACTAGATGTCACTTTGTTTGTCATTTGGATAAATCAACATAATATTTGCAGGTATCTATAAACTACCTTGTGACGTTTCCTTAAGATATTTTCCTCAATAGTACATCTAAAAACAAAGACATTGTTGCTTACGTAAACACTAAGGAAAATATGATATAGTTCCTTATTAGCATTTTCAATTCTAATTCTCGAGACTTAGACAGTCTTACGTTTGCGCATCTAGGTAAGTATTTTAGATGCTTAAAATATGCTTGGAGATTCTTTGACTGGTTTCTGAATTGATACCTCCGTATTCCGTATAGTAAATTAAATGGTAGACGATCTCAATTTCGATAGTCATCAACTTGCTGCCGTCTATAAAATATTTTTGGAAGTAGTCAAAATATACGCCTAAAAAAATACTAAAACAGTTGCTTCAAGTTCACTGCGTACGCGCACGCAATTACACAACATGCGCGAACGCCGACCTCTTTCTACTGGTATCCACAAATTAGCACCATTCGGCGTATCGCCATTACGAACACGACTGATATCCTCACGCCCTTAACCTAGTTAAACAATTATATGATATTTTAAGATATACTTGGTTTTTCTGTTCAAATCAGGCTGGAGTCTGTACTTTGCCTGGTAAGTAGGAGACTTGCTTCATGTTACAGTTGACCAACATGGCTGGAGAAATGTGTGTGTTACACCTGTGTCTAAACTTTTTACGACGAAGCTGATCCTCTCCCAGGAATCCAAACCCAATCATGTTAGAAAAAACCATACAGTGTTGCTCAATCTAGGAATGGAATAGCACCGGGAATTCAAATTTCAGGTATGTTCTTTGGAAGAGGTCTCACTCCTCGTGAAGGCGACATTATGTAACATGCCTAAATAAACTTAAATACAGCCAACGAAATCCACAGTCGAACTGAGGACTGTGTAAATAACAAGCAAGGACAAGCGCTAGATCGATTTATCGTTTATAGATTATGCCATCCACGATGACGCACCTCATTAATTTTCCTAATCGCTTACAGTACAAGTACCAATGAAGCACTCTAAATACCTATGAATGGAGGCGCATACTATGATGAACGAGTATTGATCGCGGTTCCGTCCGCGTTAAAAAGTTTTCCGGAATAAAATGTAGCATATAGCACTCAGAAGTAATGTAGGTTCCTCTTAGTAAAATAATTTTCGAAATCGGTTCAGTAGTTCCTGAGATTAGTTCGTTCAACCAAACAAACTCTTCAACTTTGTAATATCAGTATGATTAATCGTCATTTTAACCAGCTGAAAAAAATTAAGCGCGCGTCATCGTGGATGACTTAATAATCTATACAACCGATAACAATAATTATGCGTAACATAGTATCACAATTTGTTACAACACCGGAGCGGAATTCTACAACCTTCATTTACAATCATATTGGTTATTCGATAAAATAAAATTGGGAAAGAAACCTTTAAGTAATACTGATTAGGTGCAAACGGTACAAACTCAGGCCTGCCTCATAGTCGAAATTAAATCTCTATTTCTACCGCTAAGCAGCAGTCTGCATCTACTGTTCTTCCGGTTTGAAGGATATTGTAGCCAGCCAGCATTACTGGGTATTTTCAGAATTAACATCGTATGTGTCAGGGTAACGAACGCAATGGAATACCACGCAGTACTTTGTTATTAAAAGTTCTAGAAGTAAGGGTGGTCGTACCATCACGGAAGCGTCATGCTCGTCTCGTCACTCAAAAGAAATAAATAAACATATTTCTAGACTATATAACTTGATCTTACACAAAAGAAATCTCTTAATTCTAGATTAATAACACCCATTTACGCAGTACGCGCTACAACTGCCGGAGTGGCGTAAACAGCGATTGTGCCTCGGCCTAGTTACGGATACTCGTCGCGATAACACGACCGGTTCCTAATGACAACGGCTGTTATTGATTTTACATGCATACCTATATTTTTTTTAGATAAACTATCCTTGGTCACTTATTTCGCTGTAAGGTCGTGACACCATTTTTCACGCATGTTGCTTTAATGAGCTTAGATTTAGATTTTAAACAGGTGGCCTGGGATTCAAACGCATCTTTTAAACAACTTTCAAAAACATCACCTATACAATATAGATATACCTATACATGTACCGTTTTGTTGCTTCACGGTCAACGGTACACGTGAGGAAGACGTGATGTGCAGAGCCTACGTCAGTATGCATAGAATAAGTGTCGTAGTACATACAGGTCAATCAAGAATCTGAGATACCATTCCCTGGATTTTGCATCCTATTTATTTGCTATCCTAGCTTACATATATATTGGGTACTTTACCTATGAAATTGCCGTTTAATATACAGAAAGTTAAAAGTCATATTGTTATAAATATTGTTTTATTTCTATAAACAAAATAGCTAGAGTGGTTCAAGAGAAAGGTTTGTATGTATAATACATGCATAATATGTGCGTGTGTATGTCACTGAACTCCTCCTGAGCTGCTGGACTGATTTTAATGAAATTTTTTGTGTATCCAGGTGGATTCGAAAATGGTTCAATTTTACAATTCGGTCCGGGAAAATGTATAGTTCGTATATATAAAATAGGTGATTCTTCGTCTTTAGCTCTAAGCTCAAATAGAGTCACTATTTTAAACTATACGGATCCTATCCTTATGCACTCCGCCCTGTGGATTGGGGGCGTTTGGAGAATTCCACCACGGTATCCCCTGCCTGTCGTAAAAGGCGACTAATAGGGGCCTCCGGGGGTCACGGGTGGGCGGGGGGTGCCGCCCACCTATTAGTCTAGCCAACTTCTGTGACCCCCGTGATAGACATGTCCGAGGCAGCGTGTCTCACGCTGCCTCGGACACCAAAAGGTGGACACGGTACGGTGTTTCGGGGGCTTCTGAGCCCCCGCAACAGGAAAAAGGACCGCAACAGCGGTACGCGCAGGGGCGGTTGCGGACGACAACTTAGACGTGAGTCGGAGGAAGCCCGCAGCCGTCCCTAATGCGCCGAAGAAGGCCCTACAAAAAAAAAAATCCTTATGCACTGATCGTGACAGTTTATTAATTAAACCATTCAGATAACTTATCTCTCGTAGAAATATCAAGCTTTGTCGAAGTCAGAAAGTAGGTATATGAGAAAATGTGAAGATTTTCAAACAAACGACGTCATAATGTAGTATTGCACATACAGGCAGAAGAGCCGAGCCAGTCGTTGCTTACACTACGTTTCATAACATCAGCTTAGCGGGCAGCACAAGGGACGAGCCGTTAGCGATAATATAATTAAGGCATAATTTTTTGTAGTTTTCTTTTCATTGTACATGAATAAACCTTAAAATCTTACCTGGAATTATTAAAAAAAAACCCTTCCTAGCCGATTTCAGTCATGGTGGCCAATCTCAACAGAGATCAGACAGGTACGCAAGAGATATTATAGTGCACATGTGTGTGCGCAATATATAGGTCCAAACGCTATTCCTTCGCTAGTCCAGTGCGACGGCAATCCGACGTGGCCGGAGAGAGATCAGGCGCAGAACCAACGGCTTTACGTGCTTTCCGAGGCACGGGGGTATCACACCGCCAAAATCCTGACTCCGAGCTGCGACTGAGTAATTTTTAACATAGAAAAACCCAGTCACTATGTGTTTGGTCCGACCCGGGCTAGAATTATTATTATTAATGTCACACATTAGAATTATAAAGACATATCTCAAAAGACATAAAACAAAGTCACGCGTCGTTTTTTTCGACATGGCGACAACTTTTTATTTCTAAGAATTTATATTTATTGTTTTGTATATGCTATTATTACTTGACATTGGCGAAATCACCGATAGATAATTGGTGGAAGCCATAATTCAAAAGAAGAAAGAAGTCACGCGTCAGTCGACATTCGATCTGGACCCCCACTCCGCTAATAATGACGCAAGAATTGTCCCTTTTAAAATAAGTCAAAGGAGATTATTAACCTAGATCATTTTTCAAAAGGTCAAATTACAAACTTTTTATATATCTCTTGAATTTTAACGTAATACTCACCAAGCCATACGAAAATAACATTTCTATATCTTCATCTAATTAAAGTTCCCGGAATGTACGATACATTACTCAGTCAACACTAATATTACAAAGTGTAGTATGACTTATCTTTTTTTACTTTTTATCTAGATTGTGCCATTTGGTCGTTCACTAGCATAGATCATAAACGTTCGTTTATTGGTCTGTGTTCACTAGTCAATGGAGTGACATATAGATTATGCGTTGATCAAAATTTACTGATATACACACCACTTGTTCAATACTTTTATCGTTGGAACATAAAATATGTGTCCAGTTGAGTTGAAAGAATTCTTTAAATGCTTTGTAACCGTAGTGCGTCTTGTGATAAAGTACTTCGATTTCGAAACTAGTGTAATACTAAATTCAATTTCGGAGCTCAAGTAGTCAATGCGTTTATGCGTAAAACGCAGTTACATCTAGAAAACATACAATATTTAATTTAGAATCCAAAACAGCGACAAGCCTACTTATTAAATTGAAATAGTTTAGCAAACCCTGAATAAACTGAATGCATCTCAGTCTACCTCTTCAGGAATACTGGCGTTAGTGATGTATGTCTATGAAAAACTCCAAAAAAAACAGTAATAATACTTTAAATTCATGTTACACATGTCGTGTAGGCGTTGTCTAATCTTATTTGCTAACTACGAACGTGACACTTGTTTTATTGACAAGATTATATGCGATAAATAATGACTATTAATACATTACAATTACATACTGAATACGTTGCGAATTAAGATAATGATATATGATAAAAGAAATTGAATAACCAATAATTATCTATTTATAACATACTGAAACCTTCCTCAAAATATGAACATTTAAAAAACGTAAAGCCCCGACCAAACCAAGCCCGTAGTTTTTGAGAAAATCGTAGACATACACACATAAATAGGAATCTAATACAGAAGATCCTTTTTTTGAAGTCGATTTAAAAAGGGTAGTAAAATCAAACTAGTAAATTAACTGACGATAAATTTGACTTAGTCAACACACTTTTTCCTATAACATACACCAAACAACATTGTGCAATAGGCTTGCATCGCCAAGCAATGTATTTGAATTTGCTTTTTGCCATTTTAATACATTCAATATGAGTTGGATATTATTTTTAAATAACATTTGACTTCTGCAATATAGATACATTTCTAGAGATTATTTAGGATTTCTGGTACTAGACATTTTTGAGTTTGTTAAGTTTATTCCTAACCACTGGCAAGATTCAACACATCGGTCATCAATAGCCATGTTGTCTTTGAGTTATATATCATAGTGTATTATACTTTATTTGAATTTTACTGTGGGAGAGCCAACGCAGACGGAGACAGAGCAAAAGTATTACAAATATTTTTGTCGGAATTTTGGTGTTTAACCTCGCTTACATTAACAATCCTAAAATGTTTGAGGGTCACACTACCAAATATGTTTCCAACACACTTGTCTGAAGAATTGAACACTCGCCCATTTGTATATTATTACTGTCCAAATGTTGAAGATCTTCCACTTTATTAGAAAACTAGCTTTTGCCCACGGCTTCGCCCGCGTTAATAAGTTTTTCCGGGCTAAAAGTACATAAAAACCTTCCTGTTGAATCACTCTATCCAATACATTTATTTGGATAAAGATTAATATTATGACGTTGATACAACTCTTAACAAATAATGCATTAACTCCGACCAAATTTGATTACCATAAAAACGGTTCTAGTGAGTTAATCTTAAAAGATAGACATATACTGTCGCGGACATTTTTTTAGATCATTTCAAGAGGAATAATTCTTTCATACATATATTTTTGGTATCTTGAACCGTTTTCGCAGCGCACGCAATAGAAGCCCTCAAGGATGAAAAATTTTCCCCGTTTCTTTCACATTTTCCATTATTTCTTCGCTCCTAATAGTTGCATCGTGATGTTATATAGCCTAAAGCCTTCCTTGATCAATGGTCTACTCAACACAAAAAGAATTTTTCAATTCGCACCAGTAGTTCCTGAGATTAGCGCGTTCAAACAAACAAACAAACAAACAAACAAACTCTTCAGCTTTATAATATTAGTATAGATTGTTTCTTTGGTAATTAGTAGACAGGCCGCCAGACAGCACCACGCAGGGTCAGTGGTGTTGGTTAAGTAGGTTGCCAGAGGAACCCGTGGCCACCCCTAATGCGCAGATGATGGCCACCGCGGAGTTTTGATTGGTATGCCGGTATATGGTGTATACCTACATATTGCAAGGACTCAACCCAGCAGTAAGTATCGCCTGAAGCTGGGCAGCAGTGTTAATTACACTTTACTCCGAGATAGATGCTCCGAGCATAGTGCATTCTTTGCAGCGCTTCGTATTGTACAGTTTTTACATTACATAATATTATAGTATTTTAAAGTCGATTATAACGAAATTAACTTTCAAAATCCGTATCGCATCGATGGGACTCGCGATCGCTAACTTAGATCTCATCATAGGCCTTCCAATCACGCAGCTTATCTTCAATCTCGGTATTTGCGGGACCGGATATTTTCGATCCCGCGGGATCCCGGTATTTTCGGGATCACGCATACAATGAAGGCATAAAGAGAAAAACAATGAAACAATCAATTTAACTTTTTTATTTCAGTTTGACTATTAGCATGTAGCTGTCAATCAAGTTGCTCTTTAAATGTAGCCCAGGCATTGATGTAATAAAAAACCCAATACATCAATGAGCCCAGGCAAATGTGTCACGTTACAGGACCAGCCCCTGTATATCCGATTCCGCACAGGACGGCATAATTGTGTTGTGTGCTGCGGCGAAGGATAATTTCATCTCTTCTCAGTCGATAGGTACTCTAGACGCTATTATATATATGGATTTTGCTCTACTCGTATAAAATAAATATAGAAATGAAATACAGAAAAATTACATACAATAAAAACAAAAACCATTTTCAACTGAAGGTTAAAAAAACTATAATAATTAAGACATACTAGAGTTAGGGTCAGCATTCAGTTGAAAATGCTTGCGATGAAAACATGACATGTCCAATAGATCGTCTTCAATATGCAAAATCAGTACCGAAAATCCCGCGTCGATAATCCCGCAAAACGCGGGACTGGAAAATGACGCGGTATCTCGGAATACCGGGATCTCGGTATTGCGGGATTGAAGGCCCTATGCCGCGACAATCGAACTTGTTATCGTTTAGTTTTTTTTTTATGGCATTGAATTACGAGATGAGCATGCCGTTCGCCTAATGGTAAGCGATAGAACCACCCATAAACAGTATAAACACCATCCAGCACCTTGAGTTACAAAGTACTGTGTTTTTTTTTTTTTTTTTATTATGGCCATCTTCGGCTCATTAGGGACGGCTGCGGGCTTCCTCCGACTCACGTCTAAGTTGTCGTCCGCAACCGCCCCTGCGCGTACCGCTTTTCTGCGGTCCTTTTTTCCTGTTGCGGGGGCTCAGAAGCCCCCGAAACACCGTACCGTGTCCGCCTTTTGCTGTCCGAGGCAGCGTAATACACGCTGCCTCGGACATGTCCATCACGGGGGTCACAGAAGTTGGCTAGACTAATGGGTGGGCGGCACGTCCCGCCCACCCGTGACCCCCGGAGGCCCCTATTAGTCGCCTTTTACGACAGGCAGGGGATACCGTGGTGGAATTCTCCAAACGCCCCCAATCCACAGGGCGGACAAAGTACTGTGTGGCATGCGAGTGCGCTCGTCATCCTGAGACATAAGATGTTAAGTCTCATTACGTCCTGTAGTTACACTGGCTACAATGCCCTTCATACCGAAACACAACAGTGCATGGACACTGCTGCTTGCCGGTAGAAATAGACACTGCGGTGGTACCCACCCAGGCAGACTCTTACATATTATGAGAGTCCTACCACCAGTAAAGTAAAGTAGTAGTTAGCTAATTAAATCTTACTTGTATCCAGTGAGAATGTTAAGCAGCGTGGACTTGCCGGCGCCGGACGGACCCATTATGGCCGTCAGCTCGCCGGAGCGAAGCCTCCCCGACACTGACTTTAGGATTGTCTTCACATCTGCGGAGAGAACATACTTTTGGTTATTATAGGGAAAGAACTATGAATTTTGTAATGAGGACACATGTCGAAAACTTTGTTAGCCAAAATTGAGGAGCTTGATATTTTGAAAAGGAGATCTCCGCTTTTCGTATGGGTGCTGGGTAGACATGGGCGCCGCCTAGGAAAAAGCCGGCGGCGGCGTGCTGGTAAGTTTTGGTCGGCGGCGGCGTAGCGCCGGCGGCGTGGCATTTTTAATGAATATTGTATAGGCCACATATCAAGTCCTCAGTTAGATGTTCGTAGGTAGTTGGAAGCACTAGCCAATTAACCCATCGGTATAAAAATCCCTTCAGGATCCTTGTTTCATCCGCCCTGTAGATTGGGGGCGTTTGGAGAATTCCACCACACGAGGCCTCACTAGGCGGCACCGCGCAGGGGCCGTTGCGGAAGACAACTTAAACACTTCCGTCAGAGGAAGCCCGCAGCCGTCCTTAATGCGCCGAAGATGGCCATGGCGGAGTTTTCGTTTGTATGCTGTGCGTTGTACATACGTTGGACGGACACCCGATGGTTCCATCTCTCCGGGTGGCTCAACGTCGGGTCGTAAGGGATCCAGCATAACCGCTCCGTCGCCCCCCTTAAAGGCTGGGCGGTAGTAAAAAGTCACTTTCTCAGCAAAAAAAAAATAGTAAACGGAAACCCATGCTCCATGGAGCTCGCGAGTCTTTATCTTGTTTCGCGGAGAAGATGAAATGAGAATGAATGCCGTTCGGTGCCACCATCCCGTTATCAAAAAAGACTGCGCGGTTACATCATAGCGTTACGCCAGTTATAAAGATGGTAAGCATCGGGCGACACACCATGCTGGGCCAAGTCTTTTAGTCTATGAAAACTATTAGTGGCGACGTTAGTCGTCGGCGACCGCCGACGGATTATAGAAAGAATCCTATTATCCTATTAATATTATAAAGGCGAAAGTTTGTAAGAATGTATGGATGTTTGGATGTTTGGATGTATGGATGTTTGTTACTCTTTCACGCAAAAACTACTGAACGGATTTCGATGAAATTTGGCACACGGGTAGATCGTGTTCTGGATTAACACATAGACTACTTTTTATCCCGGGACAATATAAAGCGGGACTTTTATCCCGGGAAAACTCATTCACGCGGGCGGAGCCGCGGGCAAAAGCTTTATTAAATATTACTTCTTGATAGTGGCGGTCTTCTAGTATACTGACACTGTGTATCCTATGTCAACCGCGGGCTCAGCCGCCGCTAGGCCCGGGTGAGAGAAGTGTGTAAAATAAAAGGGACCTCACAAAGCTGATGTCGCCGATGTCCACGTTTGGTCTAGCGCCGCCATTGTAAGTTACCACGGCATACTAAATGTATACCAAAGCACTTTGTTGCATCAGGGACGACTACATGATCCCGTGGTCATGTGCGCCTAATCATTTGATCCACAAATCTCTATGGAATCTCCAGGACGGATAATATTTAGTTCTCCACCTCGTGCCTCAAATTCCTCTACTACTGGTGAGAGGAGTCCGACCTTGCGTGTTCCTGCACCATCTCTTTTCATAAGAGGTCTACCTTCGTACTCGTAGGCCATCAAACATTAAGATCTCCTGCTGTGATCTTGCTTAGCAAGACAGCGATAGCGAGAGGCCTCCTCCTTTAAACGGCATGATATCGCTATGTTCTTAATTAAGGCTAGCCACATTTTCAATAAGTGATAGGTTATATATTGGACGGCATATTGCAACCTCAAAGCCCGAGTGGACGGTCATGATGGGTTCGGGAGAACCCACGATCGCCCGATAGCCCCTATTGGTCGGCTTTTACGACAGACCGGGGATGCTGTAGTGGACTTCCCTAAACGCCCCCAATTCACAGGTCAGGAGACACCGGTCAATTGTCCACCAGGAGTCTCTTTTTTTTTATATGGCCATCTTCGGCGCATTAGGGACGGCTGCGGACTTCCTCCGACTCACGTCTTAGTTGTCGTCCGCAACCGCCCCTGACCAGGAGTCTCTAACGTCTCTGATGGCAGAGGGATTGGCCCGTTATCGATATCTCCTAGCAATCTTTTCTGATGGAGGACTACTCCGAAAAAGTTAGCCACTGCAATGTAGAACCTCCGCCTGTCGACGATGGACCAGTAAAACACGACCACATGCACCTGACCGTAAGACACCACCGTTGGGCAGTTATCATGAGGAACGACATGACCTACGATCTGCCACAGATACTCTCCGAAACAATATTCTCCGATGAGCACAATTGTCAGTTGATAATTGGACCATCGTTGCTTCGCACCTTGATGAAATCAGGGTGCACTACTAAAACGTCTGGGCACCAAAGACGGATTCCGCTGGAGAGCGTTGCACAGGGATTCGGAGGTCCAAGGTTTCGGCCGAAAAAGTACTGCTATAAAGGATCATGGACCACATAACTCCGCGGCATAAAGTCTGGTTAGCGATGCTAGGACCCAGGTTAGACAGCAAGCTTGAAAGAGCGCAGCTACGTATGGGCGCGTGGGTACAGAAGCCATAGCCAAGATGCCTTTTAGAATAGTTTACGCCAATAGCCATTTTTCTGTTATAAACTTTAAAAACCCAAGTCGACCAATAACTGTGATTAAAATTTTACAAGAAAAATATTCTTTTTTTCAAATCGACGTCGGCGCGGCGCCTATGTCTACATCGAACTATATATGACATCGGTCATGTGGCTCGCCGGAAGCCTAACTTAGAAAAGCTCATACTAGTTGACCGCATGAACGGGAAACGGAACAGAGGAAGAGCACATGCCCGATGGACGGACACTATCAGGGAACGCACCCGAGCGGCCTGGAGAGCACTAGTGGCGGGCGTTGATAATAGCGGTCACGACCCTCAG
The DNA here is from genome assembly GCA_949316025.1 of Lapara coniferarum. Taxonomy (NCBI): domain Eukaryota; kingdom Metazoa; phylum Arthropoda; class Insecta; order Lepidoptera; family Sphingidae; genus Lapara; species Lapara coniferarum. The sequence goes on from OX438922.1 coordinate 3,993,237, forward strand.
TCTTGAGGAATCGACTAAGAAGAAGATATATGATATTTGAAACCCAATCATTAATAAAATTTGACAATAAAAATTAAAAGTATGCACAAAATCCACGCCGTTTAAGTTAGGCGGCGGCGGCGGCGGCGCGCGGGTCCTGCGCGGCGGCGTGACGCCGGCGCGGCGCCCATGTCTAGTGCTGGGCCTCAAAATCAAACCAGGTTCAACCTTATGGATATTAAAGGGGAAAATATATGGATCTTAGATCACTTAAAAAGATACTTTTAGACCCCGCCATTCATAACTTTTTTGAAAACGTTAATTTTAAGCAAAATTACATAAATCTTAAAATCTGCTGACTTTAAAATTTTACGATTTATGCATAGGCCTAGTTTTTACGAGTACTATCCAAATAAATATAAAGTATCTTGTTTAGGATTTTAAGCCCGTTTTGGACATGTCCTTTTAAAAACAAATTATTAACCTTTTTCCCGCATAATTGATTATAATTTTTTTTTATCTTAATTATTTCTTTTGTTACGTTTTTAGTCATACTTGTAATTTATATCAGTCACTAATGGTTAAAATAATATAATATTTATTATATTGATAATATAATATGCTGTTGGACAAAAGTATTTTCTTTTTAATAAAGTTGTCTGTATTGTATATGGAAATTTACATTTAAGTTTTTTAAGCATAAACAACTTAAATGCATATATTTTTGCTGGTAGGGTAGACTGATCATTTTATGGCTCCGTCCGCTTAAAAAAGTTTTTCCGGGATAAAAGTCCCGCTTTATGTTTTCCCGGGATAAAAAGTAGCCTATGTGTTAATCCAGGTCATGATCTACCCGTGTGCCAAATTTCATCGAAATCCATTCAGTAGTTTTTGCGTGAAAGAGGAACAAACATCCATACATCCACACATCCATACATCCATACATACAGACATTCTTACAAACTTTCGCCCTTATAATATTAGTAGCATAGATATAGGCAAAATGACGCCGGCTGATAGCCCAGGGTGGGGCAAGTTGATATGGAGAATGAGAATTGTAGGTAAAGTCGAGAGCACATGAAGCATTTCACTTGTAGTACGAGCCTTACATCTACAGCGGTTGTAATAATAACGTTAGCGAGTCCAACGTGTGATGCTTCACGAGTTCTTGACTGTAGAATAAATAAAACTTGGCATTTGGCAAGCTTTTTAGAATCCCTAGAGGAGGGGTGGTGCAGCTGCCGCTCTCTGCCCCTTGGCGACTCCCTTGGATATAGGCAGGTATTTAAAATATCATAATATGACGCAAAATCAAGTTTGTGTGCGTCATTGATATGTACAAAAAGTGCGTTTATAAATAGTTTTTCCTACATTACTAATAGTGCAAGTCATTGACCATAATCAATAGCCAGGTTTAAATGAAGTAAAAAAAATGAAGGAAATTTGTAGATAATACACTAAAATGGTGATTTCTTTTCTTGCATTTACAAAAAGTTTTTATTGTTTTTCCGAAACTAAGGCACATACATAATTATTATTGAGATGCATATGTATGTCAAAACATATTATATCCGTTTGTTGCAATTATTCATACAGATAAGCGAGATGGAAAAACAAACCTTGGACGTTGGACGGGCACGCACCGTGATAGAACGGCCAGTTAGACGACAATCACAACTAACAACTGTATCATACAGATATAGAGTTCAAAGTCGAACGAGAGGAATTAGTAGGTCCCACAAGTTGGTTGAATTATCACCAACTTTCAAATGATTGCGCGAATTTCTCGCAATAAGTCAAATAGAAAGAGACCGGCGTGCGCAAACATTGGCATAGTTTTCATTTATGGCCTATTTATATTAATACTTGAAAAATAGCGCAAATGAGACCTAAGCAATAAAATCCGTATCCTTTCCTTCTTAATATGTACAACAGCAAATAAACGAGAATGAAAAACTCTAAAAACTATATCCAAATTATGCAGAAATTAATATTTCAAAATGTGTTACTAGTTTTAGGGAACGCGTAGGGGGAACAACTATCTCTATCGCACCCCGAACCGAAACAGCTGTGACGTCACAGTGTTGATGCCACTTCCAGGGCAGTTCTTGCCGAAAAGGTTGACGTAAGAAGACGTTATGTCACAAAAAAAGATATATATAAAACCCGACGTCCAGTTACATTTATCAATAGTATAAACATTCGCAATATAACATGTGTTGGCGAGTCCTTTGTTCTATTGGCTGTTACTCATCGCCGGCCAAAGTCTCCGTCCTGTGTTAAAATAACATTCCATACCAAAAGTTATGATTAAATATTTTTTTTTATGGTATAGGGGGCAAACAAGCATACAGTTCACCTGATGGTAAGTGATCACCGCCGCCCATTAACATCTGCAATACCAGGGGGTACAGAGATGCGCTGCCGGCCTTTTAGGTGGGAATACGCTCTTTTTTTGTAGGTCGCCAGGTCGCATGTCCGGAAATGTTGCTGGCGGCAATTGGTTCCATAGTTTAGTTGTACGTGGTAAAAAATGTCGGCTGAAACGTACAGTGGTGGATTGCCAACCTCCGAGGTGATGTGGATGGAATTTGGAGTTCTGCCGCGTTGTACGGTGATGGAACTCAGCAGCAGGGATAAGTCCGAACAATTCTTCAGAGCACTCCCCGTGGTAAATGCGATAGAGAATGCAGAGCGATGCTACATCTCTACGCAAAGCCAAAGGATCAAGCCGATCGGAAAGAATACGGTCGTCAACGATACGAGCTGCCCGACGTTGAACAGGATCAAGTAATATTATTCATTTACTAATCTTAAAAAACGTTATTCGTAAAAAAACTAGATAGGTCTCTTGTATACAAGAATCCGCTTGGACAGGTACCATAGCAATGTGTATTTCTATCAAGCAATATTTTGCAAAAACTGTTTCCAGCTTCAAGGACATTGTAGCCAGTGTTGACCAGGGTGACTAGCGCAGTGAGTGCCACGCTGTGTAATTTAAAGTCTGATAATGTTGCAACATTTATGGATGGTGGTGTCGCTTACCTTCGGGCGATTGACTCATGCATTTCCTTTATTTGTATATAAAAAGTCTGAAACAATATTCAGTGGTTATTAACCTTTGTCTGAATACATAAAAAATGGAAAACAACTTCTGTAAACATATACAGCATGGTAGATATTTAAAAATATTTGACCCTTAGCATCACTTAGCATAAAACACAGTTACATCTGTTATTTCTTTGTTAACTCCTAAGAATAGACACGAATGATGACAAAGAAAGAAAACATGTTTACAACTGAATAACAATGGATGCTGAAGTTACCCATACAAATCAACTCTATTTTAATTTACCACAATATTAAGATATTAAACTGTTTTAAAGGAGGTACTTAAGACATATTATATTCTTCTTCTTCTTAGTCGATTCCTCAAGGCTGAGGGTCGTGACCACTATTAACAACTCCCGCCACCAGTGTTCTCCAGGCCGCTCTGTTCTCCGCGTGGCGCATGGCTGCTGGGATGTTCAATCGGGTGCGTTCCCTGATAGTGTCTGTCCATCGGGCAGGTGCTCTTCCCCTGTTCCGTTTCCCGTTCATGCGGCCAACTAGTATGAGCTTTTCTAAGTTATCGGGCTTCCGGCGTGCCACATGACCGAAGAAAGTGAGCACTCTCTGAATGCAAGTAGTGGAAAGGTGGGTCTCAATCTTTAGCTCATCCAGTATTGATGCGTTAGTGCGACGTGCAGTCCAAGAGATACCCAACATTTTGCGCCAGCACCACATTTCGAACGCATCAATCCTGTTTAAGGTGCGAGCTTTAAGGGTCCACGTTTCCGAGGCGTACAAGAAGATGGAGAATATTAGGCTGCGCATGAGACGTACTTTCGTATTGCGATAGATGTTACGGTTCTTCCAGATCTTCTCCAAGCTCTTCACTGCTGTCTTAGCCATCTGTGCCCTTCTGACCACTTCTTTCTCGCAATCCCCATCAGTACGCACAAGAGACCCCAAGTATACAAACTCTTGCACCACATCAAGGTCGCGCAGCTCCCAAGTTCGCGGTGAGCTTCCTTCACGGTCAACAAACATCAATTTCGTTTTGCTACGGTTGATTCTAAGTCCATATTCAGCACTTACAAGTTCGATTCTTCGCAAAAGCTCCGCGAGTTCTCTCTCACTTGAGGCTATTATAGTGGTGTCATCAGCGAACCGAAGGTTGTTGATCATATGGCCGCCCAACCGAATGCCACCCTTCCAGTTTTCCAGTACTCTGCGCATGATATGTTCCCCGACGAGATTAAAAAGCTGAGGGGAGAGTATACAGCCCTGTCTTACTCCACGTTCCGTTTTGAAGGGTTGAGATAGTGCATTGTCGAGCCTGACCCTTGATTGACCATCCAGATATAGGTTCTGCACCAGAAACACTAGGTGCTGCGGGACGCCCATCTCACTCAGTACGTCGAACATTTTAGGCCAGCTAATACAGTCGAAGGCTTTGGCGTAATCGATAAAACATACGGCTATTGGGACGTTGAACTCTCTGCTTTTCTCGACTAATTGTCTTAAGTTAAGGATTTGTTCGCGAGTGCCTCTACCTTTTACGAAGCCTGCCTGTTCTTTTGCTATTTGCCCGCTGATGAAGTATTCGAGCCTTTTGTTTAGTATATGCAAAAGAATTTTGCATATACTATTATTTAATACTTACTATTATTTATTATTTATTATATTATGTATTTACTAAATGATTAAAATAAATAATTTTGTTTTTCAATTCACTATGTTATAAATATTCGAATCTTGAAACGTAGTTACCTTATTCAACGTAGTGAATTAATTAAAATAATTAAATTCAAAATGACACACGTTGATCAACAAAATGCCTTTGAAGTGTTTGTAGGATCCCATATACATGACTTCTTCCAGAAAGTCATTGACAAATTATCACTGCGCAGGCAGAGATGCATCGATAGCATGGGTGCATATTTTGATTGATAGAAATAAAAAATATTTATAAAAATGACTAACTTTCTGTATACTAAACGCCAATTTGATAGGTAAAGACCTAACAGTAGAGCCTTAGCAACTTATAATTCAAGAACCAACCAATGACTGTGTTCATAATACAAAGAAACTATTTAGAAAATTAAAAATTAAATTATTACATTTGCCTTCCAATTTCTGTTTTACAAAAAACCGTGTTTAGCACCAGTGGCGTTTGTGAGAAATCTACAAATCTCATAAATCTTTAATCCCCATAAATGGTTCATTTAATTTCCTTTCAAACCTTTTCAATGACAAAAAAACATTAATAGCAAAAGTAGATTAACAAGAAAAAATATGTGTAGTCCAACTTGTTTCATGAACGATGAAGTGCGCTTGCAATAAACACCTTGACTTGGTAAACATTAAAAAAGTAGGAAGTTAAAATATCACAAACTTGTATATTGATATTAATGACGCAGGACGATTGCGGTTGAACTGTGATAAAAGAAATTATGAGGATACATAGGGCAAATGATGTTTCTGTTATAGACCATAATTACGTAATTCCTAGTAATTACATTACAGTGCCCTTCGAAACGAAACGCTACAGTAATTTCCCACTGCCGCTTAGCGACAGAGATAGATACACCAGTACTATATTCTATCCAGGTGAACTGATTTATAAAAATAAAAGTACCACTATAAACTATACATCTTATACTATTGGTGTGCATATAAGCACGATTTTGATTAAAAACGGCAACAAGTTTGAGTCACAGTGCAACAAAATTTCTGTAACAGACGTTGGAACTTAGTGAATAGATCGAAATTAAAGAAAAATATGAAAAATGTGTCTCGTTTATCCTATTGGTGTTGAAATAGTCTTTCCGATAATGTATTATAAATTAACTAGACAAGTTTAATGGTGGTAGGACTCTCATATGTAAGAGTCCGTCTGGGTGGGTACCACCGCAATGTCTATTTCTACCGCCAAGCAGCAGTGTGCTTGCACTGTTTCGGTTTGAAGGACATTGTAGCCAGTGTAACTACTGGACGTTACGAGATGACATCTTATGTCTCAGGTTGACGAGCGCAGTGAAATGCCTCATAGTAGATACTTTGTAACTCAAGGTGCTGTATGGTGTTGCTACTGTTTATGGACGGTCGTATCGCTTACCATCAGCCGAACGGTCTGCTCGTCTCGGCATTCAGTTCCATAAAAAGAGTTTTTTTTTTTTAAATCACCATGAAAAGTTGACTAAAATAGTCGAAATATTAGATGCGGCCTCTTAAGAATATTTTCTTATAGTTACAGCGGTTAAGGTAGTCCTTACTGCCCCGTCTCATAATACACGCTATACCATTTTCAGACCATGGAGTAACAACATTTTACATCAATAAACAATACCCATTTTTATTCAAAGAAACTGACACAATTGAACAAAGAAAACATTACAAAAGAAGGTATGTTTTTTTTTTTGCATTTTTTCCTTTTCTGAATCTGATATGTAAGCCGTTTAACTACTGTCCACCCTCCAGCCAGTCAGTGATAGTACATCTCTCACTAATAGTTTTATCTAGAAATTAATTAATATGCAAAGAAAATAAAAAAACAATGTTTAGCAACACAAAGTAGCGCTTCTACGAGGCCATTAACCTTATTTGCGTTTGTTTCGATCAAAAGTTTTTATGAAAAAATTAAATATTATCATACACGACCTTTATTTTCCTTATTAAATTCATGTACATATTTCAAATCAGAACTGACATTATATAACTAAAGTTCGGCGACTTAAAAGTATGATTTCAAAATATATTTAAATACATATACATATACACTCACGCCTGTTATCCCCGAAGGGGTAGGCAGAGGCGCAACTAGTGCCCCCCACTTTTCGCCATTATTCCGTCCCATGATGTGATAGGGGCGAGCCTATCGCCATATCGGGCACAAATTCCAGACTCCGGACTGATACTGAATAGAAAAACTCAATATCACTTTGCCGGACCCGGCGATCGAACCCGAGACCTCAGCTTTGCAGTCGTACTGTAATACAACTACGCCACCGAGGCAGTCAGCAGTATATTTAAATAATAATCCAAATTATATTAAAATACTGTATTTTATTAATAATACGCAGAGTAATTAAAGAATATACCAAAGTTAATTGTCACTTTTCGTTTTCCAGTTACCTCTCCCTACAGCTTTAAAAAGAAATGGAAAAATAGCCTCGTGATTATCAAGGCTGTGTTGCATTGACTTTTACACAAAAGTTGACCTTCTACGCATTGATCTTGCGTTCAATGTCCTTTTATAACCCACCACACATAATAAACAAAAAAGTGTGTGGTATGATTTCGTTTTTATATTTTGAACTCTTTTATTTAATCTTCAACTCAGGTAACACAACCATACACTTAAAGATCAACAGTTTAATTTTAAACAAGCAAATATACATATTTTACCGAAACCTTAGATGTATTATAAGCAGTACCGGATTAGCCTATAAGCAAATTAAGCAATTGTTTAGGGCATCACGCCTGGGGGGGCACCAAAAACAGCACAAACAAAATATGTTTGCCAGCCAAGTAAATATTCTTTTCCGAAAATGAAAATAATAAAAGACGGGGGGGGGGGGGTTGCTTAGGGCATCAAGTAGTCTTAATCCGGCACTGATTATAAGGAAACCAATACTACTGAGCACGGACTTACGGACCTCCTCTACTACTGAGAGGGTTTAGAGTTTAGACCTTGGTCCACCACGCTGGCGCTAAAGGAACTAAACAAAACTTAATTATCAAATTGCATGTGGACTAATTAAACATAGTAAATCATTGATTTCGCAACCAGAGGTTTGGTGCCTAACACCAAGATAAGCACTACCTGTTCTTATCAGATTATCACGTTAGGTAGAATGCGGTTTAAGCAACATGCTCACGTGTCACTCGGTATCTTTTAACAAGATGTAATATACCAATTTCTTTGTCTGTTTGTTTGTTGGGTATATATCTCCCAATCGATCACACATATCTAAAAGGGTTAGTTAATGATGTAACAATATAGCTTAGATCTATGTAAATATTGAACGTTTTTTAAAGGAACTGAATATTATGAAGTGATGTCTACTAGCCTCAAAGTCGTACATGTGTAGAATCAAATAATAATACTAGTCCCGTATTACATACTGCCTACTGCTGAGCATGAGCCTCCTCTACTACTGAAAGGGTTTAAGCCTTAGTCCACTACGCTGGACTATTAAAAAATATATATTTAAAAAAAAAAGACAAAAGACCTACGCTGAGTTTCTTGGTGCTTCTTCTCAGGTCAGTGGGCTTTTCCGAAGCACTGGTAGAATCTTTAAGTAAAACAACATTGTGAATAATGACGTGTAAAAGTGCCCTTAGGGGCCTAATTACTGAATAAATTATTTGAATTTGAATATTGCGGATAGGCAGACTACTCTTACCCTCGAAATTCTTATAAATCCTGTATACAATTAACCGATATAAAAATATAGAAACTGTAATCATAATTACTAGACTAATTATAATAGCAAACGGGTCACGCTTTTGATTTAAAATTTACAATAATTATGACTTAATAAATATCTATGGGGCTAAGAGAAATTTCGAAGAACATAAATGACAAAGTTAACGGACTAGGTTAAACTCAACATACATATACACTCACGCCTGTTATCCCCGAAGGGGTAGGCAGAGGCACTACTAGTGCACCCACTTTTCGCCGTTATATCGTCCCATGATGTGATAGGGGCGAGCCTATCGCCATATCGGGCACAAATTCCAGACTCCGAGCTGATACTGAATAGAAAAACTCAATACCACTTTGCCCGACCCGGGAATCGAACCAAAAAAAATAATACAATAAACTCAAATAAAATAAATTCTATCAAAACTGTTGTATAGGCCGTTTTTTCTCAAGACACTCGATCTGGTTCAACAAGCTATATTTTCTCTTCTTGTTAGAAAAATCCACTAGAATAGGTTAAATTAAATTTCAAACGAAAAAAAGGCTTTATCGATCATGAATGGTTTATATTTGGTTTGCGAAAATATGATCACATTTCCGAATTTCGCTCTAAACTCAAGTTGCTCTCTATTCGTTTCCGTCGGAATACTCACATTCTTTCTCTTCTATTTAATATTTTGTTTAATCGTTCCTCTCCCCATTATCTTAAAGAATGTTTTTATTTTCTTCATAACACTCATGCCCATTCCTTAAGGCAGTGTTTTTCAACGTGTGGGTCGCGACCCCCTGGAGGGCGAAGCCTTTATACGGGGGGTCGCAAGAGGTCACGAAAACTACCCCAGTATTAAAAAAGCAAAAAAGATACATTGACTAAGAAAATGTTAACAAAAGGATAAACTTTTTGTAAGATAATACACCACTTTTGCAAGTTAATACAAATTAACAAAAAATAAATAATATCTAGAAGTCCATCTAAAAATACATGAAAAAAGTAAGGGCCGGGGGGGGGGGGGTCGCGAAATATATTTTCATACTAGAGGGGTCTCTTCATGAAAAAGGTTGAAAAACACTGCTTTAAGGTCGTCAGAAAACCCTCAAGAGTCCTCTGCATGACAGTACATTCTATGACAGTTCCTTGACTGCGCAGGCTGTTCGCTTATGGAATTCATTGCCCTCATCTATCAGGAAAAGTGAAAAGTCACTATCTTTCTTTAAGTAATTATTGAGTGATATCGTACATTTATAGTATTTATTAATAATAATATTAAATTATTTATTATACTACGTTAAATGTAATAGTTTATGTGTTGTATATAAGTATAATAATATATTAGATATATTTATTAATTTTAAATTGTTATATATACACTCCCTTCATCACTTCATATATCTCTAACAATCAGTGTAGGTCGTCTGGAAGAGATCGCTTTTTAGCGATAAGACCGCCTATTGTAGCGCGATTTATAGCAAACCTATTTCTTAAAAAATTATTTGTTTGTATAACGTGGTGTACAATAAAGTGTTTTCATTCATTCATTCATGAATTGCATAATTTATATCATAATCTTTGACATATCGATGACGATCAACGATGATTATTTCCACAAAGATAAACACAACAGCCTTCTAAATTTAGGAGGTGTTGCTAATTTCGATATAGGACAGGAGATTGAAATTAAATATCATAAAATATTATAAAACAAAGTCCCCTATCGCCTCTGTTTTTCTCTTGAACGCGATAAACTCAAAAACTACAGATTTTCATACGTTTTTCACCAATGGTCGGAATGATTCAAGAGGAAGGTTTGAGTGTAGAATTCATAAATATTTACTGACTGACACATAAAAAAAGCTTTATATATATGTGTATATGAACTTTACGAACGCTTCCTAAGCCTGTCTCATGACCAAGATTACAGCAAATCGCAAAAACAATAGAGGAAAAGTCACCGACACTCGACTTCCCTCGAGTAACAATAGTGGCCGGTGAGCACCAATTACTGTGGATGTACTAAATTGCTTTGTGTACGCCTACTACTACGCAGGAACGAACGTTTCCTGAGCTATTTCATGAATTACCGGCACTGCATTAGCATTAAACTACTAACTACTGGCCATACGTTACTTCCAAATTTGTATTAAGATTCATGTGATAGATAAAGAATATGTCTGTGATAAATTACTTACGAAACAAACATGTTATTTAAAAGATGGTTTTGTATTCATTTTGAAGGAGTAGAGCCTGGACCGAGACATTACCCCTACTTCATGTACAAAAAACGTCAATTTATACCGAACTGTTACGTTTCGTATAGTCAAAGAGATGAAGAAACGAAATTCCGAACCCTTGGCTTAAGCTTACCTATATTACAAATAGGGCCTTTCCTTTCAATGAAAGGCCCTATTTGATTGTCTCCTGGCCTTCTGGCGTAAAAAAACGGCATAAATAGATTTCATAGTAAAACTATCTAATAACTCTATAATTGCCCTTTAGACATTGGCAAACGAATGACAACCGGTCATGACAAGTTGCGATTAATTAAAACGATGCTATAAATACTAGTGTTGGTACCTTAATGATACAGAAACCGCTTGGACCTTGACTGGGCAAAACAAGGACGACATGTGAGAAGGCAATTGTTAGTTACAAGTGTAAAAAACTTAGAACATAACTTAGAAAATCAATGCCTTTCCTTTATGGCTTATTAAGCACGAAATAAGCACTATCAGCGAAACAATTTTCAGAATCGGATCAGTGATCCCTATGATTAACGCGTTTAAGAAAACTAAAGCTTCAGCTTCAGCAAAACTTATAATATTGGTACAGGTGGATGGCCAACGTACAAGCAAATAATCTAGCCGTCATCACCATTGACCATGAACACCTTCAATGCCAGAAGGACGATGATGCGTTGCCAATCTAATAATAATAATACAATAATAATTGTTTCACTAATAAGAAGCTACATTACTCCCAAGTGCTATATGCTACTTTTTATCCCGGGAAAATACTTATTCCGGAAAAAACTTTTTCACACAGACGGAGACGCGGGGAAAAGCTAGTATTTAATACAAATAATGAAGATTATAACGAGTGAGAGGCTAATTGACTTAAGCGACATTGAGTTCTATACACACTTGGAATCAGTACATTTTTCTGCTTTTTGTAACAAGTTAAAAACAACTCGAAACAATGTCGCTTAATTAGCCTTTCACCGTCGATAAGGTGCTTAACTTAAAGTGGCACATACGATGCGATTTGGTACAGCCGAACCATTAAAATGGTATGCCATCGAACCATATCGCATCGTGTGGGGCACGGTTCGATGGACATTATTATTATTATTGTTGGTACGGCTGGTTCGATGGCTTGTCCATCAAACTTGGTTGCATACAACTGGACATCGCATGGTACGGTTCGATCGTGTGGCGTGAAGACTGTACCGCGTGACGAATTAGTACGATGATACCAAATCTAATCGTCTGTTAGTAGTATTAATGGCACCATATATACGCTAGGGGGGAAAGAGCTGTGATTCGAATTTCAAAACCAACAACCCCTTTTTTGTGATATAAGGGCAAATGGAAGAAGAACAATTAGGATTATAAACAAGGAGATTTGGTCCAGTATTATCATAGGCATCAAACATACTGCGTGACCTTACAATGAACATATACCTATAGATATTAACCAATATGCAATATGAGCATATATTCCAAGAAAGATAAGTACCTAGTAATTGCATTAGCTATTTGTGACAGTAAACTAATCAATAAGCCGACGTCTCCGGGTCGCTTGGGTTACATTAACTATGCGGAGTTTTCAAAACATACGTTTTATTAATAAACAACTTCGATGCAATACAGATATGTGAGTTGTAAACTGATCTGTAAGGCCAACAATTACTTTACACCAGTTTTTGGTTCGACTTGGGAATTCCCCTCATGTATGTCTTCCGGTTTTCGAAGGTATGTGAAGTCTGCCAACCTGCACTAAGCCAGACTGGTGGACTAAGGCCTAAACCCTCTCAGTTGTAGAGGAGGCCCGTGTTCAGTAGTGGGTAGTATAAAATATAGAGCTGGTATGCTATGTCTTCCAGGAGTAAAAGTCTCATCATTTACTTTCTTATGATAAACCCAATATCAATACAGGCTATGTTCTACGTGGGTGACTTTCATCCAAATTTATTTAGTTTATGAGTTTACTTCTTATTTCTAACATCCAATTGTCACAAAGTCTCACATTTCAACGTACAAATCCGATATACAATGTACTAGAAAACATTTTATTACCAGTTGGTTTAGTTCAATTATTTTAACAACGTATACACTGTCATAGTAGGAAACTGTCGTTTATCTGTGCTCTTTTGTTTCTTAGTTCAGATATAAATCCCAGTCAACTATTACGTTACATACATTAATTAATTAATAATTACATACATTCGTATAAAGTTAACCAACGCACATAAAAAATATATAAAAACCTGAATTTTAATTTGCAGACCATTGAAATTCGCATGACTGCCTCGGTGGCGTAGTTGTATTACAGTAAGACTGCAAAGCTGAGGTCTCGGGTTCGATCCCCAGGTCAGGCAAAGTGATATTGAGTTTTCTATTCAGTATCAGCTCGGAGTCTGGAATTTGTGCCCGATATGGCGATAGGCTCGCCCCCTATCACATCATGGGACGGAATAATGGCGAAAAGTGGGTGCACTAGTTGCGCCTCTGCGGGGATAACAGGCGTGAGTGTATATGAAACTCGCATTTAAAATAAACACGTAGCCTGCTAATCAAGTGACTACAAAAATGAGTAACGTTATTACAATATAAATATTCATGAACATTATAATGATAAAATTCAAAATAACTATAGAAAATAAGTGATTTGTATTGGCCACACGGAATTTTGATGTTGTATTTGGGCTTGTTGAAAGGGATGATATAGAATTTCGAGCGCACACTGAATCATATTAAAGTTGAAATTTTGTTGGGAGTTTTGGGGTGTAAGAAAAGAATTTTGGGTTTAGAATGTGAAAAAAAAACTATGCGTCTTCGCTTCATTTTATTGTGATTGGTTGAGAGACTGACGTATCGGTCTCTTCAATAACAAACATCAAAATACCGATACGTCCGTCTCTCAACTAATCACAATAAAACAAAGCGGAGACGCATCGTGTTTTCTTTATCACATTCTAAGCCCACTGATTTGTTTGACGAAACAATTATTTTACACTGATAACAAACAATCTGAATTATTAAATTTTATTTAATTGAGACCTAATGTAAATAACAACAAAGTCTTCTTTTGTTTTTCAAAACACAATGGTGTTATCATCACTTAACAAAGAAATCATTCAAAGTTCATTCGCACAAGAACAGTCATTGCTGATGGCGGCACTAAGCAAGATAGGCTTTGTTATTGAGGATATCCTAAACACAGCTGTAAGCTAACCTTTCCTACCTACATCTAAAGTTCATGACAATAGTAAAACATAAAGAAACATAGCATCTCGATTTCAGTATTTTACTCATGGTTAAGTTTCGTTAGGATTTATATGTTATCGAATACAAAAAAAATGATATCAGCAACATATCAGTGAGAAAATGTAATAAATAGTTTAATCAAGTATACTAGGACCGTAGTGCCAACATGTTTCTATCTCTATGTAGCAAGAAATGTCATTATGACAAAAATATAATCTGTTCAAAGGAGATATCCGCTTTTTGTATGAGTGTTGGGCTTCGAAATCTAACCAGTTTCAAACTTTGTGGATAATAAAGCAGCAATAACATGAATCTTGGATCCATTAAATATACATCCAGACCCCTCCATTTATAACAAACTTTTTTAAAAACGTTCCATTTAAGTGTAGTTTTTCAGCAGAATAAAATTACATAAACCTCAAAATTGGAGGGTTTTAAAATTATACGATTTATTGCAAAGGCCTAGTTTTTGGCAGTACTATCCAAATAAACTATCGTGGTTAGAATTTTAGGCCCATTTTCGGACGTGGTCTTTTGACATATTGCCGTGATTCAGAATCCTGTAGATAAAGTAGTCACGCAGTGGGTGCCAAGTAGTAAAATTCGTCAAATGATTTGTGTATGAAGCAGTGGGCCTTCATACTTTCAATACGTGCTCTAAAAGTAGACCCTTATGCCCCCTTGTATTGCAGATGTTCATGGGCGGCGGTGATCACTTACCATCAGGTGAAACGTGTGCTCTTTTGCCACCTATATCATAAAAAATGAGTTCTAGAATATTTTTAAACAACCTATAAAAAATACTCCAATATAAGTAGCATAAGTTTGACCAATTATAATGTAGACTATAGACGTAATCAATGTATTAATAGAGGTGCCCTCCAAAACATATGACCAGATGACCTAAAAAACCTGATAATGAAAATAAAAATTTACAAACCGTGGCGGGTATCACGCAAGCGTCTAAGATTAAGAACAGAGTTTTAACCAACACGAACTTATTCGGATACGATATTGATGATGTACCAGAAGTTCAAAGACATTCTTGTTCAAAACGCATCCGAAATATCATGAATGTGTTTGAATTTTACTATCGCAGTGTGCGCTGTCTCTCAAGCCTTTGTGGTGGGAACAAAAACTTATTTAACAACAGAGTTTATCGTCAAGAATCCACAAGTCCAGTTTACAGAAACATTGAGGTCGCACAAGTCGGCTCATTAAGTGACGCGGAATTAAACGACTTAACTAATTAGTCGTTTCAAAATATAATTATCTAGTTTGCTATTGAAAATGTTATTTCTGGTTACGTATTTGGTGACCTTCGAAAATAAGATATCAATGCAATACAATGCAATCAACCCTGTATTATATACTGCCCACTGCTGAGCACGGGCCTCCTCTATTGAGAGGGTTTAGGCCTTAGTCCACCACGCTGGCCTAACATTATGATTAAAACAAGGTTATGTAAATGATCACAAATATATAGAAATGAGTTTATTGAATTTAGTGCAATCCTCTTTAAAAGCGTGCACAAAGAATATCTCACTGGATAATGAAGAGGAAAAAACAACAATAAAACTTTATGATAAAACGTCATATCTTCGATAGAATTGAATTAAAACAATGAAATAATGAAACACAAATTGATCTAGGATTATTCTTAACAATTTTTTTATCCATTGAAGGACTTGTATCATGAAAATAAATTCTTTATCCAACTACTTTGCATAACTAGAAATATATTATAAAGGAAGCACTACCGTATGTTAATTTGTAAAATATAATATACATAGGTACTATAAAAAATATACAAAAATATTTTTTTCAAACATTTCTCACTAATTAAAGTTAAGTATTTTTTTATCAATAGACGTTCTGCAACAAGTACTTAAATATAATAAAACGTCTTTATTATGCTAGCAGTTGATAGCGTCCAGTTAAATAATGACTTTATTATGGCTCTGAATCACATTACAAGAAACAACGTTTTTATATTCTAATCCAAAAATAACAAAACAAAAAATACTCACTGCTCTTCCTTCCCTCCTGGACTTTGTAAGTGAGGTCCGTAAAGGCCAAGTCGACCGGCGGCCTTTTCGGCAGATGTGTGAGGGTCTTATGATGTGCCGGTGTTATTGTCACCTTCAAGCTGCCCTTCCTGTCGGAGATGATCGGTTTAGTGTCCACGGGTCCCTCTAGGGCAGACTCTTTGTCCACTTTCATGATCAAAACTATATTCTCATCACAATACGTCACAAAGGAATTATAAGCGCGCGTTACGCGGCCACTCCGCGCGCTGTCTGCGAGTGACTGAGTGCTGAGGGCTGAGGCGCGGAGTGACTCGAACGATAGCAACTAGCAATCAGAGGTCGGACATGTAGGAAGCTGATGCGACAAAAGTTAAAGTTCAACCCTTTTTAGGTGTCGTGGTCATGAGAATTCAGTTTTGTTATTTTAACACATGAGTCTTATCGATACATAATATTATAAAGTTGAAGAGCTTTGATTGACTATATATCTGAAAGCTGAATTTTTTTTGTTTGTTTGGTTCAATGCGCTAATTGCAGGAACTACTGAACCGATTTTGAAAATTCTTTCACTAATAGGAAGCTACATTACTCCAAGTGCTATAGGCTACTTTTTATCCCGGGAGAATATTTTATCCCGGAAAAACTTGCAGGCGGGCGGAGCCGCGTGCATCACCTAATCATTGATAAGTGAAAAGGCTAATTAATAAAATCATATTAAACACTAGTATTGCTCGCGGTTCCGCCCGAAGTTTTTCCGGGATAAAAATATTTTCCTAGGATAAAAAGTAGCCGTATAGCAGTAGCAGTAGTAGTAGTATAGCACTCAGGAGTAAAGTAGCTTTCTATTAGTGAAAGAATTTTCAAAAATTGTTCAGTAGTTCCCGAGATTAGCGCGTTAAAGCAAACAACCAAACAAACAAACTCTTCAGCTTTATAATATTTGTATAGATTTTCATTAATATTAGATCGATCCGTAAATATTATCTTTTTATGATAACATCTGCTCCGCTCTTGATATGCTTTCACCATAAATCTAAAATAATTTTGGCCGAGCTTAATATAGTACCGGGTGCCGTAACCACATTTTTATTAGAGAATAAACGACATAAACAAGTGGAGATCAATTACAACTTACAGGTGTAGACGGCTGATGAAGTACCTTACTTCAGGCCAACTATAAAGGTTGGACGAACCTACGCTAAAATAACAATTTCTTTCCTTTAAACATGGAAGAACTACGATGCCTACAGTATTGATAGGGCGGCTAGACAAGGCATCATTGTATCATAAAAAAAAAGTTTTGATAAAACAGCCTGCTGATGCATTATTATATCACTAGCTTATGCCCGCAGCTCCGCCCGCGTTAAAAAGTTTTTCCGGGATAAAAGTCACGGTATATATTTTCATGGGATAAGAAGTATCGTAGGTCCTTCCCAGGATCTTAAACTATCTCGCTACAATCGAAATCGATCAGTGGTTTGGCCGTATCGACTTGCGAGAAAAAGAAATCCGGGATTAAAGCCCCGCTTTATATTTTTCCGGAATAAAAAGTCTATGTGTTAATCCACATGATCTACCCGTGTGCCAAATTTGATCGAAATCCGTTCGGTAGTTTTTGCGTGAAAGAGTAACAAACATCCAGCCATACATCCATACATCCTTTGTTACAAACTTCCGCATTTATAATATTAGTAGGATAATTGAGATTAGCTGAGGTCTAGACACCATACCAGGTGTTGTACGAAGTTATAGGAGGTGGAGATTACATCAGACTACGTATTCCTTTGTAGTCTTAGGCTACATAAAAAATAAACAACAAAAACAAAGCAAGCCAATTCGCGCAACAATCTGTCCTAGACATTAAGATGCAAATATATCTGTGCCGGAAATAAAATCGCGAATTATAATGCAATTATACTTTGGATTTCAAGAGAAATCGTCCTTAACCTTTCATTTATTATCAAAAACGGAAAAGGCAAGGCAAGAAGGAAAACACAATTGGTTTTAAATAAGTTGTAGGATAATGATTTCCCTTTAGTTCTTGGCATAAATTTAAATTGAGCACTTAGATAAGGTTTATTGTTACTTTTGTAGATAAGTATGTCGATTGCAGGAATTTCAAATGTCGTAAGGCGGTTCTTTTTACCATAACTGGAAATTTGATTCTCGGCCGATCGGTAGGTATATTTAAAATTGTCATGTCTCTTATAACGAGGAAACTGTCGCGTGAAATTATTTTTTCAGTAAATGACGAAGTTGAAATATAAGTTGCAAAGGTCAAATTTTTATTCAACAACTTTATTTTACTTTATATGTATACTCACGTGAATTTTAAGAGCATCTGTCGAGACATCTTAATAGGAAAAAAATGAAATGTAACATTTTGTGTGTCCAAAGTCGATATTTGTCGATTACAACTGGTTTCTAATTCACTCAATTTCTTTTTCATATTATGAAGCCGGTATTCGTTATATACAATGGGTAGATACAACATGACATATGAAAATTTGTTCATTTATCAACAAAAAAATTATGTACTTTTTAGTTGCTTACATACCGTGGCGGCGTGGCCGAATTATAGATTCATTTGCAATAATGTATTAGAAAAAGTAAAGGTATACGCAGAATACAAATAATTATTTATCTTAAATTCGCTCTCAACAACCAAGTGGTGATAATCGAGAATACATTGGAGAGGAAAGAATCAGCAATTGGGTGCTTCTTCGAGGTAGAGGGAGCTTTTGACAAGGCGACATCATACGCGATAGAATCCTAACTTGATAGAGCAGGCATCAATCCTTTAATAAAACAACGAATTGTGAATATTCTGAATCAAACATTAATAACAGCTGAACTAGGTGGCATAACATATACGGTAAGGACAAATAGGGGCTTTCCGCAAGGGAGCTGCCTGTCCCCCCTAATGTGGTGCCTGCTGCTGGATGACCTCATCAAGGAAATAAATCACAGGCGTAGCATATATGCAGGCGTACTCCGATAATGGGGTCATCTTAGTAGCGGGACAGGACCTTTGCTATGCAGCAGACTAAATATGGCAATTAGAATAGCCTTACGGTGGTGTAGGGCGCGAGGACTCAACCTCAACCCATACAAATGGATATAATTGGATTTGAATGGTCATACTTCTAGGCTTTATACCGCTGTATTTGGAGGCAAAAAAGAGCGCATTAGAACAATGCTACAGATTAAAGTCCTATGGATTATGGAAAACTACTTCCACAAACAAAGGACACACAAAAGTATTAATCATGATTCAAGACAAAATTTCGATGATCTGGGGAAACAATGATGTAATTCAGAAACAAAAGATATTCGACAAAATACAGAATACCTAGGACCTAGAGAAAACTGGGAACTTCCACATGACCATCGTAAGTCGGTGGCATGTTTCACAGATAAAGAATATTTATAACCACGCCATCCAACACAAAAGAAACCAGAACAAAACTAGGAAAATATGCGAGCGTATTTTCCTAGTTTTATTGCGGTTAAGGCGGAAACAATGGCCATTCTGGAATGCGCTGATCGCTTAAAGCAAATGACCAATAACGAAATCAGCACAACACAGATTTACAGCAAAAGTCAAGCAGCCCTAAAGGCACTGGACAAACCAGAGACAACGTCGGCGCTAGTGAGAGATTGCAAACTTAACCTGAACACGCTAGCAGCAGATAGAGAAGTCATCACCGGCTGGATACCAGGCCACCAAGGGACCAAGGAAATGAGAAGGCTGATGAGTTAGCGAAAGACGGCGCTGATGAAACATTCATATGACCGGAACCGTGCTTACTTATACCGGCAAAGATCACGAAGGGAATGATCAGCAGGAATATAGTTACAGAAACAAATGTCAGATGGACCAGAAGAAAACCAAAAGCCTATTTCATTTAGGAAGGGGGACATAAGAACTATTATAGGAATCATGACTGGACACTGTACGCTTAATAGGTACTTAAAAATAATAGGTAAGACCGAAGACGCCTTGTGTCCAGAATATGGTGAAGAAGAGACCAACATTCACTTTCTGGCAGGGTGTTCTCTCTGCCAAGATGTGAGATATTGGGAACTGACAGACTGGCAGTAACATAGCTACATGAGTTAAAGCTAGGAGACATGATTAGGTTCAGTAGGGCAACAAAGAGGTTTGTAAGATTAGAAGGGGGCATACTGCAGAAGCACCAGTAAAACCAGTGCTCTAGGGTGGAAGCTGTCTCGAATAGCCAAGGTAAGGCAAGCGATGCTGCACCCAACTGGGGCTGCCGCCTGGGGGGTGGGAGAGTATGTGGGCAGTCTGGGCCTGGCAGCATGCACGTTTCAATGCACAGGCTGAGCGCAACTCCCCTGTTGGCTCCTGCCACAATGATCAATCAAGGTCAAAGTGGCGGGGACCCTCAGTGGAAGGCAGTGCTGGGCAGAGATCGGCAACCTGAAAGCTGAACACCTGGAAGGGAGCCATGATGCCCCCAAGGTCTTGCTGAGCCACAGCCAAAACTCTCTATGGTGAATGCGGATCCAGGGCATGGTACCGACAAACAAGCCGACGTAAAGTGAAAGTGGCAGCGCCACCCAACTGGGACTAAGGGTGAAATAGTAGCAACAAGGCGAACTAATCACCCGTCTGCGCAATTGCATACGTCCCACAAAACAGACATACGAGACCTGGGCGAACATGCAAACATAGAACCAAAAGTTTATTTCTTGTTAAAGAAGTATGGAAAGAAGTATCTTGGGGTACAGGAAGGTGGATAAAAAACGCGCAACTGACCTTAGCAATGTCACTAAGTGGGAAAATGTGGGCTAATGTTTAAGTACAATACTGCTTTGGTAATTTATTTTATTACTTCTGCTTACACTCTTATCCGAATTCACTATGAGCTTGATGCAACACCTTTTCTCCAACATATTACATTAATTTTGCATATTTTTTTTACCTGCGTGTACCCCTCTGCAATATTTGTATATTATATTCATATGGATTTGTATCCAGGCAATTCACGGGGCTGTAGACAACAAATGTTAACACTAATTTGAAAATTAAAATTAAATGAGAATGACATATCCTAACACCTAACGGTCAATTTATAAAAAGTTTTTAAAGCTATTTAAGTTATCAAATGTTTTGTCTTCTTTGAACAAATTATGAATTGGGTTTGAAGGAAGAAGACAAAACATTCCATAACTAAATAAAATAGGTTTATAAACTGTTTAGTAAAGTTCTAGTGAATGTAAAAGAAAAAATTAACTACCCCCTATCATTCTCTGGACATAAAATGTTACAACTAGTAATAATATGATTCCTAAAATGTTGTAGCATACTTGAATTTTGATAAGAACTAAAATTAACTATATAAACATAGTTTCATCTAAATGGGTATTTATAAACTTTTGTTGGCTTATTTAAGAGGTATATTGTAGGTAAAACTTGAACAAAGGTAATATGTGGGCAACCATTAAAACTTTCTACGTAACTACGTCACAACAACAATCATTACGACCGCATTCTTAAAAAAAATCTTTCTTAGACCATCTTCTCTTTACATGTACTTTCTCCAATAAGCCCATTGATTCTTATAACGATTGTCGCATTCAAAAGTTTTACGATGTAGGTAACATCTACTCATTTACCATCAAGTACCAACAAAGTGGGCAAAGAGTTCGCAACAATATAGACATTCTTACCTCAAATTATTAAGAATATACACGTTATCCATCTTGTCTACGTCATCAGCACGAATCTTTCAATGGGTTTTACTTAATAATGTTTATTTAGCACAAGTTTCGCAACTCACAAATAAAAATCACACAGCATTGTCAGCATTTAAGTTTTAATGACACAAAAGTTGACAAAAGTCAAAACAAAGTATGGACTTTCTCCAAATTAAGGCAATGAAAAGGAGCGGTATTAACGTATTCTGTGAGAGAGAATGAATAAAGGAGATTATTCCTGTTTCTTAATGCTTAATATAATACGCGTTGCATTACAAAACTTCATTTACATTTGACATTTCATTTTTGACAATTACTGACATTGAATATTTATTTATTTATTTATTTATTTATTTTAGGAAGATTTACAGACAAATAACATCAATAGTAGGTATATACAAAAATATAGTCCTATGCTAATTACAAATCTTCACCAATAAAATACCAGGTAATAATATTAAGTAAGGGCGTGTAATGTGAACATTTACGTTACATTGAATGAGTAGTTTTTACTAATTTGGTTATAATGAACTATATGAGAAAAAAAAAAAAAAAGAAAGAGTTATTTTGTTATATTATAATAATTAATTGCTATTGTGTTTGTGAAAGAAATTATTTGCCAATATATTTTTAGTACGTACTGTGGTGGTGCAAAACAAGTCAATATCCTGTGATATTTTATTGAAAGAATTGGATGCTCTTAGTACAAACGTGTTTGTCCTATATTTAGTTTTGGATAGAGGAATATTTAAGATAGATCTTTGTCTAAGCTTTAAGGTAAAGCATAGATAGTAGTTCAGGACAGTCTACTTTTCCGTTCGCGATGTTCATAAGATAACAGATGTCGCCAATACTACGCCTTGTTTCTAGTGGTAAGAAGTGGTACCTTCTGCATCTGTGGTGATAGTCTGTTGAGTGTTGGTTACATCTGACATCAAGAAATTTTAAGAATTTCATTTGTATGCGTTCGATTCGTTGTTTATAGACTTCGTATTGGGGGTTCCATATTTGAGACGCATACTCAAGGTGACTGCGAACATAGGCACAATATAATATTTTTAGTGTTTTGATGCTGTGAAAATTTGACGATCTTCGAAAAATAAAACCCAACATCTTTGATGCTTTATTAACTGCCAAACTTATGTGTTTATCAAATAGGAGCTTAGAATCATGGACCACTCCAAGATCTTTGACCTCATGCACCCTTAATAATTCCTGATTTTTTAGGACGTACCCCTTGCTCAAAGTTTCCTTGCGTCGTGTAAATGACATATAAAAGCATTTCGACACATTCAGGTCTAGTTTGTTACATGAGCAGTAGGTCTCAAATCTGTCCAGGTCGGATTGGAGATCATCAATATCTGAAGCATTTATTATAACTTTGAGTATTTTCATATCATCAGCGAACAATAATATTTTCGAGTGTTGAAAGCAGTGTTTAATATCAGCGATGAATATGTTAAATAACAATGGCCCTAGTATAGAGCCTTGGGGTACGCCAGATGGAATTAGAGCCCAAGCTGAGGTATAGCCGCTTAGTATAACTGCCTGACAGCGATTATCAATATATGATGTGAACCACCTAAATAAATTACCGTGTATACCTGCTGAAGCCAGCTTGTTTAGCAGCAGAGTATGGTCAATACGGTCGAAGCATTTACTGTAGTCCGTGTATATTACATCAACCTGGGCTCGTCGGTCCATTCCAGCAGTTATGAAGCTGTTAGCCACCGATAGGTTAGATATTGTGGAGCGATTTCTAAGAAATCCATGTTGTTCATCTCCAAAAAAATGTTTCAATGCTTCATAAACTTGTTCGTAGACAATTTTTTCAAATATTTTTGCAAATAAACACAGCTTGGAAATGGGTCTGTAATTCTCGATTTGACTTTTGTCTCCTTTTTTGAATATTGGCGTTATGAGTGCTGACTTCCAAATGGATGGAACTAGACCTTCTATGACCGACCTCTTGTATAAAATATAAAGTGGTTTTGCTAGACTTTTGGCGCAGTTAATTATGAGACTAGGAGGAATTTGGTCAGCGCCACCTGATTTTGAGGGATCTAACGTTCTAAGCAAGTTCAATATTCGGTCCAGATTTATGATGACAGAGTCCGTAGTACTGTTGAAGTCAGGGGTTGAGAATTTGTCCATTGGTGATCCCATGCTACTGCTTGCACTGACATTAAATGTAGATAAAAAGTACTCAGCGAATAGATTACATATACCTTGTCCAGTGATAGCTGTAGTGTTATTGTAAGTCATTCTATTAGGGTATGAGCCCGAGTATTTTTTACTTTTTACATAGGACCAAAACCGTTTGGGATCTTTTGATATGTCCGCTTCGATTGCCTCCATATAAGTTGCAAAGCAGGCTTTTTCTAACTCTATAACACGCTGACGTAAAAGTTTGAAGGAGTTATAGTCAGATGAGCTTCTATATATGCGATATTTTGTATGAAATTTGTACTTTTCTTTTAACATTTTCTTCAGTGCACTGTTATACCACGGTGGGTAGGACTTTGATGAGACAGTTTTCTTTGGTACGAATTCATCGCGTAGTGTGTAAAGATTATTGTAAAATATGTCTACTGCCTTATCCAAGGTATTATTGTAAAGTAAAAGGTCCCATTTAATGTTGTCAAGTGCCGATGATAATTCAGTATAGTTGGCTTTATTATACAAATACTTGGTTCTGGGTTCCTGCGTGAGTAAGTGTATTTGGACAAAGTTGGCTTGTATGCATAAAGACTTGTGATGGGGGTCTTCGTTAACCAGTGGAGAGCTGCAAGCGTTAACATGTACAACATCGTTAGATAGTACGAGATCCAATATACGTTGGTTGCAGTTGTAATGGTTGTTGTATTGGCTAAGGTTGCATATGTCAAGAGCATCAATAAAGTTTGTTAGATGGCTATTGTTTGAAGAGAGGACGGGTTATTTAATATGTCATAATCGAGGAGTTTTGGCGGGAACGTGGAAGTGTCACGAGGTGCTCTTTTATTTATTTATTTATTTAGTTGTTTCTCTTGTTATAAACTAAAGAATTGAATTGAATTAATTCATAAGGTATTTCGGTGAAACGTTAGTGTTATATTGCATAATTATGGTGGTATATTTTCTAATATAGATCTATTGAAGTGCTCAAATGAAGTGTATTGAAATAACTGTGCCAATCAAGTGTTTTTTTTTCTAAAAACATAAAAATAATTAAAAAATTCACTTAAGAAAAGTTTGTATGGGCTTGAACCCTTTGCCTTCCCTATATGGGAAAATTATTAACAAAAATTGCGTTTTTAATTATTTTACCGATGGCGTCAAGTTGGCACCTTATCTGACAAGATGGTGAAAATTATAAAGACAACTATGCAGCTTTTTAAATTTTATTAAGTTCTGTGTCGGAAACATTAAGGAATGGTAAAAGACGGACGGCGTTGAAAGTGGAGAACCTGTGTGAGTATGAAAAACGTAAAGGAAGCCCACTTATTCCTTTAAAATATGGTTACCAGAGGATTTAATATATTCCCTTGAATAAAATTTAAAACATATAAAAAATTATAAACAATAATTGTAATATGTATAACATCGATCAAAATCTCAATAAGTAAATAGCCAGTGTAATGATACAATGTATTATATAATTATGCTAGTATCGACGCTTGAAAGGCAATAACATCTAAGCTACAAATATACCGAAAATGAGTTATATACATATTTGGAATCGCCAGATTTTTCTGCGCCGATTAATCCGGGTTTCGTAGCTCTAGGACAACTTTTTTGGCGCTTAGATATTAGATGATTTCGGTAAATAACACATTTTTTTTTCTAACTTATCAACAAAAAATTGACGACTTTTTGGATTTACAGTAGTTGGTATACATATCCTCTCGAGCCCCGACCGGCCCAATCGGGCCGGTCGGGGCAGCTGTCAAACTCGATATGTGTGCGTGTTGACGCGCCTTATGTGTGTGCGTGTAGGTCGATTTTCGCGTGTTGACAGACACGCGAAAAATTGCGCTTGCGCCAGTGTGGCCAGCGCTCTGTACGCAAGAGGTTAAGGAAATTGATTTTGAACTTATTGTGTTTTACTTGAAATCATGTTTTGCATTAATATATGTTTACTTGAAATAAAAAATTCCTCACGCTTTAATTAGTTGTTTATCACATACACAAAAATTATAGCATACGATACGTACTCTCCATATTTATGTGGTTCGATACTTTCAGCTCAATAAAATGTTTTGTTAACAGTACATTTATACAAATTTACCTAAAATAAAATAAAAAAATATTAATCGGTTAGATAATTTTACCTGATCAATTTAAGTTCTATTTTTTTATGCTTAGATATTTTTACTTGACAACCTTTAACTTCAGTGATGTCGCATAGATAATTTTATCGGGTAAGTTCAGGTGGTTATACTTATCGCTAAGAGATATTTACTTGTTCATAATAAAGAAAATTCAGCCGCTTGCGAACCATCTAGTGTTTTGAAAGTGTCATTTGTATGTGCGTATCGGTTGTCGCTAAGAGAGACTGGTGTCCGGCGTTTTTCTGATTTTGCCTTGAATTTTACGTAGATATGGTGAGCTTTTTTATTAACAAAAACTGACTTTTGTAATTTTAATAACATTCGTTTTTGTAATAAATATATGCATTATGTTCCATTATTATGCATTACAATATGTTATAATAATTTAATTACAATTTTACCTAATGATTTCTTATGTTTACGCGAATGTTAGACATTTAAATAAAACTATTTTACGGATTCTTTCACGGTTTTTTAATTTATATTTTCTCCCGACGTTTCGAAGGCTTTTCAGCACTTCGTGGTCACGGGGCGGATTGAGGTGTTGGTGGTCCGAAAAGTTAATGTTACAAATCTACCTTTAACTTACAATTATACAATATTAAGGTGTTAGTACATTGTTTGCGGTCTGGTCTACGCAGTAAGAGCTCACAATGTCTTGAGGTCTGGCAGTAGATCTTTTGGGGCCCGATTTGATTAGATGTATTACCGGGTCCCAGGCTTGTGCAAGTTTCCAACCATCTTCTCTATTGAAATTGGGATGTTTTTTAATTTCAATAGTCTCGCGAATCATCCTAGGCTGGAATCGTGTTCTTTGGCAAGAACTTGTGGCTTGTCGAATCTAAGGTAATGGTTGGAGCCTTCTTCTAAGTGTTCAGCTACTGCAGACTTCGTAGAGCGTCGGTGTTTAACGTCAGCTATATGTTCTTTTACGCGGGTCCCTATATGTATTTTTGTTTGTCCGATATAAGAGAGGCCACAGTCACAATCTATCTTGTATACGCCCGGTTCTTGTAGAGGTATAAGGCACTTGACAGGTGGTAAAAACTGTGTATAGGAAACCGACCCATACTGATAAATACCTGAACAGTGAATCTCATCACCATCCAAAACAGTTAGCTACCGTGGGCAAATCTTTGTTTCAGAGAGCACAAAGAATCTGTGACGAGAAACACCTGGGCGCTGAGCTGCAACATGTCAAGCAAGTACTGCGAGACAACAAGCTCCAAATTCCACGCCGCCGTCACAGACACCGAGTGAAACCAGCCACAGTTGATCGTGTCCCAGTTGTATTACCTTATGTAAGAGGAGTCACCGACAAGCTTGGCTACGTCCTGAAGCGTGCTTCCATAAAAACTTATTTTAAGCTGCCTAAGAAGATGAGTCAATTTTTACCACCTGTCAAGTGCCATATACCCCTACAAGAACCGGGCGTATACAACATAGAATATGACTGTGGCCTCTCTTATATCGGACAAAGAAAAAGACATATAGGGACCCGCGTAAAAGAACATATAGCTGACGTTAAACACCGACGCTCTACGAAGTCTGCAGTAGCTGAACACTCAGAAGAAGGCTCTAACCATTACCTTAGATTCGACAAGCCACAAATCCTTGCCAAAGAACACGATTCCTGCCTAGGATGATTCGCGAGGCTATTGAAATTTAAAAAAATCCCAATTTCAATAGAGAAGATGGTTGGAAACTTGCACTAGCCTGGGACCCGGTAATACATCTAATCAAATCGGGCCCCAAAAGACCTGCTGCCAGACCTCAAGACATTGTGAGCTCTTACTGCGTAGACCGGACCGCAAACAATGTACTAATACCTTAATATTGTATAATTGTAAGTTGAAGGTAGATTTGTAACATTAACTTTTCGGACCACCTACACCTCAGTCCGCCCCGTGACCACGAAGTGCTGAAAAGCCTTCGAAACGTCGGGAGAAAATATAAATTAAAAACCCGCGATAAAATCCGTAAAATAGTTTTATTTAAATACAATTTAACCTATTCTCTCCTTATACATTTTCGTCAGTTGAGGCTAATCCTGACCTACCCTGTTTTGAAATAATTTATTTGATTATAGTACGTTCTTCTTGAGTGCTCTCTTCCAGCCGTACCATCAACATAGCTTGAAAGCTTACGAAAGGTATTTAACCTTTCGTGAGCTGTCTTCAATCCATCCTCTCCACATGCTCAGACCATTTGAGTATAATGCATACATTTTTTATCACCACATCGTCCTTCAAATTACAGCGGTCTCTTATCATACTATTCCTTATGGATTATGCGATCAGTAATACTGACTCTGCATATTATACTCCGTAATGAGCGAATTTTCAGAGTATTTACTCTTCTTTCACGTATAAGCGTCGATACTAGTATACCATTCTTGCCTTCTCAAACACTATCCGGTTACTCATTATTACTCGCAAGACATCATTAACATACCTGCTGTGTGTAACCCATTCCTCTTCTAAAACCTGCTTGGAGATTTCACACTTTTTTTTCAGCATCATTACTCACCTTTTTAATCAGGAACTTGGCATACAATTTACTGAGATCACTGGGATGTCTTATTCCGCGTTAGTTTTTGTAATCATGCTGTGACTCTTTCTCCTTTTTTTTTGAGGATTGATATAATTATATGGCTCTGTACCACATATTAAATAGTAACCACAACAATTTTGCTACTACGCCTTTGCCGTATCTCAGCATGACAACGGTTACACCTAGCAGCCTTGCCTAATTTTATACTTTCATCGCATTCACTATTCCATTTTCCGTAATTTCATTACAGCCTCGTTTTGCCAATAAGCCAGGTCTATAGCCGTCTGTAATATCCCCATTGCCTCATTAAAAAAGCCCTTTAAAGGAGGACTTCCAACGACGTAATACTTCCCTTTTATCCCTAAATACCCTTCCATCTTAATTTCTGATAATTCCTATCTTTGAAGTCCCTGACTCTTCCCTGATTAACCGTATTTGTTTACAGAACAGTTTATTGTTCGCTTTGAATTCATGAGAAAGTTTCTCGTCTAGTTCTTTTTCTAGTATTTCTTCTTTTGCTCAACTATTTCCTTAACTCTCTTTTTCATCTTGGTATACACTATACACACTGACTGTTTTCATTGATGGTGGATTTGCGTTCCCTTTCATTCACATACCTTTCGTCTTGGTTGCTAGAACATCTAGCCATGTATTTTTCTTATATTCCATGGCCTCTTTTACGTCATCCAACTTTCTTTCCCATCTATGCGAATCACTATGAAAATACTTCGTGGAAGACGCATGTCAAGATTGTAAAATGTCGTGCTACATAGTCTCTGACTACCCGTATGGGCTAAGGACGTGAGTTTGTATGTATGTGCTCTGAGCAAAAATAAAATTTGAGTGAAAATCACTAGTTTCCAACACAGTGATATTAATTATTGTTTTTGAGATCTACTTACACAGAGATATTTAAACAAGCCATTGCAAATGTTAAGATAAGGCAATTTTGTATATCTTTCCGCCAATCATATGTTTGAGGTGAGAACCTCCTTCAACGATATAAGTGTTAAATATTAACAATAATTCTATATTATTATGCTATATTTTGGATGTAACTATGTTTATTTAACAATAGAATGTTAATTATCATCACAATTTGCTGTTTATTAAATAGTTTAATGTTGGTGGGAATAAAAAGTAATTGAATATTGTGCACGTATTGTGCATTTATATTTTTCCACGATCGTGAGACCCAATAATTTAGCTGTAGATATTTTTACTTGATTTTATTAATGTTTTGAGCTATCCTTATATGACTTTTATCAACTGCGCATTTCAAAATATTTGTATTTCCTTAAATTTACTTATTACGGTATCCATAACTTGATGCGTTTAGATGATTTTACCTGTTTGTAAATTTAGGTAATTTTTAACTAAACGACGTTAACTTTTTAGTTTATAATCGTGAAGGCTGTTGATTTATGTCAAAAAATTACAAAAATTAAGAGGTTCCTAAAACAGTTACAATTGTTTTTATGCAGCAAATAACTAATTAGTTATATTTTTTTTGTCAAAATTAAAACTTTAAAACGCTCTACTGAAAAAATCGCTAAATGTTGCTTAGGTATTATTGCCTTTCAAGCGTCGATATGTTTTGTGTTTTTGGTGCTAAGGTGTCATAATTATTTTTTAAGATTTACTCACATGTATGAATTATTAAAACCTAATGAAACTCCATTGTGATACGGAAATATACGCCTTGTTTTATTTATTAATATACTATCCTAAATCTAGTTAACAATGTTTTTTTTTTTGTTAATAGCCCTACAGCCAGTAGCCTGACGCGAGTCGGCTTTTCTGGCCACACCGGCCTTTAGGGTGAACGCAGAAGGCACTCGCAACCCTTTGAATTAAGTGACCATGCTGAGGGCAATCCACTAACGGGTTACGAACCTCAGCTCAGGACGGCCACTGAGAGAGGATGAGACATCAACGATTAGGGAAACATTGGTTTTTAGGCCTAATCCTATTAGATTGTGTTGTCATCCGCACGCGGGCTGGAACTGCTAGGAGGGCGGGGGGGCGGTAGGGAACGCGGCGAGATCCTCGATGGCGAGGACGGAACTGCGGTCTTGTGGAGTGTTGGAGTTTCAAGAACTCGTTCTTATGGCGGATGGCCAGAGTGATTTCGTCCTCTGAATCGGTTAATACGGAACGCGGCCGTCTCCATTTGGCGCGGTCGAATGGAGCAGTTAACAATGGATTAGTTGATAAACATACTAAAGTTTATTTATCTCCTAAACTACTATTATTAGTAAATAAAACAAGACGAATATTTATTTATCAGAATGGAATGACACTAGTTTTTAATGACTCATGGAGGTAAGTCATTATGTATTAAAAAATCGGTGCGTGTACGTATGTACGCGCGTAAGAAGTTATACTTCTTTGGCATCATTAAAAAATAATTTTTGATTGCATGCAAATAATTAATTACAATAAAATGATATAAGCACTGGAAAAGGATAGTCAACACAGTCATTAAAGTTCAGTTTAAATTTGAAATATTAAATATATATACTTAATTATTAAAAATATAATTTAGAGAATAATAAATATATATGACGTAATTTGTACTAAATATTATAAGATTCTTAATATTAAATATTTACTATTGATTATTTAATATTTTAAAAGTAAATTAATAAATTAAAAATTTTTATTTCCGTTTATTCATTATTTAAATATTTATTGTTATCTTAAAATTTACTCTTCATTTTTATCAAAAAGTTTTCATTAAACAGCTTCAACCTTTTTCGGGCAACTTCTATTTTTATTTTAATTGGTTCACAAACAGTTGCTACACCGAATTTTAACGCAAAAACATGCAGTACATAATTAACTTAAACTAAGTGCACAACATAAAAAAGTGAACACTTCATACAAAAAATATAAAGAGCGCATAGTGTCTAAAAAGAGAAAAGAAAAAATACAGTAATCTTCAGATACAACACATCACACAATTTATCTTTATTAAATGTTTCCGAGATGTTTTAATTGCCTTCTAAATTTAAAGAGACTTGTGCCAAACAGGTCAATCTTATTGGAGCTTTCATTATAAACCTTACATAATCTTGCGATAGGCGAATTCGACCCAAATACAGTTTTACGGAATGGTGGATTTAGGAGTTTTGTAGGATGCCTAGGCAGACGGTGTGATACTTTAAAATTAATTTTAGCCAGTAATTCCGAGCTATCCACATTTCCATGCAATACTTTGAATAAAAACACGAGTTCTAATAAATCTCGACGCTTTTCCAAAGAGTTAATCCCAAATAATTCAAGCCTCCCAGCGTAACTTATTCCTTTAGCGGCAGGTGTACAGTTAGCCAGATAATTTAAAAAGCGTTTCTGAATGCGTTCCAGTCATAAGCTATGGGTTGCATAATGAGGACGCCATACAATCACACAGTACTCAAGCAGGGAACGAACCAGACTCTCATACAAAATCACTTTAGTTTTAAGTTTACGAAATGTTCTTGCATTTCTCATTACAAAGCCGAGGGTCTTTGAGGCTTTATTTATTATATTATTTATGTTGGGAAGAAATGTCAGTTTTTGGTCAAGTATAATACCCAAATCACGAATGGAATCGACTCTAGTCAGGGGCACATCATGAAAATTGTACTCAAAGGTATAAGAATTGAATTTACGCATAAAACTTATTTGGGAACATTTTCTAATATTTAACTCCATGCAATTGCGGACGCACCAATCCAAGAATCTGTCAATATCACCTTGAAGTAAAACTGCATCCTGCTGAGATTCCACTACACGTGCGATCTTCAGATCATCAGCGAAAAGAAAGGACTGGGTATTAACAAAGCAATGTGTGACATCGTTTATGAAAATATTAAAGAGCAAGGGTCCCAAATGTGAGCCCTGTGGTACACCAGAAGTGATACTGAAGACGTCAGATCTATATCCGTTCGCAACAACATAGAAGAATCTGTCAACTAGATAAGACTTAACCACCTTAATAACGAGCTAAAAATTCCATATATAGCCAACTTCTGTATCAACAAATCATGGGAGACTTTGTCGAACGCTTTAGTGAAGTCCATGTATATTACATCAACTTGCTTGTTCGAATCTAAAGATTCCAAAATGTATTCAACAAAAGTTACCAAGTTAGTACATGTAGTACTTCGAGAAATATGTCTCGAGCCAACAACATGGTTTTACATCTTCCTGATATAAAACCATGTTGTTGGCTCGAGACATATTTCTTGAAGTAGGCTTGCAGTTTCGGACATACTATTGATTCAAAAACTTTACCTATGGTTGACAGAATAGGTATGGGTCTATAGCTACCAACCATATCTTTGGGATCAGCTTTAGGAATTGGTACAACCTTCGCTATTTTCCAATGTTTAGGAAATATACCACTAGTGAGTGAGGTGTTAAAAATTATCTGAAGAGGAGTCGATAGCTCCTCAGCACAGTTTACTATAAAATATGGCGGGATACCATCCGAGCCACAACCCTTGGTGACATCAAACTTTTTAAGGAAATTTAACACTTCCTTTTTTTCTATATAAACAGAAGGAAAACAAGCTGAATCGTTCTGTATACTAACTAAGTAAGGGGGCAACGCGTCAACATTTTTGGATTGCAAGACTGGGTTGTACACAGACGTAAAGTACGTTCCAAACATATTGCATATATCATTGCCATTACTAGCAATGATACTCCCATTTGACATGTAAGCCGGATATGTACTAGTTCTTGCTAGTACTTCTGCCGTGAGAATTTTGTATCACACATGCGCACGCATCGTAAAATTTCACTGTCATCATTTTTTCATAACGCGCCTAAATAAGTATAACTTCAAAAATCCTTTATTTCAAGGTAACACATTTTGTGTGATCTAGCTACCTTGCTGCCAACATAACGCCATCGGAACTTAAATTTGAAATGCACCTTAGACGTAGTATCCAAGAAGCTTGTACCCAAACTTCTTGGTAGCATCTATAGTAGTCTGTGGTCACCACTGGTCCCCAGTGTAGCCAGATTAGGCAAATTTTCGCTATTTAGGCTATATAGAAGGGTGTCGGGGCGGCCAAAAATTGCGAATGGCGATCAATCGCAATTTAGGCTACCTCAGAAAGTTCGTGTCATAAACCTTATTTTTGTCGAATTTGAGGATATTTCTAGCTTTGAGGGTACAAACCATGTACATACTCAGACCTCACGTTATAACCACACATAATAATCATTAGCCACACAACGTCCACTACAGAACATAGGCCTCCCCTAAAAATCAGTGCGTTTGAGCGTCCTTTATGAAGTCGTCTATCCACCTTGCAAGTGGACGACCGATGCTGCCCTTGCCAGTAAGTGGCCTCCACTAAAAACTTTTTGGCCCCATCTGCCGTCAGTTCTTTGAACTATGTGCTCTGCCCACTGCCACTTCAGCTGGCTAATCCGCTGGGATATGTCAGTGACTTTCGTTCTTCTATGGATCTCCTCATTTCTGATTCGATCGCGTAGAGAAACATTTAACATAGGCCTCTGTATCTGAGTGACCGTGAACCGTCTAAGTGGCCCATAACAGAGGCCTCGTCTCAGTGCCCCTTGTCATCACTCATCAGTGATAACACACATTGATTGAAGACTTTTGTCTTCAGGCACTGAATTATTTTGGAAGAGAAGACCTTGCTTAGTTTTCCAAACGCTACCCAACCCAGCTGGATTCGGTATTTATACACGATAATTGGAAAATTGCGGAGCTTTTTTTAGCTCTTCTCTTCGCGTCCCCTCTTCTTCTCTTCTTTGTCGTATTCTTCATTACTGAAGGTCGTGCCCGCTTTGGTAAGCCTTGGTGGTGGCGGTGACGAGCCGCTTCCACTCCACTCTGCCCTGTGCCTGTCGCAGAGCCTCCGTGACTTTAGACTACTACACAACGAATTTTCGGTAACTTCAACCATGATACATCTGGCAACAATGCTGTTCATCCGTGCTGCCAGATTAGGCGACTTTTCGCCATTTAGGCTATCTTGAAGAGTGTCGGGGCGACCAAAATTGCGAATGGTGACTGGTCGCCGTTTAGGCTACGGGAACGGTGATTAGTCGCCAATTTAGGCTACTTTGGAAAGTTCGTGTTTTATGCATTGTTTTTGTCGAATTTGTGGATATTTAAGATCCCCCTTACACACAATTATTGAAAACTGGGGACCTTTTTTTTTTTTGCTCTCCGCGTCCCCACACATGTGGGCGACTTTAGGCTACTTCGAATTTTCTCGACTTTAGGCGACTTCAACCGTCAAACATCTGGCAACACTGCTGGTCACCACTCATTAGTGGAGTTTTGGCGGGAACTTGGTAGTGTCATGAGGTGCTCTTGTTTTAATTCATTATTTTGGTGATACTTAGTGTTATGTTGCATAATTATGGTGGTATATTATCCAATATAGTTCTATTAAAGGGCTCAAATGAAGTGAATTGAAATAACTGTGCTAATCAAGTGCTTTTTTGTTGCCGCCAAAACTCCTCGATAAAGTCTTGGTAAGGTAACCACTGCTTTACTTTGACATAGTGGTTAGTAAGTACTGAGGATAATTAAAAAAGAAACAAGTATGCGTCTGAAGGACTTTGTATCCATGGACATGAATAAATTAACAAAAAAAAAAAAAACCACTCATTAGTGTCATTAAAAAAAATACACATTAGGAAATGTCATTTTACTCATTTTTTGTGAACTTTACGTAAAATAAACGTCAATAGCAACGGAATAATATAATGTGAATAAAAAAAAATATTTTTTTGGGAACATTAAATAAAGTTTCATCTTTCAATATTAGTGCACTAGAATGGAGAGCATAACAGTGAGTGTTTATTTACAAACGTTTCTTTGTTCTCTGATTTGTTGTTACAGTTTTTGGTATTGTTTCAGAATTTTTCCGTGTCGCTTATCAGGGGGTTTATAGACAGTTTGCGCGGGGTTACAGTGCTCTTGTATTTAGATAAAGAAATAAATGAGCGAGCAATAAGTAGATCACCGCAACCCGATTTTGAAAATTCAAAACACAAACAAAAACAACCCAAAGTTAAACAGTGAGTTATTTTTATATTCTAGAATTTTCACCCATAACATGTGTTGTTATAATAATTTCAATTGCTTGTATATTTTCCATATGAAGAAGCCCAGAAGAAAAATGGTAAATATTGTTTTTGTTAACTTCAAAATATAGTTCATATTATAAGTTATTTTTTCATTTACATGTTGTATCTACAATATTTTTGAATGCCTATCATAACCAAAAAAATATGTATTAACTTGCTATCTACATGTTTCATCAGCATCAATGACTATCAGTAAAGTAAAAACTATTCCTTTTAAAAGGGCTATATTGTTATTTATTTTAGTTCCTCAGTAAAACAAAAATAGTTTGCATTGTTCATTTTGTCCATCTGTCCATGTGTATCAGTAATTTAATACAATATCCTTTTAGAATTTACATACAAAACTATACAAGTATTATTAAATATTACACCTGTAGGCATCTACATAGTTGTGTTTTAATAATTTAAGTTCTTACATCATTCATTTCATTTCATTTCTTACATCAGCCAAAAGTTGGTGGTTTGTTATTATAAATAATTCAATAGAGATAATTTAAATCAAACAACATTTAACATAGCATGTTGCTCATATGAATTGCAAAATATTTACTTTTAACAAGCACAGTCCAACAGATCCTAGATAGTAAACTATGCATAACATTAACTTTATTATACCACAACATAAATTGTATTTATATTTATTTATAAACTCTTTATTGTACATCTAAGGTAAAGTGGAAATAAAAAAAATCCTACTATATAATATTATAAAGGCGAAAGTTGGTAAGAATGTATGGATGTTTGTTACTTTTTCATGCAAAATCTACTGAACGGATTTCGATGAAATTTGGCACACGGGTAGATCATGTCCTGGATTAACACATAGGCTACTTTTTATCCCGGAAAAATATAAAATGGGACTTTTATCCCGGAAAACCTCATTCACGTGGGCGGAGCCGCAGGCAAAAGCTAGTACAATATAAACTAGGCTTGACTTCCTCGGTGACATAGTTGTATTATGATAAGACTACAATACTGAGGTCTCGAGTTTGATCCCCGGGTCGGGCAAAGTGAAATTAGATTTTTCTATTCAGTATCAGCCCCGAGTCTGGAATTTGTGACCAATATGGCGATAGACTCGCCCCCTACCTCCTCATGGGACGGAACACGCACGGCTAAAAGTGGGTGCACTAGTTGTGCCTCTGCCTACCCCTTCGGGAATAAAAGGCGTGAGTACGCGTATAAACTAGGCTTGACAATAAGAAGTACAAATGTCGGTCTTATCAATTCAATTGGCGATTTCTTCCAATATTGTACAGTATATTATTATTTATATGTATTTCATACAGTATTGTATTGGAGGGCTAAATGGTAAATAACATAGTTGGAATACAATGCTGCCATATAATAGCTGGCAAACATCTTGAGCACACTACCATAATTATGCAAAGGGGATTATTTTTCACAGATAAGTGTTGGTAAACTTGTATGTTGAAAAACATCCCCAGACATGGTAGTGTGCTCTAATTGTTTTGCCAGATATTCCCCTAACCATACAGGTAGTATCAGATATACAGTTATAACCCTGGTTACTAATAACATTAACATATAAATTAAAGCACAGAAAAAGAATCAAATCTATTTATTTTCACACTTTTGCCGCACTTAGAAAAGTAATAAAAGAATATGGTTTATTTTTTTTTTTCAAGTACCTGTATTTAAACATTGACCATCTCTAATGTAACATTTACTTTTGCAGGGAATCAAAAGTACTTACAAGAGTGTTACAGTCATGCATATTGAACGGTTTTATATTCTTACTTAGTATATTGGTGTTTGAGTATGTGTTGCTACCTGCGGTGAAGTACTTAGTGACTATCATATTTGGCCACGATCCTGGTGTGGCACACAATGTTTGGGGATGGATGCAGCCGTTCCTCTCCATGACCTTCAGGATGCTATGGGTGCTTCCGCTGTTCCTGTTGAGCAAGCTTGTGAACAGTTTATGGTTTCAGGTGAGTTTATTTTTTTAACACATACCTGTTGCCCTAAATTTGAATTTGTATCTGGTATTAAGATATAAAGTCCATCTGGAAATTTTTGGGAGATGCCTAGGATCAGCAGTGGATGTTGTGTGGCTGATGATTATGAAGATAGGCTCCCATGATATCGAAAAGTCACTGACATAAAATAAAGCTATAAACTATTATAATCACAAATATAGCAAAGTATATGTGGGTTTTATAATTTAAAAAACTTAAATGTCCTATCTGAATTTGAATTTTTGCCTCATATAGTGATGAATTTACCACAATCACATATTTGGATGGAAGTGAGCTCAAATGGGTGCATTAGTTGCAATTTATTGAGCTTATAAATGAAATAAAAAATGATGAGGCTATTAGAGTAGATTATCGTTAGTTCAAGATTAACTAGTATCTAGCTAACATAGAACAATTAGAGCAACCCAGATGCATTCCCAACATTATCAGCATATCGTTGGGGATAGTGCAATACCGCATAAGTGATAAAAAGAGTCCAATTGAGATTGATCCTTACCACACTAAAATTAGCATTGATAATACAAAGACTTTTTTTTAAATCACTTACGCAGTATTGCACTATCCCCAACAATATGTGTTTGAATATAAACTGACTGCGTCGCGTCGGTGGCGTAGTTGTATTACAGTACGACCACAATGCTTAGGTCTCGGGTTAGATCCCTGTGTCGGGCAAAGTGATATTGGATTTTTCTTTCAGTATCAGCCCGGAGTGTAGAATCTGTGCCCGATATGCCGATAGGTTCGCCCCCTATCACAGCATAGGACGGAATACACTCGGCGAAAAATGGGTGCATCAGTCGCGCCTCTGCCTACCTCTTCGGGGATAAAGGGTGTGTGTGTGATTTTGAATAAGTGGTAGTACTATACCCTAGATACATTCAAAATGCCTAGGCATGCATTTTATATGGGCACTAGAGTTAACAAAATTATTATTATTCACATAGGCATAAACAGTTCTAATAACAAGCCAATGCAAATACAAAAAGAGTATCGTCAAAACACTAGGTACTGTTTTGTTTCCGTTTACATTCAGTGAAGAAAGTGTTAATGAGCACTGAATAATTATCTCAGATGGTGTCGAGAAAATTGCAATCCCGATTTGGATTGTTCTATTTGTTTGGAGGCTTATTATATGTGTTGTGGGGCTCCTTTTTCCGCACAACGTCCCTACTTTTTACGGGCTAAGTGCGGAAAAAGGAGCCCCACAACATGAACATATGTGTTTTTTCGTAGGACATAGCAGATTCGGCATACAGACATCGCCGAGGCCGGCCGCAGTTCATGTCGAGCGTGAGCAAAATTATTGCAGACTCGTTGTTCAG
Source organism: Lapara coniferarum (assembly GCA_949316025.1). Classification (NCBI taxonomy): domain Eukaryota; kingdom Metazoa; phylum Arthropoda; class Insecta; order Lepidoptera; family Sphingidae; genus Lapara; species Lapara coniferarum. The sequence goes on from OX438922.1 coordinate 4,032,252, forward strand.
TTTGCTGGTGCAAGCATTATTTTTAATGCAGGTATGAACTGTAGATATCATCTTTTAATAAGTACAGTCAGCCTCATAATTATCTGAACAAACTCAAAACTTCCAATCGCCTCAACACTTTTGTGTTCTTACTAATTTTCGTTTTCGCTTCGATAAAATAAAATAAAGATAATTTACTTTACTTCACACAAAGACAGAAAAATGTTTCAATTAAATTTAATGCGTATAGGCGATTTGTAATTTTGAATTCATTCAGCTACTTATGTGGCAGACTGTACCTATTATATTATAAAAAATCCATACAGTAAATTAATCCCTCTGGATTTACGAGGAATACTTTGCTTACCCTTTAATACCTGGTGATGAAATTTATCTCTCATAATTTGAATAGAGTTTAAAATAGAGTATTTTTTTTGCTTGGTTGGTTAAAATACGTTTGCACAGTAACGTGTGCTGTTGAAATGTTAATGTTTTAATACCTAGCTGTACTATTTTCTAATGTATTTAAATTGCATTAAGTTGAAATTTTATTAAAAATAGAAACTCCATATGATCAATCTTTAGTTCGTCCTTTATGGTAATAACGCGAAGCATCGTGTAGAACTGAATAATCAATTTCAATAATTCTACATTTGACGCGTTATACATAGGGCTGCCATCACATTAATTGCCGACGCCGGATATACACACCTCTGAAAAAATATTTAGCCGTGCTTTCTTGAATGCGGGTTATTATGACTTAATTTTTAAGTAAGATTTTTTTCAATTTATCGCTTATCTATAACAAATGGATTCCCCAGGCAACAAGCCCCTTTTTTAAAACCCCTGCCGGACATCCCCCGGACGCTCTTCAAACTAGGACAAATCCGGGGAAATCCGGACGGATGGCAGCCCTAGTTATACATCGGAAAATTTGCAGTGTCATTATCGTCTGACAAGTCATTCCTTCAAACAAATGGGCGAGAATTACGCCGCCATCGTGCACGTTTTGCTTACGATTATTGATAGCAACAATTGAACCGTATAATGATAACTTGGAATAATTTGATTTAGGAGAACGTATACATTCTCCTAAGATAAAGAAATATTTATAACCAATTCTCTTCGCTGTTGGGAATGGAACGGTCTGCCGAGACATTGTCCGGAGGTTCAAACCCAAAGCACACACCACTTTTCAAAGTTACGTGTGTATTGTTTATCAATTATCGTTCGCTTTAACTGTGAAGGAAAACATCGTGAGGAAACCTACATGTCCTAAGAAGTTCTTTATAAGAATTTCGAAGGTATGTGAAGACTACCAACCCGCACTAGGCCAGCGTGGAGGACTAAGGGCGCATTTTCATTGGTCGTTAGTGTCCGCATACGGGGTGCGGGAGATTTTTGAAACGCATGCCATAGGACCCGCATGCGGGGAACCGTTTTCATTAGTCGTTAGCGCCCGCATGTGAGGTGCGAGAGAATCTGGATACAGTTTGCCGGTTGGTTAAGAATATAATATGAGAAGGGCGGGGAGTCCCCGCATGCTTTGTATAGACCGGGTTATCGACTGACTAATTTCATCAGTCGTCCCGAATGCGGGGAGTCCCCGCATTCGGGCTAACGACCGACTTATCGACCAATGAAAATGCGCCTTAAGGCCTAAACCCTCTCAGTAGTAGAGGAGGTCCGTGCCCAGCAGTGGGGGAGTATATAATACAGGGCTGGTATTATTATTATTATAATTCCCTTCGCAGAGTATGTTAGTAAGCATGCTGCCCATCACATACGTGGGTGAACTCCTCTGCCTGGTTCACATGTGCCTGCTCTACTCTCTGTACTCGTTCGAGTACAAATGGTTCAACATGGGCTGGGAGCTACACAAGCGGCTCACCTTTATCGAGACCAACTGGCCGTACTTCCTCGGGTTTGGATTACCCCTGGCTGTGTTAACGCAGATACCGCAGTCTTATATTATTAGGTAAGTGTTTTTAGTAACGCAAAGGTATTTTGATTCCTGAAGGCGTGGACTGCCTCGGTGGCGTAGTTACATTTGTATTACAGTACGACTGCAAAGCTGAGGTCTCGGGTTCGATCCCCGGGTCGGGCAAAGTTATATTGAGTTTTCTATTCAGTATCAGCCCGGAGTCTGGAATTTGTGCCCGATATGGCGATAGGCTCGCCCCCTATCATGTCATGGGACGGAATGACGGCGAAAAGTGGGTGCCCTAGTTGCGCCTCTGCCTACGCCTTCGGGGATAACAGGCGTGAGTGTATGTGTGTGTGAAGGTGTGTATTACTACCTACTAGTGGTAGGTCTCATATGTGAGGGTCGTCATTCAATGCAATAAAAAAAATCTTACTAATATTATAAATGCGAAAGTTTGAGAAAATATTTGAATGTTTGTTAGAAGTAAACGCAGAAACTACTGAACGGATTTGGATGAAATTTGGCACACGGGTAGGTCGGCACATGGCGCTGGCATCGTACTATGTTTTAGGGCTTTTGTAGTGAGAAAAGCTTCTTAACGAGTGCAACACCTAATATTACATAATGAAAATAGTAGTTATAATGAACAGTAGATCTACAAGTGAATAGAATATCTAGATCCTTAATGAATTATATTTTTATCGCGTTATTACGTGTTCGCGTACTTTGTCCGACGTATCTTATCGGTTCGAGGGAATTAAACACATGCCGATTTTGACCTTAAGATCGTAAATTATTCCTCTGCGTTACACTACTAGAATGATTACCTAATATAGTGTATTTATACGGCAAACTGTTCATCACTTTGAACAAAGTTGCTTGCCGTATTTTAAAACTTACCTTAGTAATTGTTGCTAGCGGCCGTTTAAGTTTGCCTTTAAAATATTTTGTAAAAGTAATGTTAAATAAAAAAAAGAATATTTTTTTCGGCTTTCAATATTCATGATACATATAATAGTTGAAATATGACCTCATAACGGTTAGTATCGAAATAAATTTGTCTAATTTTCACTTCCTACGTGTCAAAGACTTTACATCCTTGATTGTCACTAGAGCGGATTTTTTTTTATAGCATAGAATGATGAGACGAGCATGCCGTTCGCCTGATGGATGGTAAGCGATACGATCACCATAAACAGTAGAAATACCATCCAGCACCTTGAGTTACAAAGTACTGTGTGGCATTCTACTGCGCTCGTCATCCTGAGACATAAGATGTTAAGTCTCATTATGTCCTGTAGTTACTCTGGCTACAATGCCCTTCAAACCGAAACAACAGTGCATGCACACTGCTGCTTGGCGGTAGAAATAGACATTGCGGTAGTACCCACCCAGATAGACTCTTACATTTGAGAGTCCTACCACCAATAATAGACTCACATATAGTAGTTTTTTTTAAATGTATTGTTCCTTAATTCTATTCAAAATAATAATTTGTTTATTACAGTGGCTGTGTGTTCTCAATATTCTTTCCCGTGTTCATATTGAGCGGGAATGAAGCCACACCAGTCATAGGAAGGTGAGATTTTCGCATATTTTTTATCTTTAATTCCATCTTAGATCATTGTTGATTATCCGGTAAGGCTAATCAAAGACCGATACCTTTTTTCCACTGGTGCTGAAGGTAAGTTGTGTGGCATAATTAGATTATCACCTGACGAGAGGTGATTAGGTACTCCGGTGGACACAATAGGGTAGTTTACTACTTCTTTTCCAAAATCTAATGGAAAAAGAATTTTGAAATTGGCACAATAGTAAGTAAGTTATAAAACTTTGAAACTTTTTCAATTCCGACATTGGATCCGTCTTTTGTAACTAAAAATATATAAATGAGAATAATGATATATCTATTCGGAGGTCGATTGGTCTTAAAATAAAGAAATTCCAAATGGCGGCCACTTTTATCAATTCTAACATGGGATCTGCCCTTTGTACCTAAAGCCACGCCCAGATAATTAGCAAGTTATAAAGCTTTGAAATTCGGTGGAAGGGGTAGTTGTCAAATAACAGTAATATTACACTGTGATGTCACCAAGCGCTGACGGCCATAACGCTGCCTGCGTGCGAAAGAGATAGCGTGATATCGCCGCCACGTCCCCACTTTTGCTCACAAGAATATTTCAAAATTGAATAACTGCTTTATTTTTCAATCGATTTTGGTGCTGATTTCACAGGACAATTTCTTTTCCGTATTATTTTCAGTTACATCTAAAATAATATACAAAATAAAACATAGGCAAATACCCTATTATGCCGGGCTGTTTTAAACCGGATATCGTTGGGGATAGTGCAATACAGCGTAACTAGCATTGATAAACATCGCGTAAGTTAAACAAAAAACGTATAGTAAATCATTAGTGGCGTATCAATTTCAATTAAACTTTTTTCATAACGCTTTATTTCATTATCATCATCATCAGCCACATGACGTACACTGCTGAACATAACTTTTTTTTTTTTTTTTTTAATTTATTATTAGTATTTTCAAGTAACACAGACTCATTTGGGTTAGTAAAAAATGCTTATATTTATGTTAGTAAGGCAATCGACAGACAATTGAAAATAATGTAGGCCTCCTCCAAAGATTTCCAGACGGACCTGTCAAAAGCGGCCTGCATCTTTGCGCGGTATTTACTAGTGCTCATTACGCGGTTTTACACTATCCCCAACGATATATACATGTTGATCCCTGAACGCCTCACACTTATATGGGCCGCTAGAGCAGTGGGGCTAGGATGTAAAAAAAACACGATGCGTCTCCGCTTCGTTTTATTGTGATTGGTTGAGTGACTGACGTGTCGGTCTCTCGATCAATCACAAACATCAAAATACCGATACGTAAGTCACTCAACCAATCACAATAAAACGAAGCGGAGACGCATCGTGTTTTTTTTTCACATCCTAGCCCCACTGGTTTCATACCTTTGTTGTTTTATCCGGACCGATACGAATATTCTATCACTGGACAGATACAACCTGGCGACCTTAAAAAAAAGACAGTATTCCCACCTAAAAGGCCGGCAACGCATCTCTATGCCCCCTTGTACTGCAGATGTTCATGGGCGGCGGCGATCACTTACCATCAGGTGAACTGTATGCTCGTTTGCCCCCTATATAATAAAAAAAAGCAGCTAGAATTAAAAATAATCAATCCTAGTTTAGGTACTCGTGAAGACTTAAGAAGTCTATGCTACAGTTCAAGCTAATAGAGTCGACAAAATAAACTTCACATAATTATCGCTTTTGAAGAAAGTTTTTTGTGTAAAAAAGGCTTTAATTTACAATGTATACTTTGTACAGTTATTATAGAGGGAAACGTTATCTCAATGACTTCCTTATGATATGATTGTTGCAAATAGAGGCAATGAAGTTATATAGTTTTAATTAAGTTTGTGTAAAATTTGTACACAACGGAATTATGATTTATCTTATTTGTAATAAGAACTATCAACGGTTTACCTATAAATCCTCTAGTCTCGAAAATTTAAAATGTGTCATTCTGACGAATCTATACTAATATTACAAAGCTAGAGTTTGTTTGGTTGAACGTGCTAATCTCAGGAACTACTAAACGATTTTGAAAATTCTATCACTAATAGGAAGCTACATTAGTCCTGAGTGCTATAGGCTACTTTTTATCCCGGAGAAACTTTTTCATATATATCATAAACGTGAACACAAAAGATAAAAACTACCATACTACATAAACTATTTAAAGTTGTTATACTATATTTTAGAGTCACTGTTCAGAATACATAAATACTATCTTTTCCATCACCCTTGCCAACATAAATTAGAGGGTTTTAAAATGCAAAAGAACATTAAGTTTTCAGCCTAAAATTATCCCCCGCTTCACCCTTAATAACTATCTCCAATTACTACCAAAATTATTTCCGAAATAACTAATTTTAATGCATGTATTTTTTTCCAGTGAATATCCCTTAAGACTATTTTCGCCAGTGGTGGCGATATCAAACGGTATGTTTCGGTTCGTGCGACAAGGCGCCGAGGTTGTAACGCAGAGGAACAGGTGATCCGCGCTCAATACCTGATTATACTTTAATGAATTAGCATCGTTACAGGGTTATGTAGAATTATATAGGTGGATAGCGTTATGGGAATTGCTATTGGAAGAAATCTGTGGTAGGTATCACCAAAAAGTAACACAAATGTAAATTTGTCCACTTTTTAAAATCTGTTAATTTTGCCATGTTGAGTTTTTTGTAAGTTTTTATGACCAGTTGCATAACTGGTTAGTACCTACAACGTACTTGTTCATACGTTGTTCGTGCGAGAACGTATTTTAGGGCGGTATTAATAAATCAATCTCAAGTTTGAGTTACATATCAAGTAGACATAATGTATTGAACTATTCATACATTATGTCGACTGCCTCGGTGGCGTAGTGGTATTGCGTACGCATTACGAGTACGATTTGCGCGCTGAAGTCCTGGGTTCGAATCCCGGGTCGAGCCAAAAAAATTGTGACTGGGTTTTTCCATCTTAAAATTTACTCAGTCGCAGCTCGGAGTCAGGAAGTTGGCGGTGTGATACCCCCGTGCCTCGGAAAGCACGTAAAGCCGTTGGTCCTGCGCCTGATCTCTCTCCGGTCATGTCGGATTGCCGTCTCACCGGACTATGAGAGTGAAGGAATAGCGAGTGCACCTGTGTATTGCGCACACACTTGTGCACTATAATATCTCCTGCGTACCTGGCTGATCTCCGTTGAGATTGGCCGCCGTGGCCGAAACTGGCTAGGAGGATTTCATTCATATGTCTACTTGAGATGCAATTCAAACTTGAGCTTTTGATTTATTAATACCGCCCTTAAGGTATTTAAGCCTGGTGAACATTGATATATAAACCCAAGATGCACAGTTCCTTGCAAATGTGATGTCATTAAGGGTCGTCGATAAATCATACTTAAAAATCAAAGAAATAATTGCAAGTTTTGATTGACTAAACACAAATTCGATCTTACGCCTACCACATAAAGTTGTTTTTTAAACGCGAGCAACGCACGTTTAGTCTGGTTTTCGATAAATGTCAGAATTGCAATGACCATCACAACCATAGTAGAACAAGAGTTTCACGGAGTCGAATCGTTTTTCTATTTATTTTATTTATATTGATTTCCGTCTTAAAAAACATCTTCACATCCTTTCTGAGTGACGATTGATGTCCATTCTTCACATCGAATTCGATCACGAGGAAAACTAAAATATAAAAAAATATATATTTAATAAGTGACAATGATGTCTGTAAATAAAATAACTCGTGCATTTCGATAGTTACCCAATACGAATTAATACGAGTTAATACTTACCTAGTACTTACAGTAGAAAGCAATATCCATATAAAATGAATTAATAAAAAAAAAGAAACAAGTGTAATACGAATCTGAGTTCATCGTAAGATCATGATTCTGATAAAGGCACAATTGGAAACTATTTATATTCTTAATAAAAAAGAATACTCAAATGGGCCCATAAATCACGGAGCAATCGGTGTTCCAAAAATTTTAAAAAAATCTTCCAATGGCACAATAATTTGAGTAGTTCACAATATTGGTACCAGTAAATGCTGCTGTAAATGTAGACCGACAGGTTAGTGGCAACTCACTGGCACCTTTGTTTTATACTGGAATTTAAATAAGTTGAAAGCGTATCTTATATGCAAATTCACATCCAAGGTTCCAAAACAGGATGCCTTTATTGATTGTTGTAACAGTGCTCTTCCGTGTTTCATTTGCAATGTAAGAATTAGATTATGTCCCAAGCACATAATTACCTCTGCATTAAAGCTTCTTTCTTGTTATTAATTTTTAACTCTTTCATAGTTCAGCCACAGTATTTATCAAGCATTGTTAATTTGAAATCTACAAAACTACACGTAAGCAGTGTTTGACAGGTCTCCGTCTATAGCAGCTCCGCCAAGCGGGGGAAATTTTCTGCCATTACCCCATCGATAACCTCTTCCTTTTGGGAGTATTATGTACATTGGGAAATGAGTTGATTAAAAATTATTCATTATTGTAAATCTATATTAATATTATAAAGCTGAAGAGTTTGTTTGTTTGTTTGAACGCGCTAATCTCAGGAACTACTGAACCGATTTTGAAAATTATTTCACTAATAGGAAGCTACTTTACTCCTGAGTGCTATAGGCTACTTTTTATCCCGGGAAAATATTTTTATCCCGGAAAAACTTTTTCACGCGGGCGGAGCCGCGAGCACTACTAGTAATAGATAAAACAGTAAGGAAGTATTTTCACAATTTTTAAAATGATGTTTTCGCATTTTTGACGTCCGTGCAGTGACACGAGCGACGCGATACTAATTGAAATGGGCGCTTATTTTGTAAATTGTGCGCTATTTTTTAGTGGACGTTTTTGACACGTTGATTGTGTATCTTTGGATTTTTATATATCAATGCAATGGTGAATGAACATTTATTTTACACGCATATTTGTTACGAAATCTGGCATTGTTACAAATATGTGTCATTTATTACTCCATGTAGACGACAAACTATTACAATTAATTGAATTAGTAGATAATATAGTATATTCTTTTTCATATAAATAGTGGCTTTATATCGATGGGTAACTAGTCGATTTTTTTTAGCAGCTAAATTGTCACAATGTAGTCAAATACCACGATTTAATTACTTCGACCTTCAAAAGTCGAATTTTAAGCGCCTCAAAGACTGTCTAGAAACTACTCTTCACGTTTATTAATACTTCGTTATAAATGAAATGAGTCCTTGTGTCTGCAGTCTTGGTATAGTTTTTAGTTTGACGGATTGTTGTCACTAGATGTTTATGTCTATCACCATCTAGTCCGCCACTGGGCTAGCAGCCTATTTGGATAGGAAATTGGACGGTTCTGGATTCTAATCCCAGAAAGAGATGTATTGCTTAAGTCTCGTTTTGTTAATCATAGCTAACTAGTCGCAAACTCCCTGAAAATAGTATATAATTTAATTTTACATAACCCCGTTACACAAATAATATATAAAAATATATAACGCTCATGTATGAACATGTTGCTCATATATTAAAGCATATCACAAGGGATATAGGCAGCTGTTTAAATAATATTCCAATTGTATATTTTACCGAGGTATCAAATATATTGTATGACAAATAATATAAATATTTTGTGTATGTGAATTAAATGATGATATGTATATGATGATTTCATATGTTATTTGGTATGTTTTTTGTGATCATTGACTATACTCAAGAATCTAGGTATAATGTAACAGATCTTTGTATGAGAAAAAAATACAAAAATATATTTACTTATAAGGAAATGTAAAAACCTTTTAGGCATTTTAAAATACAAGTGATTTGGAATATTATTTAATGCTCGGTTGAAAACTTGGTGTATAGTGCAATGGTGCCTGGTGATATCACTTTTTAATAAGACGTTACGTGACTTGAAAAAATAATTGACTATAAAATAATGACTGGGATCAATCGTCGTTAATCGATATTTTTGAATTATCGATAAATTTAGTACATTATGTTAAACATCAGTTTAAACAACGACAATACCTAGTCATAGTGGTGTACGTGATAATTATTGTATATATATATATATCGATTTCAGAGTAATCGATACGATTTTTCAAGTCATGTAACAATTTACATTATAAAACGCTTATAACAATGTGTTAATTAAATTTAATATTCCAAAAACATCATTGTATGTATATTTTTATTGGATATTTTTCAGTTTTTATTGTATGGGTTTAATTGATACGTGTTAAAATCGATATTATATTTTGTAAATGCATTCTAGTATATCACACATCTGATATTGTGATTTGTCATGACATAATTTATTAAATGATTTGACTGATTAATATATTTTTCTTTTCCTTGTACACATTTTACAATTTGTAACAAAGAGGAATGATGAATTTATATATAACTTAAAACGAAAAATAAGATCTTATGAGCAATTACAGCTCATAATAAAGCTCCCAAACATAATAACAAAACAAAAATACAATGAAACCTACTCATAACTAATTAAATGAGAAAATAAATCAAACTTACATCTTATAGACTGCCTCGGTGGCGTAGTTGTATTACGATAACTGCAAAGCTAAGGTCTTGGGTTCGATCGCCGGGTCGGGCAGTGATATTGGGTTTTTCTACTCAGTATCAGCCCGGAGTCTGGAATTTGTGCCCGATATGACGACAGGCTCGCCCTCTATCATGTCATGGGACGGAATACGTATGGCAAAAAGTGAATACAGTAGCTGCGCCTCTGCCTACCCCTTTGGGGATAATAGGCGTGAGAAAGTGTGTGCGTGTGTGTAATAAAATAAATCAAAATCATGTCGAGAAATAAAACAACTTTTTCTTCATATAATTTACTTTAAGAATTTTAAATTCATTCATCAACAAAGTATCACATCACATGTACCCTATACGTTGAGTACCATACAAGCTATTTTGTGGTTTTTTTATTATGGCCCGTTTCATTATATTCGAATAACTGCAAAACAGCTAAGTAATGAAAATCTAAGAAAATATATGTCCATAATACTGCCGTGCTAAGCGCAAAATCGGTTACGCCTATGTCAAGAAACGCTAGTTTCGAGACAATTGAAGTTTTGTAAAGTTTTCTTTTCACTCTACGATTTGAGGTAAAAAAGCGATAGGGGCTTTTTTCTTGAGGTTTTTTTTATATGTTATAATAAATATACAGATCTTTGGATATCCTGTTCATAAGTTGTGCATTTTTAAATTCTTTGATGCCATAAAAATCAAGTTTACCATATTTTTTTACACACCGGCTTTTGAACTTAGCACTGCTAAACACGTCTTTCACGTAAAATGCAGTATGTACATTTTTTTATTTTTGCGGTTAGTTACACCAACTTGATATAACAAAAAATAATTTATGTCAGCCAAACTAGAATGTATTAGTTTTTTTGTAGTTTGTATAATTACTCGAACATATTGAAACGGGTATTTACAACACCAGATAAAAGTAATTTTAAAGAAATTGTATATGGCTTACTACATTATGTATATACTCTTATAAGTACCTAATTTTGTTACATTAAAAAACTGACAAACAAAAACACGAAATTTCCGAATTTGTGAATAACTAAAATAAAAGAAAAAATCACAATGATTGTAAAATAAAACAAAACAACGTGTAATTATATGGAATTATTGAACACGATACCATAAATCAGGTACAACTTCATACAAAATTTAAAAAATGCTTAAAACTAATGAATAGGCTACCTAAAGTTTTATAAAATGTTTCTGGCATGATTACACAAAGTAATCACTGTAAAATGCTAAGAAAGAACCAACTTGATAAAACGTCAAGTCGATACTCCATTTCCGAAAGATCAATCATAATTATGACCATAACTATAAAGAAGATTAAAAAATATAACTAGTGGAAAAAAAATTGTATTATTTTTCTTATACAGAAGTACTCTAGGAAAAAAGGAAATAATTGCTACTTAAAACTATGAAATATTAACCTTGTACACTTTGGAACTGAGGTATCGAAATGTACAGTGACAAACGTAAGTTTTAAAAAACTAAAACATACATGAGATCGAATTTACCTTAAAAACAATATTATTTATAAAATAAGACTTTCACACAAACATTTCAAACGAATTTAAAAACTAACTAAAAATAAACTGGTAATAAAACAATTCTATACCCACCATGATTCATCATATTAAAACTACTTGCATATTCTTATAATAAAATTGGTTGTATTTACTACTTGCAAAAGCAAAAAATGGCATATTCAAATGTAAAAAAATACAATAAATTATTAGGAACGGATGGAATGGTAAAAATGTCAACATAATAATATAAAACAATGTCTATAGAATGCTACATTATTCTTCATTTGAATGTCTGGTATGAAATAGTTCTTTTTTTATTTAATTTGTTGCTTGCAATAATAATTACCCTATTTCAAACTTAATACTTCCAAACGTATACACTGGATAAAAACACTAATTCAAAGACATTCATAGGATTTCCAATACAGACAAATTGTTCAGACACAAAATTCACATAAAAAGCAACTAGTCCATATATAACACCGAATGACACAATATCCATTGTTATTTAATATATCCAATATAATAATAATTAACGAGTAAATATTTCTTCAACTTCCAAAAGCATCACTTTATCTACCAAATGTTCTGTCTCTTTCACTCCTACCATTAATCTTAAGATAGAAAGAGAAAAAACATTTAAATAGTTACTATTGAAACCCATAAAATATTAACTACATCATTACAGCCGCTTTGATAAGTTATTCGAGTCAAATATCAGAATAAATAATATTTAAAATGCTATTTTGTGAAATGACTATTATACAGCTTATAATAATTATTTTATCTACTTATAGACATCCATTATATTGATCTGCAAGATAAGTATAAAGTGTCCAAATAATCTAAAATTCTGGAATTACTTTTACTTTGGGAGATCCAATACTTACTTTAGACAAGGAGCATTGAATAAGTATAACTATATAGATTATTAATTTTAGGAGTGACACGAAACAAAACAGGCAACAGTTAAAATACTACAATTATTACATATTTAAAATCTTTAAAGCAAGATTGATGTCAATATGAGATAGGCTGTGCTTAAGGGATCCTATATTAATAAAGAAGTCATTATATGTATATCCTATGTATTTGAGTCAATATTTGTGATATGCTATATTACAATGTTATCATTTATATGCTTTAAAATATAAATAATCAAGAGTTACCAGTAAGATCATAAAATGAGAATATGTTGCCATAATAAAAATATTTTTTTCAAACTGTCACTTATGTCAAAAAGTATCAATGCGTGTCAATGCTGTAACTCAAGTGTCATATATAGTATGGCAATTCATACAGCATTCTAAACTCCAGCAAAGCTTGGCCTTAAGCATAATATTTTTTTACACTCAGAGAATATATCAAACATTTTGATACACTGAGAATGTATTTTGTATACGATATGAGTAGTGCGTTTTATAACCACTGTTTATTGAGCTTAACTACAACTACGTAGATCGAATGTCAATCCCTAGATTTCTGGGTTCCGTTAATGTCATTTCAATACTTTTATACGGCCGATTTCATAAACGATTTTTATTCCTTTGTATCGATTGTAAAAATGGGAACAAGAAACAATGGGAATAAACTTTGTTGAACATATTACAAATCGATCTAAAGATTGCTGTTTTGTTGAATTAAATCGGCCGATAGACAATTCATAAATGTACATACACCTATAACATAGTCAACTAATTCTCAAACTTGTAGCATAACATTTTGATACTTGGGCTTTTCCAATAATAAGTGATCACATCCATTGTCGTGTGTTCATTATAATTAAAATTACTAACGTAACGTTTATAATCTGTATACATATATTGTAAGTACAGATTTTTCTATTAAATTTCACAAATTTGACCACCAAATATATTATATCCAGTTGACCAACTAGTTTGCCAATTTTCGTGAACTTAAGCCAGACTTGTCGGCCAGCTAGTCAAACAAATGTTTTGCCCTGTTGAACAACTAGTTTGCAGATTACAAATGTACAGTACCAACGCCTATAAAACATTATACCCAGTTGACCAATTAGTTGGCCAATCACCTTGTGAATGCAAACGCATCGCTTTCGCTATTGTATCTAAGCATATACTTATAGTAAATGCACGAGCAGCATACCGATCGCCGCGCCGACCGTCAGCCCGACGCTAAGCATTGTGGCGATCGCTGAAGACGCCTTCTCCCTCTCATGCAGGTCTACCACTCTGTAACAAATGTGTTATATTTATTGCTAGAGCTTTGCTCATCACATGACGTTTATCATTGGTCCAGAGACCATCATGTTTATGACTCACACTTTCGTCTCTCGACTATTTAAAATTATCACAATCATATAGACTAAACTCGAGAACAACGAAAGGTAGGGCTGTAATTCTTTTATTCGTGTCGTCATAGTTAGGTGATGCTCCTGGTGCTTTTATTTTTTATTTGTTTCGTTTTTACTTCTCTAAATACTTATGATTTATACTGTTGGTATGTTATATTTGAAACATTATTATACTCTGTAATAGATCGTGGAATGCACGTATGAGCTGATATAATAATAAGTAATAATGAACGTCGATAAATAAGGCCGAGTGTTCGAGACAACTACGCCTAACTGGGTTATCAATATTTATTGCTTTACTATTAATTGCATACATTTCTACAACTATAATTATTGTTGATTAAATAACTTTTATAATTGATTTTAGACAATACAGACTAGAGTAGAAGCTTATGTACTCCCTTTAATCATCCCAGAGTTTAAAGGTGTTAAAATGGCCGCAGGACAATTTCAAGAATAATATTTTTTTCTATTCGCTGATTAACTAGGTACCTACTAGTGATGTTTTTTCCATATTCGCGAACATGACTACGATCATTCGGTACACCAATAATAGGTACTACATACTTACATAGTCTTGCATTGCGCGCGTCAAATTAAAGCATTAGATGTTACCTTAATTAGGATAATATAATTGACAACACGACGGATAGACCATGTGTTGGATAAGCATATAGGCTACTCCAATCCCGGTAATTTAGACACGGGGGTAATTTTTTTTATATTTAATCTGATTTTTTGAATAGATGGCACTGGCGTCGTGCAGATGGCGCCACAGATCGCTACACTGATTTATGGATTTTTGTAGCGGGAATAGCTTTTAGAGCGAAGCCGCGTGCGACTCCTAGAGGGTCGTCCATTAATCACGTGATGTTTTCAGCAACTTATGTACCCACTTCCCCCCTGGTGATATGTAGTGAGGTTTTAGACTACCCCCCCTCCTCCCCACCAAAGATCACAATATGTATTTTCTTAGTACAAAGAATCTTAAATTTTTTTATATGTCATCTTCAAATGCACGTTATATAATACTTAATCTATTTGAATCGCGCGCGATAAAATAAATACACGAGATATATCAATCCCCCGTTGATATTTCGTGATTTTTTCCGAGCCCCTTCCCCCACGTGATTAATGGACGACTCCTAGTTTGACTATAAGTTTATCGGTCCAAAAATATATACAATACCAATCTCCAGTAAAGAAATCCAATATTGAAAAAGCCAATGCTAAATGTATTAAACTAACCTGGTAGCATTAATCATGACGATGTTAGTGAGGTATCCATTGGTGAACGCGAAGATGATCATGATGATGATGTACTCCCAGTCCCACAGGAACACGACGGGCAGGTGCCGGCGCGGCTGCGCGTTGCACAGCATCAGCATGGGTATCCCAATCACTCGAAGGATACTCGCACCCGCTATTATCCATTGGTTATCCGGCTGGGAAGAGGTATTTGACTCGTCAAGCCCCGCGACAGACGCCAGCGTCCATATATATAGGCTTTCCCCATACATCTATACCGGGTGGAAGGGAAACGCTCTCGGAAACGAACACAGGTGATAGTAATGGTAATTCCTGACGTGATGGCACAAAAAAAATCGCGATCGCATTGTTACAATTTTAGAAGGATTTTCTCAAATTTCTGTACAGCTTCACGTATGGATAGATAAATCAAACTATGATTCTGAAAAACATACTAAAAAAGTTCAATATTAAAAAAAATCGTAATGAAACACGTACGTCAGCTGACGGGTTAACGACCGCGTGGCCGCCGCGCCGCCTTGTCGGCGTTTGCTTTGTAGTTTGTACCCTACCCAGTTTTTTGTATGCTTTACATTGCGCGCGCATAAATTACGGAAATACTAAAATCGTAAATATTATCGCTTAGCTTTGCAAATGAATATAGTTTTTCGTTAATGTTATGGTTCTTCTCTCTTATCGTTCCGGTATAGAGAGCGTTTCCCTTCCACCCGGTATATAGAAGCGAGGCTCGACGGGTTAATTGCTCTTTGTATTTTTTTTGAGACGAGCATGCCGTTCACCTAATGGTACAGTCGGCCACATAAATAACTGAACATATTAAAAACTTCAATTCACCTCTACGCGTTAAGTTTAATTGCAATGTTTTTTTTTTCTTTGTGTGAAGTGAAATTAATCCCTGACATTTTATTTTCGTGAGGAAAAAACTAAACTTGATAAAAACACAAAAGTGTAGAAGCGATTTGTAGTTTTGAATTTGTTCAGCTACTTATGGGGCTGACTGTACCTATGAGATACGACCACCCATAAACAGTAGCAACACCATACAGCGCCCTGAGTTACAAAGTACTGTGTGGCATTCCACTGCGCTCGTCATCCTGAGACATAAGATGTTAAGTCTCACTATGTCCTGTAGTTATACTGGCTACAATGTCCTTCAAACCGGAACACAACAGTGCATGCACACTGCTGACAGTATAGACATTGCAGTGGTACCCACCCAGAGGACGACTCGCATACGAGACCTACCATCCTACTAATATTATAAAGGAGAAAGTTTGTAAGAATGTATGGATGTTCGTTCCTCTTTCACGCAATAAATACTGAACGGATTTCGATGAAATTTAGAACACGGGTAGATCATGTCCTGGATTAACACATAGGCTACTGCCGGGAAAATATAAACCGGAACTTTTTTCCCGGAAAAACTTTTTAATGCGGGCATAAGCTAGTCAGTAATAAAGGTGGGACATTATGGCGGTAGGATATTCGTATCCGGATAACGAACACCATACATGAGGTGTTAAAGCCCGATAGTGGCCCAGGTAAGTGTGTCGCGTTCCGGTATCCTGCTGCACGATGGACCGACGACTTGAAAAGGGCGGCGGGTAGCGGATGGATGCTGCTCAAGGCCGGGATGGCGCTCACTTCGGGAGGCCTACGTTCAGCACTTGACGGCGACGGGCTAATTGATTGATTGTTCCGGTATCAGCCTGTATATACCCCACTAGTAGTGCTCGCGGCTCCGCCCGCGTGAAAAAGTTTTTCCGGGACAAAAATAATTTTACCGGGATAAAAAGTAGCCTATAGCACTCAGGAGTTATGTAGCTTCCTATTAGTGAAAGAATTTTCAAAATCGGTACAGTATTTCCTGAGATTAGCGCGTTCAAACAAACAAACTCTTCAGCTTTATAATATTAGTATAGATTTCAAATAGACATAATTGTGTTGACGGACGGATGGGGATCTCTCGTTACTCTATCTAGACTCTATTTCGCTATCAGTTGCAGTCACGTGATATTGCTGCGCCCGTCTAAAAAGAAAAAGACTCAAAATGCAGTCTTTGATAGGTATTCTTTAACTATCGTCACATTGTCGATTGCTTATATCGATAATTCGAGAAATGACTAAAATGTTTCACAACAAATTTTATTGTTATTAGGAAAACATAATATTAATCTGAAATGGAAACTACAGAGCATTAAACTGTGCATTCAATCTAAACACTATTAATTTAATACAATTTAGGTATTCTGATTTTTTATCAGTATTTTCACTACCTAAGCGTAGTAAAAAGCGAAAGTTGATACTAACCCGTAACAGAAACCCGGCGACAAGACGGCCTGCGTAGTCACCGCAGTTGAATATCAAATAGTTCACCACCGGGACGAAATAAATGTCTGAAAATAATACACATTCTTATAGTAATGTAAAGTAAATAAATCAAGGCTATATTACATAATTTTTTTACTAATTGGTGAGATAGGTCTTAAAGTAATTCTCAACAGTCAACATTGAATAACATCGTTTATTTTTAAGTAAAGATGACACTTCAAAATGACGATTGACTGGCTTCCCAACGAAATATAAAAAAGCTACTTTTAAAAGGTATAAACGGAAGATTAAAATCTTATTGCATTTGTACAATACATATATTGTGAAAAAGAGGGCAAGGACAGCCTTGTTTTCCGCAATTAATTGCTTATCAGTTACAATTAACTGATTACAGATATTACATTATCAAATCCTACTAATCCTACTAATATTATAAAGGCGAAAGTTTGTAAGAATGTATGGATGTTTGGATGTATGGATGTAAGGATGTAAGGATGTTTGTTCCTCTTTCACGCAAAAACTACTGAACGGATTTCGATGAAATTTGGCAAACGGGTAGATCATGTCCTGGATTAACACATAGGCTACTTTTTATCCCGGAAAAATATAAACCGGGACTTTTATCCCGGAAAAACTTTTTAATGCGGGCGGAGCCGCGGGCAAAAGCTAGTAGTGAAATATAAACACTAAGGATCACGCTTTTATACAAAAGCGATTCAAAAGTTTAATGAGTCAACTAAAAACAGAAGAAGGAGGGCTCTTACTTCTGTGAGAATCAGAGAAGGTAATTTTACATAATTATGGTAGGGTTCCCACACCCAAATTTCAAAATCTATGATTTGAAAATCTTGGACATGTCAGTTTAAAACAGGACGCTGTAATAGATTAATATGTAATGAAAAATGGCATACATTAAAATGTTCTTATAAGCGGCGATAGCATAGTAGGGAGTGGATCGGACTGCCGCGCCGAGACGAATGTCCGCAGGTTCAAAACTCAAGGGCACACACCTATGACTTTTCTAAAAAGTTACGCCTGTATTCTTTGTGAATTATCGCTCGCTTCAACGGTGAAGGAAACTTGCATACAAGGTTCAATTGCCCCCCTAAATAGTCTATGACTATACCCCCACAGGGTAAAGCTATATAGGTACAACTAGTACCATAGTTAAGTTTATTTCCGCCCCAAGGTTGTAGGGGGTAAGCTTATCGCCTCATCAGGCATAACTAATTTGCAACGCACACGTGTTTTCGAATAGATTTTTTTATAGAAATTACTTGACCCTTCCAAGTCGAACTTGGTACCTTTTTTAAATGGGCACAGCAAAGTGACACCACACACCTGGTGGTAAGTGGAGGGGAGTCCAAATAGTGTCGGCAGACAGAGTTGATGATATCACAGAAAAAAAAATAGCAAAGGACATGACCGCTTTTGTTATGGGTGCTGGGCCTCAAAATCTAAACAGGCTCAAACTTTAGGGACCCTAAACTTTAGCCCGGCTCGGTTACATTGGCCCGGTACGTCATCTGTCAACAAGCGAAAATCGACCTTATACGCACCCACATAAATTTATGTGGGTGCGATTTTAGCTTGTTGACAGATGACGTACCGGGCCAATGTAACCGAGCCGGGCTTGATCGGTTAAAGGGGCACCATATGGAACTTAGATATATTACAAAAATATTTTTTAGACCCCTCCATTCATAACCAACTTCTTGATAACATTCATACTAAGAGTTTTCAAGCCAAACAAAATTACATGCATCTCAAAATCGGAGGTCTTTAAAATTAAACGATTTATTGCAAAAGGCTAGTTTCCAGCAGTTCAATCCAAATATATATAAATTGTGTTGTTTAGATTTTCAGGCCCATTTTTGGACATGTCCTTTAATCTAAATAGAAAAATCATTCTTAGCTATTGTTATGATCATGCCAAGGTCAATTACACGACCTTTATTACGCAACCTGCCTACCTACCTGCGTTCAAGCTATAAACATTTTATTTTTTATTTAAACATACATTTACAGTATCTGACAATTTGGTTGTATCTATCCAGGTGGATTCTTATTATAGAGACCCTAATTATTGCCATATTTATGTAAGTAAAGGAAACAAACAATGTAATAAACTAGTCTAAACAATCTATTAATAATGACTAATTGTATTTGACATTAACACTTTGAAATTAGCAATAAATCTTGCGGAATTCGTAAACATTTATCGTGTAAATTACGACAACCTGACATTTTTTTTTACTTTGCAGTATTGTATGTCGCATGTATAATATTGTGTATATAGAAGTATTGAAACTTATTTATTTGTTTGGGAAATTTATAGCGATCTGAATAAAAAACATATTCCCGCTGGTGTACACGCTGAGAGGAAGTTCTTTCGCAAAATATTGCTGCAACAACTTGCACTCTAAATTAAACATTAGGTATACACTTACTATTCCAATCAGTTCCTTTTGTAACTGGATGCGATTCGACCAGCACGGTCACAGCCGGATACACGGCCATGCTTATAGCGAACACCGCGAAGATACTGAACGCGTACACCCATATCTTCTTCAGGATGCTCAGTAGCGACACCTCTCTATGCCTGTTGGTGGCCATTCCTCCTGAACCTCGTAGAATATGGTATGTAAAGAAATCTATCTTGTAGAGGCAGACGTAAGAGACCAGCGACGTAATGACCATGACGTCAGCTATGATGAAATATATCAGCGCGGTGTGTAAGGGAGATATTTTGAAGGCCAGGGATATGATCTGCGCTATGGCCGCGATAATGCCGCCTAGAGATTGGCCACTGACTACAGCCGCCATGTACTCTTTGGAGAATCTGCTTGCAATCCCTACAAGACCTCCGATGAACACTGCGGCAGCACCTGAAATAGAAAAGCTGGTTTAATTTATTTTTAACTTCCAACGGAAAAAGAGGGGTGTTATAAGTTTATAGTGTGTATCTGTATGTCTGTCTGTCGCATTGTGGTTCCGAAACGAATGGCCCGATATTGATGCGATTTTTTTTTTTCGTGATCGAGATGGTTCTTAACTATAATTTGGAAAGATTTATTCAGGCGTTTGAAGATAATCAGCTCATTTCCTACTTTCACAAGTCCGATTACTTTGAAATTTGGTGTAGGTAGGTACTGTTATTTCGGTGATATTTGCAAGACATATAAAAATTACCTTACAAAATAACTGATACACTATCCTAAAGTAGTAGTCTAATGCTCACCAGTCCTGTGATATTAACCATAGCAAACATTCTGTTGCTATGCCGTAAGCCCAGAGTACAACAAAACGATTTAATTCTTGAAGTTGCACAATAGGAATTCATAGTTTTCGATACAAAAAAAAAGTCTAGCGATGAAATTCTAATCGACCAGCAATTAATAAAAACAAAAAAGAAACTCTACAAACTCCTAACTTATAATAATGCGAAGTCGTTAAAAAGCTGTTTATTAAACATCATTGTCCTTACATTCTTATTATAAAATGAAGTCCCAAGCCGCGTCTGTCTGTCTAAACGCTATTAACCCAAACTACGCATACTTAACTGAACGCATTTCGGTGAAACTTGGTATAGAGATAATTTGAGATCCTAGAAAGGACATAGGCTACTTTTATCACGCGTGTGAAGCCGTAAACACAAGCTAGTAAAAAATAAATATGCCAAGTTCCCCATAATGTGCCGGTCAACTATATTTTGTAATCTTTTACTTCCCTTGAGGTATGCGCATCACGTGAGCACGGAAAGGGATCGGATAACATTTTTTGTGATCATAAACTAACCCTTAAAGGGGCCAAGTAAATAATAACCGAAGGGAAGAGGGCATAACGTGTACTTTTTGGCTTCGGTTTGTAGCGTATACATGTCGAAAGGGGTGTCAATATCAGATTATACTTTCTTCAAATAAATGTAGCGCATTAGTATCGTATCTATTCTTTAAGAACTAAGATAGACAAATGAATAAATTTTTAAATAAGAAACATGTCAAATTATACGTAAAGAAATAAGGACCACACCACAATAACAGCGTACAAAACCATATAAACTACCTATCTACAAATTATAAACATGCATACACTGCAATGTCAGCAATAGATCGCACGACCTACATAGGACGCGCAAACACGGGGTCAGATGGTCAAATTGCAACCACGGGTCGTCTAAAATATTACACTGCATTGATAACGTAACACGTGGCGTGATAAACAGTGTATTTAGTACGTATCATCACGCCTTTTTACCTTTCGAGGGGTAGGCACAGCTATGTTATCACCGGCCTATGCCAGTTGTTAGGTCCAGTGTAATAAAAGGCGAGTCTATTGCCATCTTTGATTAATTATATTGCAATTTACCAGACACAAGACTAAGTGCATTTAGAATGTTATTTTATCAAGACAATAAGGCGTAAACTATTAAAATATAGTTTCCATAAAGAGAAAGCTAGAAAAGAAGAAGGAACAATGTTATCAACTCACATTACGCCTTTTTACCCCCAAATAGGCATTTATCGCATAGATATTTCAGACATAAATTATCTCATTCACACCATCTTTATGACCAATCGAATTTGTATTATTCTCTCAGCATAAACCAGTAAAATCGATAAAGATTAATAAGGATTAAAATAAGCAACTAATTTTAAATAACACACGAGAAAAACATGTTGTCAAAGGATGTTGAGTCATTAGAACTATACTACTGAGTCATTTGAGAGCTTGAAACCCTGTTATCTTATGCAAAATACATAGTTAAGAGACGACCAAATCTTGGAAAATCCGTTTGTTTTGATAAATTAATGAAATTCTCCTAATAATATTATAAACGTGAAAGTTTGTAAGTATGGATGTATGGGTTTGCTACTCTTTCACGCAAATACTACTGAACGGATTTCGATGAAATTTGGCACACGGGTAGATCATGTCCTGGATTAACGCATAGGCTATTTTTTATCCCAGGAAAATATAAAGCGGGCCTTTTATCCTGAGGAAACTTTTTAACAAGGGCGGCGGCTAGTTATGTATAAAATCATAATAATAGGCGTGCACAGAACCGGAAAGAGCGACGTGAAGGAGAGGAGGCCTATACCCCACAGTGGGTGGAGATGGGCTGATTTGATTGATGATTGAACATTATTTATGCTTATTTAAGTCTGTATTATTACCTACTTAACATAGCACCGCCAATTATAATATGATAAAAGAAGGTTACAAAAAATGTTTTAAAGATCCATTAATATAAAAAAAGAAGTAACATAACTTCGAAGACTTAGCGCATATGATCATAGATATTTCCGTGTTGAAAGACAAGGACAGGAGGTTCCGGCTAAAATACTTTAAACATTATTTCCCAAGTTTATCAGTTGATTACTATAGCTGTGTTTTCAATCCGCCTATTATTCTGTTCATAACTTGAAAGAGTAATTCGCACCTTTAGAACGAAAATGATACAATTCGAAAAATTAGAAAATTGAGTTATCATCATAAAATGACTTAAAACGAAGTTCTCAATACAACAAATGCACAAACACCGCCATATTTAAGCGAGAAAAGGACCAAACTGTTATATTGAGCCTTTTTTATTATATTTTTATGAAAAAAAGGACTAGTTTTAAGTCATTTTATGACGACAACTCAATTTCTGATCTTTTTGAATTGTGTCGTTTTCGTTCTAAAGGTGCGAATTATCGACATTCCCATGATTTAATGGATATCAGCCCAACGAAGACGGATAGGTTAGAGGTACAATTAATAGAAATAATTAATCTGATACAAGCGACCTATATTAGAAGAAAATTCTATCCCTCGTAAGATATTACATTACAGCACAGAAGCTACAGCTTCAAATTTCAAAGTCCCTCTCTCCATCCTTATAAGTTATCATAGGCTTTATTAAAACTGCTTGCTGGACCTTGCCTTTCATGATAAAGTGAACTAGCCCTATTCCGTCTACGGGGGTATATCCGTCTTTTTGCAATTATGGGCGTTCTAATCAAAGAAAAGCTTTGATAGCCATATAGGACTGCCTCGCTGGCGTAGTTGTATTATGGTACGACTGCAATGCTGATGTCTCGGGTTCGATTCCCGGGTCGGGCAAAGTGATATTGAGTTTTTCTATTCAGTATTAGCTCGGAGTCTGGAATTTGTGCCGGATATGGCGATAGGCTCGCCCCCTATCACATCATGGGACGGAATAACGGCGAAAAGTGGGTGCACTAGTTGCGCCTCTGCCTACCCCTTCGGGGATGACAGGCGTGAGTGTATATGTATGTATGTATAGGCAAATAGGGGATTTTTTGACCATTTTACTTATAGGTATATGGCTACCAAACCTATCCTTCGATTGGAACGACCGCCGTACACAGAATAGGGACTCTAGACCTCAGGTCTAGATAGTATAAAAGAATGAACCATAATGTTGCGTATAAATTATCCTATCTGCAAAACAGAGGCGATACTTAGTCGGCAGTCGGTAATACTAGAGCGCGTTATCAAACTATTAACAACAAAACCGCTAATTTATTAGTCACATAATTTTAATTGGTGGTAAAATGTAAACTGAAATTGTAGTTTTTATCGCATGGATATCAAAAACACGCATGTTGGTTATGTGATCCCCATAGCACGTGGTCATTCACAATACCTAAAGAATATTGGATGTCCCATCTGCCTTAAGATAAGGATTATGGAATGTAGGGGTTGTTTGGTGTTCCTGAAATCCCATTTACCTACAAAAACCTGTTAAAATTTCACTTTTGTTTCCAAAAGCAATTAGAAAATCTTCGCATCACCCCTTTTAATCATACAATCAATTGCAATCAATCAATAAAAAAGGTTTTTTAAGAGTTTTTTTTGTATGTATATATGTTCGGGCCAAATCTTGCAAATGAATTTGCAGTTATCATGAAATTTTGCACACACGTTTACTTCAAATGACAATGAATGGGTTGTGATTTGCTACAATACTTTTTCAAATATGAATGTCACTCACCAGTCATGATGACAACAGTGACCATGGTGATAATGAAGAACCCGTTCTGCCATTCATCAGTGTCGACCTGCACCAGCGACGTGGTCACGAGAAACGCTATAGTGACCACAATCAGTGAGCCCTGCAGCCTGCTCTTCACGGACACTCTGCGGACAAGTTTCTGGATAAGGAGCCAAGTAGGCGATAAACGAAATTCTAGATCATAGTTCTTACCATGGGGTTCGCTAACCAGTAGTGAATCAAAGGCGGTATTTGATTAACCTTGCGGCTAACACACAAAATTAACTTTATTAATTTTCAGTTATTAATGTAGTAAGAGGTTCGCTCATCGCTGTTATAGCTATAGGCTATAAATTTTATCTAGAAGTTTTACCCGGCTCTGCAAATGTTTGTTTTCTACACTAACATAGAGAAACCAGTAGACCGATTTTAAAACTTCTTTCACCAATATAAAACTACACTATTAGCGAGTAACATAGACTACTTTTTATTCCGGGAAAATATAAAGCGGGACATTTATCCCGGAAAACACATTCAGGCACGCGAACCGCGAGCAAAAGTCTAGTAATCCTACTAATATTATAAAGGCGAAAGTTTGTAAGAATGTATGGATGTTTGGATGTATGGATGTTTGTTACTCTTTCACGCAAAAACTACTGAACGGATTTCGATGAAATTTGGCACACGGATAGATTATGTCCTGGATTAACACATAGGCTACTTTTTATCCTGGGAAAACATAAAGCGGGACTTTTATCCCGGAAAAACTTTTTAACGCGGGCGGAGCCGCGGGCAAAAGCTAGTTATTTAATAAAATCATGTGCACTCGAAGAAACAAGCAAGTATAAATAATAAGGTACTACAACACCGCCTATCTTTTAGATATAAAACGGCATGGCATATTTTTATTAGTACTTAACACGAGAAACAAAACGAAGGTTTCACAAATGGAATTCCTGATAGCGTTACATGAGAAATGTGTTACAATGTGAACAAAGGGAATAGATAAGGAAGACAAGGGGCGCATTCTCTAATATTTGCATGTCACTGAGTACACAATACGAGTCACAAGACGGAAGAATTCTCAAGTAAAAAAGTAAGCTTTGCCGTAACTCTGCTTGCTTGAAAGACGCAAATGATGTAATCGCGTTATTTAGTGAATTATAATGTGGAATATCATAGCAAATAGCAATTAGCAGCAATTTCCTATTTAAATTGTTAATCTAAGTTAAATTGAGTGTATCTCATAGTTATAGTAAAAGTCAAGTAAAATTTTATTAAGCTCAGCATTAATCCAGAAGCTGGAATTGAGCTCAGTAAATGATAAAAGCTCGCTTCTTATTATATTGGCCCTAACATACCTGATGAGAATTGTGAGGACTGAGGGTGTTAAACCTCTGACTACACCTGAAAAGAGAAAGGCGTGATAAAATGTATGTACTTACAGATGTCCAAACACAGAATTGAGTATGAGGAAGATCAAATTGGGAATGGCGGTGGCGACGTTCAGGTACGAGGTGAACTCCGCCTGGAACTGCGTCTTGCGCACGTCCATCGTCAGGTTGTTGGGCGTCACGTCGCGGAACTTGTACATCCAGTACTGGAACCAATGTATCTAGTCAAAATGTGTTTTTTGGGTATGAAAAACAAAAATTACAGCTACTTGCTACATTTTATTTTATTTATTTTTTGTATGGAAAACTTACGGCTGAAAACACTAGGAATAGCAACAATTTAGGTTTCATAGAGCCAATAGTAAGCTCTCACTTAGTGAATTAATGTTATCAATCAGTGTTTCTACTACATATTTATATTGACATATTGATATATTGACGATTTGACCCGGAGTCTGGGGTTTGTGCCCGATGCGACGTATAGCGCTAGGCTAGCCCTATGGCACATCATTTTTTTATTGCATCAAATGACGAGACGAGCATGCCGTTCGCCTGATGGTAAGCGATACGACCACCCATAAACAGTAGCAACACCATGCAGCACCTTGACTTACAAAGTACCTACTGTGTGGTATTCCACTGCCTCGCCATCCTGAGATATAAGGTGTTAACTCTCATTATGTCCAGTAGTTACACTAGCTACAATTTCCTTCAAACCAAAACACAACAGTGCATGCACACTGCTGCTTGGCGGTAGAAATAAAAATTTCGGTGGTACCCGCCCAGACGGACTCTTATATATGAGAGACCTAGCACCAGTAAATACAGTAAATCATTATACGGAATACGCACGGCGAAAAATGGGTGCACCATTTGCACTTCTCCCTACCTCTTCGGGGTTAAAAGGCGTGAGGGAGTGTGTGCGTGTATTGACGAATCAATGCCTTTGGTAACGGATGACTGTCTCTGAGATGTAGTTGCGCCTATAGGATAGGTATCTAGTGAGACTGAAGACTTGGGTTAGATGCCCGGGTCAAGTAAAGTGATATTGGGTGTATCTGCTCAGAATCGACTCGGAGTCTGGAATTATGCCTGGAGGCAATAACACCTATTACAAGGTATGTACTTAGCGTACCTATGTGGGAAAATGTTGATTTAATTACTGTCTATCTATCTGTCTACCCTGAAAAGAGAAAGAAGTGGTATGATTATGTTTATTGTAACGGCTGCATGACATTGCACTGAGCTGGCATCCTGACATAATACTAGGATCTTAGAATTTATATTGGCTACATTAATTGCTCTATACCAGAAATGGAAAAGCGATAATACAGTCAAACTCCTGCAAAGAAATACAAATTTTTAAATTATTATTAATCTCTTTCTGCTGGAGTAATTTAATTCTAATATTGCAGAGAACGCTGATCGCCGCTAGCGTAGAGGCAAAAAACTAATTAAATAAAATATTAGAAGTTTTTTTTAATAGAAGAGTCGTTTGAGTGTTCCATTTGGTAAGCGAATAAACAGGTTCCTTATTTTGAAACTTGTGAAGGCGTTTTTTTGCTCAAAACGGTCCGACATCTTGATAAGTGAATATTAAAAATCCATACTTATAAATGCGAAAGTAATTCTGTCTGTGTTACGCTTTCACGGCTGAGCCACTGAACTGATTTTGGTGAAATTTGGTATGGAGATAGTTTTAGACTATGGAAAGGACATAGCGTCGGGGATAATGCAATACCGCGTAACTAGCATTGGTAAATACCGCGTAAGGGAAATAAAAAAGTATAGTATTATCAATCATAAGTTTAGTGACATAAGTATCAATTTCAATTAAACTTTTTGTCACTTACGCGGTTTACCAGTGCTAGTTACGCGGTTTTGCACCATCCCCGACGATAGGCTATCTAAGAAAAAGAAACTTGTTCACGTGGGCGGAACCGCGAGTAAAAGCTAGTATCTGGATATTTTTGGGAGGAGTATGTTCCAACATATTTGGGCCTCTAACTACCTGCACCAGTATACATAGCTAGCTAACGGACAAGGCTTGCGCCCCATCAACTTGCATTGCGCATCGGAACCATGTGGTAGTTTATTATTCAGGGACATTATCATTAGGAGTTTGAAGAAACCTTGGCCCAGCAGTGAGGCTGGAAAATAACAGTTCCAAAAGAGCTGTTCAAGTTATGAAAAGATACATGACAATTTGCGACGCTCGTCACAAACTTTACTATTTACTTGGCATTAGTAGGCGTAATGGAAATATACCTAGCCGGCACAATGCACAGGATTTAGCTCTGGGACGATTACGGTTCCTAACTACTTTTTACAACTAGAACTACCTACAACATTGGTGTATATCGTAGGTAAAATGATTGAGTGAATGAATAATAATTAATTTGTGATGAATCATAGTGTATCACCTTTCAAATGACAACAGGCTCACTCCACTGCATCATGCATAGAAAAGCTGCGGGTGCGGGACTTCACGGTCATCGCTCTGGTAGTATTTAGGACCTAGTTACCCACTAGTCTATGCTTTAGGGAATTCTGGCTCGAGCTTATTGATGTTTACCACATGTGTAGGCATTAATTAGTATCAAATATCAATAGAATCTTTGCAAGTGTAATAAACTTTAGTTTAAATTCAATAAAATAAAACTACAAGGACTTCCGGTTCGAGTACGGTCAAGTGAGGTGTCGTTAAAATATTGTCTACACAAAAATTTCGTATTTCACCATAAAATCGAGAATTCCAGTGTAAAAACTGTATAACAACGGAGAACAAACATTGTGCGCCATTTCCACTTAAGAACGTGCTCGGAAAATATACAGCTCAACACGAAAAGTGCTAAAAACAGTGCCCAAATTCGTATATCAACATCTATAAATACGTATAACATAACCTCTCAAATTCAGTATTTGACAGCTGTACAGAGTGAAGTGAGGAACAAGTGTCAAGTCGGAACCTGCCGTTTTCCGGCTTTGGACAGCTCCAGCCGATTATTGCCAGCACCAAATATAGAACCAAAGACAACTAGTGTGACCACTAAAAGAAAAAACTACCAAATAGTAGAAAAAATATTGTGATGGATAATACAATGCAAATGCTTTTAGATAAAATTAGCGAAATGCAAAGAGACTTCAAAAAGCAAACTATAACCCTTACTGAAAGTTTTGCTAATCTCTCGACCTCTATTGATGAAAAACTAAAACCTTTAGTGGAAGAAAATGTCAAACTGAAAAACGAAGTCACTGCTCTAAATAAAAAAGTATACAATCTTGAACGTGAGGTCAGGAAAAACAACTTAGTGATACACGGAATACAGGAAAAAGAAAAAGATGACACTGAACTCCTGGAATCAATCATCACCTTCCTAAACAACGTAAACAAAGACACGGGACTCGAAAACTGGGACAAATGGGAAATAAGCGGTGCCCGAAGACTTGGGAAAAAAGACAGCAAGAAAACGCGACCCATTCTACTTACGCTCACACTAGCTTGGCGAAAGAAAGAACTGCTTCGCAGCAACAAGAACCTCCCTGAGAACGTTTATATCACAGAAGATTATCCTAAAGAGGTAATAAATATAAGGAAAGAATTAAAAATCAAGCAACTAGAAGAAATAAAGAAGGGGAAAATCGCGTTCATTCGCTATGACAAGCTGGTCGTGAAAGAAAAAACCCATACAACCAAAGAAAGCGAGAAGAGAAAAAGAATGCCATCCGATTCGCCGACACTACGAAATAAAAGCGGGAATAATGAGTCCACAGCTACCTCGAAAATAATTAAAACAAACTCATCAGGACTCATGAACCGCCAAAGTACAAATTCAGCCTCAGGAACAAATAAACAATGACAACCTACGCACATCGGTAACCGGAAGACGACAAATCAGACAAACAACTATAAAAAAACAAAAAATTTACAAAACAGAAGAAACCCCCCAAGCCGGACTGCGGTCTCCGTG
This sequence comes from Lapara coniferarum, assembly GCA_949316025.1. Taxonomy (NCBI): domain Eukaryota; kingdom Metazoa; phylum Arthropoda; class Insecta; order Lepidoptera; family Sphingidae; genus Lapara; species Lapara coniferarum. The sequence goes on from OX438922.1 coordinate 4,062,139, forward strand.
GGGGAAAATGACCGCAACCCTCTAACCAACGACAAAAAAGTGGAAAAAGAGAAACAAAAACCTCACAGTAACTTATACATAGCGACCTTGAACACATTAACCTTAAGAACCGATGAAAGACTATTGGAATTAGAAAATGCACTGCAAAATGTCAAATGGGATATATTAGGACTTAGCGAAGTGAGAAGACTAGGTGATATAATCGAAGAACATAGCGACTACATACTTTATTTCAAGGGAGAAACAAAAGGACAATATGGTGTAGGATTCATGATAAGGAAAGAACTCAAGAAGAATATCATAGAATTCAGAGGAATTTCAGAAAGGCTAGCAATGCTCAACATAAAGTTACCCGGCTTCAATAACAATTGGTCTATAATACAGGTCTATGCACCTACCGAGGCTTCAGATGGAAAATTAAAAGACGATTTTTATGCACACTTAAACGAAACTATAGAGTCTTGCTACAAAAACATTATTATCATGGGCGATTTTAATGGTAGAATCGGGAAACAAAACCAAGGCGAAGAGGATATAATGGGGAAATATAGTAGAGGAAAGAGAAGTAACAATGGGGACCGAATGGTACAAATAGCCCTTGAACACAAATTAAAGTTCATGAACAGCTGCTTTAAGAAGAAGCCGTCAAAAAAATGGACCTGGATATCACCAGATGGCCTACACCGAAATGAAATTGACCACATCCTCAGCAACCAGCCAAAATTAATACATGATGTACATGTAATCAGTCAATTAAATTTCAATACTAATCACCGCATGGTAAGAGCAAGATTGTACTGCACCGACCAAAAGAAATGTAGAAAACACTACAGACATAAAAATCACCACCAGTTCACACAACAAGAGCCATCAAATTTGACAGACGCAACAGCACAAAACAAAAATAAAATCCAAGAAATATATAATAAGGAAATTAGCTATTTGTACAAAACAACAAAAATACGGAAGGATAAACCAGAGCTGCTCAGCCAAACTACCAAGGATTTAATCCAAAAAAGAAAGACTATGTTCAAAAATAAAAAAGATATAAAAGTATTAAAAGAAATCACTAAAATAAGCAAAGAAATAAGTAACCAAATTAAAAAAGACAGAGCCAGAAAAAGAATGAAATGTATAGAACATCACATAATTAAAACAGGAGGAATAAAGAAAGCACTCAAGGAACTTCGCGCTACAAAAGTGTGGATCCCAAAACTAAAAAATAAAAAGGAAAAACCTGAAACAAAAAGAAAGAACATAGTTGACACAGCAACTAATTTCTATAGGGAACTGTATTCAACAAAATTTGTAGAACGACAATATCCAATTCTAGAGGAAGAAAACGAAGAGATTATTCCCCCTATTTTAGATAATGAAGTGGCCTATGCTGTGGGAACACAGAGGAATGACAAATCTCCCGGTCAGGACTACATTACGAATGAGATGATGAAAGCTACACTGCCAGATAACCTGAAGAGACTTACTAATCTCTACAACACCATTCTTGAATCCGAATACATACCCGTCCAGTGGACAAGCAGTACAATTATCCTTATATACAAAAAAGGTGACAAAGACGACATAGGCAACTATCGGCCTATCAGCCTCCTGTCAAATGTTTACAAGGTGTTTTCAAAAATAATCTTAAATCGCATCTCAAAAAATTTGGACTTTCACCAACCAATAGAACAAGCAGGATTCAGATCTGGATATTCAACTACAGACCACATGCATAGTCTGAAACAAATAATAGAAAAATGCCAAGAATATGGATGCGCTCTATACCTTGCATTTATAGACTACAACAAGGCCTTTGACTGCTTGGAACACCACTGCATTTGGAAAGCTCTAGAAAACCAAGGTGTTGAACCCAAATATATACGACTGATAAGGAATATCTATCTAAATAGTTCATCACGGGTCAAACTGGAAAGACATGGTGAAAATTTTCCAATTCAAAGAGGGGTCAGACAAGGTGACCCTCTCTCACCCAAGCTTTTTTCTGCTGTACTGGAAGAAATTATGAGAACTCTGAAATGGGACAGACATGGAATTAGTATTGATGGGCACAAGCTCAATCACCTCAGATTTGCAGACGATCTGGTACTGATATCTGACAATCCTGAAACACTACAGACAATGATACAAGATCTTACCACAAAAAGCAAAGAGGTTGGGCTCACAATAAACAAATCTAAAACCAAGACTATGACTAATAGAAAAGAAATTAGCATATATGTAGATAGCGAGAAAATAGATTATATGAAAACTTACATATACCTCGGACAACTTATCTCATTTCAAGACCAAATGGCACTCGAATTAGATAGAAGAATAACAAATGCATGGAAGAGATTTTGGTCACTCAAAGACATTATGAAAAACAAAAAATACACCATGGAAATAAAACGAAAGCTATTCAATTCATGCATACTGCCAACCCTAACTTATGGCTGCCAAACATGGGCTATGACACGAAAACTCCACCACAAATTGAGAACTTGTCAGAGGAGCATGGAAAGGAGCATCCTGGGCTATAAAATAATTGACAAGAAGCGAGCAACAGACCTAAGAAAAGTAACTAAAGTCGAAGATGTAACCAGGAAAACTCGGCAACTTAAATGGCGTTGGTCAGGTCACATGCTAAGGGAGACAACCATGAAATGGACCAAACACCTTACGGAATGGATTCCACGATATAACATCAAGAGAAAAAGGGGAAGGCAACTGAACCGGTGGTCCGATGACATAAAAAAGGTTGCAGGACCGCTGTGGCTCAGAGCTGCAAGAGATAGAGAGGAATGGAAGAGGTTAGAGGAGGCCTATGTGTCCGCAGGACACGCTGATTTAGATTAAGAACCGGACTGATGTGCATAACTATATTTTATTTGTATTGTAAAATCAGTAATAAAGGCTTTTGAATTTTGAATTTTGAAAAATAAAACTAAGGACACACAAGTCACATAATTTATTTAAATGATGATGTCACGGAAATGAAAACATTTTTTTGTGCAACAGTTTTCAAGTGCTATCTTTATTTGGTGAATACATTAAATCTTTATTTATGCTAAAGTATGTAAGTTAGCAAACTATTTATTTGAATTAGATCATTTTAGATAATGTGTTTACCTAAAATGATCCAATATGTCCTTTGCAGTTTCATAAAATGTACAACATAATGCAAGAATCTTGTTCGAGAGAAACCTGAATTTGGAACAATGTATTTTTTTATTTAACACTGTACATACAAGGTGTATAGGCGGACTTAATGCCATAGGTATTTTCAACCAGTCAACCTCATGGAGTAATGCAGAACATATAGTATAAGTAGATAGTAGTAGTAGTAGTAGGTATTTACTGTTTTCCCAAAAACAGGGCAAGTTTTAAAGGACTAAAAATGTATCTATCTGTACATCTTAAACCTAAAAACTATTTCCATTTATTTATATAAGCAAAAATAAAAAACTTGGCTACTTATTAAATATATTCAGGCAAGAATGACCTTCTTATATAAATGAAGTTCACCCACAAGTGTTTGTAAAAAGAAACAAAATAGGAGACCCTTAATATGAGAAAAAAAAACTTACATGCATATATTTAATACTAGCTTTTGCCCACGGCTCCCCCACGTTAAAAAGTTTTTCCGGAATAAAAGTCCCCGTTAATATTTCCCAGGGATAAAAGTAGCCTATGTGTTAATCCAGGTCATGATCTAGCCATGTGCCAAATTTCATCGAAATCTGTTCAGTAGTTTTTGCGTGAACGAGGAACAAACATTCATACATTCTTACAAACTTTCGCGTTTATAATATTAGTAGGATTAAAGCATTGCATAACCTTTTGCCCTTCTAAAAGTTATTTAAACCTTTACTTAGTAACATACTAAAAGCTTTATACTTTTTAAAATTCTTATAGAGAACTTCTCAGGTATGCAGGTTTCTTCACAATGTTTTCCTTCACTGTTAAAGTGCGTGACATATTGATAGGCAGCATATAATGTTCTATTATATCCATCATCACAAATCATATTGTATTTTTAAGGTAGTATACTTTGCAAGCTCCATTAGAGCCTATATTATAACATAATGGGTTTGTATCTATAAAAACATACAAACAGAAACACTCATTTATTTACTCTTAATTACATGAAACATAACATACAACTAATTGTTTACTATAACAATAAATGAGTCATTAGTGACTGATATTGTAGTCAGTAGGTACTGTCTCATTAAAGTCAAGGCCAGGTTTTTGCTACCAAAACTAATTAATTATTGTAGTATAAATTCAATGCAAAAATATATGTTTTAATAGAAATTATGAAATTACTTTGATGTGATCCAGTTCATATTCATTTGAATGCCAGTTCGTCTTAAGTAAAAAGCAAAAATTACTTGCTTTAGCATTTTTCCATCTTAATTGGGTAGGTGTTAAATTATAATAATATGTTATCTGTAACTTGCGTGTGTCTTTCCTTTTATATCTTTGTAATATTCTAAGTTCCAAATATAAACAAAGGGACACACATTGAAAAGTAAATAATAATAATATGTAAAACTACTTACATCATTAGCCGTGATCAAGAAATTCCATGGCACTAACGAAGTCACTCCAAATAAGTAGAATAGTATGTAAACTATACAATATCGGTCTCGTGGCTGTTCTGAATTATCCAAGACTTTCGTCGAACACGAATCCGTCACCAACTCCCGTTCTTCCGAATCGTCAATCACTTCATCTTCATTTTCAATGCTATCTAAAGTAGCTTCGTTATTTATAGACCCCGTTGCATCCATTGTCTTGAGCGTGTGGTCTATTTCATAGAAAAATATTTTCACCAAATATTTATTTTCACTGTGTCTATATCTCCGAGGATCACAGGTTTTTACATTTAGGCAATGTATTGGTAGTATTTATACCAAATTAATAAGTGTAACGGAACGCGTATGCTGCTGTGTTTTTAAGCAAAAATCGTATTTTTTATTTATATTATGTAGCCGAGACAATCATCACCTGCCCAGCAGCTGTTGCAGTCGACCACAGACTAAAATAAACACAATTTCAATTGACAGATGCCGTATGCCGGATCTATGTGCCCGATAAAAATCAATTGAACGCGTCGCAAATTGAACGCATTTTTGCCTTGGCAATGATTCAGTTCTTGTTTTTTTATTGTGACTTGATGATTGACTTTTATAGTAATGGGCTAAATGTTGGACACTTGATTTTATACTATCGTTTTTAAAATTCTATATCAGTATCGTTACGACATTCGTACGAGTAAGTCGTGTCATTAAGCGTTATCAGTTGTTTACGTCTCACAAGCAACCGCGCGCGGCGCTCACTCCGCCGGGTTATTACCTAGCGGTTGGGCTACGTATAACAATGCGATTTTATTCATATCTACCTCCATAATGAATAATACTACAACTGAGCGTTCTGTTTTGGATAGTGATGAGTGTTCAAAAGAATCCGAAATGGAAACATGTCAAGAAAGTTACTATGCGAATTTAGAAGAATACATACGAATAGATGGCTCACCAAGACGAAGTAAAAGAGAAAGAGAGGAAGAGGAACAAGAATGGAAAATAGTATCTACTAAAGAGAAAAAACTCAAATCAAAATCTGATCAAATTGAAGTATACATTTCATCCAAGGAAAAAATGCCAAAAATGTTTGCTATGGCAAAATTATTAAAATCTCTTAATGTTAACGGCATTGAACGAGTTAAGTTTTTATCTCCCTATAAAATCCGCGTTGACCTCAACAACGAGGATAGTGCTTTCAGGTTAGAAAATAGTAAGGAACTATTAAACAAGGGATGGCGAATCAATAGGGCTATGGAGATAAAGATGTCCTTCGGCGTTATAAAAAATATTGACATAGGATTAAACGACACAGAAATTTTGGCAAACATAATGTGTCCTAGCAATGCAGAAATAATTTCTGTGCACCGGCTCAATTGCCGTAACATAGAAGAGGGCGGGTGGAAACCCAGTGAGTGTGTTCGATTGTGTTTTAAGGGTTCATTCCTACCAGGCTACGTCACCGTAGATGAACTAAGAATTAGAGTTGAGCCGTATATCTTCCCAGTCTCGCAGTGCGGAAAATGCTGGAAATTTGGCCACATCTCTAAACGATGTCCGTCGAATAAGATAACATGTCCTAAGTGTGGTGGCGCACACACGAACTGTGACACCCAAAACTTTAAATGTGTGAACTGCAAAGGCAATCATATGGCATTAGCAAGAACATCATGCCCAGCTTTCTGTAAGGAAAAAAAGTTAAGGGAAATTATGGCTGAATTTAACTGCACGTATAGAATGGCTTTAACAATGTATGTGCCGCCAGTTTCTCTTGACCCAACACGCTTGAAGGAAAAGGAGGAAGATCAAGGTAACACTAAATCCTTTACTAATGACGACGTACAACCTGGCACTTCGATAACTACAACCAACACAACTTTTGCGAATGTAACCAAAAATAAAACTAAAAGCAATAACATCAAAAAGCCTTCACTAAAAAAATCGAACCGAAGACCTTCTACACCACATGTTTGGTCTGATGGTTATGAGGAGCCCGCCACAAGTATTCCAGATGAACAACAAGTGAACGACATCCCCTCCGAAGAAAGAAGGGAAAAAACAGTCCACATCCAGGAACTTCTCAAGAAAATAAAAGAGATATTATTTATTAGAGGTGTAACAATTCAGTCCAAATTGAAGATGGTTATTAAAGCTTGCATAGAATGGCTAATATTACTAGTTGCTGACTATATTCCTGAGTGGCCTATACTGCAGACTATCCTAGATTTTATAACATGTGAAGATGGATAATACAACCACAAATATGAAAACGCTTAACATAATACAATGGAATTCTCAGAGCTTGCGACCTAAAAGTACCGAATTTGAAGCACTAATGAATCAAGAAAGAATACATATAGCCATCCTTAGTGAAACTTGGTTCGATCCTGATAGCCCCTTTCGAATACCCGGATACAACATATTCAGAACAGATCGCGATGATGGATACGGTGGTACAGCAATCATGACGCACTACTCTATTAAAGCAATGCCGTGTATTGATAATATTGCAAACTCACAAATACAAATAATGCACGTAAAGGTACTTAATTGCCCTCACCTTGAAGACATAATTTCTATATATTGTCCTTCATCAGTCTACACATCTAAAAATGATTGGGTCGAAATTTTTTCAATAGCAAAAGGGAAGGTTCTCATAGCCGGGGACTTAAATGGCCATCATCCAAACTGGTCTATCAAAACCGATGCGAGAGGAATACAAATTTTTGATGCCATTATGGACAATAACCTCTTCATACTAAATGAAAATATGCCTACACGAATTAAATTAATCAATGGACAAATACAAAGAACCTCCCCAGATGTAACGATTGTGTCGACAGATTTGGCCTTTAAATTCAAATGGAAAGTTATGAATGAAAACCTCGGTAGTGACCATCTAATGATTAGAATTGAACTGGAGGTCAATTATCCAACTCCATTTAAATACCGGAGAAACTTCAAGAAAGCTGACTGGAGACAATATTTTCAAAAAATTAATTCAAAACTATCAAATTTAAATCTTCCTTTGGACAACCAATCTGCGTATAACATATTTTTAGACATTATAAATAGCGTAGCTGATGAGTGTATTCCTCCAATTAGAGTATGTGAAAATCCTATTCAAAGAAGGAATTTTTTGCCAAAACCATACTGGCACTCGAACTTATCTCACGCAGTAGCACAGAGACGACTTGCACTATCTAAATTTAGGCGCAACCCTACTCCTGAAAATTTGGAAGCCTTGCAAAGAAAAGTATGTGACGCTCAAAGGTTAATACGCCAAAGCAAACATAGATCGTTCCAAGAATTCTGCAGCAACATAGACAGTTCTACTTCTCCAAGTGAAATGTGGAAAAAAATGAAATGGATCAAAGGATATAAAATACAGACAACTCCTATTGATCATGATAAAGCCCTAAAACTGTTAAAAAATCTCGCGCCAGACTATGTTTCTCCACCTACTCCCATATATACTTCAGTAAACAGCTTACTATGTAAGCCTATTTCGGTTGAGGAAGTTATAAACTCAGTTAAAAAAACGGATACTGCTCCAGGTCAAGACAACATCTCGTACTCCATGGTAAAGCACCTTCCTCCCAAAGGTAAAATCATATTGACTTCCATATACAATAGATTTCTATTTTCGGGTTTTGTTCCGCAACAATGGAGACAGGTGAAAATTATACCTATTCCAAAACGAGGCGAAGAGTCTAGTTCAAATGTAGGCTTCAGGCCTATAGCGCTCATATCCTGTCTTTGTAAAATACTTCACACAATCATAGCACGCAGACTCGAATGGTACCTAGAGAAAAATAAATATCTTTCACAAGATACCATTGGTTTCAGAAGATCCAGATCATGTTGCGATGGTCTCGCTAGGTTAGTCTCTCGTATACAGATAGCTTTCTCTAAAGGTTGCCCCACAGTAGGCTGTTTTATAGACATCGAGAATGCCTACAATAATATAAATCTATTTTCTCTTTTAAATGTCTTAGATAACATCGGTGTGGGTTACATTTTCTGCAATTATCTGTGGCAATATCTTCATCAGAGACATTTAAGTATTCAACTGGGAGAATCCAGCCACCTGTGTAGAACTACTGGTTTAGGTATTGCTCAAGGAGACCCTTTGTCTCCTTTATTGTTCAACATAGCTACAATTAAAATCTGTAAAAACATAAAAGGTGTTCACATACTGCAATATGCGGATGACTTCATTGTATACAATAGTCAGAAAGAGCTTTCAAATTCCGTATCTATTATTCAAAATTCATTAAACTATTTCCAATCCATGATTTCAGAATTAGGCCTAAATATTTCACACAAAAAAACTAAGGTTTGCATTTTTAATAGAGGTAGAACTAGAAAAACCATTCAATTGACAGTTAACAATAAAGCTATAGAACAAGTCAACAATGTTAAATACCTTGGCATATGGTTGGACAGTGCTTTAAAATGGGGTACACACATATCTGAGATATACACAAAATGCACCCGGTTTTTAAACATCTTTAAGGTTCTGGCTGGGGCTAAATGGGGCCTGCATCCCAAACATCTCCGAAAAATATATATAGCCACAATTCGTAGCAGGATTGATTACGGTTCTTGTTTATATGCCAACAGTACACATAGCCATCTTATTAAATTAGATAGAGTACAAAACTATGCTATGAGAATCATCGGCGGCTTTATCAAAACTACCCCAATCCATATAATGGAAAGTGAATTATGCATGCAACCATTATCCATACGTAGACTATATTTAACTGGTAAATACTATTTACGCTCAAAATCTGTTGCTAATAACATTATTTTGAAGGAACTAGAAGAACTGTCCATGTTATGTCAAGGGTCATACTGGAGACACAAAAAACTACCTCTTTTGGTGGATATTCACAGAGTTTACAAGAATCTGCCGATGTACTCAAGTCATATACCAGATGTTTTTTCCATGGACACATGGATAAACAGCATTGATATAACAGATATAGTATCCACCAAAATTGAAGGGGTTAATAAAGCCAAAAGACTGACTAACGCACGAGAACTTAAAACTAACTTTATAAAAATGGTAAATAATAATTATATGTGTTCCTATGAACTGTATACAGATGGGTCAAAGGATGGTCAGGATTTGGGCGCTGCATTCTTTGATCCTCAACTTAATATTTTAACAAAATTCAAAATAGAAGCAAACCTTTCCATTATGAATTGTGAACTTATAGCTATCTCCGAAGCCCTATCATATATATTAGACATTGATCAAGAGAATTTTGTTATTTTTTCCGACTCCAAGAGCAGTCTTCAACATCTGGCTCGTGTACCCTCGAGTCTTCGAGGGCTCCCGATAGCCGTAGTAATTTTAAACACTATATGCAAAATTCGTGCAATGAACAAAAATGTCTTCATTCAGTGGATTCCTTCACATTCAGGAATCATAGGTAACGAAATGGCAGATGTAGGAGCTCAACAAGCGGCCCATGAAGGTATAAGTTATGCAGCGTTACCGGTGTTCTCAGATATAATTAGATGTGTTAAAAGCCTATGCAGACAAAGATGGATTGAATACTATGAAGAACGTTCGAAAATTAAAGGAATATGGTACAAAACCATCCAAGCCGAGCCACCTCGATACCCATGGTTTGAAAAAAGAAAGATTGACAGAAAACATATCGTAGCTCTACTGAGGATGCGTTCTGGTCACATCCCAACTAATACTTTTGCACACTTGATGGGAAGATCAAACACACCAAATTGTACAGTTTATGACGTAAGAGAAGACATATACCATGTGCTGGTGGAGTGTGAACGGTACGCACTAGAAAGACAGAATATGTTTCGGGGAAGATTGGAAGTAGGAGCATGTAACAGTATATTAGCCTCTCCTTTATCCAGTGAAGCCTGGAAATTATGCACATTGGTATTTGCAAGTCTTAATAGAGAATAGATCATAATCGGCCATATTTATAGTTTAGCTGTAATTTTAATATCATTGTACTATGTTGGTTATACGGGGGTGACATAATCACGTTGAATGTAGTGATTAAACCCCCTTTCTTTACAAATAAATGAGATTAAAAAAAAAAAAAAAAAATTCTATAGGTGCATCGAATTATTATAATATAGCTTTTTCGGAGAGGGTGATTGGACCCTAAAGGCTAAGAGGGCAGGTGGGGTAAATAATTTAAGGCCGATCATATAATTTAGCGTTAATTATTTATTGAAAAATAAAATACAGTTCCAAAATTCCGAAGGCGCCTTCGTTGTATTTATGCCTATTGTAACTAACTTCTTAGACGAAAATCGTACACGCCTATTATCCCCTTTTTCGCTGTGCGTAAAGCGCCCATTAGACAGTAGGTTTTGCTGTCAGTTTTACCACAGTCACGTCTGTGAGTGATGAATAACCTATCGTCTAATGTGGTGATTGATGGTTGAGTGACGGTGATTGACGAATATCTGGATTTTTTTATTTGCGCGTCGTGCAACCATCAATCATGACTTGTGCGCGATCGTCTAATGGCATTTCGTGCGGCAAACGTCAGTCAGCGCGTGGACAGCGGCGGAGTTGGATATATTCTGTTGAGTCGGAGAGGTGCCGGCGCACCCGCACTCCGCGGCCAATTACCTTCTCCGAACTAACATTATGCTACAGTCGCAGAAAGAATTTATTTTAAGTTTTGAAACAATCCCTAAGTTGTGGTATACCACGAATCTTTAATAGTTTGCCTATACTAATGTTATAAAGAGGAAAGATTAGTTTGATTTTGTAAATTCTTTCACTAATAGGTAGTTACAAAACTCCTGAGTGCTATAGGCTACTTTTTATCCCGTAAAATTTTTTTCACGTGGGCGGAGCCGCGAGCAGAAGTCTAGTAAGATAATTAAGACAATAGTTGTCATAGTCTTTAGCTTCTTTTGTAACTCGTATTTCAGACTAAATTAATCTATGCGTACTCATATTATAACTGCCTCGGTGGCGTAGTGGTATTACAGTACGACTTCAAAGCTGAGGTGACGGGTTCGATCCCCGGTTCAGGCAAAGTGATATTGAGTTTTTCTGTTCAGTATCAGCCTGGAGTTTGGAATTTGTGCCCGATATGGCGATAGGCTCGCCCCCTATCACATGATGGGACGGAATAACGGCGAAAAGTGGGTGCACTAGTTGTGCCCCTGCCTACCCCTTCGAGGATAACAGGCGTGAGTGTGTGAGTGCGTGTGTGTGTAATATTATAAATGCGAAAACTTCGACCCTTTTTTTTAATCACACCATCCAGATCGATTGAAAGTTGGCACAAAGATAGATTATAGTACAGAATAACATATAGGGTATCTTTATCTCTGGAAAATATATTATAGCGGGACTTTTATCCCGGATAAAAAATCAAACAGGCGTAGCCGCTAATAAAAGCTGGGTAAAGCTGTCTTTTTCACAGTCAATATTTTACCCAACTTTTCTCGTTACACTTTTTTTCTCTAAGTTCCAATTTATTTTATAAGTATTCATACCAAAACGCGTGAAAGCGTGTGTTCTCCGTAAAATCTTGAGTATGACTGAAGGTGATTTTGAGTGATAGTGTAATGTCACTTTGTTTTCATCAATCACCCATCAATCATGAGTAATGGAATTGAATGCCGTTTGTGTGAGCGTGTAATGGGCGCGTAATGCGTATTCCGTCTCATGATGTGATAGAGGATGAGCATATCGCCAAATCGGGCACAATAATCGTATGTAACCAAGAACAATATTATAACCTTCTTGTATGTAACGGGTATGTAAGAAGAGGTTAATAATCAGTGGTGTAACTATATCATCTGGGGCCCGTGGCAAATTCATTGAATGGGGCCCCAGTAAAAATTGTCACGGCCCATGACATTCAACGCATAAGTCACGTATAGACCCTCCCCCCCCTCACATTTTTTTATGTTATATCCCAGTTCGAGGCCTGTCGGAAGGGAGGGGGGGGGGGGGGGGCGTGGCCCTCTTCGGGCCCAGGGCCCGTGGCAATTTGCCACCTCTACCGCCCTATAGTAACGCCACTGTTAATAATATGTAATGCTCCTTGCATGTAATTAACATGGCTTTTTGCTAGTTACCACGATGTGTAAACGGAATAAGAAAGAGAAACATAATCCCCGAAGTATATACAACATTGTTACAAATTCGAATGAGTGGATCTGGTTATTTATAATCTTTATAAATTTTGGTTAAACTCAACAAACGCATTATCGATGAATAATAAAACACATTATAATAAGAATAGTTGTGATATTTATTCTTCTATTAGTCTTATAATATTTATCTAACACTACCTGCTGGTCCTATTTTGTCTTGTACATTTTATAATTAAAGCATTAAGTCATAAAATCATTTAGTTATTTTTACAAACAATAATATAAATACTGGAAAATAATTCATAACAAAACATACATAAAATATCTATAAAAGGATTGTAGAGGTTGATTAAATGACATATATTTTGATTACACAATGGTGTTTCATAATTAAAAATATTCTAAACATATCTCTAACTTAAACTTAACATAACTCACTTGATACAAGGACGGACAAATACATTATACAAAATACAAAACTATTGTAAATAGTAAATATAAAGGAATGTCCAGTAAAATATAGAAAAACACAGAAAATAGTACGCGGCGAAAGTACGTCAAAGCGGATATTTTCGCTTATTTATATTGAGATCGTGCGTTACGGTTATCGATACGTTAATATAAAATGGAAACTTTTAGTTCGTAAAATATAAGAATACAGTTCATAAGGCACTTTATCGTGGAAACATTCAGTAAATGCAAGAGAACAGCATTTCGACCAAGACATTAAATCAGTCTTTTCTTTCTACTCCATTATGGTGTTACAAAAACCCTGTTACTTCAAATGCTAACATATCATACACTGTTTATTATATTATGAAGGTTTACCAGATAAAACAATCATAAAGGAGGCAAAAAATCGCACTCATTATATAGTAGAGAACAAAATCAGTGATATTTTTTATACTATAATTACCTATTTTTTAGGCTGGTATACATTTGAAACTCAGGGTTATTATATACCATAGACTATCACATAGCGGTTTCTAAAGGTTGACTGTGCGATCTACTAGCCTCTGTCATAGGCAGAGGACTGGATTCAGAGTCGTCAAAATCAAAATTTGTTTCCAACAATGCTTCCGATTTTGATCGGTGGTGATCCGACATGGGAGAGTCGAAATCCGTGGAAAGGTCTTGCGGACTGGAGTCGTAGCTCGGAATGTGTTCTGAGTGGCTGTTGTCATATGGACTCGAGTAAACTGGCGGATGCGGTGGGCTTGGCAGATCGTCTTCGTAATATTGTTGATCTGGAAGAAATTAATAGCGCTTTGTAGCTAGTTTCGTTTATTTTTTATGGTATAATGATGGGATGAAAAACAGCTTTAAATTTGCTTTTCGTTCATTTGGATATATTTAAGATCTCACTACAATAAAAAAATTTAACGCCTTTACAGTTAAACCTAGGCGCTAGGATAGCAAAATGTGTTGACATAGAAAAAATAATGAATAGCCTGGGAGTTCTTTTCTAAAATAGTTCAGAATAGACTAATATCAATACTGAAAACAAATCCGCTACATTAATTTTAGAAAAAGCCACCATACCATTCCTCTGTCCAAAAGTAGTCACGGGCACAGCTCCGGGTTGCGGCTGCTCCGGCATTTTCGACCTTAACTCCATCAAAAACGACAGTTTCGGCTGACCGCCATATTGCGGCGCGCCGTACCCGTATTTATCTTTCTCCAACTCGCTCTTCAACGCTAACGTATCGTTGGACTTATCCAAATCCCTTAATGGGAGAGTATCTGATGTATAATATTGACCATCGTTTGGAATGGTATCATCTTCAGGCGACCTGATCCCAGCGTGATGTAATATAGGAGTTTCCTCGGTCATAGTGTTTATAGATGGCGCTCCACTCGTCTGTCCGGAAGCGTCCTTATAACCCTCATTCCTGTAGGCCAAGTTGAATGGCCTCATAGTCTGCGGGACAGAATATTCCGGCGAAGCTGGTTTCTTTGAGAAAGTACTATGCTTCAACTGGATGTTATTAGGGTTATGAGCCTCGTAGATGTCGAAGCTCTGGTTGTCTTCGATCGAGGAGTTGAATTGGCTTTTTTCCATGGATTCCATTGATGTGGTGGATGCTAACATTTTGCGGTAGTCTGATCCTTTGGTTAGGGTTTCGGTGGAACGGGTGCTCTGTGAATGAAATTTATATTGTTAGACTTACAACTTTTTGCTTTTTTTTCGCCTAACTACCTTGGTAGTAGAAAAAAACGCATAAATAAAGAACACATGACAAAAATGATCACCTTTTTCTTCCTTTTCTAATGGAGCGGCAGAAAACAAACAATACGTATAATGTCAGTTCTTTAATATGAAACTTTTCAGTGTATAATATGATTAGAAAATACGTTCGATCCCAGGGTCGGACAGTGCTTTGCGTTTTTCTATTTAGTATCAGGCTGGTATCTGGAGTCGCCCACTATCGGTTATCACATAATGGGACGAAATATGCACGGCGAAAAGTGGGTGCACTAGTAGCGCCCCTGCCTACCCCTTTACGGATAAAAAGCGTTAGTATGTATGTATGAAGAATACGTATCTATAGATTTGAAATCTATAGTTATACTAATGTTATAAAGTTGAAGAGTTTGTTTCTTGGATTGTTTTTTTTGGTTGATCGCGCTAATCTCGGGAACTACCGAACTAATTTTGAAATTATTTCACTAATAGGAAGCTACATTACTCCTGAGTGCTATAGGCTACTTTTTGTCCCGGAAAATATTTTTATCCCGGAAAAACATTTCACGCGGGCGGAGCCGCGAGCAACACTAGTTAAATATATTTGTCATAATTTATGTTACCATTTGAGCCAATTTCCTCCTGTACGTGGTGTCCGGGAACCCTCCGTTGATGCTGCCTATGGACCGCACCGAGTGCAGGGACTGACGGATTGAGTTCCGACGCTCTAATCGCTGGACATGTCTAAACAAACAAAAATTTATAAATTAAATTAATTCATTCAACCGATACGATTTCTTTGTAATTTTAACTGTCGGAAAAGCTCCAATGTGTTCTCTTCTTTCATCTGGAAATGGAAACCAAGAATACTCTGTCACATACGCTGTTCCAGTGATTTAGTATGAAAGCTACTGAACATATCAAAGATCCAACAGCCTACTGTAAAAACCAGAAACAACCTGTATACCTCGGCAAGGACGGCTGAAATCATAACCAGTTTCTCGTTAGAAGTCAAATAATAATATAAATCACCTGTGTTTGGACTTGGAGTACCAGCAGATGAGGGCAGCGGCGACGAGCAACACGGCGAGCAACAACAAACCGATGAACGCCACCGCCAGCGTGTCGCCCTGCCACGACATCGGATCGATCATTATCTTCGGATCTGTGGAAGAGAGCGGAAATTATAATAACAAAGTCATAGTAATAAAAAATAAAAAAATATGGACATAAGTCCTCCTCAACGTGCTATGGAAAGAGCTATGCTCGGAGTCTCTCTGAAGGACAAAATTCGGAATGAAGTGATCCGTCAGAGAACCAAAGTGACCGACATAGCTCTGAGAGTTAGTAGGTTAAGTGGCAATGGGCTGGCCACATATGTCGCAGAACAGATAACCGCTGGAGTAAGCGTGTTCTGGAGTGGAGACCGCGCCTTGGTAAACGTAGCGTGGGACGCCCTCTAGCCAGATGGTGGGATGACTTGCACAAGAGGGCCGGCAGCAACTAGATGCATAAAGCAGCAGACCGGGCTCTGTGGCGTATCTTGGGAGAGGCCTATGTCCAGCAGTGGACTGCAACGGGCTGATGATGATGATGATGAAGTCCTTCTATAACACCAGTCCTTTTTATAGATTACCCACCAGTGATCACTACTGAGAAAAATTGCAATAGTCCCTAGTAAATATGGCAACCCTAATAAAAGTTGTAAAACAGGCTAGTGCGGACCACGTAAAGATGTCACGTTCCGGGATCAACCTGTATATATCCGAAATGAGTTCTTAAAAAAAATCTTGCAGTGCCTTTCCAACTATTGAAGGTTGGCAGCCAGCAAAACCTCCTTTGTCTTAGATAAAAAGGAAGGCTAATAATAAATAAAAGTGACAATTAGGGTTGTTGTGTTAAAAATATTTGCATTGCAATCAGCACTGTATTTATATATTGCTTACTGCTGAGCACGGGCCTCCTCTCAACTGAGAGGGTAAGGGCTTCCGGCTTAGTCCACCACGCTGGCCTAGTGCGGGTTGGCAGACATCACATACCTTCGAAATTCAACTTCTCATATAATAATTCACAAAGAATACACACATACATTTTTAGAAAAGTCAGAGCTGCGTGCTTTGGGTTTTAAACCAGCGGACATATCTCGGCAGTGCGTTCCACTCGCAACTAGGCTATCGTCGCTTCTATCGCTTCCTAAAATCATAACTCACCAATCTCACAAATGAACGCGTTCTTTTGGTTGCAGTCGGTTATATCGACACTGGAGAACGCGAAGGACGTGCACTGCGTCACGTAGTCGATGTGGTTGACCCACACGCGGTCCCCGTACTGGAACCACTGGTTCTGCCGCTGGATGAACTCGTACAGTGCCGCGTAGTTGCCCGTCACGTATGGCATAGACGCGTTGTCCGACTGGGCAAGAAATAAGATTAAATATTGGATTGAGTAATCTTTGATCTGACCCGGAGAATAAAAAAAATCAAAATAAGTAAAAAAGAAAAACATTTTGTAAGCATGTCGAAAAACTATGTTCTGGTTTGTACATTTTCGCGACTATTCGAAAAAACTATTCTAATTGAAAAATCGATTAGAATAGTTAATTGAGAGGGGCGATCGTGGATAGATAAAAATATTGATGTGGGATAAACATATCAACTGGCTACGAAGCGTCTACGTCTTTTATAATTAAAATGAGACGGAAATCACTAAACTTATTTTGCTTTTTAACGCACTTTTATTAGCTTCATACGTATGTATGTAATGGAAACTTTGTACATTATTTTGACCCCCTTCAAAACGTCGTATTAAATCGAAATTTAGCATACTTATCAAGAACCGATGACAATTCAATATTTTAAACTAAAATATGAAATATAAACAATAGTTAAAAAAAAACTAAAAAACACGCTTTATAGAAAATAACTATTATTTTTTAATATTACTATCATTGACCTATTCAACACAGGAAATCTTATCAGTGCCACTTGGAGATATCATTAGC
Source organism: Lapara coniferarum (assembly GCA_949316025.1). Taxonomy (NCBI): domain Eukaryota; kingdom Metazoa; phylum Arthropoda; class Insecta; order Lepidoptera; family Sphingidae; genus Lapara; species Lapara coniferarum. The sequence continues at coordinate 4,080,029 of OX438922.1, forward strand.
AAACATGGTACACTATATTATATTACACTAAATTCCGTTCAGTATCAAGTATTTGCCATTGTATCAAAGTTTCGTCCCTCAACTCACCAAACAGAAAGTCCTGGCCTCTTCATACGTCATAGGGGCGCCGACGTACATATAACACGTCCCCGCGATAGCATCCCATCCTGGGGGACACTTCCCACCACCCAGGACCGTCAAGTTGTTCATATAGAACGGCCTGTAGTCCACCTCTAGTAGTAGGGGGTTGTCCGATTGGTCCCGGATCCTGCCCGCTACAGCCAACGTCTCGTTGTAGCTCCAGTAGTTGTGTTTGGCGTCGATTCTCGTGCGCCAAAGGTCCAGGGCACTGTTGAATCAATTGTAGGGTAGTTCGAAATTTTATTGTAATGTAAGGTGATGTTTGTTTTTCTATTTTAGTATGAATTTTATGTTAAATAATGAAGAATGTGTATGAAGTTTTCGTATGGCATAGGTCCAGGGAACTGACGTATAATTACTTGTAGTAGTTTGACATGGTGGTGACGAGAAGAAGCGGTAATGATAGTTATGTTGAAAGATTAATTTTATATTTAGAATGTGATTTTAATTGCATTTATTGTGTCGAGTTAACAGTCAGCCACGTAAGTAGCTCAACAAATTCAAAATTTCAATAATATTACCATATTAATATTTCCTAAGACTACCACTGCTTCAGACTTTAGAGATAAGATGCAATCTATGAAAGACTTAAAGAATAATAATATGGATTATTCCCATTACAAGCGGCGCCTAACAACATAGTTTAAAAGTATCTCAAAAAGCTTAAAATAAGATAAATATTATAATATTTTAAGCAGAAGACTGTAATTAGAGTGATAAGCATGACGTACTATATGCTTAATGACTGAATGACATGCGAGTTTGACAAATAATATTGATGAATAACTTACCTCATAAAATTCGGGTTATAGTCAGCAAAGCTATAATCCCGGGCAGCCATGCAAACAGAAACATGCAATTATAATATTGTTTACGAATACAGGATGTTTTTCAAAGGAGGTATCAAAATGAACATCATAACAGGCCGCCAAATATGACGACTGGCGAGTGGTAACCAGCTCTCGTCAATCGAAATGGAATGAGTTGTAATTAAGATGAAAAAAATAGTTCTCATATTCCTAATACCTCCTTTCAAGAAACACTCGGTATAGCACATATATTCATGCTTTTAAAGCTCTTGTTTTAAATTTTACCATAGATCATTACAGTCTAACATCTGAGGGATATATTACCAAAAAATAGGGAAAGGGGACATTCGTTGGCAACATTGAACTAGGGTCGTATATAAAAACAATTAAACTGAACTAGACACATGTGTGATTTTGAGAAGAATAAATTTAAAAATATTATAGTGTTTAATAATATTACCAAATAAAAAGATAAACACATAGTGATGGATTCATAAATTAATTAAGGGATTACGAGGTGGACCCAGACGGTTCCAAGTCTAAGGCATACGTCCATTATTCTGGACAGGCTCAACTAATACTTGGGAGGGTCCAGGGGCGGATTTGAGAAGTTGGCTGCCGTAGGCCTACGAATGAATGCCGCCCCCTATGTGCTGTAAAGCATGAAAAATTACATAAACTATACAAAATTCAATTAAAATGAAAAAAAAAAATCATATGCAGTAAAAGATTTAATTACCTCAGTCAGATATCGATTCTTACCATTTCTATCTGTGCTACACTATATGGACACATTTTTTAGTTTTTACACGTAGGCGCGTGGGCAACTACTTAAAAAAAAACGACCATATTTTGCCGCCCTAGGCCCGGGCCTGTTCAGCCTATAGGGAAATCCGCCCCAGGGAGGGCCTGTAACCCTAGTCCTCCACAGGTCCACAGGAGTGTATACTCACATAGATCTATTGACAGTTATCATTTCGTAGTCGTTGTCGGGGTTGAAGAATATGTTGTCGACGTAGTTCTGCCCAGCGGTACCCGCCACCACGGTGGCGCGGCCTTCGCGGTCCAGAGCGTAGTTCCTAAAACAAAATATTTAGGGAATTCTTGGTTACATGTCTAGGTTTATCCTTTATGTCGCTATTGGTTGGCCCCTATCATGGGACAAAAAATTCTTGTTTAAAGAATATGCCTGCTTGTAATAGAATAAAATATATTCCATACGTCAATTGCTTTCGAGTTTACTAGAATATTTTGGATATGGGACACACTATCGATCAGGTAAGGCATGACCTCTTAAAATAGACTTCCAGCCATTGATGTATTAAAATTTTTAATACATCAATGCATATAAATAATACATCAATACAGCCTGTACGTTTTTAAATCTCACCTGTAAAATCCATTATGCGAAGTGGTTTGGTATATCGGTAACCTGACTTTATCGAAACCGGACACTTCCAATATTCTTTGGCCAGTGTTGTCGTGGACGTAATTGTGCGTGAAGTTTGATACAACTTGACGTAAAACTATGACGTCCTCGAACGGAACTCGATTGCGAGTGAAGTAATTGCGGTATATCGTCACTTCTTGGTAGGGGGAGGATTGGCGACCTGGAAAATTATGTTTCAATTATTTTGTGTTAGTTTTTTATAGTAAGTTTACTAAATTAAGTCCACAGTACTCCTGCGCTGAGGTCAACTTAGACACTAATTGAACTTTCGTCAATATATCGTAATGCTGCCAAGCGGCAATGGATATAAGGTCTCTTTGGCCGACATATTTGAAATACATTGGACTTACTATCTGGTTCATTTTAAGTAGACACTAACGCACGAAAAAATTTTAAAGCAAAGATATAAAATACCTTCAACTTTAAGACAAGGCAGGTCGTGATTGGCAAAGAACAGATTGTTATGAATCCAGCCGCGTAACGAAGTCGCTGACCCCCTGGAATCAGCTCGCACCAGTAACCCACCCACGTTGTCACGCACAAGATTATTCTGGAATAAAAAGTATAGCTACCTTCAACAGACTCATGTCATGTAAACATTGATGTTTAAATACAAATATATATTACAAACAAAATATTTTCCACGCTGATGGTCAAAATTATGTCATATTGGCTCGATCCATGAAATCACTTTCCGAGTCAGCTGACCAACATTGTGTTATTATTTGCTCGATACCCACATTCAGACCACTATACTTAGTACTTATCATCAGGTCAAACAGGTCCACATTTTCAAACGCGAGGAAAAAATGTTCATCGTCATATTGATAAAACGATCTTACCCTGAACACCAAACTCTGAGTATTCTGAACATCAATTCTGACAGCTGACTGGCACGACGTGAAGTTGCCGTACAGCTTGAGGCAGTTGCCGTGGATCTCGTTCCTCGTGATGGCCACTAACGGATTCACTTCACCAACCGACTGGTAAGTGATCGCACCGTCTCTGTTGTTCGTAAACTCACTGTTCGATATGTTGTGCTGGACGTCTCGGTCTGAAAGATTAGTGTATGATGTGATTATTTAAACTGGATAATTAAAGTTATAGTGGTTACCAGAAATATCAGTAGTATGCATATTGTAACACTTTCTTAAAATGCAAAAAGTAATGACTTTCAAATTACTAGTAATTTTTAGCCAACTTAATATCCCATAACAGGTGTATTTGTTATTTGTTGGTAGGTTAGATTCCGAAGACATTCATTGGAACCTACATCTAGATATTATAAAAATAAGAATACTCACTGAATCCAATCGCAGATATAGGCAAAGTGACGATCTCAGCGATGAACCCGTGTACCGCCGAAGCGCCGTTCGCGAACAAACTCACACTCAGGCTAGCTCCTTCTGTTCGAAACAATCTCTTCTCATCGGGCGAACCGTTTTCCAAATACCCAATCATAGGAGCGGTTATATTATAAATGTCTCCATCGTACAATGTCAAAGAATCTCTCTTACCATAGTTCAAGGTATGGTTGAATAAATTAAATTGGAGTAATCTGAACCCAAACGGCTTCACTCTGAACATACTCTTGAAGATTTTCACGCAATTCACCGGATTATTATCGTATTTGTAATATAAAATTACTCTTTCTTCCACAGTCACCATTTTACTACTGTCGCAAATGTCGATAAGAGAGAACATGTGGTAGGGAAGATTCAGGTCTTTGAGCGGTGTGAAACTTGATTCTTCTGATTCTCTGCCTTCTCCATTCAATGATATGGCACTAACCCCTTCACCTAATATGTCACTGACGGAATTAAACATCATACTTAAAGTATCGGTGGGAGATATTAAATTAATTCCATGGTGAGCACATTTGCTTATATTAACGTTTCTTATATCTGGGTTTTTAACTATACTCTGTATGGCGGGAGATTTCTCGTTGTGCAGGATACCAGCGCCGTAAATTTGGACATGACGTAACACGCTTTCCGGCCTTTTCATTGTTTCGTGTGTGTGATGATCGTGTATTCTATGCTCGTACAGGGAATACTCGAATTCAGGATTCGCAAATCTTATACCACCCCAATATTCCAGGTTTTCTTCTAAATTCCGCGTTCCACAATGTATGAACACAAATTCCGAGTCCCATCTGCATTCATGTCTATGCCCATATAACTGTCCATTGAGTCTGATTGGACAGTCTTCGTATCTGTCTTCGGTACCAACGCATTGTAAAGGTTCAGGCCACGACCAGATTCTTGATAAAGAGTTGCTATGATACTCCACTCTTCGATCGTGAGCGAAGAACACATTGATCGGGTCGAAACCTAGTTCTCTACATACTACTTGAGCATTTCTCTCTGTAAACCGTTTATCACACATAGGAACCCATTGTAAAGTAGTTTTATTGTAATACTCGAGGAAACCTTCATTATTTCTCTCGCTGATATTGTCACTGATGGAACAGTTTCTACCCGTACACAGTCTAATAGAATTTGGTAGGGACAATAATTCTAATTGCCTTCGTTGTTTGTGATGGTTTGGTGAATATTGGCCAACTTCTCTCTTGTCTTTCCTATTAATTTCAATATTGGCGGCAGTTGATATCGGTCTCATAACAATAGGAAGTTGGATGTGGCCAACTGCTTCCAATAGACCCATTACAAGAATGCCAACATTGGGAGCAAACTCTAATATTACACCAGGGTGGATAGTAAGGATCACATCTGGCATGATAGTTATATCGGATCTGACGATGTATGGAGCAATTCGGGATTCAAGAGTAAGATTTGATACCAGACGTCCACCCAATTCATTAACATCTACTACTGCATTTGGACTGAAGGTTGGCGAAATATTAGCTTCAAAGTCGTCTTCAAGCAAATACGGCAAGTAAATCGCTACAGCATGGTTATTCCAATCGTCGAAATCGAATATTTGCTTCTGGATTTGTTTCTCAATAGCACTGCCCCACCAGTTCTCAGCTACATCCAATAAATTATTAATTTTCGCAGTTCTAATACCAGCAACTAGTGTGTATTCCAATGCATTGTTGCCAAACAAATTCCTGCTCACTTTAACTTTTTGTACACCTTTGAACCCAATGACGTAAGTTGGCTCAAAACTGTGTATCAAAGATCCATGATTAACCATCGACGTGTGTTGATTATTCTTCAGCTTATTGAACACAAATACAGCGTACACGAGCCCCATTATTTCACTTTGACTGTCCATATTGAACTTAACCATGAACTGACCATTATTCCTTTCGATTAGATTGCCGTCGATTGTCATTTTCTTCTCCATTCCTTGTATGGAAATCAGTCCGAACCTGCAATTGTTATCGGTGAACACATTCTTCGTTATATTGAGTTCTGAAAAATGTCCGTCAACGATTAAAGCGAAGTTCTGGTTGTTGCGCCAAGTGTTGTTATACATGTAGATAGAATGAGTGAAATTCTCGTTGTATTGCCAAACGTAAGGTAAAGCCACGTCGAATCCGCCGTACTTATTCCTCTCTATAGTATTATCTTGAAGAATATAATGATAAAGATTATTGGAGCTCCTCAGATCTCTTGCAAAATGATGGATGCCTCTTCCGTTATCAGTGATAAGGCTGCCATTGACCATAATAGTTATTTCTGTAATGTTACTGTCATGGATATCCCAGAATGGCGTGTTTACATAAATAGCTTCCTCTTTGTTATGTGCTATCTCACAATTAAATATTTTAATACTCTCATTAGCTTTCCTCAAGAAATGATCACCTAGTTCATTTAAATAACGATTGTAGTAAAGAGCTTTTACACCTTTCGTATTACCTTTAATTTTTGTATTGACCACTTGTAGGGTTGGAACTGGTCCTTTTACGATCCTGTTTCTGAGGTTTTGTATCGGCGCAGTAATTGTACTTACTACGAGGACTACACCTCCTAAAGCATTTGTACCACTTTCATACGTTAGTACTACTCCAAAACTATTGCTGGTCGTTGGAAAAGTCGACAGGTCACGGTTCAAGCACCATTGTGTACTTCTTTCGTTAATATTCTGTGAGTCATAAATACAGATCTTTTCAGTGGAGAAATTATGGATAGGATTCAGAAGTTGTAAACCAAGGACGAAACCAGGATTGCACTTAATATTGTACGTTTTAACAATATTTTCTCCATGATGTTTAGCAAATACCAGATGTCTTGTTTCACCATTTACTAACGATATGTGTGTTTCGTACTCAGGTATTATTATAGGGCGGTAGTTGGACTCGTCGAAGTTAAATCCTCGATCTAGATTAAACCATCCGGCTATTTCTCTTTGCTGCGAGCCTGTTAGATGTGGGTTGTGATATATTCCCGCCAAATCATTATTTTCTATGATTGACCCGTAAACTTTTAATCCAAGTTGTTTGAAACTTATACCGCTGCCTTTGTTGTTACTAAATTCAGAATTACGAACTGTGTTAATAGCATCGGCTCCATATAAATCGGAATACAATATGCCCAAGCCATCATGATAATTATTAGCAATTTTCACACTTTCCAAGCTGTGTCTAGCGAAATCGATTTGCAATGCGGGTTTGAACACATTAGATGAATAATCTAGTAAGCCAGCCTTTTCAATGGTAACATATTGTAAGTCAGCTCTTTCTGAGATTACACTAAATCTTACACCCGCCCAACTCGTCTCATAGCACCGAATGCCAACATCGTTGTCATGAGTGCAGGAATTTTCAAAATTATCTCTAGTTTCAGCTTTACATTTAGTAATATCAGTATCAAATTCTGTACACTGTACATTAGAAAGAATAATCTCTTCCGAAATTCCAGCGCTTGGTATTTCACTAGGTTCCAAGAACCAATCCTCAGGATTCAAAGCGAGACCAAGTTGGTTACATACTAAAGCAGCGTTGATAATATTCCATTTATAATTGCATACTGTACCCCATCTCTCATCAATTCTAATTTGCAATCTGCCTTCATTTTGCGTTCTACCTCCCAATAGTCTTATTGGTACTACTGGCTCTATATAGCCAGGCGTTGTTGGTTCTACATCAGTCTCATAATAGCTTTCATTGGATAAGACTATTTCTTCTTTAAGAGTAAAAGTGATGTCATTTGGTCGTTTACCTCTCGCTTCAATCTTGCCCGCGACCATTATGCCAATAGCTGGTGGGAATTTCAATGATACGCCTGACTGCAAAACTAGTTTACCTCCGGGCCGAATGTTAATGTCTTTGTTAACGTCATACTCCCCTTGCCTTAGAATTTCTATGCCTTCTACTTCACCCCCAACGACAAAAGTACCCGGCACGTTGAATTGAGGAACAAATAATGAGTTATAATTGATTTGAGTAGCACCAGGATTACTGTTGTGGAGTAAGTACGGCATATAAACTATTTTTGCTAAATTATATCTATCTTTTCTATGGAATAGTCTGTTGTAAACTTTTTCTTCTTCGCCAAAACCGAGCCAGTTGTAAGTGCAATTTAAAATTTTGCTCTGATCTTCAACGTGTGAGCCTATTTCGTACTGTGCTTCTGGATTGTTTATTATATTTCTGAATACGTCTATATTACTTGAAGCCAGTACTATTGTCGCTGCAACTCTACTTCTTGGAGTTAATCGAGTTGATATTCCTTCTATAGGTTCAAAAGGTTCACGTATTTTATTATCTCGCAAGAAATTTCTAGTAAATAATATGTACTGTATGTCACTGTATGGAGATAGACCTAAATTAACTACAAATGGTCCTTTATTTCCAAAGAAATAGTTGTGCTGTATTCTGAAATTGGCCGGCAATATTTCAAATTCTTCCAAATACTTTCCTTCTATTCTATTGAGTATTAAGATGGCACCATAGTGACCGTTTTCGAAGTAATTATGTTCTATCCTACTATTCACATTGAGAGCTGGCTGTATTTTCACAGGAACTTTTAAATTCTCGTAGAATCTATTGTGACCTATTTGGAGGTTTAATAATCTTTGAGGGCTATTGAATCTCCAACAAGTGGATACTTCGATAGTGCTCTCTGCACTAGTATTGAACCAATTACCCGTTATGTTTACCCAACTGTCACCACAGAAGTTGCCATGTAAAATGCCGACATCTAAGTTCTTAAATATTTCTGAATACTCGACAACGGTTGTCTGATTTATAGGGATATATTCAGTTTCTTGAGTATCGTTCAGCCAAACAGCGATACCGAAGCCTTGATTTGAGCTCAATATACTTTTGGATATGTTTCTATTACCGCCAGTTACAGTGATGTTTATTCCATCACCTTGATTAAAAGATATCCTGCTTTCCGTTACGTTGACCTCTCCAGCTCCACTGACCACATGCAATCCAGCAACATGATTGTTATTAGATATAGCAGTACGGTGTATATGAACTTGTGATCTCAGATTTTCAATAGCCACGCCCCTACCATTATTGTCAGATATGATAGTGTCGGTCACATTTAGATCATACGTTCTGCTGACACCTGACGTAAGTCTCAAAAAACCGGTTATGTCGGTACGTGTGTTGGCACGAAATCTAACGTACATCCTATTTCTAGTTGACGTCACACTCTGTGGCCGTGTAAAATTCCTTATATTAAAGGCCAACAGTAGCCTATCGTTAGGCGTAGAACCATCATATATGTACATTTCTCCAGTGTTATTTTGATTTGTCAACAACTTAAGAAAACTCAAGGTCAAAACATGGTCAGGTCTAGTGTAAAATTTTTGATTACAATCTCTCTCCATATTAGAATATCTCGACTGCTCAATCGACATTTGAATTGGAAATGTCTGACTGGGGGTGGATGCGAGCGTGCACAAGTCGAAAACTTCGCTTCGGTCGAACCTCTCATCAATATTCATTTCGTGCACTACGTATTTGACCCCGTCCCCACCGTTCTCGTGGATCAAGCAGTTTTCTATCTTGGTCATACCGTAAGTTGAATTCACATAAACACCGTAACCTCTATTGTTTCGAATCGTGCAATTATTTATGACTATAGGAGCGTCGGGTGAGGTCACGTTGACCGCGTTGAAAGCGGAGTTCGATATTTCAATATCTTCCATGACCGGCGGGACACCCATTACATCTAGGGCACTAGTGGCATTGTTATTTCTGCCAAGACCTGCATTTTTTATCGTTACACCCCTAAGTCTTGACATCGATGTAGGAACATACAAGGTGTTGGCAGCTGTTAATATTCGTTCGTATACAGCATTTTCAAAACGTAATCCTCTCCAATGTCGTGCGGGATTGCCACTAATGTCGTGCCGCGGTTGGCATTGTATCGCCAGATCTGGGTGATAATCGCAAACGCCAGAGCCAAGTTGTCGAGAATTCCAATCGCATTGGAAAAGGTCGGTCTCTGTCCCTTTACACCTTGGTTCTTCGAATAGAAGCCTGGCTAGTCTGCCTGGTTGCCGGTCCATCCAGTTGTAAAATGAACCACCCATGAAACCCAACTGTCTGCAAGCTATTTCCATGTCGTTGATTGTCCAACTGAAAATAAAAATACCTTAATTAAAATATACTTGAAGAAGGCCTTTCTCTTCAAAACAAAAAACCATAGCAGTAATCATAACTAATATTCTCTGATTTGTCTAATTTAAATACTTACAGGCACAAAACGACAATCTAAACAAATTTAACTTACTTTCTGGAATTCGTGCAGACGGATCTCCATTGTCCCCGATGTAAGATTTGGACTCTTCCAGCGAGTATCGATGGTCCGTCTACCAGTCGTATGTCTGGTACAGCTTTTGGATTTCTTATTGGCTCCTCTGTGCTTGTAAATGTTATATTGTTTTCATGATTACCCTGAAAAAAAAAATCTATTAGGATTTAAGTATTAAAACATTACAGTCTTTCTGGGACGATCAAGTAAAAAGGATTGCTATTATTCTGTCTTCGTTAGTAAGCAACTGTTTAAATACATGATTAGGTAGTAGACTTGTTTAAAGATTTAAATAAATACCTATAACAATCTGTATTTAAAGAATATGGTCAGTAAAAAAAGGTATTCTAATTCACAAGTAATAAAAGACGGGTCCCTCTTAGATAAAGACTCATTGTTTAGTCTATTGAGAGTAAAGTCTAACTATAGTTAATAAATTGTGCCTAGAGCATATTAAATTACGAAAAGAGGTAAATTCTTAAACTGTGACACAGTTGGCACCTCAATTCGAATACACGCTGGAAGTGGCAGGCAAAACAATTGGCATTGTTAATGTTTTGCAAGTTTTTACTGTCGATGAAAGTGTCTCAGCATGTTTGTGAAATCAAAGAATAGACGGATATACCCGTGTTCTACTATTTTTTTTTATTTCATTGAATGACGAGACGAGCATGCTATTCGCCTGACTACCCATAAACAGTGCCAACACCATCCAGCACCTTGAGTTACAAAGTACCTATACTTAGATACAAAATGACAAGTTATTGCAAGATAAAATATTACTCACTCTAAACGTGACCAGACAATTAAGTGATAATTCATGCAAATCACGTTATTATCTTCATAGTTTGTTTGGATATATTACAAAATGTTGACTTTAACAACTATCTTTCCTAGTTATCGTATATCCGACCGAATTATGTTTGTCGTTCTATTTTTAAAATCCTGAGCAAATAGTCAGTTATCTGGGGTCGGGGTAAGGAATCCGTTTCTTTTCGAAATTGGAACGATTGACCATTTTAAAATAGTTTTTGTTTTTACAGAATTTTTGTGACCAGTAATAACATAAATGTATTGATGTATTAAAAAACCCATAAATATAATAAATGATAATGATTGTTAAGACAAAAAACGAATAATTATCACATAGTATTTATAACTATAATCAATTTGTTACAATTACAGATTTTAGTAAAAACCTCACCATCCCACGGAGCAGGTAAGCTCGTAGTAAATAATATACTTACTCTCTTCAATGTAGTATTTCAAATGAAAATTACAAATTATAATTTGTCTTAAATGTACTTTGAAATTAAACAACTTTCTACTGGAAACTGTTCTTCCTTAACTGCACTTATTGAACAGTTCTGTTGATGGTTGAGAAATAGTGACAGAGTGTTAGTAATAACTAAGCAGCGACTATATAACCCCTAGACTCCTAATAACAGACGATCGGCTTCGGGCAACACATCTGACAAATAGATCCAATGTAGCTGACCGTTCAAAATCTTCAAGTCAGTTGCGACCACAACTGTGAGCTGTAAATACTTCCGTGTTTGCGAATAAATAACTATTGTAATGAACCCGTGCACAATAAAATGGTGTGGTATAAATAGCCATAATTCAAATTTTCAGAAAAATGGCATTACATTTCACAGGTAAGTCAATAACGACACATAATCACATTTTATTTAAAATTTTACGGAGTTCATCTTAGACTGGCCATGTTGTGTTTACGAGCCATCTTGTTATATTTGCATCTCTTTCCGACGAAAGTACTTTTTACATTTTCTATTTCGTTTTGTTTTTTAACATTAAAAGTAAGTGATACACCAAAAGGATTTGTCGATAGTTCTATCGATAAAATTAAAAATTAAAGAAACTGTCGCCCGAATACTCAAATGCTACTCAACTTATCAATTTATCTGAGGTCTATTTAATTTTAACAGGCTTCTTATTTTAAATGGTTAGTTCATTAGTAATAGTTAATTCATTTTAAAAATGATTAGGATATTATATTTTTGACTAGCGGTATCAGAAATAAATGTTATTAGGATAACTTTTTTATTTTGTTTGTTGATTATAACGATTGTTTTGAGTTATTCTTTGTGTTATTCCTACAAGTCAGCTCAAATATTCTTGTTAATGTCGATGAGACTTACTAAGCGCCATCTGTCATTCGATAACATAAAGAGTTTCGTTAAAATATTAATATGTTTAATAAATAATAATGATATTACTATAAAACTTTATTGCATAAAAGTAATATCGATAAAAAAATCGTGTTTTCATTTAACTCGTCCTATCCCTATGCCTATGTTTCCAAGGTTATATAATGCGATAAGGTGTTGGAAGAACCAATCATAATGCAGTACCCCGCTTCCTCAAACCTCAGGTAGTTGACAGAATTAATTTGAAGACAAATATTGAACATTAGGAGTCTAGGGGTTATATAGTCGCTGTAACTAAGTAAGTCTAGAGTCTAAATATTACGATTGGTTTCAAAATATATGTAATTTTATCACATTCATAATTACAAACAAGGCAGGACAAAAAATTCAAGAGCGTACCTTTCTAAATCAATTATTTTAAAACGATAAAGGCTAATAAATAGGGAATATGTACAAGACTCTGGCTGTAAGAATAACTCATGTATTCTCTCAAGGTACAAACGAACGCAAGTACTAGACTTACTTTAGACTCTAAACCTTAGATCATGCAACTTCCAGTAAATGTAAGACCTAAACCTACCCTTATTGCAAAACATTTCCAACTGTGCGCTAGTCCGTTGCATCAGCCCTGCACACCGGTCCGCCCTTGCACTTCATCTACATTACTTCCTGTTCATTCACGCAGCCCCATTCATACCGTCACGTTCCACTGCCCAACTGTTGCCGTGTTGGCTAAATTATCAAACGTTTATTTACATTCCGGTGGCATCTCTCATTTGAACTTGATGATACGTGTAGCGCTGAAGTTATATCAAAGGATTTAACTTGCTTTAACAAAGTTTATTGAAGCACTGCATTCTTCAAAGTTCGAGTTTATGATTAAAGCCAGCGAGATTAATCAACATCAATGATGTCTGTGAAGTCAGGGTGATGAGCCAAATGGAATTTTCTGGAACATTAGGAAAGTGACAATACAAAGGCCACGGATAAAGTCAGTCAACTACCTGGCCAATGCCCTGCCATTACTTAAAAAACTTTTCAGTGACCAAAACTAACAAAATCAATATGGCGCGTAAACTAAGCCAGACACATGAAACATTATATTGTGCTAGTCTATAACGAACCTTGATCTAGAACCGTATTAATTGTACAGTCTAACATGAACGGTATGGTCAGCGTCCATTGATGTTCGTAATTAATGAATTCTATAGCTATTCAACACGATTCATATCTATAAAGATGGTTGAACCTTGGTAAAATACAAAAAAGGAAGGCCGAAAAGTATCACGTAGGTGGACTTGAACATCGATATTAATTTGTGCACTAAATACAATTCGGCCACGGCGGCCAATCTCAACGGAGATCAGCCAGGTACGCAGGAGATATTATAGTGCACAAGTGTGTGCGCAATACACAGGTGCACTCGCTATTCCTTCACTCTCATAGTCCGGTGAGACGGCAATCCGACATGACCGGAGAGAGATCAGGCGCAGGACCAACGGCTTTACGTGCTTTCCGAGGCACGGGGGTATCACACCGCCAACTTCCTGACTCCGAGCTGCGACTGAGTAAATTTTAAGATGGAAAAACCCAGTCACAATTTTTTTGGCTCGACCCGGGATTCGAACCCAGGACCTCAGCGCGCAAATCGTACTCGTAATGCGTACGCAATACCACTACGCCACCGAGGCAGTCAAACCGGCCGTGGCCGAAACTGGCTAGGAGGATTTCATTTCATTCAAATACAATTTTATTGTATTTATCAGCCTGTTAATTTTAATCTCTTCGAAAGACAGAAATATGCAGAGAATTTAGGATTCGTTTCTACATATATAAAAGACTTCACACTAAGTAACATTGAATAATTTATCGTGTGTTCATGATAAAATAATGTGCCACACACAAAAATACTTTTTATGATAACAATTGGAGCCTTCTTTCTTAGGAAAGAGAAAGAATCCATTAAAAATGTCCAAATCTCAGGACCAATTAAACAGGAGACTCAGAAACACCCAATACAGGCACACGCTATTACACGCTTAAAAAACTTTTATAAGAGAAACAATCTACAGCAGGTATAGTGAGCCATTGGCGCATAATACCTACCATGCGCCAATGCCTAGAATATGAATAACCGGTATAAAACTATTAATCAAGTTTACATTGCGTATATTTACAAAGGCGTTAAGAACAAATAACAATTCCAATATAATATCCTTTTTGTTTTACTCTTTAGTTCCTTTGTCTTCGTGAAGAAAAAAGGTTAACCACCCCTGTAACCCCACAATGTTACAACCACCTGCCTCAAATTCCACATACGTCACAGTTTTAAGGCAGGTCGTAAGTCCGTTACGACACGCTTGGCTTATCACGAGGCAAAAAGGCATAAAAACGCACAGATGTACACTTGCGACACTAAGGACGAGGCAAGGACGCGTGAGTCAGCAGCCAGTTGAGCCGAGTGGGCTGCTTCAGAAATATCAAGGCAATCCTTTCGCTTATTTTAATATATTAAGACAATATTAGATCAGTCATTGTAAACTTTTGCGCCCGAATACTCAAACGCTACTTAAATATTTGAGATGGCCTTACGTATTTAAGCATTCTTTATTGGTGAAATTGGTATACTGAAACGTCACTTATCTCCTAACCTTAAATTTAAGGCGACTCAGTTTAAGGTCCGCTTATTGATTCAAACGGTATTCACAAACACTGCTTAAAGTTTGACAGCTATGTAAGGCCTCCAAATATGGCTGTTAATCGAGATCAATTTGAGAGTGCTTCAGACTAGTCTCAAATATTTACGTTCAAATCTTTAATAATTTTATTGCGTAATAACTACTTATTATATTCTCTTTGGATTTAATAAATCGTTTTTTTCTTCATCATCATCATTGTCTGAAGAGGAGTATGGTGTCAAAGGAAGAAATCGAGAGAAATTAAACGCTTTCGAAGAATACAATAATGATAATTTAATGTTAATGTTTGACAAATAAATATATCATATCTTATCTTAACTTATCGTAAAAGAAGATTCCAACTCAGCAAGGAAACAGTTCTTCATTTATGTTCTTTAAAATCGGGATTATATCCAGCCGAACATCAAAAGAAACCAAACAATCCAACCGATAGCCCAAGGTCATCGGGGTTATTTTTCACGGGAAACAACCAACGGTAGTACATCGTATTGTGCGTAGTATGGCAGTTGAGTTAGCATATTTTGTAAATATTTGTAAATATGCCTACTTCTGATGATAAAACTGAAATAAGAATTATAAATATCATTGTTGTTGACTTGTTTATTTTTTTTATAAAGCGGCTAATGTCAACCCTGACATACTGCCAAGTGGCAATATAATGCCAATATAAGCTCATCACATCAATGTTAAGAATATAATAATTAATAAACTATTTCTAATAATGAATATGCCATTCCTACATATTAAAAACCTAGGATGGTTTTTAAACGTACTTACCATTTTTACTATGTAGCATCTGCACATAGTACATAAAATACACACGAAAATTAAATATAATAGACATATTATAACATTGTAAATCATTTTCAAACTGCGCATTGTGTTATTCGATTTATTTATATTTAACATCTTAAAAATTATACTGCGTGAAACGACACATAAATATCAAATTTATTAAAATTGTAATCGAAAACAACCTTTTTATAATCTGTAGCAAAATGACTGCTCCTCGGCTGAGTTTTCCATCAAATCTTTTAAAGTGCGTTTGAGAATGCCATTTAAAATAAGAAGCCGGCTAAAATTAAGTAGGCCTCAGATAACTTGGTTGGTTGAGTAGCGTTTGAGTATTCGGGCGTTAGCCTTCTAATTTACACAAATCATGTATTAATACCAAATATACGTATGTATAATTTCACAGGCACAAATAGACTTCACAGAGAGAACATTTTCTTCATAGAAATGGATATATAATATGATGCAATTAGATTTACAATAGTTGATAGCAAAAGCTGATATAGATACTGTTGTATTAATGATATCCTGGTAGAAGTTGAAAATGACGAATGGTATCGTATCTATAGTATTCAGAAGGATGTCTAGAAGCATTAAAGACTGATAGTGGCATTACATTACTCCTGAGTTAATTTACTCATGGTCTATTCATGTTCATCAATCAAACTAAAATATTTTATTGCGGCTTGTATTCTTATCTGCACCGAGATTGGAATTACTGGAAGCTACAGCCACGGATGCCTTCCAAGAAACGGATGCGAGGAAAATCTTGTTAAGTAATTTAAGAAATTCGCTACGCATGTATATGAGAGTTAGTGGAAGGTAATTTGAATTCTCAGTGTTAAAGATTGTTGGCATCTTGTTATTTAAAGTTGTTGTTCGCAATCAGTGCACTCACTTTGCGCCGTGCGTATTTCGTCCCATGATGTTAGAGGCGGCGAGCCTATCGTCATATCGGGCACAAATTCCAGATTCCGGGCTGATACTGAATAAAAAACCCAATATCACTTTGCCCGACTCGGGGATCGAAGCCGCGACCTCAGCATTGCAGTCGTACCATAATACAAATACGCCACTCTTTGATTAATAACCCGTTAATATATCACCGATGTTATTATTACATACATACACACTCACGCCCTTATCCCATAGGGGTAGGCAGAGATTATTGAGCGCCACATGCTACGATCTTGACAAACCTCTTTCGCCTCTTCCACATTCATAGTTCTTTTCATACATTTTCGTCTATTAAGGGTGCTCCTGACCTGCCCTTTTCTGAGAAGATCATTTATTTGGTCAGAAAATGTTCTCCTCGGGCGTCCCCTTCCAGCCGTACCATCCACATTCGCTCGATAAATACCTTTTGGGATTCGTCTTTCATCCATCCTCTCCACGTGCCCAAACCACCTCAGCATACTTCTTTCAATCTGTGTTATGTTATTATTGTAAGACATTATACTCGTGTTTTGTACTCTTAGATGAGCAAATATAAGAACACTTGCTATATTTGCTAATCTAATTCGTACAAAACCCTCGTATAATTATGATAGAACTTCACTTAGGTAAGTTCGTTTAATCTATGCTATCTATACTAATATTATAAAGCTGAAGAGTTTGTTTGTTTGTTTCTTTGTTTGTTTGAACGCGCTAATCTCAGGAACTACTGGTTCGAATTGAAAAATTCTTTTTGCGTTGAATAGAACATTTATCGAGGAAGGCTTTAGGCTATATAACATCACGATGCAACTATTAGGAGCGAAGAAATAATGGAAAATGTGAAAAAAGCGGGGAAAATTATTCATCCTTGAGAGCTTCCATTGCGTGCGCTGCGAAAACGGTTCAAGATATTAAAAATATATGTATGAAAGAATTATTCCTCTTGAAATGATCTAAAAAAAAGGCCGCGACAGTATATGTCTGTCTTTTAAGATTAACTCACTAGAACCGTTTTTATGGTAATCAAATTTGGTCGAAATTAATGCATTATTTGTTAAGAGTTGTATCAACGTCATAATATTAGGTAATCTTTATCCAAATAAATGTTGGATAGAGTGATTCAACGGGAAGGTTTTTATGTACTTTTATCCCGGAAAAACTTATTAACGCGGGCGAAGCCGTGGGCAAAAGCTAGTAATATTATAAAGCTGAACAGTTTGTTTGTTTGAACGCGCTAATCTCAGGAACTTCTGAACCGATTTTGAAAATTCTTTCACTAATAGGAAGCTACATAACTCCTGAGTGCTATAGGTTACTTTTTATCCCGGGAAAATATTTTTGTCCCGGAAAAACTTTTTCACGCGGGCGGAGCCGCGAGCACTACTAGTGTAATATAAAATCATATAAAATGTAAAGCACGAAATGTAAGAACCCGGTGAAATATCGAAAAAAATATTACCAAAATAATACATGACATCCACAAAAGTTCAATAGAATAATAAATTATGAAAAAAATATACAAGTAAAGGAGTACTAAACAAATACTTCCAAAAAATCTATCTTACTGTTAACTGGTGGTAGGACTCTCATATGTAGGAGTCCGTCTGGGTGGGTACCACCGCAATGTCTATTTCTACTGCCAAGCATCAGTGTGCATGCACTGTTGTGTTTCGGTTTGAAGGGCATTGTAGCCAGTGTAACTACAAGACATAATGATTAATGAGACTTAACATCTTATGTATCAGGATGACGAGCGCAGTGGAATGCCACACAGTACTTTGTAACTTAAGGTGCTAGATGGTGTTTCTACTGTTTATGAGTGGTCGTATCACTGACCATCAGGCGAACGACATGCTCGTCTCGTCATTCGATGCAATAAAAAGAAATCTAGCCATTTAGGTGTTTGTTATCATAAAAGTTATTGAAAAACCACAAATCCAGAATACCAAAGGTATTAAAGAAACTAATCGACAAAAATGCCAATTCTAAGCATCAACACGTTGCACAGATGTCTATTGATATCAAATAACACTTTTTATGGCTACAATATTACGGCGATGAGTTGCCAAGTGTTTCACAGTTGATGGCACATTGATTGATGAAGTGGTTAATATGAGTTCAATATAGCCATGCGATCAACTTGTTATCAACTTGACTTAAGGGTTACATAATATATACACTATTATGTATATGACAATCGGGGTTCTTTTTAAATGGAATTACATTATTCAAATTTTTATAGCTACTTATTTTAGAAAATATGGTATTAAATTGATTTGATGCATCTGGAGTCTAACTCCGAAAAATGCTTTGATGTTAGTTCCATTTTTTAGTTTCAAGGGAGAAAATTCTATTAAAATTATTTCATAATCAATTATCATGTATGCAACTCTTACTTTATTGATGTCTTTCAAATGCTAATGCTCAACCTATTTGATGATTTACTTTTCTTTCTACCTGACCTTTTCCGGCTATATTAGAAATATTTCACCTCATTCATCACGTCTTTTTTTTTTCTTTTTTGTTGCCGCGGAGAAAGTGACTTATTACTACCGCCCAGCCTTCAAGGGGGGCGACTGAGCGGTGATGTTGGGTTCACCGTACCTTACGACCCAGCGTTGAGCCGCCGGGCCGAGTCCCTAACCTATGTACACCGCACGGCATACCAACTAAAACTCCGCGGTGGCCATCTTCGGCGCATTAGGGACGGCTGCGGGCTTCCTCCGACTCACGTCTAAGTTGTCGTCCGCAACCGCCCCTGCGCGTACCGCTGTTGCGGTCCTTCTCCTGTTGTTGCGGGGGCTCAGAAGCCCCCGTACACCGAAGGACGCCCTTGGCGTCCGAGGCAGCGTGAGACACGCTGCCGTCCATCACGGGGGTCACAGAAGTTGGCTAGACTAATAGGTGGACGGCGATGACCCCCGGAGGCCCCTATTAGTCGCCTTTTACGAAAGGCAGGGGATACCGTGGTGGAATTCCCCAAACGCCCCCAATCCACAGGGCGGGAGACGTCGGTCAGTCGTCCACCCGACGCCTCCTACGTCTCGTCTGGCGGCGGGAGGGATCACTACTGCGCTGGCGATCCCTCTCGGCACTCTCCTTCCGCGAGAGGACCACCTCGATTCATCACGTCTACTAACAAACATTTTATTATGAGCATTTTTATTGACCATAATCAAAATTGTGGTAATGCATTCTTCCCAAGTTGAACTTGAAGACAGACTGATTGAGGTAGACGGAAGATATTTTGTCTTTTATTCTTAATGAAAGTTGTAGTTTTGTAACAAATTTTCTTTGGAATCGATGAATATAAAGTTACTGATGGTGAATTTAAGCTGAATCAACTACTCATGCATCATTACAACAAAAGCTTAAATAAAAAGTGAAGAAAAAACAGTTTTCTAGGTGCTTTCAGTTTTTATTATCCACGACTGTGCAGATTACACAGTACTGAGTTTTTAACCAAATCCGTATAAATTTATTTCTGTTCACAATGAAAACTAACAAACCATAAAATTGATATTGGCTCAATTTTAAATAATTTTAATAAAAACTTTGTTCAATAAATTTCGATTCGTTTCGAATACCTTAATAGTAGATTTATAGCTTAACAAAAAGCTTAAAGTTTTCTACAAGTGAACAAAACGGCGAAAAACTATATAGTTTTCGAGGAATTATATGATCAGTTATTATTATATTTTATTTTAATTTTAATGTTAACACTCGGTCGCATCTATATGGATGTACAGTTATGATAAAATGCAATAGTGATAGCAACAAACGTGTTTTCCATAGCATCGACATTATTAAACGAAGTCGCAGCCTTTTCAAAGTTAAACATTATCCCTGGACCCTGACTACTGTAGGGTTTAATCCTGTAAAATAAATTATAAGCGGATGAAGTCACGAGCAAAGGCTAGTAAGATATAATATAAGTACAGTAGTAGGAACTGACTCGCGCATGTTTTCATGCAACAAAGAGATATCAGATTAATAACTAAAGCCAGGCTGTTTTAACCATGGTCAAGTAAAGTTAAGGCTTTTATTACGCTGGAGAATGCAAGAAAATACACAACGAGGCGAAGGCGTTGGGCGCTCGGCTAGTGTAGCAAGACCGAAGTTTACTTGACCACGGATGAAATAATACGGACTAAAGCTAAAGTGATCACCTAATAACTAACCTAAGCACAGCATCCTTTTCCTTACGTTACCTTCAGATATCCCCATAAATTCTTAGCTGACTCTACGAGGGTTTGGATAGCCTTTATTCATAAACTGGAGCCTGTGAAAGGGATTAACATCCAAATTCTTTTAATGTGTAGCCGTTATTTTCAAATGACAGTATTAGAATAAAGCTGTTACTGGAAATAATGTTCGCATCAAATTCCATATTTATGAGTCGACGTTTCCTGTGCTCAAAGAATACATGCCGCGTGGAATTTTAATCAAGTGCGATACAAAGGCTGATTTTGAACGGTTAACCTTATGTTACCTACCCTTTTGTTTTAGGTGTTTATTAAAACTATTTCGGATGTTACAAGAGATTAATTTTGTTTACTGCAATGTGTAGGATCTCTTCGTTAAATTTGAAGGGCTTGGTGATTGTTTGTGAAATGATTATGTTCTCTGTATAAACTCTTGGATCGGCGGCAGTCATTTATAAATAATTTAATTTATTTTCTTGGTTTTTTATTTTCATACAAATAAACAACGTGTTGCTTGTGTTACTTCAATTGCCTTACGGTTTATTTAACATTTGATATTATTGCATGAAGATGCTATTATTTCATAATAAAGATTATTCGTTACACCGTGAGTGATATTAAAGTCAGTCACCTCCTTGGTTGTGCAGTATAAAATATAAACTTTATCTTCATCTGATAAAGGCAAGAGAAGAAAAAAAGTTCCTACATTACGTATTGAAGCCACTATTATGAAGGTATTATGAGAGGCAATAAGAGTTCTTTTCAGCAAAAAAAAAAAAGAAACTACGTATTTTAGTGACCCAAGTCTTCCTATTTCATAAAAAAAACTAGTAGTGCTCGCGGCTCCGCCCGCGTGAAAAAGTTTTTCCGCGATAAAAAGTAGCCTATAGCACTCAGGAGTGAAGTAGCTTCCTATTAGTGAAAGAATTTTCAAAATTCGGTTCAGTAGTTCCTGAGATTAGCGCGTTCAAACAAACAAACTCTTCAGCTTTATAATATTAGTATAGATTTCAAGTACCATTTATTAAAAAATCACACCAAAATAGAAATAAAAAATATCAACAAGACATTCTTTTATTTTGCATGTCTTTCATGCATCAGTCATGTTTTCGGATATTTTTAGAGCCATACTTATTGAAAACTAGCCATGTCCAAGATTTTCATGTAAACTAATACAATATTGTGATTGGACCGTAGTATATGTTGTTGGATTAGCTAAGGAAGTCTGGCTTCCTTCGATTTGTATGTCTATTAGTATTTCCCATCCTCACAATCCAGAGAATTGCACGGAATGGGAATTCAGGCGTGAACAACGTGCAGTTCAACACTCGCGGTTCCCATGCAGGACACGTGCAGGCGGTTGCGTTAATACCTAGATTTTGATTTTCAATACGTCGCCGCAGTTTGTTCTAACTGAAAGGGAAACATTTTTACTGATATATGTGCATTTCTGAAAATTAGCCATTTTGGTTGTGCTTTATGTGTTCCAAAACTTAAATATAGAAAATATCGCCACTAATTTTATAATAAATCATCGTTTGGCGTACATAATAACATTGACACAAAGGATATACCATACTTTTGGAAAATAAACTAGGATACAAGTTTAATATAGTTAGGTCAGGAATTAAAAGAGCTGTGCGATACCACAAGACCCAGAGCTGGAGAAATGTTTAGTGATCAGAAAGACATTAATTGTCTTAATGTAGAGTTTTAACTTGATCAGTTTTTCGCTAGACAGACGTTTTACCAACCAGTGCACTCCCGTGATTATTAATATACATTATACATACCTTCATACCGAGGGCTATCGAATACATGACTTTCCATGATTTCCGAACTAAACATTAGAGAGGACAACGCCAGAAGAATGATCCTCAACCAGATCAAACAAAGTTCATGTTGTTGCCCAAATGTATCGTCCACACAGTGCCGTGCGAAATTAATATCATAATTACCCATTGTGATCAGAACAAAAGCACGTTTCACCATTTCCGGAGCATTATTTTGTTAACTTTCATGTTTTATTATCAGATATAATGTCCTCACTCAGATTTGATGTCAAACATTACTCATACGTATCACGATATATTTTTTATTAAGATCTTGTACGATATGTTTACCTTTCTCTGGTATAGGTTTCCTCGAGACGGGCACTTCTGCGTCTTACAGCTCAGTATCACTCGGAGTTTAATAATTTGTCCAGTAAATGGTAATTTCTGCCTCCCCGAAAATAGAACCTATGCATAAGCAATCCCTGCTTTAATCTATGTGCTCACATTCACTAAAGCAATCACACCATTTTTAACCTTCCGCCTCTCGACAAATGGTATTATTTTGTACACAAACCTTTGGATAAAAACGAACGTCACAATGTATAAATAACGGTGTACTAGAACATAGCCTTTACAATGGATCACGAACGTTCCAGGCACGACTGCCGGTTGTTAACCCGGAGTAAATTTTTGCACGAATTAACAAAATCACACAAAAAGTATAGAAAAAATGTTTATAATTGATGCAATATTTTTTATTATAATTTTGAAATTTTAATAATATTTGTAAAGTACGGGCGCACTTGATATAATGCACATTATCAAACACTAGAAGTTAAGCTAAACTGGCCTGTCCTTTGTTAGTTTGGTACTATTGATTAATAGCAGTCTAACAAAGAGACTTCACACAACCCATTGTAATCGATATCCAATTTTCAAAACATCAAGGCAGTGTAATATATTGGACACAAAAACTATAGACGTGGGATACGCTATGATATAACGATAAAAACACATTTGCTACCAAAAAAACCTTTAACAGAAAGAAGAAAAAGTTTTAATACAAGCGATAAAAAAATTAAAGTAACAAGAAGTACGTGATACGACGAGAAACACTTCCGAGGCGCCATGCAAATTCGAACAAAAACCGTGAACATTCGAAAATGCCTTGGCATTGCATAGTATTGGTCAAATGTATCTAAGAAGTGTATTGGCAATTGGCCTAGATGACTCGCCAATTTTAGAATAGTACTAAATTTTACTTTTAGGGGCATTGGAAAGTCATCTTTATTTGACGTAAGTGACAATTCCCATTCGATTGTGATCAATACAGATCAAGAAAACCCACGGTAGGCTGATTGTGCCCGAATGAATAGCAATTATAATCACATATGCGTAGTCAAACACCTGCCACAGTAGCTCGTTAAAAAATAAAAATTCCTGGTCAATCTGGGGCACATTCTATAAGAGTCCTACTGGTAATAGGTCTCTCGCGTGTGAGGGACTGTCTGGATAGGTACTACCGCATTGTCTATTTCTATTTTCTACTGCCAAGCAGCAGTGTGCATGCACTGTTATATTCCGTTAGTGTACATTCAATGTTATACATATATCCCGCAGCCGTCCCTAATGTGCCGAAGATGGCCATGCAAAAAAAAAAAATGTTATACATATATAGTGTATTTAACATCTTATGTTACAGAGTGACGAGCAATGGCACGCAGTACTTTGTAATTTAAAGTTCTGCATGGGAATGCTAATGTTTATGGGCGGTCGTATCACTTACCACCAGGCGAGCGGCATGCTCGTCTCGTCATTCAACGGCAATAAAAAAGAGGTCAACATAATGTATATCGAGAGACGGTCGATTTTATATTTGGTTTATGCTGATTGCTAAGGTCACATTGCCGTGGGACAAAAAGCTTTAGAAGTTACCCGTGGATATATTAAAGGGCGGTGAAAATTCCGCGAGAGTTCTAAACAGTAGTAAATTAGTTGTCCACAAACGTTTATCGTTACTAGCAAGCTGATTTGTCACGCTTTTCACGACCGCAAGCAGAGCGCAACGATGCTATCTCTGAACGCCGGATCTGATGTCTATCCTGCGCTACGGTCATATTTGGATTACTAGACACAAGGTCTCTAACCACATTAAAATGAACATGGGGAGTTTTTGTTCACTAATAAATTACGCAAGCAAGAGCCATTCATTTCTATACTGACAAGCTACGTCCTTGTGGAATCTCATTTGCATTTTACCGTTTATATTTATTAACGTTTTGCCCAGAATTATAGCCAAACTTGCACAGAAAACCCATGAAATCGCAAAAACAATGGTTGGTATATTTTTAGTATACATTGCTTGATTGTTATTTTACGCGATACACGCCTTTTATCAGATACTAACTTTTGCCCACGGCTTCGCCCGCGTTAATAAGTTTTTCCGGGCTAAAAGTACATATATATAAAAACCTTCCCGTTGAATCACTCTATCCAACACATTTATTTAGATAAAGATTAATATTATGACGTTGATACAACTCTTAACAAATAATGCATTAGTTCCGACCAAATTTGATTACCATAACAACGGTTCTAGAGAGTTAATCTTAAAAGATAGATATATACTGTCGCGGAATTTTTTTTTAGATCATTTCATCATTCATCGGACGGATGGTTTTCAAGCCATAATTCGCAAAAAATCTTCTTCCATGCTGCAGCGCCTAAGAAACAGTAGTAACGGCATGTTAAGCGTGATCGCTGAGCGGTTTGACTGTCCCTTCCAAAATTATTGGATGAAAGTAGCTCTGGGAAATGTAATAATATAATTAATGTAGTAGCTATAAGTAATTGATTGTGATTTTAATTTATATGGATTATGTGATCTGAATTAAATAAATAAATAAATAAAAAAACAAATAAATTTCAAGAGGAATAATTCTTTCATACATATATTTTTGGTATCTTGGACCGTATTCGCAGCGCACGCAATGGAAGCCCCCAAGGATGAATAATTTTCCCTGCTTTTTTCACAATTTCCATTATTTCTTCGCTCCTAATAGTTGCATCGTGATGTTATATAGCCTAAAGCCTTCCTCGATAAGTGGTCTATTCAATACAAAAAGAATTTTTCAATTCGAACCAGTAATTCCTGAGATTAGCGCGTTCAAACAAACAAACTAACAAACAAACAAACTCTTCAGCTTTATAATATTAGTATAGATTGATGACAATTGAAACACAAAACAGTAGTCCTACTAATTCCTACTAATATTATAAAGGCGAAAGTTTATATGAATGTCTGGATGTATGGATGTTTGTTACTCTTTCACGCAAAAACTACTGGACGGATTTCGATGAAATTTGGCACACGGTTAGATCATGTCCTGGATTAACACATAGGCTACTTTTTATCCCGGGAAAATATAAAGCGGGACTTTTATCCCGGAAAAACTCATTCACGCGGGCGGAGCCGCGGGCAAAAGCTAGTACTATATAAAATGCCTAGTGGGATATGAGTCAAACGAAAAAAAACAGGAATACCCATGTGTGTGGGCTTATTATATTCATACAAACGTTACATCCAGGGATTTGAATACACAACACCCTGGGGACAATGCAGGACAATGGCCATTGTCACATGTTGACACTGAGGTGTTGAAACGAGTGAGGAGTATTTGTTAAACACAGGTGTCAGTTGCATCGAGGGTTATAATCATAAACAATAATAGTATCTACGATCTCTAGAATATGGACCAGTACGATAAAGATTTGTAAGTAAATAGGCCATTACCACTAGCTTAATAAGAACGCTAGCTTAAATGACTGTGGTTGAGCACTGCTCAGAATAGACAACACAGATACATCGATCTTATCCTGGATAATGGATTTACTAGAAATTTATTATCAATATCACATTACTACAAATTAGCTCTTAAAAAGGCTTATTTCATAGCCGTAAGGAAATGATAGGGCAGTTGAATAACCATCGATAAAGTTAGTTCTAGCATTAGGTAAAGACCTCACCAGTGACCACAATGTAGGCGTATACAGTGTCACAAATGATGCAAGTGTCTGACTCGGTGACCGCTTACAGCTGTATCTTACAATTTTTAACTGCGTTCACTTTACCACGATAGTTTCGTGGCTGAGGGTTCATAAGTAACCTTTGTCACCAATAAACTCATTGCGAGTATACGTTTATGAATATTACGGGGTCCGGACGCCGGAAGGATCAAAGATAATAAAGTATTAAAATTATGAACAAGAAAAGTCCCCCCAGGTGACACACTTGGTATCCTTTAATCGTCTACTTATTTTTATATTGCCTCGGTGGCGTCGTTGTATTACGGTACGACTGCAATTCTAAGGTCTCGGGTTCGATCCCCGGGTCTGGCAAAGTAATATTGTGTATTTCTACTCAGCACCAGCCCGGAGTCTGGAAGTTGTGCCCAATATGACGATAGGCTCACCCCCTATCACATCGATGGGACGGAATAAGATACGCATGGCGAAAAGTGGGTGCACTGATTGCGCCTGTCTACCCCTTCGGGGATAAAACGTGTGTGTGCTAATTATTTGTCCACAATTGTACAGAAACAAATAGCGGTGCTTACTCCTTTAATATATTAGACACTACCATTAATACACTAGAAAATTATGGCATTCCACCTGCACTGAGCCAAACCGTCGGAACGCCTTCCATCAAAGGGAAAGGGGCTTTGCCCTGCGGGAAATAACGGGCTTATAAAATCACAAATCGTATCAAAATCAAAGTATAGAAAACGAAATTCTGTTTCAATGTAGATTGTCAACAAAATGTATACTAAACGACTTATTTAAATAATAAATGTTTTTTTAAACGACTTCCATTTAAATTCCCCGTCGACTACACAATTATGCCATTGGTACCATCATCAAATCGTAGGAATTAATATTAATGCGTTACGTGACGCGGAAATTGCGCGAAAGCAAAAGTTTGTAAAGGGTTTTTTGTGATATGAATCGAAAATTATCATAATGTAAGCGGTTGCTTTATGAAGCCTTACATAATAGTATCATCGGTTAGTCAGGATTTATTGGTGGATTATATCTTAGTTTTCTGATCGCCTCATTGCCGCACACCGAAAACCATAAAAACCTCTTTTTTACTCGGTAAGATTTATAATGAAACAGGTTGTATTTTTGATTGGGGCTGCCTTATCCCCCTTAGCTACAAGAAAGCATTTTTAGGAGACTGACTTTAATATTTGAAGACATTGTGAATGTGCATCGAAGTGTAAATGGGAAGTTTAGAGCACTACTTCGTCATATTTATTAGGTAAGTGGAGTTTGTCCACCAGCGGTAGAAAAACGAATCAAAGTCATCAAACCATTAAACTGCATCTAATGTGATTGCGACGATGGCAACCTATTTTAAACACCTACGTAACAATTCGATTAACTTATTGAAATCGATACGCGAATTGAACTTTTGAATCGTGCTAAACGCATTGGTTGCACAAAACGAAGCTAATCGAATGTTTCGATTTATCCATTTGTCGTGGATCACGAATGGTTCGATGACGCTAACGCTGCCTGCCAATGAACCGTACTTTTAGGTATCAAGGATATTGGCATTTGGCACTGTTTCCATTATGGCACTGTATGGTACACACACAATCAAATATTTTTTAAACATCCTAGTACATGTAGTGTGAGTTTTTAATGTCTTCAATGTCCCATATAACGAGTAATATGAAGTATTAAGATCTCCTTCATAGTCCTCAAGATATACAAGGTTGCTCAATATTTTACAATAAGCAATAGCTACTGTAGTATGTACCTACAATCCTTAACTGTTACTATGTACTTTTAAGTATATAACGGTATCAAACAGGTACTTTACACTTAAACATAGTTCTGTTTATCCATCCGAGCGTGTTGCAGCCCAGTGTACTATTGTCTAAGTCGCAGAGCGTGGCAAGCGGTACGGTAAGTAAGAGCGGGTCTGGGTTCGCGTAAGCTCTTCAAGAACTGAGGCACTCAAATTTTGAAAAATTACATGTCATACCTTTGAGTTATAGCTTCAAACCTAGAGAATTTCTATCCTTTATTTGCTTCTTCAGGGCGTGAAGCTCTGAAGGTTCAATGTTAGATCTCATGTTTTTACAATCTAAATCCACTAGTTTGAGATCCACCACCAAACCACCATAAATTGGGATCATCAACGTTGACCGCTTTAAGTGTTGTCTGTCATTAAATATGACGAGATCTGTTTCTGCCAACACGTATCCTCAATCCCCATGGTGTGTTTCAGTCACACATAAAGCACGAATAATCGCGTTGCTAATGACACCTTCGGTGTCGTGTGCCGTAACGAGATAGCACCGATAACGTGAGACATTGAACCCGTGCTGTTGTACCTCACTGCACCGTGCACGCTTATGGTAGCGATGTACTAGTTAGGAGTGGAAGCTTAACTAGGCATGATGATTTCCATATAAATGTTGTTGACGTGTCTGTCTATGATTTGAAAATAAGGCGTTATTCTTGAACTTTAACAAAAATCTAAAATCATTTTTTTATTTATGGGATATGAATTATGGAACAAGCAGGTAACCCGCCTAATGATAAACTATTCGAATTTTCATGAAACAACACACAAGTCTTAGAATTTAAAGCGTGGGACGCTCAATTATAATGACTCTCAATATGGGATAGACCAAATAAACAAAAGAATATACGCAATAGTCTGTGCTTAAAATAACACTTGTATTACACTATCCTCTTTCTAAAATTTTAACGACTTTATCAAATTTTGTTGTAAGAGATACCTTTCAACTTTCAAGTTCATAAAGAATCGCTTCTGATTACATCTCTGACTTAGGTATTTTTATTGAAAACAACCTGTCCATCTGCAAAGCAAGTAGAGCAACCAACCAATTGGACAAATAGATGATATCGCCATAACCTGCTTCAGGCGCTAGTGTCTACGATGTGTCAAGACAAGTGGGCAAACCGGTTTGAAGTTTAACTGAACAACCGATTTAGTAATTCGCAAGGCCTTTACAGTTGCAATTATTCGGTGGTTGCGTTATCTAGGATGATATCGATACGCTTCGTTAGTTGCTTTTAAGCGTTCTCATTCATAATTTTTTAAGAGCACCTCGTTACTCCGAGAGGA
Organism: Lapara coniferarum; assembly: GCA_949316025.1. Lineage (NCBI taxonomy): Eukaryota > Metazoa > Arthropoda > Insecta > Lepidoptera > Sphingidae > Lapara > Lapara coniferarum. The sequence continues at coordinate 4,109,854 of OX438922.1, forward strand.
TTCTAAAGTGGCCTTCAGTTCAGCTTGGTTGTAGAACAATAGTATAAGACACAAAATATTATGTTATGACAAGCTTTCACAGGAATATTTAAGATTAAATAAAAAATAAACAATGGTATAGGTACCATACACTAGTGCTGCTCGCGGCTCCGCCCGTGAGAAAGAAATTTTCCGGGATAAAAAGTAGCCTATAGCACCCAGGAGTAATGTAGCTTTCTATTAGTGAAACAATTTTCATAATCGGCTCAGTAGCTACTGAGATATGCGCGTGCAACCAAACAAACTTCAGCTTTATAATATTAGTATAGATAAGAAATCCGGTCGATCAATGATTATTTCTTTTAAAATTCGGAAATAACTCGATAAACTGTGGATGCGATAGTCATAACTGCCATCTATTTCGGAGACAGAATTGCTAGTTTGTATATTATGTCACATAATTAAATACTTCGATAAAATATTACATAGGCTATTCATTTAACAGCCAGATTACCGCCATGAAGAAGAATTACACAACGTCGCCTTATAAACATACAACGCTTCGGGGGTTACAAGTAGGTGGCTTGGGTCGAAACCTCAAGGATCGATGAGGTGTCGCCACGCGAGCCGCTCGTTTTACATATTTACGATCAAAGTTATACGGTTTTAGGTCATGTTTCTGTAATCAAAGAAGCAGTTGATCTTAAGAACTGTTTTCTAAATAGATACCAATTATGTTAAAGGCGAATTCAAATTTGCCTTTATACTATAAATTTGGATATACTTTATGGTGACTGCTCCAGAACTCTGTAATGTTTTGTATAAAAAAAAAAACAATCAGACTATTATGAAATCAAATCAGAAAAGAAAGACAATATGACTGGCGGTTGCCGAATAAGTCCATTGACAATTATACCCCAGTTTTAATTCAATAGCCAATGTTACCGCGACTACTGTTACTTTCTGACCTCGTAGAACAATTGGTTGGTAAATTTTGAACTAACGACTTGGTCAATCGGAAGCTTATTAGCAACAGTTAAAGGGAACATTGGAGGTGTCGAAATTTATTTTTGCAGCCGAGCATTTACTAATCAATTGGCGTTAAAGTAGTTATAAAGGTAAAGTTTTTTTTTAATGCACTAAACTTTACGACATGTGTTTATTCAGGACTTTTGTAAAAATGTTTTCTTACTGTGCCTTTAAGATTACGAATAAAGAAAATAAACAATATTTAGTAATACGAAATTGCTAACATGTTCGATTTTTTTGATTCTGTCGCAAGCAACCATTGGCGCTTAATATAGTATTGTTGAACAGTTACTTTGCAAACTTTATGTAGTAAATGTGCCATATCAGGGTTAAATTTTTTTTACAATAAAATATTTTTTTTTTTCTTATTTACACCATTCTCCATTCAAGTTTATTAAAAAAAAATCTATTATTTAATTGGTTTCTCCATAAAGCGTGTTACTTAGTTTTTTTAACTATTATTTATAACGTAAGTGTTCGGAGAGTATTATGTAGACACAAATACAGGCCGCTATTGACAAGTCTGCCTGGAAATCGTTAAGGAAGGCCTTTGTTCATGTGGCTAATGATGATGTTTGGTGAGTATTCATTCGACACAAAAATCTTATCTAACATAGTTAATCATATGTGAAAAATTAATCCATTCAAACAATTTTTGTGTCAGTCACATCAGTTTCACAATTTTTAGCTAATCATTTTGGTATCTCAGCGTCATATCAAACGGCGTCAACGGAAGTGACACTGATACGGTAGGTGATTAAACAAAGATGTTACTGACTCATTCCGGGCATTGACTACACGTCTAGTACGATGCACCTTCATACCATATAGATCGAATCAAGTGTTACGAGTTGACTACAAATGGCTAAGGCTAAGTCATAAGTTGTATATGCTAGTTTGACGCCACTTTGTATACCTCACAAATAATACTACATATCGAAGGACATGAAATTGTTTTACGACGACGATCGATTACAATTTTTCATTTATCTACATAATATGAAGAAGATTTACTACTTACATCATATATATATATATATATATATATATATATATATATATATATATAATGACCCTTTTACGGTAAATGTTGCTCCAGTGTGAAGTTAGAACAAATGTTGATCCACCTATTTTGCCTGTATACTCCGCTCCTCGTCTCGCAAACTGATATACTTTGATCCATGCTTGATGCGCGTGTGACGTCGGTGGATCTGCACTCACAGGTTTTCAACATACTCGTCGACGTTTTGACCAACATTTGTGGATCCATTAACGGTCAAAAAAATGATACTGAATGTGATTACTTTGATCCAGAATATATATAACTTATATGCGACATTTACTTTGACTAAGTTGATCCGGAGCCAAAATTGACGAATAGGTACTGAAACACAAAGCGGCCAAATCTGTTTTACTGTTTTCTCCTGTTTTTGAAGTTATACTTCTTTAAGCGCGTTATGAAAAATTTATGGGAGTGAAGTTTTACGATGCGCGCGCATGTGTGACACAAAATTTTCTCTCGGGAGAATTATCATAAAGGGCAGATTTAATGTTAGATTTCAAAAAAATGACCACCATTGTGAATTTCTTTGTTTTAAGGCCAACCGACCTCAAAATCGATCTGGGCATGGCTTTAGGTACAAAGGGCAGATTTAATGTTAAATTTTAAAAAATTCGCCGCCATTTTGAATTTCTAATTTTTAAGGACAATCGACTTCAAAATCGATATCTGAGCATGGCCTTAGGTACAAAGGGCAGATCCAATGTTATAATTGAAAAAGTGGCCGCCATTTTGAATTTCTTTGTTTTAAGGACAATTGACGTCAAAATCGATCGACTTGGGCATGCCATTGATAGTAAAAGACAAATCTAATATTAGACTTAAGAAAAGAGGTCGCTATTTTGAACTTCTTAACATTGAGATTTCAGTCTCTTATAAGGTAAAGTTTAGTATAATACTAGGTAACACATTTATAATTAAGCGTTTTCTGTTTTGCAAAAATGTTTTATGAGCATTTAACACATTTTCAAGTCTAAAGCGGATGGGTCCGCCCTGTGGATTGGGGGCGTTTGGAGAATTCCACCACGGTATCCCCTGCCTGTCGTAAAAGGCGACTAATAGGGGCCTCTGGGGGTCACGGGTGGGCGGGAGGTGCCGCCCACCTATTAGTCTAGCCAACTTCTGTGACCCCCGTGATGGATGGCAGCGTGTCTCACGCTGCCTCGGGCACCAAGGGCGTCCTTCGGTGTACGGGGGCTTCTGAGCCCCCGCAACAACAGGAGAAGGACCGCAACAGCGGTACGCGCAGGGACGGTTGCGGACGACAACTTAGACGTGAGTCGGAGGAAGCCCGCAGCCGTCCCTTATGCGCCGAAGATGGCCTTACAAAAAAAAAAAAAGCGGATGGGTATTAAAACAACTTAGTGTGTTAGAAAGGGGCGACTTTTCGTGGGAGATAAAAATGAAACGTCCATTCTCATGCAGCAAATTTGTGAATCTATTTCCACAGAATAATCATCGAGGTCTATCATCCGGTATTATCATCATCATCAGCCGTATGACCTCCACTGCTGAACATAGGCCTCCCCCAAAGATTTCCAGATGGACCTATCAAAAGCGGCCTGCATACAGCGCGTTCCTGCAGCCTTTAACAAGTCATCGGTCCATCTTGCAGATAGACGGCTGAAGCTACGCTTGCCAGTACGTGGTCTCCACTCGAGAAATTTTTTGTCCCATCTGCCGACAGTTCTTCGAACTATGTGCCCTGCCCATTGCTACTTCAGCTTGCTTATCCGTTAGGCTATGTCAGTGACTTTCATTCTTTTATGGATTTCCTTATTTCTGATTCGATCGCGTAGAGAAACACTTAGCAAAACCCTTTCCATAGCTCGCTGAGTGACCGTGAGCCGTCTTAGGCGGCCCATAGTCAGAGGCCACGTCTCAGTGCCGTATGTCACCACTGGTAACACACATTGATTGAAGACTTTTGTCTTCAGGCACTGAGGTATTTTGGACGAGAAGACCTTGCTTAGTTTTCCGAACGCTGCCCATCCGAGCTGGATTCGCCGATTGATCTCTTTCTCAAAGTTGGACTAAGTAGTCCAACTTTGAGAAACCTATTTAGGTCAAGTGACCTAAATAGACGTACTCGTCTACAACTACGAGAATTGAGCTCCCAACGATAATCGGGGTTGGCACAACATGAACATTCGACATGATCTTGGTCTTGTCCATGTTCATCCTGAGACCCACCCGTTGAGAAACTCGGTTGAGGTCACTGAGCATTGTGCTCAGACCCTCCAGCGATTCTGCCAATACACCGATGTAATCGGCAAAACGAAGGTGAGTGATGTATTCGCCATTGATGTTGATGCCGAGTCCTTTCCAGTCCAAGAGCTTGTAAGCATCTTCCAACACGGCAGTGAACAGTTTCGGAGAGATAACATCTCCCTGTCTCAAGCCTCTGTGTAGTGGAATAGCCTTCAAACTCTGTTCCTGTACTCGGACCTACATGGTGGCGTTGTTATACAAGCACCTCAACACTTTGATGTACCGATGATCAATGTGGCACCGCTGTAGAGACTGCAGGACAGCCCAGGTCTCGATCTAATCGAAGGCTTTTTCATAGTCCATGAACGCTAAGCAAAGTAGCAAGTTATACTCCCCAGTTTTTTGTATAACTTACCGCAGATTATGGATGTGGTCTATGGTACTATAACCTTTCCGAATCCAGCTTGTTCGAGAGGCTGGAAGTCATCTAGCCTGCGCTCGAGACGATTCGTAATGACTCTTGAAAACAGCTTGTAAACATGGCTCAAGAAGATGGGCCTGTAATTCTTCAAAAAGGCGTTATCACCTTTTTTTTAAGAACAATACCACCACACTCCTGATCCATGCCTCGGGCGTAATACCCTGGAGCAGAACGAAGTTGAATAGCTTTTGAAGGAATGTAAGAGTCCGGTATCACAGAGTAAAAAATATAGATAAATTATCACTTTCACATGGAGTATAAAACAATCTACGACACTTTAGATAGCATCACTTTTTTTATACTTTGACTAGTTGCACTCCGCGGTATTAGTCGTGGACTAAATTACCGCAGGAATACTTTTCGGAATAAAAGTTAGTCTACGTACAAATTCAGGGTGTCAACTATCACTATATAAAATTTCATCAAAATTGGTCCAGCCGTTTGAGCGTGAAGACGTAACAAACATGCACACACGCTTTCTCACAAAATTTCGCCATTATAATATTAGTGTGATTACCAATTGGGCTCAGTGACACCGTATTAGTAACATGTTGATACTATGAATAAAATATAATTAATTGGATGTGTATAAAACGTCGCGGCTGCTCTCAGCCAATCCGATCTGAATCTGACTGTTTGCTGTGCTCTGATTGGCTCATTTAAATCGGATCAACATTTTCCGTAACTATCGCAAGGTGGATTTGTATATCGGATCAACTTCGGCAAACGTTAGCAAGAAGTCCCGTGAGTGTAGATGTTGATCCGGTTGGAGCCACATTAGTTACTAGAAATGCATATTGGATCAACAAAAGGCGCCGGATCAACATAGATTTTTGGATCAACAAAGTGCTCGCGTGAAGTCGCGTCTGATCAACATTTACCGTCAAGAGATCTCTATATATATATATATATATATATATATATATATATATATATATATATATATATATATATATATATATATATATATATATATATAATGACGTGTTTGATGCGCGTGTGACGTCAGTGGATCTGCACTCACAGGTTTTCAACATACTCGTCGACGTTTTGACCAACATTTGTGGATCCATTAACGGTCGAAAAAATGATACTGAATGTGATTACTTTGATCCAGAATATATTTAACTTATATGCTACATTTACTGCGACTAAGTTGATCCGGAGCCAAAATTGACGAATAGGTACTGAAACACAAAGCGGCAAAATCTGTTTTACTGTTTTCTCCTGTTTTTGAAGTTATACTTCTTTAAGCGCGTAATGAAAAATTTATGGGAGTGAAGTTTTACGATGCGCGCGCATGTGTGACACAAAATTTTCTCACGGGAGAATTATCATAAAGGGCAGATTTAATATTAGATTTCAAAAAAATGACCACCATTGTGAATTTCTTTGTTTTAAGGCCAACCGACCTCAAAATCGATATCTGGGCATGGCTTTAGGTACAAAGGGCAGATTTAATGTTAGATTTCAAAAAAGTGGCCGCCATTTTGTATTTCTTATTTTTAAGGACAATCGACTTCAAAATCGATATCTGAGCATGTCCTTAGGTACAAAGGGCAGATCCAATGTTATAATTGAAAAAAGTGGCCGCCATTTTGAATTTCTTTGTTTTAAGGACAATTGACGTCAAAATCGATACTTGGGCATGCCATTGATAGTAAAAGACAGATCTAATAATAGACTTAAGAAAAGAGGTCGCTATTTTGAACTTCTTAACATTGAGATTTCAGTCTCTTATAAGGTAAAGTTTAGTATAATACTAGGTAACACATTTATAATTAAGCGTTTTCTGTTTTGCAAAAATGTTTTATGAGCATTTAACACATTTTCAAGTCTAAAGCGGATGGGTATTAAAACAACTTAGTGTGATAGAAAGGGGCGACTTTCGTGGGAGACAAAAATGAAACGTCCCTTCTCATGCAGCAAATTTGTGAGTCCATTTCCACAGAACAATCATCGAGGTCTATCATCCGGTATCGTCATCATCATTATCAGCCGTATGGCGTCCACTGCTAAACATAGGCCGCCCCCAAAGATTTCCAGATGGACCTATCAAAAGCGGCCTGCATCCAGCGCGTTCCTGCAGCCTTTAACAAGTCATCGGCCCATCTTGCAGATGTACGGCTGAAGCTACGCTTGCCAGTACGTAGTCTCCACTCGAAAACCTTTTTTGTCCCATCTGCCGTCAGTTCTTCGAACTATGTGCCCTGCCCATTGCCACTTTAGCTTGCTTATCCGTTGGGCTATGTCAGTGACTTTCGTTCTTCTACGGATCTCCTCATTTCTGATTCGATCGCGTAGAGAAACACCTAGCAAAGCCCTTTCCATATCTCGCTGAGTGACCGTGAGCCATCTTAGGCGGCCCATAGTCAGAGGCCACGTCTCAGTGCCGTATGTCATTACTGGTAACACACATTGATTGAAGACTTTTGTCTTCAGGCACTGAGGTATTTTGGACGAGAAGACCTTGCTTAGTTTCTCGAACGCTGCCCATCCGAGCTGGATTCGCCGATTGATCTCTTTCTCAAATTTGGACTTACCGAGTTGGACTACTTGACCTAAATAGACGTACTCGTCTACAACTTCGAGAATTGAGCTCCCAACGATAATCGGGGTTGGCACAACATGAACATTCGACATGATCTCGGTCTTGTCCATGTTCATCCTGAGACCCACCAGTTGAGAAACTCGGTTGAGCATTGTGGTCAGACCCTCCAGCGATTCTGCCAGTACACCGATGTCATCGGCAAAACAAAGGTGAGTGATGTATTCGCCATTGATGTTGATGTCGAGTCCTTTCCAGTCCAAGAGCTTGTAAGCATCTTCCAACGCGGCAGTGAACAGTTTCGGAGAGATAACATCTCCGTCTCACGCCTCTGTGTAGTGGAATAGCTTTCGAACTCTGTTCTTGTACTCGGACCTACATGGTGGCGTTTTATACAAGCACCTCAACACTTCGATGTACCGATGATCAATGTGGCTGTAGAGACTGCAGCACAGCCCAGGTCTCGATCGAATCTAAGGCTTTCTCATAGTCCATGAACGCTAAGCAAAGTAGCAAGTTATACTCCCCAATTTTTTGTATAACTTGCCGCAGCGTATGGATGTGGTCTATTGTACTATAATCTTTACGGAATCCGGCTTGTTCGGGAGGCTGGAAGTCATCTAGCCAGCGCTCTAGACGATTCGTGATGACTTTTGAGAACAGCTTGTAAAAATGGCTCAAGAAGATGGGTCTGTAATTCTTAAAAAAGGCGTTATCACCGTTTTTTTAAGAACAATACCACCACATTCCTGTTCCATGCCTCGGGCGTTGTACCCTGGAGCAGAACGAAGTTGAATAGCTTTTGAAGGAATGTAAGAGTCCTGTATCACAGAGTAAAAAATACAGTAAAAAAATATAGATAAATTATCTCTTTCACATAGAGTATAAAACAATCTACGACACTTTAGATAGCATCACTTTTTTTTTACTTTGACTAGTTGCGCTCCGCGGTGTTAGTCGCGGCTTAAATTCCAGCAGGAATACTCTTCGGAATAAAAGTTAGTCTATGTACTAATTCAGGGTGTCAACTACGGCTATATCAAATTTCATCAAAATTGGTCCAGCCGTTTGAGCGTGAAGACGTAACAAACATGTACGCACATTTTCTGACAAACTTTCGCCATTATAATATTATAATATTAGTGTGATTACAAATTGGGCACAGTGACACCGTATTAGTAACATGTTGATACTATGAATAAAATATAATTAATTGGATGTGTATAAAACGTCACGGATGCTCTCAGCCAATCTGATCTGAATCTGGCTGTTTGCTGTGCTCTGATTGGCTCATTCAAATCGGATCAACATTATCCGTAACTATCGCAAGGTGGATTTGTATATCGGATCAACTTCGGCAAACGTTAGTAAGAAGTCCCGTGAGTGTAGATGTTGATCCGGTTGGAGCCACATTAGTTAGCAGAAATGCATATTGGATCAACAAAAGGCGGCGGATCAACATAGATTTTTGGATCAACAAAGTGCTCGCGTGAAGTCGCGTCTGATCAACATTTACCGTCAAGAGATCTCTATATATAGATAATGTTGATCCGATTTGAATGAGCCAATCAGAGCACAGCAAACAGCCAGATTCAGATCAGATTGGCTGAGAGCATCCGTGACGTTTTATACACATCCAATTAATGTTATTTTATTCACAGTATCAACATGTTACTAATACGGTGTCACTGAGCCCAATTGGTAATCACACTAATATTATAATGGCGAAAGTTTGTGAGAAAGTGTGTGTGCATGTTTGTTACGTCTTCACGCTCAAACGGCTGGACCAATTTTGATGAAATTTTATATAGCGGTAGATGACACCCTGAATTAGAACCTAGACTAACTTTTATTCCGAATAGTAATCCTGCGGTAATTTAGTCCACGACTAATACCGCGGAGCGCAACTAGTCAACGTATAAAAAAGTGATGCTATCTAAAGTGTCGTAGATTGTTTTATACTCCATGTGAAAATGATAATTTATCTATATTTTTTTACCGTATTTTTTACTCTGTGATACCGGACTCTTACATTCCTTCAAAAGCTATTCAACTTCGTTCTGCTCCAGGGTATTACGCCCGAGGCATGGATCAGGAATGTGGTGGTATTGTTCTTAAAAAAAAAAAAAGGTGATAACGCCTTTTTGAAGAATTACAGGCCCATCTTCTTGAGCCATGTTTACAAGCTGTTCTCAAGAGTCATCACGAATCGTCTCGAGCGCAGGCTAGATGACTTCCAGCCTCTCGAACAAGCTGGATACGGAAAGGTTATAGTACCATAGACCACATCCATAATCTGCGGCAAATTATACAAAAAAAAAAAAGAAAAAAAAACTGGGGAGTATAACTTGCTACTTTGCTTAGCGTTCATGGACTATGAGAAAGCCTTCGATTAGATCGAGACCTGGGCTGTCCTGCAGTCTCTACAGCAGTGCCACATTGATCATCGGTACATCGAAGTGTTGAGGTGCTTGTATAACAACGCCACCAAGTAGGTCCGAGTACAAGAACAGAGTTTGAAGGCTATTCCACTACACAGAGGCGTGAGACAGGGAGATGTTATCTCTCCGAAACTGTTCACTGCCGCGTTGGAAGATGCTTACAAGCTTTTGGACTGGAAAGGACTCGGCATCAACATCAATGGCGAATACATCACTCACCTTCGTTTTGCCGATTCCATCGGTGTATTGGCAGAATCGCTGGAGGGTCTGAGCACAATGCTCAGTGACCTCAACCGAGTTTCTCAACGAGTGGGTCTCAGGATGAACATGGACAAGACAAGATCATGTCGAATGTTCATTCTGTGCCAACACCGATTATCGTTGGGAGCTCAATTCTCGAAGTTGTAGACGAGTACGTCTATTTAGGTCAAGTAGTCCAACTTTGAGAAAGAGATCAATCGGCGAATCTAGCTCGGATGGGCAGCGTTCGGGAAACTAAGCAAGGTCTTTTCGTCCAAAATACCTCAGTGCCTGAAGACAAGTCTTCAATCAATGTGTGTTACCAGTGGTGACATACGGCACTGAGACGTGGCCTCTGACTATGGGCCGCCTAAGACGGCTCACGGTCACTCAGCGAGCTATAGAAAGGGTTTTGCTAGGTGTTTCTCTACGCGATCGAATCAGAAATAAGGAAATCCATAAAAGAACGAAAGTCACTGACATAGCCCAACGGATAAGCAAGCTGAAGTAGCAATGGGCAGGGCACATAGTTCGAAGAACTGACGGCAGATGGGACAAAAAATTTCTCGAGTGGAGACCACATACTAGCAAGCGTAGCGTCAGCCGTCCATCTGCAAGGTGGACCGATGACTTGGTAAAGGCTGCAGGAACGCGCTGGATGCAGGCCGCTTTTGACAGGTCCATCTGGAAATCTTTGCGGGAGGCCTATGTTCAGCAGTGGACGTCATACGGCTAATGATGATGATGATGATAATACCGGATGATAGACCTCGATGATTGTTCTGTGGAAATGGACTCACAAATTTGCTGCATGAGAAGGGACGTTTCATTTTTGTCTCCCACGAAAGTCGCCCCTTTCTATCACATTAAGTTGTTTTAATACCCATCCGCTTTAGACTTGAAAATGTGTTAAATGCTCATAAAACATTTTGCAAAACAGAAAACGCTTAATTATAAATGTGTTACCTAGTATTATACTAAACTTTACCTTATAAGAGACTGAAATCTCAATGTTAAGAAGTTCAAAATAGCGACCTCTTTTCTTAAGTCTATTATTAGATCTGTCTTTTACTATCAATGGCATGCCCAAGTATCGATTTTGACGTCAATTTTCCTTAAAACAAAGAAATTCAAAATGGCGGCCACTTTTTTCAATTATAACATTGGATCTGCCCTTTGTACCTAAGGCCATGCTCAGATATCGATTTTGAAGTCGATTGTCCTTAAAAATAAGAAATACAAAATGGCGGCCAATTTTTTGAAATCTAACATTAAATCTGCCCTTTGTACCTAAAGCCATGCCCAGATATCGATTTTGAGGCCGTCTGGCCTTAAAACAAAGAAATTCACAATGGTGGTCATTTTTTGAAATCTAACATTAAATCTGCCCTTTATGATAATTCTCCCGTGAGAAAATTTTGTGTCACACATGCGCGCGCATCGTAAAACTTCACTCCCATAAATTTTTCATAACGCGCTTAAAGAAGTATAACTTCAAAAACAGGAGAAAATAGTAAAACAGATTTTGCCGCTTTGTGTTTCAGTACCTATTCGTCAATTTTGGCTCCGGATCAACTTAGTCGCAGTAAATGTAGCATATAAGTAAAATATATTCTGGATCAAAGTAATCACATTCAGTATCATTTTTTCGACCGTTAATGGATCCACAAATGTTGGTCAAAACGTCGACGAGTATGTTGAAAACCTGTGAGTGCAGATCCACCGACGTCACACGCGCATCAAGCACGGATCAAAGTATATCAGTTTGCGACACTCGGAGCTGAGCAAACACGTGAAATAGGTGGATCAACATTTGTTCTAACTTCACACTGGAGCTACATTTACCGTAAATCCGTCATTATATATATATATATATATATATATATATATATATATATATATATATATATATATATACAAGGCTGCTACGACCCAGGGGCATTAAAATGAACAGAGTACTCTATATGGGCTCGGAAATAATTCGAAACGGTCAAAAACTCGATAAAGATAAAAATAGAAAATCACTTTTTTCTAACAAACTCAATCAATTTAATACGCAAACACCATTTATAAATATTTACACTAACCTGGGGTCATCTGCGTGACAAAACGGCAACGTAGCATTCTGTTATCTTTCATTTTGCCGATGAGCCGACCGGCTAATACTAGATAGGTGGCACGGCGCATAAGAGGGCGGGTTTCAAGTACAAATTTAGCCGTAGGTGATACAGTTATTATTTTTAGTCAAAGAGACACAATATTTAGTAAAAAATTATTATTAACTACGTAAATTACCTTAAATCTTTAAATTTTCAATGGGTCTACCATTCTCATTTATACACAACTGATAATATCGATGTATGATATTGTTTTGTAGTCTTACAACGAAATTATTATCCGCAACCAAGCTTTTTAATTTATTAAATGCTAAAATTATTCTATTTCGAATTTCGTCTGTGTCTTAATCACAATAAAAACAAATAGGTATCACTATTATCGTAAGTGTTCCTGTACAAAGTTAAAAAACCAAACACAAACACTATTTAATCATTCAAAAGATCGGTGCCTTATCACACAAAGAAATAAATAAACACTATCACTTTTTCATACATTTACATTAGTGTCCGATTCACATAAACAAAAAACAATATTTGTCTATTCCCAAAATGGCGCGTCAGCAATAATAAGATTGTACCTACGAAGCGACTCGGGCGCTTTCGCAAGGCGTCACAAGTGTCCCGGAACAATTACGGCGGCACACTAAAAAACTGAAACAGTTCTTTTAATTTTTCAAGATTTGATTTTTTGAATGACCCAAGCCCAATGTCTTTCATGTGTGCATCCCCTCAAGCCCGCTCGGTTACATTGGCCCGGTACGTTATGCGAAAATCGACCTTATAGGCACCCACATCGACCTTATGTAGGTGCGTGTAAGGTCGATTTTCGCTTGTTGACAGATGACGTACCGAGCCAATGTAACCGATCCGGGCTTGATGAGTTAACACATTGTGACCTATTTCTTTTTCTTTTCCGCGTATTGAATTAGAGCGGGACGTTTATTATGATTTGTTTACTCTCTTCATAAAAGTGCAAGTGTGTGTTGGTCGCTTCCTTGTGTGTGTTACAAAGTTATGATGTAATGTTATGCTTGTGTTTTCGTTCATATTGCGCTAAGATTAAGACTCACTTTGGCGTGATTATTGGTTGACCGAGCGGCAACGTCTCCTAATTTTATTGATATTTAAGGTCACGCACCTTACATGACCTGAGATAACTATGTTTAGACTCTCGGTCAGCTGTTAGGGCCGATATACATCCCGTTGCAGTTTTGCAAACACGAAAAATCTATCCTGTGCCTAAACTACTGCACCTATTGAACTGAAATTTGGTGTAATATATATATATATATATATATAATGACCCTTTTACGGTAAATGTTGCTCCAGTGTGAAGTTAGAACAAATGTTGATCCACCTATTTTGCCTGTATACTCCGCTCCTCGTCTCGCAAACTGATATACTTTGATCCGTGCTTGATGCGCGTGTGACGTCGGTGGATCTGCACTCACAGGTTTTCAACATACGCGTCGACGTTTTGACCAACATTTGTGGATCCAGTAACGGTCAAAAAAATGATACTGAATGTGATTACTTTGATCCAGAATATATTTAACTTATATGCGACATTTACTTTGACTAAGTTGATCCGGAGCCAAAATTGACGAATAGGTACTGAAACACAAAGCGGCAAAATCTGTTTTACTGTTTTCTCCTGTTTTTGAAGTTATACTTCTTTAAGCGCGTTATGAAAAATTTATGGGAGTGAAGTTTTACAATGCACGCGCATGTGTGACATAAAATTTTCTCACGGGAGAATTATCATACAGGGCAGATATAATGTTAGATTTCAAAAAAATGACCACCATTGTGAATTTCTTTGTTTTAAGGCCAACCGACCTCAAAATCGATATCTGGGCATGGCTTTAGGTACAAAGGGCAGATTTAATGTTAAATTTAAAAAAATCGCCGCCATTTTGAATTTCTTATTTTTTATGGACAATCGACTTCAAAATCGATATCTGAGCATGGCCTTAGGTACAAAGGGCAGATCCAATGTTATAATTGAAAAAAGTGGCCGCCATTTTGAATTTCTTTGTTTTAAGGACAATTGACGTCAAAATCGATACTTGGGCATGCCATTGATAGTAAAAGACAGATCTAATAATAGGCTTAAGAAAAGAGGTCGCTATTTTGAACTTCTTATCATTGAGATTTCAGTCTCTTATAAGGTAAAGTTTAGTATAATACTAGGTAAAACATTTATAATTAAGCGTTTTCTGTTTTGCAAAAATGTTTTATGAGCATTTAACACATTTTCAAGTCTAAAGCGGATGGGTCCGCCCTGTGGATTGGGGGCGTTTGGAGAATTCCACCACGGTATCCCCTGCCTGTCGTAAAAGGCGACTAATAGGAGCCTCCGGGGGTCACGGGTGGGCGGGAGGTGCCGCTCACCTATTAGTCTAGCCAACTTCTGTGACCCCTGTGATGGACGGCAGCGTGTCTCACGCTGCCTCGGACACCAAGGGCGTCTTTCGGTGTACGGGGGCTTCTGAGACCCCGCAACAACAGGAGAAGAACCGCAACAGTGGTACGCGCAGGGGCGGTTGCGGACGACAACTTAGACGTGAGTCGGAAGAAGCCCGCAGCCGTCCCTAATGCGCCGAAGATGGCCTTACAAAAAAAAAAAAAGCAGATGGGTATTAAAACAACTTAGTGTGATAGAAAGGGGCGACTTTTCGTGGGAGACAAAAATGAAACGTCCATTCTCATGCAGCAATTTTATGAGTCCATTTCCACAGAACAATCATCGAGGCCTATTATCCGGTATCATCATCATCATTATCAGCCGTATGGCGTCCACTGCTAAACATAGACCTCCCCCAAAGATTTCTAGATGGACCTATCAAAAGCGGCCTGCATCCAGCGCGTTCCTGCAGCCTTTAACAAGTCATCGGTCCATCTTGCAGATGGACGGCTGAAGCTACGCTTGCCAGTACGTGGTCTCCACTCGAAAACATTTTTGTCCCATCTGCCGTCAGTTCTTCGAACTATGTGCCCTGCCCATTGCCACTTCAGCTTGCTTATCCATTGTGCTATGTCAGTGACTTTCGTTCTTCTACGGATCTCCTCATTTCTGATTCGATCCCGTAGAGAAACACCTAGCAAAGCCCTTTCCATAGCTCGCTGAGTGACCGTGAGCCATCTTAGGCGGCCCATAGTCAGAGGCCACGTCTCAGTGCCGTATGTCATTACTGGTAACACACATTGATTGAAGACTTTTGTCTTCAGGCACTGAGGTATTTTGGACGAGAAGACCTTGCTTAGTTTCCTGAACGCTGCCCATCGTCGATTGATCTCTTTCTCAAATTTGGACTTACCGAGTTGGCCTTCTTGACCTAAATAGACTTACTCGTCTACAACTTCGAGAATTGAGCTCCCAACGATAATCGGGGTTGGCACAACATGAACATTCGACATGATCTCGGTCTTGTCCATGTTCATCCTGAGACCCACCAGTTGAGAAACTCGGTTGAACATTGTGGTCAGACCCTCCAGCGATTCTGCCAATACACCGATGTAATCGGCAAAACGAAGGTGAGTGATGTATTCGCCATTGATGCTGATGCCGAGTCCTTTCCAGTCCAAGAGCTTGTAAGCATCTTCCAACGCGGCAGTGAACAGTTTCGGAGAGTTAACATCTCCGTCTCACGCCTCTGTATAGTGAAATAGCTTTCGAACTCTGTTCTTGTACTCGGACCTACATGGTGGCGTTTTATACAAGCACTTCAACGCTTCGATGTACCGATGATCAATGTGGCACCGCTGTAGAGACTGCAGCACAGCCCAGGTCTCGATCGAATCTAAGGCTTTCTCAAAGTCCATGAACGCTAAGCAAAGTAGCAAGTTATACTCCCCAGTTTTTTGTATAACTTGCCGCAGCGTATGGATGTGGTCTATTGTACTATAATCTTTACGGAATCCGGCTTGTTCGGGAGGCTCGAAGTCATCTAGCCAGCGCTTGAGACGATTCGTGATGACTTTTGAGAACAACTTGTAAAAATGGCTCAAGAAGATGGGTCTGTAATTCTTAAAAAAGGCGTTATCACCGTTTTTTTAAGAACAATACCACCACACTCCTGTTCCATGCCTTGGGCGTTGTACCCTGGAGCAGAACGAAGTTGAATAGCTTTTGAAGGAATGTAAGAGTCCTGTACCACAGAGTAAAAAATACAGTCAAAAAATATAGATGAATTATCTCTTTCACATGGAGTATAAAACAATCTACGACACTTTAGATAGCATCACTTTTTTATACTTTGACTAGTTGCGCTCCGCGGTGTTAGTCGCGGCTTAAATTCCAGCAGGAATACTTTTCTGAATAAAAGTTAGTCTATGTAATAATTCAGGGTGTCAACTACGGCTATATCAAATTTCATCAAAAATTGGTCCAGCCGTTTAAGCGTGAAGACTTAACTAACATGCTCACACACTTTCTCACAAACTTCTGCCATTATAATATTAGTGTGATTACCAATTGGGCTCAGTGACACCGTATTAGTAACATGTTGATACTGTGAAAAAAATATCATTAATTGGATGTGTTTAAAACGTCACGGATGCTCTCAGCCAATCTGATCTGAATCTGACTGTTTGCTGTGCTCTGATTGGCTCATTTAAATCGGATCAACATTTTCCGTAACTATCGCAAGGTGGATTTGTATATCGGATCAACTTCGGCAAACGTTAGCAAGCAGTCCCGTGAGTGTAGATGTTGATCCGGTTGGAGCCACATTAGTTACCAGAAATGCATATTGGATCAACAAAAGGCGGCGGATCAACATAGATTTTTGGATCAACAAAGTGCTCGCGTGAAGTCGCCTCTGATCAACATTTACCGTCAAGAGATCTATATATATATATATATATATATATATATATATATATATACACTCACGCCTTTTATCCCCGAAGGAGTAGGCAGAGGCGCAACTAGTGCACCCACTTTTCGCCTACATCATATTATATCTCCCATATAAAGGTTTTATTGTAAAGTTTTACAAATTAGTTAACTAACATTGACTTATTCAAATCCATTAAAGGCAACGGTATTCATAAAAGCTGCATTCATACCGAAGTGCAAATGGATGCAATTTCTTTGCAACTGGTCCGATTTATTTCCGCATCACAACCTTGTTTTATTTTACTCGTTTCAGAATCAATTTGAAAAGGAGAGAGTGCAATTCGCGATAGCTGAACGTTGGTTATTTGAACAAAGCTTTCACTTTTCTCGGAAACTTGTGCAGGATACACGCTATTGTAAACGATTATATCTTGATTTCAATTAAATTACCTACTTGTCTCTATATGACTACAATTTAGCTTTACAAAGAATCATTGAGCTCTTCTTTAACCAATAATTGATAGTAATAACTCATTCAGCAAAATCAGCTTAAATCGTAGTGTTATATAAATGCGTGTATAGTCACACCTATGTATAAGTATGTATACATATTAGTAAGTAGTAAGTACCTATCACCGTCACTAAGTGACCAGTCACCCACGTAACTGATTCTCAATGACAATGACTCACAGGCGCCGATAATGAGGATATAAACTTGATGATTCAGATGCAATTAACGAGTCTCATTCTTTAACGTTTTCTTATAAATATGCTGTATTACCTCTAACGAATGCTAAGCAGTTTGTGAGAACTTGTCTAATTAGGGTCAAGGAAGATTATACAACTAGGTTACAATTTACAAATATCAGATTTGCCTTTATTCGTTTTTATTCATTAGAAGTAAAGTAAAAAGAACAACGTGCCTTTTTAATAGGAGTATTTTCAAGTTAATAAATATGGAAGAAGTTCGTTTAAATCTATAAATGGTTGTACTTCAACTAAGCTCTTGGCGTTAATTATAAGTACCTATGTCCTTAGATCATCAAAAATAGAACTATTCTAACCATGTTGCGTCTCCTACAAGAGAGAAAGTTATGATGGGCCAAATCCATGTAGTCACATGGATTTTTTGATTTGAGTTTACCTAGTCAGGTAAACTATGTTTCGCCATGAGCCATAACTAATGTCAAATGTTTTAGCTACATTGCTCTTTGCTACCATTATTTCTTGGTTATCCTCGGGTCGAAAGTTATTCTAAAAAAGTTACGATATTATTTTAACATCTACCCACTTGACATTGGCAAAATCACCGATGAAACGGTGGAGCCATTTTTAAAAAGAAGAAGAAGAAACTTTGTGTCACAGTTTTCTGTTCCCTCGTTTCCTTTATCAAAAGGAAGCACTCCATGCAAAACAAATACAGTTTCACAATCACATACTACCATAATGACTCATTTATATTCGATATCAGATGAGCGCAAAAGCCGCAAAAACTTGCAACAATTTCACTGACACACTTAACCACCGTCTCCACAATATTAAAATTGAATTGACAAAAAATTGTGACCACCGTTTTTATCAGCGATAGATAACTTCGTTCGCGTGGATATTTTTGGTATCTCAGTTGAAGCAAAATAACTTAAAAGGGGATTCAGAATTACGAAGTTACAATAGTCAGGATAATACTTTGCGACATTTCAAAAATCTACCCCGTGTATTATTGTTCAAAATATTGAGCTTAATGTTTTGAAAAGTGGGAAAAAACTTGATCGCTAAAGAAGTGCTGTAACTCCAAGTGGTCAGATTGAACTCAAAAGTTAACTTATTGACAATCAATGTTTCGATCATTACTGCAGACCGCAGCTTTCCCATCGTGAGAATTAAACCTAACAGATGCAACTTTTACTTACAAACACAACAATTTTCTTGGAGATATACATAAATTTTTCTATGAATCATAGTACGACAATTATCTTCAAGGTTGTCAGTACGGTATTCAAAGGCAAGATGGTGAACCCAATGGAGCGTGACCGTTAACCGTCGCTGAATAACCGTTAACTGGATTACAGTGAATGCCGATATAGGTCGACAAGAGAGCGATAAATTAACACAACTATCTGATTTACTATGATTTAGAAACTACGGTGACAAAATATTTCAATATGACTTCATAGTACAAGGAGTTGGACAACTTGTTTTTGCAAGCAAGCATCACGAATATAACACACTAGCTTTTGCCCACGGCTTCGCCCGCGTTAAAAGTTTTTCCGGGCTAAAAGTACATAAAAACCTTCCCGTTGAGTCACTCTATGACTATGACGTTGATACAACTCTTAACAAATAATGCATTAATTTCGACCAAATTTCATTACCATCAAAACGGTTCTAGTAAGTTAATCTTAAAAGATTGACATATACTGCTGCGGACATTTTTTTAGATAATTTCAAGAGGAATAATTCTTTCATACATATATTTTTGATATCTTGAACCGTTTTCGCAGCGCACGCAATGGAAGCCCTCAAGGATGAATAATTTTCCCCGCTTTTTTCACATTTTCCATTATTTCTTCGCTCCTAATAGTTGCATCGTGATGTTATATAGCCTATAGCCTTCCTCGATAAATGGTCTATTCAACACAAAAAGAATTTTTCAATTCAAACCAGTAGTTCCTGAGATTAGCGCGTTCAAACAAACAAACAAACTCTTCAGCTTTATAATATTAGTATAGATAAAAACTCGATCATTTGGACTCGGAACAATCTTTCACATTCAGTGTGCAGAGCAAAATAAAAATAATCTTTTTATTTGTGTACAGATCTTGACACAATTTTGGTACGAGCCCTATGAAACAAGATTGAATTTTGTCACGATACCATGAATCGTGATAAGATGATAAATATTTTTTACATTATTAAAACGGATATCCTGCCTCCGGCTTCCTTGCTCACCTTTTTTTAAAGATATCACTTTCACTGGCGGTAGGTCTCTCATATGTGAGAGTCCGCCTGGGTGGGTATCACTGTAATGTCTATATCTACCGCCAACCAGCAGTGCGCATGTACTGTTGCGTTTCGGTTTGAGAAGGACATTGTAGCCAGTGTAACTACTGAACATAATGAGACTTAACATCTTATTTCTCAGGATGACGAGCGCAGTGGAATGCCACACAGTATTTTGTAAGTCAAGATGCTGGTTGGTGTTGCTACTGTTTATGGGTGCTCGTATGTCTTGCCATCAGGCAAACGGCATGCTCGCCTCGTCATTCAATGACATTAAAAAAAATATTGTATATTTTGTCGAAATTATCTAAAATAGACAGTCGAATCTAATACAAGTTTCAATAAGACTTTTCATCCATGAAACTGCCAATGGTCAAGTTACTATTGAAGTAATTGTTGGCAATTTGCGGTTACGTAGATTTAGTATTTCGTTTATTTATTGTAACAATTTCAATTCTGTCAAAGTATTTTGTAGAGAAAGTGATTGCGGTTTTCTGACAAATCTTTGTAAGCGTACAACTACAGATGTTGGGATTCGTAACTAAAGTAATAAATAAAAAATAAAAAAATCGCTTTTTTGGGACTAAAGTAAATTTTTACAGTTATCAGATTGATTCCTTTACATGTGCTGTAAGACCTATCTTCTTGCCAAACATGATTCTAGGTCAACGAGGAATACCATATAAGTTTCGATTGCCTCGCGAAATCAAACTCCACAAAATAACAATTACTATCGGCTCTTCCTTCTTTGTTAAGTAATTAGTACTTAATGTTTTGCATCGATACAATGGACGCTCGTGAGAGATTTTCATTCATCAAACTGCATAGAAACCTAGATTCTATAACGCAAGCCGCCATGCGTAATTCCATATTCCATTCTATTATTATACAGTATTTTCTTCTATTTGATTCGGTTCTGCGACCGGGATAAATAGTGGAAGGATATTAAAATTTGAATTTATACAAAACATCATAATTTTCTTAATGATTGGCTAGAGATTAGGATACTACTTATTTCGTATTTATTTATCACATAGTGAAAGTCAATAGTGAGTACGAAAACAGGGTTAACAGCATATATGAAAACTTCAAACACAAAATTTACTCGAAATCATTCCGGTCGCACCAACGCCAATTTTCGATGACATTGAAGTAGCGAAATCACCGAGTGAGGAAGTAACGTGTAATCTGTGAGGATGTCATCTGTCTCAACGTGGGAGGGATCATAGATTGAATTAGCGGAGGATGTCGCCCCGGGTCAGCCGGCGCCCTTTGTGCCATGAGCCATCAGCTGCCTCTGCTTATTATGACCACTGTTTGATTAGTAATTTTGTAATAGGACTTTTTTAATACGATGAGGTGTAGTAGGATTTATTGCTGGCTGTAATCTCTACCAACCTAAGGATGTGAAGAAACAAAACGGAAAATTCTAAATTTTTCAATGGTTGCAAGTTATCAAGAAGTTTTATCCAACGTTATTTGTCTTTCAGTGGTAAAATGATTCAGAAAAGTAACGTCCTCGATTAATTTATAAATCGAATGATTAAATTTCTGATTCTTCAATGGTCATAAATTGGAATACGATATTGGAAGAACGGTAAAATCGCTGCGCTACTTTTTAAGGCGAAGTTTTAGTTTCCCCGTATGTTCTCGGTTCCTTTTCGATTTTAAGTCATTTCCTTTTCTGATATTAACTTTTTTACGGCCGTTTTCCGACTGTTGTGGTAACTATTATGGTTATTTCGTAAATTACGAAACCATTTGAGCAAATACGAAAAACCTGTGTAAATAAAGAAAAAACAAGATTTTCCGATTTACTATTATGTTGAAATAAAGCCATGTAAATAAATTGTTGCTAAATATTGACTCAGCACACAAACTAACAGGTGAACAAATCAATATCACAGGTGAATGAGTACCGAGCTCTTATCGGCAAGTACGTGCCATTATCGCATTGTACTTATCAGCATTATCAATAGGGAAAGCATGGCTGATCGCGCATGGTCTCATTTTTATATTTAGGTTTAGAATTTTAGGGCATAATGATAATAGGGTTTTTGCCTAACGACCTATTTTATTATAGTGACGAACTGTTCGAGAGAAAGTGTATATTTCAAGCCCTTGAGACAATCTTGTAGTGTATATACAAATAGAAAATTTTTTAAAGAAATTCTCAAGGTCTTCCAATATGGGTCTAAAAAAACAAAACTCTTACTTGTTTGAGTCTCATAACAAAACCGTAGATTGAAGTTATCGACTTCTGTTGAAAGACTCCAAACAGAAAATAATTTTCAGGAAATCAAATCTGCTTATTGGCAAATTAGAAAAGTTGAAATTAGCATAACCACGTACGGCTTATTTCAGTGTCATGGGAAGTTATTTGCGTGCAGCATGCTCAAATGCTGCATAACTAATATAGTTTGATGATGTACTCTTTGAGTAAAAATCTCTGCCCAGTGATAATCGAGCCAAAACGTCATTCGTTAACAAAGTCTAACGTAGTGTTTATACTCTCTTTGCAAAGAATGATAATTACTTTTTATGTTCGTCCTTAGTGAAATATGGATTAAAAAAGGATTTTAGAGACAATTCTTAGACATAATATTATTATCAATCTACTAATAAGATAATTCAATATTACTACTTGATTGATAATGGGTGATCTAATCAGATTCCGATACGAAACACGATAGTAAATACATGTTTGCAGGACAGTGTAAACTGTTGTTTTGTAGATTCAAATGACTTCGCATGCATTTTCAGCTATATTTTCATTTTGTACGTGTCTATTACAATCTGTGTTACTATGTTTATAATGTTGATGTTATGTTTATTGCTGCAATAATGTTAATGTAATGTTACGTGTCTTATTCATAATTCTATTATTTAATTGAATATAATAATTACTTCAATTGTGTATCTAACTTTAGTTTGTCGTGCGACTTCGCTCGCGGTGAAGATTTCCGCAACTTTTCCAAAGTTACACATAACTTCTTTATTCATAATCACGTCGTGGGTAATCCCTATACCTAGGTACAGAATCATAATTGATATAGATGTTGTTGCCGGAAAATTACCTAGGTAAATACCTACTTACCTAGTCGTAGGTCGAAAATACGATATTTTAATTTACTATGATTTACATGCACTCACCACGGCTATCAGCTTGCCCCGCACAGTGATGCCCACCATCGGCGAGAATCTGACCTCCACTCCCGGCTCTACCACCACCTCTGCATCTCTCTCCACCAGGAGATCATCCCGCAGTAAATACGGACTTCCATCCGGCTTCCACACTGTCCGACCGCCGGCTAGCACGCCACCCGACAGCTCCGTCAACCCCGACGACTTGTTTACTAGATACGGATCCGTGCCTGTAGACACTTGGCAGTTACACGCACTCAAGTAATAAACTATTAACACAAACACTGTCCGCCACTTGTACTTGGTGTCGCTGAACTGGCTGTGTCTCTTCTGCACTCCCATGTCTTTAGAACACTTCATTTTACATTAACACAAAAATATTCATTTCACTTTTACTAACACTCCTCGTCTACCTTCAACCTCTTTCGACACCTATCCAAACATTGTTTATAAACTTCAATAAAACGTAACATGGTACATAGCGGATGTTAAAGAGCAATTTTATGTTACAAAAACATTACTTTCAATCTAGACAATCCATATCGTAACAAAGGTGGGGCCAATAAGACGAAAACAAACGAAAATGCGCGCTACCGCACGACCGTTGGACAGAGTCGTTTGGCCGGTTTCGTACAGTGAGTTTCCACCTCCCACCCTTCTCGCGTCACTCAGTACTCACGGTACTCACTCGTTCAAAGCCTTCTCCCCACTCATTTCCTTACACACACAAGCATAGCCGAAAAAGTAATGGCAACCTCCAGGAATACATACGTACTACCAACATCACCACACAAAAATTGGGAATCTCATTCTACTCGTTCATTCCCGTAGTTCATTCTGTTGCGATAATGTGGCAAGTTTTTTAATACAAATCCACCAGAAACCCAAAAAATTAAACAGCTTTCAGATCAAAGTGTAATAACAAAAAAAAATACTATCGAAAAACTGTACAAATTCATTTTTATATGTCGATCGGGCGTTTAATGACCGTGTATGAAACGACACAGTTGAACAGAAAGGTAATATTTACCTAAGTTCCTAAAACTGTATATAAAGCTGATTTTTCTATGTCTTATCTAAAGACGTAAAAAGAGAAGTAGAATGCCTTAACACTGTATTTTTAGAAGTTGCTGTTGCTACTGTTTATGGGTGGTCGTATCGCTTACCATCAGACGAATGGCATGCTCATCTTGTCATGCAATGAAATAAAAAAACGTTACTCATCTATTCGAATTTTACAATACATATAGGAAAAAAATAACCATAATATTTTTACAATATGTTATGTTTACCTAGGTTATTTTAATAATTTAAAGATGTGTATATTCTTTCAATAATTTCATTAAAATGTCACAAAAATTGTCAATTCCGTGCATCTCAACCTTAAGTACACAGCATTTTAATATGCCGCCAACCATATTAGATAGACATTTTAGTAACAAATATTTAGTTAGCTTATTATTGTCAAAAAGACCTAAAGTTATTTTTTAAAGGAATCATTCGTAAATTCTTGCACATTCCCGCCGCGCCGTAAATTGTAAGGAACGAATGATCAAGGCCGTTTCGCGGTCACGGGAAGATCTTACGAAAACCTTATTTTAAGCCGTAGTTAGTTGTAATAAAATGTAGGTTTATAAGGATCTCTATGAACGTGGCCAAAATCGGAATGATAGTTCCGATTTTTGTACAGTAGTAGTTAAGAGAACTTTACTACTACTGTACAATTACCGAGCCTTAAGTTATCAATGTTAAGACTTTTATTTGTATAAATACGCTTAGTATAATAACATAATATACCGTAAAATGTTCCTAATTTGCTCCTATAGGGTTAATTATGCTCCAATTTCCTAAAATGTTTTAACTCTTAATATGTCCAAATCGTTGCAACATTTCTTTTAATTGTGAACGCACCCGAAACATTTTACTTATAAGTGGAACATTGAACTGGCAAATTATCCATTCGCCATTTTTTTTTTGATGTCAGGTGCAGTTGTAGGACAAACATCAAAAGTTATCTTTTTTTTAATACGAAAAAGTCACTTCCATCTTGAAATCTGCATGGCGCATTAAATTAATACATCTGGGTATATTTCACAAATAATAGTTTAAACAGTATTCATAATTCCCTTTTTTTGGAGCAAATATTGGAGCAAAGTAGGACCATTTTACGGTAATCAAGTATAACTCATGTTTGAGTGGAAACTATTTGAGTTCTCATGTGATATTAATGACCGTTTAAACCTGAGACTTTCAAGCAATTACTACGTATTTTTATGTGGACTGATATCATTAATAAATAAAGGAAAATAGATTTTGTATTGATGTTTGTGTCAACATTCCACTCAACAATCACGGTGGGACCCGGGTCCCATGACGTCTCCTGTCAACTAAGCGGAAATCGTTTATATGTTTATTATATTTTTTTATTATATACGCATTGGAATATAATAAAAAAATGACAGCTGTGAAAATACGAATTTTGAAGGATTCATTTTATTTATTTCACTATTAAAGTTAAATATCGACAAAAGTTATATTGGATATAGAATATATACCTACCTACAGAATAAATTTATATACAAAAAATATAAGCAATACAAAATGTCGAGCAAAATTACATTTCAATGTGGTTTAATCGATCAAAACTTTTTCATAAATTAAATCGATTGTTACAAGAAATCGAATGGGTGACGCATTTCTACATCGCCAATGAATTAGAAACCAAACTGTCAAAAGTTAAATAAATAGTTGGACGGAGGGTAAACGAAGATTTAAAATATTGATGGGCGCATATCCATACACAAGAATACAGCAGCAATTTATTCGAAATAGTGTACTGGTTTATGCTCTTGGAAGAAATGACAGTAAACACAATTGATTTGGTATTTTGCCACTGCTTCCCATAATTCCTTACTTGCTAATTCTAACTTTGATATTGTAATAGCCAGAACCAAGAGTGTAGACCGCGACAAACAGAGGATCTCATACTGCATCCATATTTTATACACATTATGAAGACACTTCAGATTGTAAAAAAAAAAAATCTAAACACATGTTTTCATTTGAACACTGTAATCAAGATTTAAACATTGTATATAATATAGGTATACGTAGAACATTATATTAATACACACAATTTGAGGAAAATATAAACGAAGCCATAAATCTAAAATCCTTTTTTATTTTTGTTCTTGCAATACCGACTGATCCCAGTCCAGGCGTTCCATTCGGTCAATGCGTTCACTCCCAAGAAATTTTCATCGACCTAGTTTGCGTCTTCATAGTTTTTGTTTTAATAAATTGTTAAAATTACTTTTTATTCAGAAATTTCGGTTTAAATTGTATAATAAGTAGTTTTATTTCTTTAAAACACGTAAGTTGCACAGTTTATAAGTTATTTTCTTAGATTTAGCGATTGCTGTTTGCGTGGCGTGGCAACGATCACCGACGACATTTTGTTCTTTGTGTTAATTTATGTATTTATTCCCCAATGCGTACATCGTGTCGCAGTTAGCCGCGCCGTTAAAGTCGGTTGATTGTTGGTAAAATGCAAGCAGTTTAGTTTCTAAAACGGTTATATTAAAGTAATATTGGTTTTAGAAAACACAATCATGAGCACTGGCGGCACTCGTGTATACGTGGGCGGACTCGTGGAAGGCATAAAAAAGGAGGACCTGGAACGAGAGTTTGACAAATACGGGAAACTAAACTCAGTTTGGGTAGCATTAAATCCCCCCGGTTTTGCGTTCATAGAATTTGAAAGCTTGCAGGAGGCGGAGGATGCGTGTAGCGCTATGAACGGTTTCGAGATGTTAGGCGCGACGCTAAAAGTAGAAATCTCGAGAAAACGGGACGGGCCCCGCAGAGGAGGGGGCAACTTCCGGGGCGGTCGCGGTGGTAACTTCAGGGGCCGCTCGTTCGGGGCTCAGGGAGGACGCTTTAACTCTTATGGCGGCGGGCGACCGTACAACCGCAACGGCGACGGGTACGGCTCCGGCGGCGGTGGCGGTGGCGGCGGCGGCAACTTCAGGTCCAGGTCGCCGCTGTCTCGGTATTAATTTAGTTGTTAGCATAATTAGGTTTAGTGTTATCGTAATCTGAAGCCTTCCAAGTGTTAAAATTCAATGAATAAATATTATTGGGGGTTTAATGCTCGGGAGTGTCCCATTAACTGAGGAATTAGAGGTAAAAACTTTTTAATTTCTGTTATTAGATAATTATAACAACTTGATGTACTTAGCGTTATATTTTGGCCAATTTTAATGATAGTATTTTGTTAAACATTGTGAGATTATTGTTATAATTAATCCATTTTGTGTATAAAATTTAATGATCAATATTATGCTTGCATTTCAAGTTGTTATATTATTTATAAATAGTTCAATTACTATGTAATTCTTTACTCAATAGCAAGGTGTTGTAGTCAATATTAACATTTGTAGCTAGTGTAACAGGACATAATGAGACAACATTATATGTCTCAGGATCACGAGCACAGTGGAATACCACACAGTACTGTGTAACACAAGGTGCTGGATGGTGTTTCTACCGTTTATGGGTGTTGTATCACTTACCATCAGGTGAACGGCATGCTCTTCTCTTCATTTGATGCAATGCAATAGATACAAAATGGAATATTGTTTTTATGAATGCCTTTTATTAAATGTTATTAATATGACAAGGCATCTAAACAAATATGATTGTATTTTTACACTCGAATTGTTTGTAGTATTTATTCTATGGTAAATCTATTCTGCATAATTGATGTACTCATTATTAGTATTTCAGTGATGTACTTACTGTAGGAATCTTTTAAAATCTACTTTATCTGTCAAATGTGAAAGTCCACAAGATACTGCTATCAAAGCATTCCCTAAATTTGTATTTAAATAGGTAATAGAGCCAACATCATAATGACTCCTTATCTCCTGTTTTTGTATGTAGAAGATTTGTGTGGATAGAGTATTATTTTACTTTTGACTTAGAAAATATTGAGTCTTGAATGTTCCATACTGTTTAAAATGACTCATATTTATTTTAATAAATGTACTTATGCAAAAATGTCTGTATGACAACTGCAATTGCACTACTTATTGAAAATGAATATTATGGTATTATTCAGAGCCCATGTGCACTAAATACCAACAGCCATTTTCTTTTGCTAATCATGCTTTATATGTTTCAGTTCCTTGGACCCTTGATCTCGATTCAAAATAATCGTCGAGACATAATTTCAAGAACAATCTTCAGTTATTATTTAACATTCTACCTAAGTACTCTAATGGTTAAGATTTCCTTACATTATAAATAAACAATTGTGACTGCTTCATTTGTTTTTATTGTCGTCTAATCTTAACTAGTGTAGAGGTTAGGATCATACACATTTTGATATTGTAAAGTTAAAATCGAATAAATCTACTGGAATCAAACTGTTTTTGGATCAATATTTTGAGTACCCTTAGTTGCTAGCGTTGGCCTTATTTCAATTGATTGGCCTGTTATTTAATTTTATCTGTCGAGCCCCGCGACGGACACCGGTGTTCGAGTATATTCAAACACGTGTTGACGCAGTCCGCTCACCGAGACATAACCTCGGCCGTCATTTTAGTGATTTTCACAAAGAATGAATATATCCATAACAATTGAAACAACTAATGGGTTTTCGAGCTAGGAGCTAGACGAATCCTCTCCATATAGCGAGCATTGACCCCTGTCGCCATATATTCGACAACACGTGACTTGCTTGCCCTTGACGCGGTGTTATTTAATTTATCGTTCTGCACGTGGTTAGCAGCAAAAATATTAATATCGAATCGAGACGGGTAACCTAACATTCCAAAATGTGTTTTTGTCGATACGATCAGATTCATATTGACATAATGACATCGTTGAGATAAAACAAAAATAGATTGTTAAGAAATAAACAGCCGATGCATTAATGATAATTTATTGCTTCGAAAGTTATGACGGACTGCTGAGACAAGCCATGAGGAGTTCCATTTTGTTCAAAAAGTTTTTGCCTTCCATTTTTTCTAGTTTGATTTCCTTGAACGCGCCTCCAAGGTTCTCCCACTTTTTGTCTTGCACTAGTTCACTGGAGAAGAAATCTTTTCTAGGCGACTGAGCAATAAATACTTGTATTCCAACTGATGGTTCACATCTTATTGCAATCATTCTATCACCTGAAACAAAACATAATTAAGTAACTTTATTTCTGGAATGTAAATTAAAGAATGATGCCATATTCTAAAAGCTTGTACAATTCATAGCGACGGGAATGATCTAAAAACGGGTAAGTAAGTAAATTATCAGTTCTGCTAATCGGACGCAATAAGACGTAGGAAGGACGTCGCCAGCCGATGGCCCAGGTGGGGACAAGTTGATATGGAGAATGAATTGTAGATAAAGTCGAGAGCACATGAAGCTTTTCAGCTTTACATCTACAGCGATTGTAAAAATAACGGTATAGAGTCCAACGTGTAAAACCTCACGAGTTCTTGTCTGTACGATAAATAATTGGCTCCAAAAAACTTAGAATCTGGGGGAGGGGGAGGGTTGCAGCTGCCCCTCCCTGCCCCCCTTCGCGATGCCCTTGGTACTTATTCAGGTAATGTAGTTAGGTGTCATTTTTGGTTAAGTACCTAATATTAACCAGGAAATTCAAATTCTCGTTTTTCGTTTGCTATAAAAATACTAATAAATTGTAACAGGAAAAATAAATAAGTTCATAACCATGATTTTTCCTTGGCAATTTTTTTTAATTAAAGCTCCATTTACAACGTTAGCAATTACTTACCTAATATAAATTGGTAAAGAATTATAATTATTATTATTTTTATGTACAGTCAGCCACAAAAGTAGTTGAACAAATTCAAAATTTCAAATCACTTCCACGCGTTAAGTTTAATTGAAACATTTTTACTTCTTTGTGGGAAGTAAAGTTAATCACCTTTATTTTATTTTTGTGAAGAGAAAACAAAACTTTGTCAGAACACGAAAGTGTAGACGCCATTTGAAGTTTTGAATTTGTTCAGCTACTTATGAGGCTGACTATACCAAATAACATCCCACAAGATAATATACTAATCTCGTAACTAAAATACACCCAATAATTATGCATAATTTGTGAAGCGTACCGTTAGGCGAGGCTAGGAGGCACGACGAGGCGTTCCCTAAAGGTTCTACGGGACCGGAGCCCAAATGCGAACTACTGGCCAACAGCTGCCAGCCCATACACCGGCCCACAGCCTGCACCGCCGTCATTTGATGCTGATATATCTAGGAAATAACACATGTATTATTATAAAGATTAGAAACAGACGACATTCGTTTTCGTGGTTTAACCGTATGGTATAAAGCCTGTAAAGAATATGCGTAAACTGTTAGTAAGGGAGGTCGGCCACGGCGACTTTTTACGGCGATCCTGTCGCGGGTTTGCAACGCGTGCCATCTTGCAACTGTGGCGCAGGGATGCCAGATAGTGTCTCATGAATACTGGTACAGATGTCACTGAATGTTGGTATTTGACAATGACAATAGACTGTAACATAAAGAAATCTGTACAAAAAAATCAGAATTTTTTTTTTTAGGTCCTAAAACTAAAATTTTCCTTTTCAAAGCATTCTTCATGCAACAATAAAATAATCAATTCAGTGACAAACGTTAAGAGTTGGTATTATTGCGTACCAACATGGTTTACATGGTACAAGACTGTGGCGTTCAGCCACGCGTTTCGAATTACGCGCCCTAGCCTACGCAGCGCGCACATTGGCGCTCGGCGTAGGCTCGAGCGGTGAGGTGTGAACCCCGACAGCGGTAGCCATGACAGACTCTCTGCGGCAATGGCCCCCGTACAACAGTAATGATTATATTCTCTTTGCGTACAACATTGTTAATAATTGATTTTAATGTGAACTGAAACCCCACAAGACCCTGAAAAATGGTACAGATACCAGGAAATTGGTACGTCTGGCATCCCTGCTGTGGCGTTCACATTGGTTCGTACACAACTTGCGTCGCCACAGTTATCGCAACAGAAGTATGACAGCAGCACGATTATAGCGATACAGAATCGTAAAGGTGGACTGCCAATGAAAACATCGCGACTGTATCGCATTCGTTTTGCGATTCCAACGCTGAGTCAGTGTGGGATTCCACCCTAGGAAATATTTAAATGAATTGATCTGTTAGCTCAGTCCTGTATCCATGAAGGTATATACTGAAGCGACATGACAGTTTGCCGTGCTTATTTACGTACGTACTAAAATGTTACAGTATACAAATTATTATTGTGATAACACGTTTCGGAAACAGAATCCAGCACATCATGTCAACCAAGTATATAACCTCAACTAGATAAGACACAAACACTGGCTGATCCCCGAAAAGGTAGGCACGGCCAGGCCGACCCAAAACAGCGTCTGTGTGCGAAATATATAAAGCGCCTCTGATTTTTGTCGTCCTGTTGCGACATCAATATTTTTTATCATTCAATGTTAACCTCTCTTGGCTCATTGTGGAGCACAGATATTTTTTTTATTAGTTTTAATTAAGAAGATGACTTTTTGTAAATCGTTTGTAATAAGATATGTAGTTGGCTATTGTAGCGACTGCGGCGGTTCTTTTCATTTGAACACATAGCTCAAACATTGGGGTCAAAATTCAAGTAAGTACTTAGTTTAAATTTTAAACTACAGGCGTGAGTATTGTCTTGGGAGACTTGTACTTACTTTCTTACCCACTCAACTATAAAGAATGTGTTGTAGTGTAACAAATATAATTTCAATGATTAACGTGTGTATCTCATCCTGATTCCGGCGTCCCTATTGCCTTGGCGCCTGTGTGCGCCGCACACTACGCATATAGGGAGGTAGGCAGAGGCACAACTAGTACGTACACCCATGTGATAAGGGACGGGCCTATCGCCATAACTATAGAGGGTCATTTTGACATTGCGTTAATAAGTGAAAACACATACGTATCTCGTTGAAAATAACACTTTCCATTAAGTTATTTTAACCATAGATGTAGAATAAAAAAGTGTAGGTTTTGAACAAAATAAATGTCAATAAAATGAAACTTAAAGTTTACACGCCCTAATGCCACTATGGCTGCTCTAGGAGAAGTCGTCGCAGTAGCAACTTTACACTTTCAGTCAGAAATACACTCACGCACACACCATATTCGCACCAAACTAGCAAATGATAAAAAAAATGTAATACCACAACCGGGATTTTTGGCGAAAGTATTCGTTATTCATTGATAATTTTTATCACGATGTTAGCAGAGGTATAGACGAATATGTGGTTTCATTTAGTAACGCAATGTAAAAATTACCCTGTAGAATGTACAACATACTTGACAATAAATGAGATCCCGTAACTCTTGCAGTTCGTAGGACAGATGGCGCACTTTCCCATCGCGACAGATGCACTTGAGCGTCTTCTCCCCAACGTGTACCACTAACGACGTGCGGCACACCGCGTCGTAACTGAAATTAACAAATTATTTAATCCTAGCTTTTGCCCGCGGCTCCGCCCGCGTTAAAAAGTTTTTCCGGGATATATGTTAATCCAGGACATGATCTACCCGTGTGCCAAATTTCATCGAAATCTGTTCAGTAGTTTTTGCGTGAAAGAGGAACAAACATCCATACATTCTTACAAAGTTTCGCGTGTATAATATTAGTAGGAAATTTCTCGTGATGAAGTTTTAGCCACAGAATGTATGAACGAACTTGACTATACTAAAGCTAGGTTTAGACTAGCCGGTTTTCGCAGCAATATATTGCGAAAGAACTTCTAAATGCGTTTAGACTAGCGAGAATATTTTAATTCGACTCGCCACAAATCCTGCAAAATTTACACAGGTCAGTACCGTGACTGTTCACATCGTAAAAATAACTTGCGGAAGACAATTTCTACAAGATTTCTTTCTAATCTAATTAATGTTTTTGTACAAAAAACTGTGTGTGAATTATTAGCTGAGGGCCAAAATGCCCAATATATTTGGGTCGCTGTAACGCGTGCTCTACTTAGTCCACAGCTAACGCTCAAAGCATTGCACCTTGAAAACATGTATTATTATAATCAGCTACAAATTAGCTGCGATCAGGTGTAAACATTTTACTCAAGAATGTTAACAAGATAATTGGAATCCATCTATTGGATATTTACTTCACTTATCTGTAAATCAGCAGGCAGTGCCCATAGATTACTAGTTTTACATACCCATGAGCCATAATGTTAATCTTCACACAAGACTGCGTTGGACTGTTCAAAGCGTTCCAATGAGAGACGATCAGCGGATCCTTTACCTTGACAAAAGTAAATGTTATTTTGTATGTTTTTAATATAAATAGTAATGCAATAACTATACATAATAAATATTTCGATTTGAAAGCAAGGTATTTAATTTATTGGTTGAAAGCAAGGTATTTATGGAAGAAAATTATTGCAACCGAGAAGGCGCTCGCTCAAGGAGAACTGTACAAGTCGCTAGAAACTAAGGAAGGCCAAAAGCAAATTTACAAGCTCGCTAAACAACGCTCTCAGAGCTCCAAGGATCCAACTCGATGTAAAACCATCAAGAATGCTTCTGGAGAGCTCCAGTATAGGGACAGGGATATAATTGCAACTTGGCAATCATACTACGATAAGCTTCTCAACACCAAAGCGGTTAACATCCAACTTCCAGACTTAGCAGCGAATGCTGGACTCGTCCCGCCTATACACCCCACGGAGATCAAAAAAGCACTTCAGAAGATGTCCAATAAGAAAGCTGTGGGACCAGATGGTATTCCCATCGAGGTGTGGAAATACCTCGGCGATAGGGGCATAGTCATACTTACCAAGTTGTTTAACGACATGATGGTGTCCTCAAAGATGCCTCAAGCATGGCGGCTGAGCACAATAGTGCCAATCCACAAGGGCAAGGGTGGTAAGTTTGAATGCAGTAACTATCGTGGTATAAAGCTAATGTGTCATACGATGAAACTCTATGAACGAGTCATCGACAGCCGACTAAGATCAGAGTGCTCGCTCTCAAGAAATCACTATGGATTTGTACCAGGGGTTTCCACCATCGATCCTATGTTTGCACTCAGCGTGATCACTGAAAAACACCGGGCTAACAATCGTTCCTTATATATTGCGTTTTTAGACATGGAAAAGGCGTTCGATCGCGTACCTAGAGACACGATCTGGTGGAGTTTACGAAAGAAAAATGCTCCCGAAAAATATATTAACATCATAGCCGACATGTACAAAGACGCAAAATCGCTAGTAAGGACGGTTGTAGGTAGCACAGGCCCCATTCCGGTTACTGAAGGCGTCCATCAGGGCTCAGTCCTTAGCCCATTTTTATTTAGCCTGGTCCTGGATTCGCTCACTGAAGAAGCGCAGGCCAAAGCTACGTGGACGTTCATCTATGCCGATGATGTTGTTGTATGCGCAGAGAGCAGGCTACTTCTATTAGAAGCGCTCACAGCTTGGAAGCTGCAGCTGCAAGCGGGTGGTTTGGTGCTGAGTGTTGCAAAAACCCAGTTTATGGCTTTTAACGATCCACGTTCTGATGACCAACCTATCAGCATTGATGGTCAGCTTATCACCAAATGTGATCAGTACAAATACCTGGGAAACATGATGCATAGTTCAGGAGACCTAGAACATAATATTCAGCACCGGATAGCAGCAGCATGGCTCAAGTGGCGAGAAGTTACAGGGGTGACTTGTGACAAAAAGATGCCGGCTAAACTTAAAGGGCTCATTTATAAGACCATCATAAGGCCTGTCCTCATGTACGGTAGTGAGACTTGGGCCATCACACAAGGGCATGTCCATGCCATCAGTGTTGCCGAGATGAAGATGTTGAGATGGATGTGTGGCATAACAAAGATGGATAAGATCCGAAACGAGTATGTGCGCGGAAGTCTCGGAATACGAAATATCGCGGACAAGCTGCAAGAAAACAGGCTGAGGTGGTATGGACATGTCAAAAGAAGACCACCTGACTACGTTGGGAACCAAGTACTGCAACTATCCATTCCCGGAAAAAGACCAAGAGGGAGACCAAAAACTACTTGGACAAATGTGTTGCAACGCGACATGGTAGCATGCAATGTTTCCGATGACGACGTCATCGATAGAGCGAAGTGGAAGAGAAAAGTAAAGAAGGCTGACCCCACCATCATGTGGGATGAATAGTCGGGAAGAGAGAGAGAGAGAGAGAGAGAGAGAGAAAGCAAGGTATTTAATATCCAAACTTAAAACAATATTAGGAACACACAAACATTAGACTCTATGGGCCCTGCAGGAATTATACCCGCAGCTTATTTTTTAATAACCGAATACAAATTCAAATCTGCCAAAAACAAAACATAACAGTCTTGAAAACTAATTACGACGTTTGAAATTCAGACCTACCTTTAAAAGTTGCATATTTTTTTATTCGTACATTATCCTGATTGGTGTCATTTTGTCTATCAATGAAAAGAGGTATTTTTTTAATCTTATTTTAAGGACCTATGTCGTGTATTACAACGAAGTCGCTCCATACGTCCAATTAAATATATGTCTACAGACTAAGGGTGAGGCCAGACGAGCGTAATTTTTGGAGTTGTAAGTCGTGTAATTTCAGTCGCGTAATTTCTGCTACATTCGGTTTCATACAAAAATCCTGTTTCGTTCACACGGCGACGCAAAATGAGTTGTCTGAAATGTGTGAAATGAAATTACGCGATTCACAACTCAAAAAATAACGCTCGTCTGGACTCACCGTAAACGTTCACCTTAGTACACTTAAAATATTTTTTAACCAAAACCCTAGCCCCCTCTGACATAGGAGCCGACAACATACTATTAAAATCCCCTATATTACAAACTACAATATGAGGTCCTTTCCGTACATACTCCAACAAAATATGGTGTACATCTTCTTTCACTCCACAGTCAGAGCAGTGGGGCTAGGATGTGAAAAGAAAACACGATGCGTCTCCGCTTCGTTTTATTGTGATTGGTTGAGTGACTGACGTGTCGGTATTTTGATGTTTGTGATTGATCGAGAGACCGACGCGCAGTGTTGCCAACCCTACTGTTTTAACAGTAGATTTACAGTTTTTGCTTTTTCATCCCTGTTTTTTTTTTGTTTAAAGTCGAATTTTTACTGTTTTTTGTTTTAAAGATTTTTTACTGGTTTTTACATGCATTTTCACTGTTTTTGTGCACAGGTTAGTAAATTAGTAGTATATAAAGTGGTGCAGGAGCTTTTTTTTTTGGTCGTCACCCTATGGACTTGCCCTACTTCTCGGACGTTACTGAGGGAAGAATCGACATCGAGGATCTTTTTTTTTTTAGGTCCTCGGTCAAAATCCGCTATATACTGTTTTCTACTGTTTTTTATTAGACATCTGTTGTTTTTTGGTTTCATGTAGTTGGCAACAGTGCCAACACGTCAATCTCTCAACCAATCCTAATAAAACGAAGCTGAGCCGCACCGTGTTTTCTTTTCACATCCTTGCCCCCCAGATTGGTGAGTCTGACGCCCCCACAAGATGTTATTGGTTACCTCCTTGGCGATAGTGTCGAGAACGTATTCACTACGACGCCGCATGAAGAAATGCTGCGCCTGTTGTATGATCTGCTCGAGCAGCGACTGTTCTTTGCTCATGTCCAACAACTCATAGCGATCCGCTGCCATTGGCCCTGGTAGATAAAATTTAAAATGTCCTCAAATATATTTTTTCTATGGTAAGCGATACGACCACCCATAAACAGTAGAAACACCATCCAGCACCTTGGGTTACAAAGTACTGTGTAGCATTCCACTGCGCTCGTCATCCTGAGACATAAGATGTCAAGTCTCGTTATGTCCTGTTACAGTGGATACAATGCCCTTCAAACCGAAACACAACAATGCATGCTTGGTGGTAGAAATAGACATTGCGGTGGTACCCACCCAGACGGACTCTTACATATGAGAGTCCTACCACCAGTATACCAATGTTATGTGACCAATGACCATTATGAAATTTATTCGGTAATAAAATGTTGGGCTCTTTCTATCAAATCTTGAAGTAGAAAACTGTCTATAAAACTACTCTGCAATCTTTGTATAAAAATATTTATGTATGATTTTCTTAATATCAGCATACTATTATCAAAATCGAATAACCAATCCTGATCGCTAACGCCAAATCAATCACAAAAATTAACCAATCATAAGAAACATTATAAATCATGATAGTGTTGTCAAACTTTATAATTTGTTCACAATCAATGCATAGAGAACAATCAAGATTGCTTATTATTGTCACCTGTTAAACACATTATAGTTTTTTATCTAAATTTAAGGAGCTTTGTCGAATGTTACGACCATGTCGCTCCATACCTTCACTTTAATATACATAATATATCTACTCATTTGCCCTAGTACACTATTTTTCTTTGTTTTTTCGCGGGGAAAAACGCAAATATTTTGCACCAGTACCCTAGCCCTCTCTGACGTAAGAGCCTACAACATACTATTAAAATCACCAATACATACATACATATACACTCACGCCTGTTATCCCCGAAGGGGTAGGCAGAGGCGCAACTAGTGCACCCACTTTTCGCCATTATTCCGTCCTATGATGTGATAGGGGGCGAGCCTATCGCCATATCGGGCACAAATTCCAAACTCCGAGCTGATACTGAATAGAAAAACTCAATATCACTTTGCCTGACCTGGGGATCGAACCCGAGATCTCAGCTTTGCAGTCGTACTGTAATACAACTACGCCACCGAGGCAGTCAAATCACCGATATTGGATAAAATATAGTGCTTGGTAGTCACAACAGTTTACCTGCAAGGCACCGTCGTTTTGAAGGTCCCAGAGGTCCGGTGGCAGGGTGGGGAAACGGATGGTGAGTGTTTGAATGATGCACAGCTCTTAACAACTGGTGTAATGAATGCTCTAAAACATGGTCATGGTCAGACTTGCCCGCTGTACCTTCTGGCTGTAATAAAAAGAGTGGGTATTTTTACTGTGACGACTTGATTTAAAAAAAAAAGTTTTCCAAGATCACTAATGTTGTATACAAACCCTATAGGATATCATTAATAATTGCCAATGCTTTTAAACAAATTAAACATACAATTTAGATTTTTTTTCTTATCACAGTAGGCAAATACAAAAAAGTTGAGGATGTCTGGTCTAGCTGAAGAATACTTTATGTCCCACTGTAAAGGTAACCCATCATAGGACAGGAACACTGTTAGTGTATTATTAAATATTAAGCCTTATGAGTATATATTTTTCACCACTGTCTGTTTGTGGATACAAGAAGGATAGTATTCAACATAACACTTTCAAATAAAATTATTTTTTACCTTGACACCATCTACATTAGTGTTGCTGCTGTTTTGACCATTGTTGTGGCAAAGACCGATTAACAACTGGATGCCAGGTAACACCTGGAATAAATTATGTATGAAAATGTTTGGCATAACAAGATAGTGTACCTTAGTTCAATTACATACTAAAAAAATCTATGCAAATTTTTCTACAAAACTTTTTTACAATACAAAAGTTGACAGTGTCTTTCCCTGAATGGGGATTTCTTGTGTTATATTATCTTAATGTTAGCTATAACTTTCTCTCAAAATATCAACTACATTTGCAATGCAATGAAATGCAGTCCTGAATTATATAGTACCCACTGTTGAGCACAGACCTCCTCTACTACTGAGAGGAGTAAGACCTTAGTTCACCACGCTGACCTAGTGCGGGTTGGTAGACTTCACATACCCTCGAAATTCCTATGGAGAATTCCAAGATATGTAGGTTTCCTCACGATATTTCCTTCACCGTTAAAGCGAATGATAATTGATAAACAATACACACGTAACTTCGAAAAGTCAGAAGTGTGTGTCTTACTTACTACATTTACACACACATACACACACACTCACGCCTTTTATCCCCGAAGTGGTAAGCAGAAGCGCAACTAGTGCACCCACTTTTCGCCATTATTCCGTTCCATGATGTGATAGGGGGCGAGCCTATCGCCATATCGGGCGCAGATTCCAGACTCCGAGCTGATACTGAATAGAAAATTCCAATACCACTTTGCCCGACCCGGGATCGAACCCGAGACCTCAGCATTTCAGTCGTACCATAATACAACTACGCCACTGAGGCAGTCAGTCAAATGTAGTCACGTATGTCAAAATATATTTGAATTAACTTACGGTAGCCATGATCTGATTCCCGACAACCATATGCGGTATAGAAGCATCAAGCTGCACCGCCTCTGCCGCTAGCCTGGCAAACAGCTCCTTGCAGAACAACACGTTCTGTGCAGCTTCTAACTTCTGCTGCCAGTGGAGCTCTGCCCCATCTCCTGGTAGTGTACCGGGGCAGTTGATCGCAGAGGAACTTAGCGTTGCTGTCACTACGTCTTCTTGTTCTGGAGAAAATGTAGTAAATTTTACATATCTATATATAGGACACATTTTCCCTTTTCAGGGGTAAGAAGTGTCTCCATGCACAAATTCTGCCAGCTATATCAGCTAGGGGCGACCGTATTGCCATTCTGGACTCTAGGCTAATACTAAGCAAAAAATCTAATATTTTACCTGACATGTGAATCAAAATGTAAATTTTCGCAATATTGATACATGCTTTAATTACGGACGAAAAGGAATAAATTTACTTTGCAAATGCAGAACTGCAATTCTGTTATTCCTACACAGATGCATCATGAATATTGCCATAAGTCTACTCAATCATCAATCAAAGTGTGATCTCTATACCTTATAATGATTGAACTGATCACCCATCTGTACGACTGCATACGTCCCCACTAAACACACAAACATACAAGTTATAACAATAGAGAATGTATACCTTTCTGGCAGAGTACAGAGATAAAAGCTACGCCTTGTAGTTCAGGAGGGACGGTGACGCGCAGTGCAGAGGGCGTGGGGCCACCGGTGTTGAGGCTCATTGCTTGTGCTATTTGCTCTTCAGGGGCTTTGGTCACCTACGGTACATATTATAATTATTAAATACGACCAAAAGTTGGTGAAGTTGGTCCTTTTATTGCTCCAGAGTGTACACAGTTTTTATTTTCGGTTTCAATATCAGAAAAATATTTGTAAAGGTTTTGGTAGGAGCAAGTAGGTAACATTAATTTAGAGGTTGAATCTTACTTATAATAACCCTCCTAGCCAGTTTCGGCCACGGCGGCTAATCTCAACGGAGATCAGCCAGGTACGCAGGAGATATTATAGTGCACAAGTGTGTGCGCAATACACAGGTGCACTCGCTATTCCATCACTCTCATAATCCGGTGAGACGGCAATCCGACATGACCGGAGAGAGATCAGGCGCAGGACCAACAGCTTTACGTGCTTTCCGAGGCACGGGAGTATCACACCGCCAACTTCCTGACTCCGAGCTGCGACTGAGTAATTTTTAAGATAGAAAAACCCAGTCACAATATTTTTGGCTCGACCCGGGATTCGAACCCAGGACCTCAGCGCGCAAATCGTACTCGTAACGCGTACGCAATACAACTACGCTACCGATGCAGTCAATCTTACTTATATTATAAACTAGCTTTTGCCCACGGCTTCGCCCGCGTTTATAAGTTTTTCCGGGCTAAAAGTACATATATAAAAACCTTCCCGTTGAATCACTCTATCCAACACATTTATTTGGATAAAGATTAATATTATGACGTTGATACAACTCTTAACAAATAATGCATTAGTTTCGACCAAATTTCATTACCATAAAAACGGTTCTAGTGAGTTAATTTCAAAAGATAGACATACACTGTCGCGGACATTTTTTTAGATCATTTCAAGAGGAATAATTCTTTGATACATATATTTTTGGTATCTTGAACAGTTTTCGCAGCGCACGCAATGGAAGCCCTCAAGGATGAATAATTTTTCCCTTTTTTTCATATTTTCCATTATTTCTTCGCTTCTAATAGTTGCATCGTGATATTATATAGCCTAAAGCCTTCCTCGATTAATGGTCTATTCAACACAAAAAGAATTTTCAATTCGAACCAGTAGTTCCTGAGATTAGCGCGTTCAAACAAACAAACGAACTCTTCAGCTTTATAATTATAGTATAGATGTGAATGTTTCTGAAAATGTTTGGATGTTTCTATGTTAGAATTAAATGCAGAAACTAAACAGATTTGGATGAAATTTGGCACAAGGGTTGATCATGTGCTGGATTAAAAAATAGGCAAATTTTTATCCCAGTACTTTGCTCCCATGGAAAATAATGGATATTAAAAACTGATAATTTATGTAGATGTTCCTGGCGTCGTACGGTGTTTTAGGGACCTTTTTGTTAGCGGAAAAGATCATTCACTGGCAAAGCCGCCAACAACACCCAATAAGTTATAAAAATGGAAATAGCCTGAAGTTTAACTATTTATTTCTAGTAATGTTTTTGTTACCTCAAAAACCCCAGTCTGGTTGAACTTAGAGCCGGCTGTTCTGTAACTCAAGTCTCCGATGATGGTATTTGAAACTTTTTTCAGCCGCCAGTTCTGTCTTAGTCTAAGCAGGTCTATATGGAAGTCGGGCATGTTGCGCGTCATGCGCATGGTTTCACTGGCGCGGAGTCGCTCTACTCCAGCCAGCAACACCGCTGCAGCAGCTGCCAGGGCTTTCTTACGGCCATACACTTGCACCATCTGACGGCTTTCCACCGGTTCTGGTTGGACTGGGTCTAAAACCTGTGAATGGTTTGAAATACATTAAAAATAGGTTATAACGCTATAGAAGGGATCATGCAATCTAGATGCTAAAAGCGATAGTTGTTATAAGCTATACACTTTTTATATTGTATGTATTTACTGATTCCTTGCCTTTAAGTCATTGT
The DNA here is from genome assembly GCA_949316025.1 of Lapara coniferarum. Lineage (NCBI taxonomy): Eukaryota > Metazoa > Arthropoda > Insecta > Lepidoptera > Sphingidae > Lapara > Lapara coniferarum. Next base: position 4,151,839 of record OX438922.1, read on the forward strand.
AAGCAACTGCTGGCTTAGTATGATTTAAGGTATGTGGGAAAATTTGTATGATTTGAAATATATGTTTGAGGTTTGTTTGTTCCACGCCGTCCACCTATTAGTCTAGCCAACTTTTGTGACCCCCGTGAAGGACGGCAGCGTGCCTCACGCTGCCTCTGACGCCAAGGGCGTCCTTCGGTGTACGGGAGCTTCTGAGCCCCCGCAACAACAGGAGACGGACCGCAACAGCGGTACGCGCAGGGGCGGTTGCGGACGACAACTTAGACGTGAGTCGGAGGAAGCCCGCAGCCATCCCTAATGCGCCGAAGATGACCACCGCGGAGTTTTGGTTGGTATGCCGTGCGGTGTACATAGGTTATGGACTCGGCCTGGTGGTCGCCCGACGTTTTCCATCTCTCCGGGCGGCTCAACGTCGGGTCGTAAGGCACGGTGAACCCAACATAACCGCTCAGTCGTTCCCCTTGAACACTGGGCGGTAGTAATAATTCACATTCTCCGCGTAAACAAAAAAAAAACTACATTTACAAAATGAGTTGGGTATTTTATTATTGGAGTTGTAGTCAAATCTACTGACTGCTTCAGTGGCATAGTTGTATTACAGTACGACTGCAAAGCTCTCGAGGTTTTGGGTTCGATCCCCGGGCCGGGCAAAGTGATATTGAGTTTTTCTATTCAGTATCAGCCCGGAGTCTGGAATTTGTGCCCGATATGGCGATAGGCTCGCCCCCTATCACATCATGGGACGGAATAACGGCGAAAAGTGGGTGTAGTTGCGCCTATGCCTACCCCTTCGGGGATAACAGGCGTGAGTGTGTGTGTGTGTATGTGTGTGTGTAGTCAAATCAAAAGCATGGCTAAAAAGTGAACACAACCAGAGTACTCACCATATACCTCTTTTCTTTGGCAATGTTTAGCACATCGGCCAGCACGCACACCTCAGTGAGAGCATTCCGCAGCTTATTCCTCACAGAGTCCCATGGCCACAGGCTGGACTGGTACCCAGGATCCTTATCATCATCAGATTTAGATTCTGAGCTACTCTCACCCTCTTTCTTGATGTTGCAGAATTCATCGTCGGTTTTGGAGAAGTCTATCTTTTGGGCAAGCCTTGCCAGGTTCTCTGACATAGACAGTGGCCTGAAAAAAAATGTTTGAAGTCTTGTTCTTTGATTATTTAATAAAACGAACGTGTCATACAATTTATTTCTGTTATTACTATGAGCCTCATTAGATTTTGAGGCCCAGCACTCATGCAGAAAGTGGACATCTCCTTTCCATTTAATTTAATTTCATATGTTTTAACTGGAACATAGAGTTGTGTACAACTGTACACAGCACAATATTCTAATTGTTCGTTAATATGGTGTTTGTTTTTTAATCTTGTTTTTTGATGTAGGAGAGTATTGTTTGGTGTGTATGCATATTTTCAGCAAATACTGTACATACTTATAATAAGTATATGCATTAGATTTATTACCATTATGGATAATGTATTCTTAGATTGTAGTAATGTATGTGCTGTTGGTGTCATATTAAATAAATAAATAAATTACTATTAGGCTTTCAACAAAACCAAAGCCTAACGGCACCAGCAGTGAGCGACACGTGCCGATGAGACAGTCTTATACCTTAATTTGAGTATCACTTATAGAATACGCATCCTTAGCAAATATTGATGAGTTACGGCAGTAGTAATTTTTACTTACGCTTGGTATATCTCCTGGCCATCGTAAGTGATTTCCTGTATTTGGTTTTCAATAGGTGCTTCAATTGATATATTCACAGAATTTGCCATGTTTACTTATTTGTTAGAAGTTTTATTAATAATTTAACATTTTAAGTTAATCTTAACCTATTGTATTCTTATAAATAAATATACCAAGTACCTAATGATAATTTTTATGCTTCGATTAGATTTATTTATTTTTTAAACTTCGTAAATTATATTTATACATTTCATAAATAAATATTTTATCCTCTTTGATTTTATCGATAAAATTAACACCGATCGTTTTGGTTTGTGACAAGCACAGAGTTGCCAAATTAAAATTTAAAGCAGACTTATAAATTATAATCAAAGAGTATTATATACATTGATAATACTAAGTTTTAGTAGTATTATAATCTCTTGATTATAATGCTTTTTGATACTACGGAAAAGTGCTCAGAATAATAATGGCCAATACCAGCTTTAGTTATTATTCTGTGTAAAAGTGGTCCCGACTCTCTCCATCCAAGCAAAATTGGTAGAGTTGCCAAGTAAAATCCGCATATTCGGATAAAAAATCGGTATATGCACTATGCATAAAAGCAACCAATATTCAATAAAATCCGGTTATTTACTCTAGGAACTATTTATTTCAACAGTGGAGTAGCCTTGTTCTAGTTCTTACCGCCCCAAGGCATGAAAAGGTCATATTTTTTAACAAACATTAGACATACTGATATCCCCCAATCCCTGACATCATAGTTAAATTTTTTAAACAATTTAAAACTTTTTGCCGCACATCTAAAAGTGCCGTGCCACCCGAAATAGTAACACATTTATGATTAAACCAATGATTTACCCGTAAAATATAAGAAAATAGGGGTATAATAAAATCGGTATAAAACAACGGGAATTTTCTGGCTTTATTAAAATCGTACAAAAATTGTTTCATTTCAGTAGAACAGACTCCATATCAATATAAACACCGAAAAATGAGTGGTTTCGAGACCACAGAACTAAAGAAGTCTTCAATATTCAATACTCAAAGATTGTTATTAGTACTGTTAACTGCCCAGTGCTTCCAAATAAAAAACGTGTGTGTGAGAGTGTGTGTACACACCTTCAAAGTTATATATTTGTAGTTTCGAGTTGTATTTGTCAGTAGTAAGGGAGAACATGATTTTTAGTTATAAGTATTAAATGACATAAAATAGTTTTGCCCACCAAGAAATTGGCCAACATTACCGGAATTCCCCGATTTTTCTCATTCCCGCTCCAACCATCAATTCCCCACAAATCAGGGATTTTGCCCCTGATTGGCAGCACTACTGCCAACAACGTAGGTACTGAGTTTTGGCGGGAATGTGGAAGTGTCATGAGGTGCTCTTGTTTTAATTCATTATTTTGGTGATACTTAGTGTTATATTGCATAATTGTGGTGGTATATTATCCAATATAGTTCTATTAAAGTGCTCAAATGAAGTGAATTGAAATAACTGTGCCAATCAAGTGTTTTTTCGTTGCCGCCAAAACTCCTTGATAAAGTCTTGGTAAGGTAGCCACTGCTTTACTTCGACATATTAGTTAGGAGTTAGGACTGAGGATGAAAATATATGAAAGACGGGCTCAATGGACTAGTATCCAGAGCCGTAATAATTAAATTAAAAAAAAAAAAAAACACCGTAGGTACTGAGTTTTGGCGGAAACTTGTTAGTGTCATGAGGTGCTCTTGTTTTAATTCATTATTTTGGTGATACTTAGTGTTATGTTGCATAATTATGGTGGCATATTATCCAATATAGTTCTATTAAAGGGCTCAAATGAAGTGAATTGAAATAACTGTGCTAATCAAGTGCTTTTTTGTTGCCGCCAAAACTCCTCGATAAAGTCTTGGTAAGGTAGCCACTGCTTTACTTCGACATAGTAGTTAGGAGCTAGGACTGAGGATAAAAATGTATGAAAGACTGGCTCAATGGACTAGTATTCAGAGCCGTAATAATAAATAAATAAAATAATAACAACGTAGGTACTAGTGGTGCGTTCCACTCAGCGTTGCCAGAAGGTTACATTTCTTACATTTTTCGTTACTTTTGACCCCCTCGCGTAACATGTAAGTAATTTTTATATTTAAGGCAATTTTCGTAACTTTTGAGAACAGCTAGATTTGTAATACTAGATTTTTATTGTAAACAGTTTACGAACGCATTTCAATTCAATCTAATTCTCAAACGTATCCTGGATGCATTAAAACTTGATTTTGCTTGAGTGTGCGCGCGCACGTTTCCTACTTCGCGAGTTCCCGCCGTTCGCGGTTTCGTAGCTACAGAAATGCCTGATTGTGATTTGTTTTTAACCGACTTCAAAAAGGAGGTTCTGTATTCGATCCGTATGTATGTATGTAAATTTGTATGGCCGTGAGTTTCTCAAAAACTACTGGTCCGATTTGGATGTGGTTTTCGATGTTCAAATGTATAGTTTTTCCCGCCCTGTGGATTGGGGGCGTTTGGAGAATTCCACCACGGTATCCCCTGCCTGTCGTAAAAGGCGACTAATAGGGGCCTCCGGGGGTCACTGCCGTCGCCCTTTTAGTCTAGCCAACTTCTGTGACCCCCGTGATGGACGGCAGCGTCTCACGCTGCCTCGGACGCCAAGGGCGTCCTTCGGTGTACGGGGGCTTCTGAGCCCCCGCAACAACAGGAGAAGGACCGGTACAGCGGTACGCGCAGGGGCGGTTGCGGACGACAACTTAGACGTGAGTCGGAGGAAGCCCGCAGCCGTCCCTAATGCGCCGAAGATGGCCACCGCGGAGTTTTAGTTGGTATGCCGTGCGGTGTACATAGGTTAGGGACTCGGCCCGGCGGTCGCCCGACGTTTTCCATCTTTCCGGGCGGCTCAACGTCGGGTCGTAAGGCACGGTGAACCCAACATAACCGCTCAGTCGTTCCCCTTGAACACTGGGCGGTAGTAATAAGTCACTTTCTCCGCGTCAACAAAAAAAAAAAAAAAAGTATAGTTTTCAGGGAAGGTTTTAGTATATGATTTATGTTCCGTTGCGTTTTTGCTGACATCAATTTATTTGCACCACACCTCCGACCCTAAAAACACGTAAATTAAAAAAAAAAAAAAAAAAAAAACAATAATGTAACTTTTGCAGGAAAAATGTAACATTTCAGAAAACGAAACGTAACTTATGACTCAAGGGCCCTGGCAACACTGGTTCCACTAAGCGTTCACAACGCCCAAAATACTCTTTTGGCCGTTCCACATGGCGACTACGATCGTTGTGGTCGCGGCGAAAACGTCATTAATGACGTCATAACTCACGCTCACGAGAAGCCCACAACGACCCATCTCTGGAGGTGGGTCGAAGTGAGCGTTGAGAAAAATATCTAAGTTGTTAAAACTAAAAGGTCGAAGTTTTCTATTTTCACGATTATAATTTTCTAAAATTGTATTCCATTCTTCATCTGAACTGGATGAACTAGTACTTTCGACAGTATTATTGCATGCACGTGTTAGATTTTATTACATATATGTATTAATATATATGTTATACAGCAATCGCTTATATAAGCAAATTACATTTAAAAGAATATAATTATGTATATTAGAAAATAGAATGTACCAAAATTGGATAAACTTTCTGTAAAGTCACATCACTATGTGATATTTAATCACGACGCCCCAACCAATGGTTGTCATGTAAAATCCTATCGACGTTTTTTGTGAAACTATACTTGTAAAACACGAATAGGATTCGAAATGGAAGTCGATCATTAGAATGCTAATTCAATTCAGTGTTTGTTGTACTATAATTATGACAATGGTGTTTATGTACTAGTTGCACTAAGTGGGAAAATCCAAAATGACCGACCGTACTATAGCGGTAAGTGACTCAAGTAGTAAGACATACTGTTCTTGTATTACTCCGAAATGAAAACTCGACCAGCTTACGCCGTGAAAACTGGAAGCTAACTTATCGGTTGATGTTTTGGCATAATATTCATCCAAAAGCAAAAAGTCTGTTTTATAATGATTAAAATATTACATGATACTTTGTGACAATCGTCCAGTATGAAGACGAAGTCAATTCTCAGGATAGAGTAAATAAGTAAAAATTTTAATGCATATGTGTAATTTTTTTTTAATTATATTGTTACAGTTTTATTTAACATTAGCCTGTTTTTATTTCTTGAAATTTAATTTTAGAATAATAACACTCCATTCACATACCCATATTGGTCTGTTTTTTAAGCTTGGAATTTTTTTATGCCCATGTAAATTAATTTGAATTTGTTTTTTTTTCAGTCTCGTCCCAGTCTAGACCAAGTGACAGCTATAGTGGATTTTATGGAAAAGCACCCTGCCCTTGCGTTGGGCCAGTTGAGAGGTCTGGAAGGGCGAGATGAGAGTAAGAAACTGTGGCTGAAACTGACACGAATAGTGAATAATATTACTGGTCCCACTAGACCTATGAAATCTTGGGTTAAGGTGATTTAAGATTTAAATTTTCTTTTAGGTTAAGATTTAGCGTCTTGTAACAGGAGTTTGAGGTCAAAACTGTCACTAATTGGGTTAGTTTTTGTTTTCACTTATAACAAAATCATTTTCGAGCAAAGAGTGTTACTTCATTTTGGATGATAATATCAAGTTATCTTTATATGGGTAAGATACATAAATAAATATGTAAACAACTACAAAAGTAATGTTTGGTTGTCAAAATTCATTATGTGTCAATTTTCACTTTTAGAAAGGTGAAGGTATTCAGTACCGTACAGCCTAAAATGGTTTTTATGACAATAATTAATATACAAAAATAAGTAAGTTATGTGACAGAAATCCTAAAGCTGGTTAGGTTATGTTAGAACCGCGTACACTATGTGCGAGCCGAGAGAGTCAACAACCACTGCACAGTGTGAAATTTTGGTTGAGTTGCGGACATGCCTTTTTTTATTCTTAACCTGTAGATAAGGACGACTAAAAACACCGAGTGTAACTCGAAAATGTTTCTTTCAATTAGTTTAGAAGATATAAGGTTTTTCTGAAATCCTGAGAAAAAGTCATAGAACCGTTTTTGCGCGTTTATTTGTCCATATTTACGAAATAAAATGCACTGTTCTAGTGAGAATTGTATAGGTTGACAATACCATGTAAAAAAAATGTAAAAAAAATGCCAACTTAACACTTCAAAATCGATTTTTTTGTTACTTTTAAAATATCTTTTTTCTCAAAAATGTTAAAAGTTCCGCATTAATTTTTAGGATCAGAATGAAGCTTACGTAAGGCACTATTTTGACACTAAATATCAAATGCGTAAGTAGCAGGACCGCTGGGTTACGGAATTTTGAATTTATTGGATAGGGGTGTCACTATCATAACCTTTATTCCAAGTATCTACTAAAATAGTTACGATCTTCATATAAATAATGGTGATCTATTCTGCATAGGTTTTTAGTTAAGTACATTATTTTTGACTGATACATAAAAGCGAAATAAAATTAATGTTAGACTAAATTTAGTAAATGGTAAAATTATTTAATATGTGTCTTATTAGGGTATGGCAGAAAAAGCCCGAAAGTACGATTAAAGCAGTGGAAATGAGAGTGTTAAGAATCATGTGTGGTGTGAATGTGTGTGATAGAGTGCGGAATACTAGGGTGATGGACATGTGTGTAGTGACAGAGGATATAGTGACCTAAATTGAGAAGGGTATGCTGAAGTGGTTTGGGCACTTGGAGAAGATGGATAATAGGAGACGGACAAAGAGGCGAGATATCTAAGGCGAATGTGGATGGAAGGGCTGGTAGGGGCCGACCACACCGAATCTTCGAATGTCAGTTATCTGACATTCTGAGTAAAGGCCAGATCAAAAGTACCCTGAACCGGCGGGAGTGCATGAAGAGATTGATGAAGGTGGAAGAAGCGAAAGTAGTGTGCTAGAATCGAACAAAGTGACAATCCATTTCATCTCGCAAAGAAAAAAAAAACAACACGGCTTATTAACCCCGATAAGGTGTTAACACTAATAATATGACCTTTAGACAATTACTATGCCAAAATATCTTGCGATGTTGATATGGATGAAGTAGTACGGCCCAGAGAGAGTACTATAATGCGTCATACTCGTGAACGGGTGCTGCTTGTGTGGACTGGTCTGCCCTTTTCGCTTACTACATCTAAGTATTAGGGGTATATATTTAACTTAGATTAATAACGACATCTTGAAGAATTTCAGACCAAATTATTACATGATTCCTGAGAGGGTTATGCACTCGTATAGGATTTTAAAATTTATTACCTTTTTTGCGAGTATGCTAAATGAACTGCTCTAAACAAAAACAACAAATATATTTATATCATGTTATTTTTTTTATTTCTCTTTATTTCTAATTTTTCTTTTTTATTACATTTTTATACATAAAAAAAAAAACATTTATACATATAAAAATATAAAAAAAGTGAATCACCCACCAATGGCGAGGCTCAAGACCCAAGCCACCGGTGGTCAGGGATTCAAAGTGAGGAATCTCCTCACAATGCGTGCCGTGTCCAGAAGTACTGCTTTCTGCATCTGGCTCTTGACCCAACGACCAATTGAGAGCCTCTCTTTTTTTATTATTATTAATTGTGTTTTATACCTTGAACTGATTTTGAAAAGAGCAACCCTAGAGTTACTTGCCCGTTCTTCTCTAGTGAGAACTGCTTTCCGAACTGGTGGTAGAGTTAATAATGACTGAATCTAAATAATGTATAACATTTTATGAGTTCGAATAAATTTATTTCATAATTTCATTTCATTATTATTAATTTGCTCAGATAGAAATAACGTTGTGGAAGTCAGTTAAAGTTCTATCAAAAATTATCGGAACTTGAACTGCATGCACTAACAGTAATAACAAAGGAGATGTCTGCTTTTTGTATGGGTTATGGGCCTCATAATTTAATCAGGCGCGAACTTTATGGATGTTAAAGGGGCAAAAATTTGGATCTTGGATCCATTAAACAAATATTTTTAGACCCCGCCATTTATAACAAATTCTTTGAAAAAGTTCAAATTAAGTGTTTATTGCAAAGGCCTAGTTTTTGAGAGTACTATCCAAATATATATATAAAGTATCTTGGTTAGAATTTAAAGCCCGTTTTTGGACATGTCCTTTAATAAAAAAGAGCAAACAGAAAATCTCATTTTTTGACAACCCTATTTCCATAGAAAGTTTTAAAAACTTTAGAAATGAAATATCTCACCGGTCCTGCAGTGAATTTTTTTTAATTTTTGTAGCTTCATAGGTAATGTATTCATACATATTTTACAATAAAAATAAAATGCGGAACTGGAAGGAAAATTGAGAAATTAGAAAAATAAGATTTTAAACAAAATATCAATAACTTCATGAGATTACAAGCTATGATGTTTAATGTAAAACATTTTGTGTATTTCATTATGCTTAATACTTATTTGAATTCAGATTTGTGCGTTTTCTAATATATCGGTTGTTTTATGGAAATACCTCCTTTGAAGAGGTCATTTACCTTTCTGTCATCTAACTTTATCCTACTATGTATCTATAGGAGAACTTTGGGAACTTTACTCGGGGTTTTTAATCGTTCTAATCTACCCTTAAAGATGTGATAATAAGTCATGTCCGCAACTCAACCAAAATTTCACACTGTGCACTGTTACCACTAATTACATATTATTAGCTGCATATTTATTTATATACCACCATAATTATGCAATATAATACTATACTCCATCGGTTTAAGTATTTAACTAAACGTAAACAAGAAATGACATATGATTCCCAGGTAGTCAACATTTTCTTACGAAATATTTGCGAAGACTGTTGTATCAACGAAACTACGGCGTACAACAAACATTTAATATTATTAAATTCACTTTAGAAACAAAACAAATAACTAACAACAACAAATTATCAGAAACAAAGCAAAAATATGATAAATAAACAAATTTCTACAATTCGGAAATGTATGGATAATTGGTGTCTAGTTAACCGATTAAATTGAATGGCGGTCAGTTTTAATGGCGTGATACGTGACAGTCGTACTCTTTAAATTTTGTAGGGTTATCTATTACGATCCATTGGGAAAATGTTTAGCGTGCCCGTCGTATTAGCTCTTTTATAATTGACAGGTTGAGATCTTTTATAAAAGTATTGTAATTTATGATAATTAAACGTGTTTGCGCTTATTTATAAATAACTAACAGTGCTAAGTGTTGTGTAGGTTATGAAGAATTTTGTTTTGGAAAGACGTATTTTGTAAAGAGAAATAGACCTTTTTTATGTAAAATACCTTTTTTATGGTTTGTTTACATTTAGTTAAACACCTAAACCGATGGAGTATAAGTGTCACCAAAATAATGAATTCAAACAAGAGCACCTCATGACACTTCCATGTTCCTGCCAAAACTCTCACCGTTTATATAATAAACATTGTGTTGCTGGCTACAAACAAAAAATTAACCCTTAATATCATATACTAGCTTTTGCCCGCGGCTCCGCCCGCGTTAATAAGTTTTTCCGGGCTAAAAGTACATAAAAACCTTCCCGTTGAATCACTCTATGACTATGACGTTGATACAACTCTTAACAAATAATGCATTAATTTCGACTAAATTTCATTACCATAAAAACGGTTCTAGTAAGTTAATCTTAAAAGATAGACATATACTGTTGCGGACATTTTTTTAGATAATTTCAAGAGGAATAATTCTTTCATACATATATTTTTGATATCTTGAACCGTTTTCGCAGCGTACGCAATGGAAGCCCTCAAGGATGAATAATTTTCCCCGCTTTTTTTACATTTTCCATTATTTCTTCGCTCCTAATAGTTGCATCGTGATGTTATATAGCCTATAGCCTTCCTCGATAAATGGTCTATTCAACACAAAAAGAATTTTTCAATTCGAACCAGTAGTTCCTGAGATTAGCGCGTTAAAACAAACAAACAAACTCTTCAGCTTTATAATATTAGTATAGATTTTAAAATCATGTACGGTCAGCAGTATAAGTAGCTGAACACAATCAAAATTTCAAATCTCCTATATGCCTTAAGTTAAACTCAAAATTTTTTTCTTCATTTGAAGTAAATTAAATCTCTTTTATTTTATTTTTGTGAAGTGAAAAAAGATTAGTAAGAACACAAAAGTATATAGGCAATTTGAAATTTTGTTTTTGTTCAGCTACATATGTATGACACATTTGACAGTACATTAAAAGTAACAAAGTATAGGACTTGTACACAAATATTTCTCATTTCCCTGATTTCAATGAATTGGTTTGTAACTTTTGAATACAATGTTTCACAGTATTGGGCTGATAAGAAGTCCACAGTGAGATCTAAAGTACAGGGTTGTGGAGGTGATCCAAACAGCTTGTGTTCCAACATTGAGAAGAAGATATGGGATCTATTCTTAGCTAACGATAATAATAGTAAGTATGGTTTGCTTCTAAGTGTGGTTTGATATAAAGTTAATATTAATATTTATGGATGTCCTAAACTCGCTTATAAGCGGGGCTTGACGGGTTAATGGCTGTTGACTTTTTCCTCTGAAAATAATAACCAAAATAATGTTTCCTAATCTGCAGTCCAGTCATATGCCTCGGCATTGCAAATATGCATTTTTTTTTATTATACTTGCCAATACCCACCTCTCTGATAGGCAAGCATTTACACCTAAGATAGTTACTGCAGTTTCTTTATGAAATAAAATATTTTGTACGTACCCAATATACTCATGAAGTATTTTTTTATTTGCAGAAGGCCGTGGAGCAGTCAAGCAAGAATCTCATTACGTGGAAGACAGCTTTTTCAACGAGGACAGTATGGATCAGAATCATGTGGAAACAGAGCCTGTGTTGGCTTTCGAAGAGCCTGCAGCTGACATGGAGGAGAGGCATGTGGCGTTGATGGAGAAACTGGTGAGCATGTCACGTTTAGGTATTTTTCCAGATCAGATAAATAATGTCAAACAATAATTGCTATGTGCCTCAAAAATCTAGTGCAAATTGTATTCATCCTTCTGCAATATGTTTTTTGTTGAAACACTACATAAACTAGCTTCAGAGTATATGGACACTCATAGTTGCTATATGCTCAAGATGGAGTTAGTATTTATCATTAGAAGTAAAACAAGTGCACAAAACGTTACTTACGAGAGGTATACGACTCATTCACCATTATAACTCTTTTATTTTGGTTTTAACAGGTGAAGGTAATGAACGACCAGGCTACGGCGATGACGCAACTCGCCCACGCTTCTCATGTCAACGCTCAAGCTATGGAGCGTCTAGCTGAATCCTCTCATATACAGGTATTTTAATATTTTTTATTTTTAGTGATTCATATGGTTTTGGTATTTACCTAAGAAATATTATGTGACTATAAGATTTTTGTTTCAATATACAGACGGTATTCATTCGATCCCTAATTAATTACCATAACTTTGTCACCAGGCACGGGCGATTGATCGTCTAGCGAACACCTTCGACACTATGAGCGCGGCCACACATGACGTGCGAAACGCCATCGTGGACATCGACGCTACTATGAAACGATTCTATTCTACGGCGGGGTCTTAGCACACGCATCATTACCCGCCGCTCTGAGGGCTACCACTCATAGTGCTACCATGACCGTGTGACGCCAATGCCACTGTCAAGCAGATCTATTGGTAGCACGCACATCATTACCCGCCGCTCTGAGGGCTACCACTCATAGTGCTACCACGGCCGTGTGACGCCAATGCCACTGTGAAGCGGATCTGTTGGTAGCACGCGCATCATTACCGGCCGCTCTGAGGGCTACCACTCATAGTGCTACCACGGCCGTGTGACGCCAATGCCACTGTGAAGCGGATCTGTTGATAGCACGCGCATCATTACCCGCCGCTCTAAGGGCTACCACTCATAGTGCTACCACGGCCGTGTGACGCCAATGCCACTGTGAAGCGGATCTGTTGATAGCACGCGCATCATTACCCGCCGCTCTAAGGGCTACCACTCATAGTGCTACCACGGCCGTGTGACGCCAATGCCACTGTGAAGCGGATCTGTTGATAGCACGCGCATCATTACCCGCCGCTCTAAGGGCTACCACTCATAGTGCTACCATGGTCGTGTGACGTCAATGCCACTGTGAAGCGGATCTGTTGATAGCACGCGCATCATTTCCCGCCGCTCTAAGGGCTACCACTTATAGTGCTACCACGGCCGTGTGACGCCAATGCCACTGTGAAGCGGATCCGTTGGTAGCATGCGCATCATTACCGGCCGCTCTGAGGGCTACCACTCACAAGACTATCACACTCCTTGAACTATTCAGTAATTATTGTAACCGCTGTCGTATTGTAATTGATGAAATTAAATATTGAAATGAAATCCTCCTAGCCAGTTTCGGCCACGGCGGCCAATCTCAACGGAGATCAGCCAGGTACGCAGGAGATATTATAGTGCACAAGTGTGTGCGCAATACACAGGTGCACTCGCTATTCCTTCACTCTCATAGTCCGGTGAGACGGCAATCCGACATGACCGGAGAGAGATCAGGCGCAGGACCAACGGCTTTACGTGCTTTCCGAGGCACGGGGGTATCACACCGCCAACTTCCTGACTCCGAGCTGCGACTGAGTAAATTTTAAGATGGAAAAACCCAGTCACAATTATTTTTTTGGCTCGACCCGGGATTCGAACCCAGGACCTCAGCGCGCAAATCGTACTCGTAATGCGTACGCAATACCACTACGCCACCGAGGCAGTCAAAATTTAATATTACAAATTACAAAATTAAATATTACAAATTGTATATACGAGAGGTAATTTTGCCATTACTCTATTGCGATGTGTATTCACAGTGGGCTACCACTATTCTGAGCTCTGAGTAGGATATTATATCCATAATGCTTTCTAAAACCACTCTAAATGATATGCAACGTAGTAAAGTCGTTCTTTATGATAAATTCTATTTAGAAAATTTCTACACAAAGATTTGTTTAACTCAGGTCAGGCTACAACTAATCTATAATTGTATCAGTCTACAGATGATATCCAATTGATCTGGCATTATAAATCGATTCTACTAAAATTTAAAGCAATAATCAATTAGCAATGTGATGGTTAATTCAATGAATATTCTATTTACAGTGTTGTGATTGGTCTGTTCTCATTAATGGTGCCCACAAAATATTGTAAATTCATAGATATGTTTTTCATGAGATATTTACTGAAAAAAATACACAGATTAGTTCATTCCTTCCCAGAGCTCAATAATGAGATTACCTAGTCACTGGTTCTCTCATTGTCAAGTTGCTGCGTTTTAGCTGCGCTTAGACGATAAGTAATAGGATATTTTAAGAAATAAGGCCATAGACAAGTATTTTTAATTGTAAATAAAGATGTAATGTGTTGTGTAATGTGTAAAATGAAACATGAAATATTGCATATTTTAATTTTGTTTTATTTATGATCATAAACTTCATTATGTTTCTCTTAATTGACACATTTTAATTTTTTCGTATAGTCGAGCAGTAACATTATATTGGCGCTTGTGATTTATGGTCGATTCATACAAACGAATAACAGATACCGTCAGATGGATAGCGAAAATGGACGAATCAGAATAAAGTCTGACATGCTTTTAGATGAGTCATTATGATTGTTTTATTCTTAACAGTAACGCGTAGTTAGCAGTTGGGATACTTTATACGGATGTTACAAACATTTGACCACGAAACGAATGTTCGGGTGAAATTATTGTCTACCGGTCCATTTATCAAACGTCCGAGGCGTGATTTTGATCCGGTCCCGAGAATAAACAAATCAAAATTAGTAATTTGTAAGCATGTCAAAAATAACTTTGTTCTGATTGATCCGTTATTGTGAAGGATCAAAAAAATAGATTGGGATCATTTTTTGACAACATTCTTAAGCATGCATATGACACGAAAACTTCTCAATTGAGATACTTTAAACTCTACCGATGATGCGTTCAAGGCATGTTCACTACTAACTTCTATGCAATAGAGATTAGGAATGCGCGTTGAACACCATCATGTAAGCTGAATTATAACCATAGTACTAACTCTACATTGAGGTCCATTCTTTACCTTTATTATGGGGGGGGGGGGGGGGGGGTCGACTGCTTAATGGCTGATAAATAACTTCTAGCCTCAAGGACAGCTGTTCCAACAAACGGCTATAAATTAATCCTATTTATAATTTTACGTTTAGTCTCCATTCTTTCTTCTGTGTTTACAGTAATTATTTATGAACTTTACACACTACTATGGTAATTACTTATTCAGTTCCGTATCTGAGACAAATGGAGAGGGGCTATAGACCCAAGTAGAGAAACCCTAATAAGTAGGTACTATATATATCAACAGTACCTATCTACTAAAATATGGCTACATTAATACAAAATATCCCTATATTCATGGATCTAAAGTACATTAGCACCTAAATATCGATTTGTTGCATCATATCATCTAAAGTATTTAAATGCTCTTGATAGAGAGTCTTGTTCTTGCATCTCCGTCCGTTTCGTCTCACGTGGCTTCAGACCTTCGCGGCCTCGGCTGAACGGGGACTCGGAGTTTGTTGAGAAGTAGAAGTTGCCTTCAGCACTGTAAAAATATAAAAGAAAATATAGTTAAACTTTTCTAGGCGCCCGGTAGAAAAACCTACTTTGCCGACCTGGGTATCGAATCTGAGACCTTAGCAGTCAACTATAAGGTTGACGCAATCGAGGCCATTATTTAAGTACAAAAAAACTAAAAATGCCACTTAATAATTCCTATCATCAAATATGACCGTCTTTTTAAACTCACCTTGTACTTGTTAATTCCCCCAAATATATAGTCACATTTGCTGCTTCATAGTTTGCCGCCCAGGTTTCGTAGTCAGAGGCTCCAGCAGCGAGGATTGTGGTGGGAGCGGCGATGGTTTCTATGTAATACTGCCATGAACGATCATGGCTGCATAGATCTGGGAATGGAGTCCAAATTCTCATATATTAGTATATATTTTATCTTCCAGTTTACGGTAGGTATATCGTAGATTTTATTGGGATGTAGCTTGAATTGTTAAATGGATTTTTTTACGGCATTATTGTTTACAACTACACTCGGGAAAAAAAAAGAACGAATTTTGTATTGAGCTTTAAGGAAGAAAACAATATTCTATACTTAACTAAAATAAGTTTATAAACTGTTAATGAATGTCGTTTAATTTTTTTATGATGGAAGGATACAATCGATTTACCATGTATTTTGTGTTGTTCGTAATAATTTGATAATTACTATTGAACAAAGCGTAATTTATGTTCGCTCGAAGATCTCAAATAATATTTTTATTTGTATGTTAGAAATCAACAAAATTCTATTCATAATAATATTAACATAATTATTAACTTGATTAGTAAAAATAACATATTTATAGGTGTATCGTTACAAATATTGTGTTAAAGATAACGTTGTAGGGAATACCTGTTGCAAACCCAACATTAATTAGCATTATGTATTTAAAGCATATTTAAGAATGCAAAAAGCGAATTTGTGTTCATTTTGCTATTCACAATCCAGTTCAAAAAGTGAAACTCGGAACCGGCTCCCTATAATTTTTTTATATTTTTTTTATTGCTTTCGATGGCAGACGAGCTAACGAGCCCCCCGATGGCAAGTGGTTACCGTCGCTCATGGACGTCAGCAGTGCCAAGGGCACAGCTAAGCCGCTGCCTACCGTGAAAATCTTTTATTAAACCTCGTTTGAAGAAGGATAAGTATAACTCAATCAATCAGATCAATTTGTTAATACCCCGAATAAAGAATTTTTAATTTTTTAATTTAATTTAAACTGTTTTAACTGCCGAATTGTACCTAATACAAACAACTAGTGTTCTTGTGGTAGCAAGCTAACATAGGGCTGCCATCATCTAAATTGCCGACGCCGGATAAACACGGCAAAAATCCCGGACATTTGGGCGAAACATGGGTATTTCCCCGGACACCTCTGAAAAAATATTTTGCCGTTTCTTTTTGAATGCGGGGAAATGCATGAAGTTTTAACTAAGATTTATTTCAATTTGTCGCTCATCTATAAAAAATGGATTTCCCCTGACAACAAAAGTGTCCGGGTTTTGCCCGGACAATTTCTAAAACCCCGGCCGGACGGCCCCCGGACGCCCTTCAAACTAGGACAAATCCGGGGAAATCCGGACGGATGGCAGCCCTAAGCTAACATAATATCCATTAATGAAAACTTTTTCAATTGCGGATAAGCAGGACACAGAAATGCATTTTGACATAGTTGTTTGGGCCTGTATTACGGATGCTATAATTGTATAGAGTAATATTATATTTCGAACAAATGACCGATCAAAATTGGATTGACTTAATCTGAGCATCTATTATGTAAGAGAATCGACAGCACCTTTTTTAATACTTTAAAGCAAAGTAGGACTCTATCGAGGAACCAATTAACCTATTTGATAACTTAAAGCAGTCATCCAAAACAAATTATATGGTGAACATTATTTAGAACAATTAATTTCAGTTGTCCCTAAAGATTATTTAATAGTAGTAAATTACTGTTGGGCACTTAGATTTTAGAAAATTTACCCAAAATTAAATAGCCAGATTTTGTTTTATTATGTTTTATAATATAGGAATTAGCACGTCCTCTATCGTACTTATACGATTGGAAGTAAACTCGAAGAATAGTGAGTACTTCCCCCAATTGCGTTTGTACCTTTAAAGCTATAAGCGTAATATTAAATATCTACATATCTAGGTATTTATGATAAAATATACAATATACAATTTTACTATTAAGTTTTAACTAAGAATCTAGGTAACTGACAATAATTTGGGCTATCTAAATTTTAAAATATCGTATAGGCCGATACCTAATTTGTTTGTGTCGAGTCAATCATTATGCTGTTTAAATTATTTGCCAAAACAGTTGTAACAGTGAGAGCAGTATTACGTCATGTCTGTTGCCCGAGCTGTCCAAGAAAGTTGTTTTTTGGCCAACGAGCTTGTGCGAAACTCTTGCGAACATTCTCTAAAGCAGAAGGACAGCATTGCATCCATGTGGGAGCATTGCACCTAAATGTATTGATCAACATCTGCGAGTAGTCAGAGACTATCTTTAAAATGATCCGACGACACAATCAATGAACTATCCATAAATAAAAAAAAGCGTTGAACTGCGCTCGTTGTTCTTACATATTTGTAACTGTTCTTACATATTTGTAACTCGCAATTCCTAGTAATTATACCGAGTACCTACAATGTTCTTAAAACTTGATCACAATAGAACTATTTGCTTGGTGGCCGAAATAGACGAGGCAATAAGCAGTGGTACAAACTAATTCTCACATAGGTACTAGTAAAGGTAAATACTTACCACCTCGTAAATCATGAGTGCATTGCCGTTTTTCGAAGAAAAATATTGATTATGGGGATTGCCAAGCAGCAGTGTGTGCGTGCACTGTTGTGTTTCAGTTTGAAGGACATTGTAGCCAGTGTAACTACTGGACATAACGAGACTTGACACCTTATGTCTCAGGATGACGAGCGCAGTGGGATGCCACACAGAACTTGGTAACTCGAGGTGCTGGATGGTGTTCATGCTGTTTATGGGTGGCCGTATCGCTTACCATTAGGCGAACGGCATGCTCGTCTCTTCATTCGATGCCATAAACAAGATGGTTTGTTTTTTTTGACGATAAACAACATAAGTGATTCGCGTCATTTTCCTGGAAATAAACGGTAGGTGGGTACTACTCGCCCGAATTGACTCAAAATGGGTAAAACAGACTATCGCAGGAAACATCTTCGTACACTTTCTGCTCTATAACTTCTGACTAAATGCTACTTATCACAATATATTAAATGAAGCCGATCACAAAAGTCACACCCTAATCTATGCTCCCAAAGAAATAGTAAAAAACATTAGTACCTACTATCTAGGTACATTAGTTGTTTAAAACAACTGTCAAATATAATTAACTTCAAACTTGGGAACAGGCCCCTCGTTTATTATTATATCTCGACGGCCCCTACGTATAAAAAGACATGTCGAAAATGGCATTTTTGGCTTATATTTATCAATATGCATGTACCAATTTAATATTTTTTTAATTATTCAATTATTTCACGAGATACGTGAAGCGTATATGGTAATAAGTCCGACACATTTCACGGAACGTGTAGTATACACGGACAAGTCGTACTTAACGCGAAATACCATGTTTGAAAAGATAGTTGTCCGTTTACAATGTCTCGGTTTTTGACGCAGGAGTAAAGGAAGCGACATGTTTTGTGTAAGATGAAACTATAGCAAGACGCGGTGCAAACGAAGTGGCAAGTTGTTTATATTTTTTCATTAAAAATAGGATTTAAGGATGGTATAGTAGATTTCCGTTTTTTGTCTGATAATTGCGCAGGCCAAAACCGTAACCGGATTGTTTTTTTTATGTACATGTGGGCTTGCAAAACATTTAATATTAAAATATGCCACCGGTTTCTTGAAAAAGGACGTACACAAAATGATACAGACAGTGGCCATGCTTTGATTGAAAAAGCAATTAAAAATAAGCTTATATTTTATATCCCAGACAAGTGGTACACCTTAGTAAGATGGGCTAAACAAAACAATCCTCCATACAAGGTTGTAGAAGTTAATCAGGACCGAGTGCTAAATTTCAAAGCTTGGTTACACACAAAAACCTGGATTAAAGATGCCAATGGTAATAAAATAAATTGGAATAAGATTCGAGAAGTAAAAATTCTAGCAAATGAACCCGATAAATTGCTTTTTAAATATGATTTATATGATGAATTAAGTTAACTTGATAATGCCAAAAATATAAAATTACAAGAGGAAGAAATAGAGTAGAGCAAGAAATAACGTTTCAACCTTTGTATAGAGAACCAATCCATTTACCAGATTTAAAATATAAAGATTTAATTAATTTGTGAGACACAATGATAATACCTCAGAAATATCATAACTTATTTAAAAATATTAGACACAGAAATAATGTTATGTTGATGATGAAGACTGATTTCAATATATTTTACATAATAACACTATTTTTTATATAATTAATAACTGATCATTGTATTGATCCTGATCCTTGATTGATTTAAGTTTCTTTTTCTGGTCTCATATCTATGAGACTGCTAAAAGTAAAATTGAGAGCTTTTTTTTAATACCCTTTTGTTATTTCTATTGATTATTAAAAATGTTTATTTGTTTGTTGATTGGTTTGAATAGAAATCACTAAACAGTATTAAACAAAGTCGCTTGCGGCTGTCTGTCCCTATGTATGCTTAGATCTATAGAACTAGACAACGGATTTTGAAGCGTTTTTTTTTTAATAGATAGAGTGATTCAAGAGGAAGGTTTATATTATGTATTATTTATCCCGGGGAAATATAAGGCGGGACTTTTGTCCCGGAAAAACTCATTCAAGCGGGCGGATCCGAGAGCAGAAGCCTTGTATAATTATAATTAGCATATTCCCTAGTTTTCCGAGTAACAGTAATAGTTTATTGAAAGTGAATTATACCAAATAATCTAGATTATAGTACCAAATAATCTAGATTACGTCTATAAATACAAAACTTTATTGATTGTACCTACTGTGTTTTTAGAATATGAATACTTTAACTATAAACCATTATTACCACATTATCGTTCTAAAGAGATAATATTCTAAATTTTGTTTTGTAACTCATAATATTTGTTATACATAATATATGTATGCATAATTAATTAATTAAATATAATAAAAAATGTATTTTGTTTTCTAGCTTCATATTTGATTTATTTTTTAAACCACTTGTCTTTAGATACTGACAGTAAAGATGTAATACTTACCACGTAGAAAGGGTTATGTAACATTATTTTAATTATTTATCTTCTTCTGTAAATAAATTCCAACAAAATATTGCAATTTCTTACCTAGTTATTTGGTACAACGTAAATAATACATAACATTTTAAACATTTGTTAGAAATGAAGTATATTTAGTTTTCCACGTACAAACGGACATATCAGACTTAACTCTCATGACGTATTCCTAAAAATTAACGTAGAAACGGTCAGCTATCAAGTTTTCCATAAAAATGCACATGTAATTTTTTTTCAATACTGCCAATAGAATCTATAATAATTATATACTTAAATTCAAAAGTCATATTAGAGAAAAATATAACGATTTTTTTTAATCTTTAATTGAACCTTTAAATCGCTCTCCTGTAAACCATCGATTTAGACATGTCGCGGTATACGTAGGGACCGTCGATCTATGAACTAATCAACATAATAACACCTGCAGTTAACTGTTTACTACACTTACGACTACTTCACGGACCAAGGTACGATATTCACATTTTTTACGTTGAATAATAATCCCATAATCGTTAGCATAACATTACACGGGCCAACTCGTTTTTTTTTTGTTTGGTATGAGATTATGAAACTAGTGCATTGCGCCTTTATTTCAAGGTTGATATTGCAGTGGTTTATGTTAAAGTGTAAGTTAGTAAAGCATTGTTAGGATCGCTTACATATTTGCCAATTATTCGCCATATCTACTTACTCTAGTGTAGAAAAATTTAAATCATAACTATGCCTTTAACCCGTCAAGCCCCGCTTATATATATGGTTAGTTCTTACAGTGAAGGAATTTTAGTGGGCTCAAGTCGTAGCTCCTTAAGTTTATAATATTCCTGATTTATTTTAAATCTGAAACAATTATCTAACGGTCTTCTATTTGGGCACTGAAATTCAGAGGGGTAAGAAACTAATTTCTTGCAAAAAAATACCCAAATGTCGTCAAAATTATCACTATCCTGTGGGGCGATTTTCCGAAACTCGAGCTTTCAACCATAATGTTACGCAAACTATGTACATAATCAAACACTTGGCATCAAATTACAGTAACTATTAATATAATTTTGCTAAAACTTAGAAAACTAAACACATCACACCCTATTTTTAATCATTTTTTCGTAAGAGAATAGAGGCGACAAGAATTTCGTATCACATTCCTGTCAGCTAAAAACACGTTAATAACACCTACAATTTAAAAAAAAGCAACGATGTCAGACTGCCGATACACAGTGCGTGGCTCAATGATTCCATTGCCGCTCGATCTGCAGCCAATAAGATAATCAGACGGTCGTGACGAAGATATTTTCGACCGCAAACGTGTTTGGGTCAGACAAATTCTCACTCGTATGGTAAGTACTCACGTACACAATAAATGAATCTTTTAATTATTTTTAATAGTTTTAATTAATGTAATTGATGTAAATGTAATATAAAGCCTTAAAATTGCAATTAAAGACATCATTTTTGTAGTATTCATGAAAAACCTCAAAATTATCACTTTCCTGTATATTACTTGTCTGGATTTACGTACACGTAATATGATAAACTTTCGCAGACGTGTATTAATACAATGTAATATGAGGAAAGTTAGGTATCATACGGGATACTAAGTACCTATACGTGTCGTTTTTATTATGTTCTATTTGTATATTACTCAGTTTCCGGGACAAAATACAAATATTAGATTCCTATCTTCGCTAGCTGTGTGTTTAATATTATAAACATATTGAGATTAAGAATATATATTGTTATATACTTGTCGCGTATTATGCATTTTTGTTCCTTTTATACCATTGATTTCATTTTCCTGCATAACATCTCACTTGCCTATTATGAAAAATCCTTAAAACGGCTATTATTTAAAAAATTATCAATATTTTGTCTGGCCCACGATACTGTAGTTTACTAAAGTCATTACCTTGACGTCTGGCTAGTTTATGTACTAAATCTAGTAAAAAACAGTGTGGAACCAAAAACACCACATTTTATTCCTTCGCCGTAAGAACTAGCCATATAGATGTATGGAAAAACCCTATATGGACACGGCGTGTCCGTCGCGGGCCTTGACAGAATAATAATGTTATAATCGAATAAAAATGTCAAAGGCTTTAAACAAAAAGTCTTAAGCATGAACTCATTCGATTCGTGAAATAGCTATATTAACATCGCATCGCAGGCATATCTAATCGCCTGCGTAGTCTTTGCCCTTACAGTCTATAAGGCGAGCTACGAATCTTCTCTCGTCGTGCCCAGGAGTCAGGAT
Source organism: Lapara coniferarum (assembly GCA_949316025.1). Classification (NCBI taxonomy): domain Eukaryota; kingdom Metazoa; phylum Arthropoda; class Insecta; order Lepidoptera; family Sphingidae; genus Lapara; species Lapara coniferarum. Next base: position 4,174,736 of record OX438922.1, read on the forward strand.
GCTTATAAAATCAGCATTTTAATTCAATAGCTTTATAATACGGAATATTAAAATAATAACGATGGAATATCTCATAATTTATTTACAAAGCTCTTTAGTGTGGCAAAATTTAAAGCTAAAATTATATATTTGCGCGAGCATTCTACATAGATAATTATAACTAAGCGCTGCTACACCTTAAAATAAAAGCTTGATTTAGCAGTCATTGAAGTCATTCATAAATGCTAAACGCGATTACAAAAGGCATTATCTATGGTATAAGAATGTTTCATCGCGTTTAGCATTCATGAAATGTTTAGAAGTCATCGAAGTCAGTCATTCGAATTAGGCCGCATTTACAGAGACGCCGGGCGTCGCCCGTTGCGTTGGGCGGCGCCACTCTTCACGCCTCGCATCTTTATAAACAGCACCGTACATTGTTATACGTTTGTGTCTACACGTGTTATGACGCGGACCGCTTCTCCGTAAACGGAAAAACAAAACAGCAGCGTATTCATTCGGAGATGCGTTCATAAAGCCTGATGAACTCCTGCTGTACCGTAGCACTAAGCAAATATAAGCAAAACCGCGATCCATCAAATGCTTACAATTTGCGAAGCTACTTTAGATACACTCACTGGGCTTCCTCAGGGCATGCCGCAGTATTTCCTTTAAATACTTTACTTTTTTCACCTTTAAGATGCCAGTAAAGTTGTGTGCTCTGTGGTCGAAATCTGTATCTGAAAATGTAAATATCTTTATCTATGAACGCATAGAGCTCATTAAACATTTGATTTTATCATAGCTTATTTTTTATGGTGCATTTATATTTCTTTGTAATTGGGATAATTAAGTGGTGCAAGGAAATTTACAAGGTCATACGTGTATTTAACATGTAGTGGATTTTCCATTTATATTATTGTTTTTATTTATGTCTCTTTTTATTGTATATTTGCTGCACATTAGGTAGTACAAAAATGTTGTCGTTTTGCATCTAGGATTCAATATAATTTGACTTCAATGGGGCGACTTCAGTTTCAGTCACCTGGTTTTATGAAAGTACAATTAGTATTATGAATATTGTTTGGAATTTTTCATACTTTCGTAATAGCTCATGTAAATAATTTTAGAAATGAAAACCACTCAGCTTTCTGATTTAATGAGATTATGACAAACTTAAAGGGTCTCGATAATTAGGATAAAATTATTTGGCGATTTTGTTTTCGTGTCACTCAGTTTTCATGATCATAATATAATTTAATTGCTTTTCTCAATGTTTGCTGGTTGCTCTATTTTGTACGTACATAAAATTAAAAAATTGGCGTAATCCAGATTTCACAAAAATCGTTAGGGAGCTTAGAAGTACAATAAATATTTGAGTGTCATAAAATTGATCATAAAGTGTGTGTTCTAATTTTTTTAGCTTTAGATTGATTTTCAAAATACCCGTATCTCATAATTCAAAGCGCATTGTAATGTATTATTAACACGTGTAATTATAAGTCATTACCTTAGTTTTTTTTATTCAATGCTAATTTTTAACTGGTATGGTTATTTCATGTCAGCCCGTATTATATACCATGATTTACAACATTCTAAAATATCGTACTTCTTTGACTGCCTCGGTGGCGTAGTTGTATTATGATACTACTGCAATGCTGAGGTTTCGGGTGCAATCCCCGGGTCGGGCAAAATGATATTGGATTTTTTTATTGAGTATCAGCGTGGAGTCTGGAATTTGTGCCCGATATGGCGAAAGGCTCGCCCCCTATTACATCATTAGACGGAATATGCAAGGCGAAAAGTAGGTGCACTTGTTGCGCCTCTGCCTACCCCTCCGGGAATAAAAGGCGTGAGCATGTGCGTACTTCTTTGATAATATAATCAGGAAAATGTATGCGTTCATTTCATTCATGAAGAAAGAAAATATGGAATATAAAAAAAAAAACGATTCTAATTAGGACTCAAACTTTTCTAAAAATACTTTTGTAACCTTAATATGAAAATACTAGCTTTTGCCCTCGGCTCCGCCCGCGTTAAAAAGTTTTTCCGGTATAAAAGTCCCGCTATATGTTTTCCTGGGATAAAAAGTAGCCTATGTGTTAACCCAAAACATGTTCTACCCGTTTGCCAAATTTCATCGAAATCCGTTTAGTAGTTTTTGCGTGAAAGAGGAACAAACATCCATACATCCAGACATTCTTACAAACTTTCGCCTTTATAATACTGGTACGATGTATAAAAACTAACAATAATAAAAAAACTTGTTCGGGGTAAGTACTGTCATTTTAAGTACGTTTCTTAATACAGTAGTGGGGTACTACCACCAAATAGGTATCTATATTTGGTATGAGCTATATGTAGAGTATGTGTGTAGAGTTACTGTACACAAATGTTTCTACAAGGCCCTAGCACTTACACAAAAAAAAAAAAAACTAAATCGCAATAGAATATTGAAAGACGGACGTCATGCAACATACAGTACATTTTGTGATTGTTATTCACGCTTTCGAGATTTGAACTTTAAGTTCGCGTTATTATTGATTACAACGTATTTCATGCAGCCACCAAAGATATACTGGGGAAATAACGTAAACTTTAGTTTTCAATCATAAGTTCACATTATATTGTGTTTTTCAATATTATACTTTGTGCCAACATTCGAAAGGTGATTAGTGCGTCAACTTTTAAATGGTTAATAGGAAAAGAACTTGCGCTTGATAATGTCTTTTACCGTACAGATTTTTTAAGAGTGAAAAAATATTGTGTTGCAAAATTCACCCATCCTTTTTTTACTGTGGCGTCGGTTACAGAAGGCATTATCTATGGTATAATAATGTTTCATCGCGTTTAGCAATTATGGTGTTTCATGTTAGTCAATAGATTTTTGGAGCTTGGCGATTTTTGTAATGACTTAATGCCACACACACACGCGCGCCCTTTATCCCCGAAGGGGTAGGCAGATGCGCAACTATTGCACCCACTTTTCGCCGTTATTCCGTCCCATGACGTGATAGGGGGCGACCCTATCGCCATATCAGGCACAAATTCCAGACTCCGAACTGATACTGAATAGAAAAACTCAATATCACTTTGCCCGACCCGGGGTTCGAAGCCAAGACCTCAACATTACAGTCGTAGTGTCCTCAAGTTGTTTGCCATCTGTTATATATTAAAGCACTTTACCTTCAGGAGTAAACATGTCATGATGTCCAGTGGGGCAGCCGGGCTGCGTGCCCCCCGCCGAGAAGTTGGGCCAAAAGTCAACAGTGCCAGTTGAAGTGCTGGTGCCATAGCCCCCGGGGTCAGTGTGGATGATGTCCACGAACTTGGCGCATGTGCGGTCCAATCCACGCAGCACAGAGAACGTGCCTTCGAAAAGCGCACGAGCCGGGTCTAGGCCTGTGATCCTAAGATAATAACATGGAATAATATTTTTATTTTTATGGAAACATTGAAAAAGAACAGTTTAAAGCAGGACTTAAACCCGCGACCTCCGGCGTACCGTGCCAGTGCTCCCCCAAATGAGCTATTTCGACTTATTTATTTATTGCACTTTATACGTAGTTATGCAAAGGCAGACTTAATGCCGAAGGCATTCTCTACCGGTCAGCCCGAGGCGGTGCAGAAATAAAACATAGTAGGTGCACGAAACTGAATTTTATCATAATGTAACAGTTAAAATAAATGTAAAGAATACAATAAAAATTAAATTAAAATTTAAAAAACCCCCGACACAAAAAATCTCCAAAAAGTAAAATAATAATATTGTCTTTGTCGTTTAAGTACCTAGCAATATTTTGACTCAACCGTCGTCGCTTCGGGGGACCGCTAAAGAAGTATTTTCATCTTACTGGTCCGGAGTTCGGTCCCCCGACGTGAGGACGCTTGGGTCAAAATATTGCTAGGTACTTAAACGACAAAGACAATATTATTATTTTACTTTTTGGAGATTTTTTGTGTCGGGGGTTTTTTAAATTTTAATTTAATTTTTATTTCAAACTTTTTAAATTATTTTATTCTCCATCATGGGGCCCTGATAATCAACTACCTATCACCTACTCATTGAGCCCAAACACACTATATCTGCTATACGTTGCTAAGGAGTTGGGTATCCCGCAGACTACTTGATGCCGCAGCATCAGCTCATGTTTACAAATGTATTGAAAGTGACGGTACACCAAATTTAAAGTCAATTGGATTTTTTAAGTTGGAAATGAGCTGATAATCCTCAAACGCCTGAACAGATCTTCATAAATTATAGCTAAGAACCATCGCAGTCACATCAGCTTTCAAACTAAAAAAACCGCGTCCAAATCGGTCCATTCGTTTGAGAGCTACGATGCCACAGACAGACATACAGATACACAGATACACACCCTAAACTTATAACTCCCCTCTTTTTTGTCGGGGGTTAAAAATAAATACAATGCTGTACACATCTTACTGATAATATCTATAAAATTACTAAGTATATATATATATATATATATATACCATATATATACGATACAATTAAATAACTTTCGCCTATTCAATTTGATTCTAAGATAAAAGGAAAAGTATTTTTCATACATATTATATAGCATCGCCTCTTTTCCTTTTTTAATGCAAAGGTGTTATGATACATTCCGCTAGCTAGGTTAGGTCTTAATAGGGGCGCTACTATTGCTATTGACCGAGCCTATCATTTATAAATATCAGAGAGCATGTGGGTCGGAACATGGGCTTCCAATGGCACTTGATGTGATCATCCGAAGATCTACAGATATCGTAGTGCCTTAATACCTTTTGTCAGATTTCTTACAATAGGGTATTTGACTACTTTTTTTTTAAATACATTTATCAAAAATGAATGTCTTCTTAAATTAAGAGATAAAATATTTTTTAAAATACAAGCAACAATACATAAGTTATAAAGCTTTGAAGTTTGGTGGAAGGGGCATGTGTCACATAACGGACACAGCAGAATGTGACGTCACTGAGTGTCACCAGCCATAACTCTGCGTGTGTGCGAAACAAATCACGCGATATCCCCACTACGTCCCCACTTTTGCTCATAACAATATTTCAAATATGAATATCTGCTTTAGTTGTCAACCAATTTTGATTCTGATTTTACAGAAGTTTAGTTTTCGTGTTATTTTCTGTTACATATAAAATAATGTACAAAATCAAACATAGAAAACTACCCTATTAGAAATATTTATACGGTAGTTAAGTTTATAATGCGTTTAAATAGTAATGGCTCCTTATTTCATGGTTGAAGGAAAATCTTTTAAAATCACGGTCTTCCTCATTACTTTAGCCATGCTTAAAAACTATTTGTTTGAGGTCGGCATTGGTTAATAGAGGTGGAAACTGACCGATGAACCTTGGGCTTAACAGCTAATTCATAAAAGACAGAATCAACTTGTTGGGCTATGGGTGTAAAATAAACTATAATTGAGTAAGATTTCTATATTCTTCAACAGTGGAGCAAAAGGAAAAACGTTTGTTACATCGTAATTTTGCAAGAGAACAACCACTACTGACAAAGTCATGTTTACTATTTCTTATTTTAAATATAAGCAAACACAAAGGCCAGTACGAATATACAACAAAACCTCTGTTATAAAATTTACTCCTTAACACTCCCACTTAAATTTTATAATAGAGAAATATTCAAAGTATACATAAACACAAAACATCTTATTAATATCCCCTCTCTATAACACTTTATGTATACTTATTTCACAACCAATAATAAAACACCTTAAATATTTACTCAACACAATAACACAAACTAACTAACTACATTAACTGCATAGGAAATATCAGGTCTAGAAACAGTTGAAACAAACATCAAAGCTCCCACTGCTTCTCTATAGGGAAAATTAGATGTATTCTCATCAAGGTTTTTCTTTAATACTACGTTATTATCAGCAGGAGTACTACAAGGGTTGGCCTCTGATAAATTACATTTCTTTATAATATTTTCAATATACTGTTTCTGACTCAATATAATTGAATTATCATTTTTAATAATCTCCATGCCAATAAAAATATTTACATTTAAAACTTTTATCTTAAAACTCTTTTTGAGATCATCTATAACATGCAACAATACATTTTTACTCTTGGATAATAATAATGCGTCATCTACATACAAGAGTAAGTTAACTTTAAAATTATTAAATTGACCAATAAAAACACAGTTATCTGCCTGACTTACTTGAAAACCATAAGTAGTTAAGAAAGATGAAAATTTCCTATTCCAACAACGCGATGACTGCTTTAAACCATATAATGATTTAATTAATTTACAAATTTTACCTTTATCAGCTTTAACCCCTTCAGGCACCTCCAAATAGACGTCTTCCAGCAACTCACCATACAGAAAAGTCGTCTTCACATCAAATTGCTGAAATTCGTAATTTTCACGAGCTGCAAGAGATAATATTGTTCTGATCGAGTCATACCTTGTTGTTGGTGAAAAAGTCTCTTTATAATCAATATCCTTAACTTTTGTAAAGCCACGCGCACAAAGACGAGCTTTGTATCTTCCTATATTACCATCTGAATCTCTTTTAATATAAAATACCCATTTCGAGGTGACAGTTTTCACATTCTTCCTCTCTATTAACTTCCAAGTACCATTTTCTTCAAGTGACTGTAATTCTTCTTTTATAGTGTCTTTCCATTTATCACTGTCTTGACAATTAATAGCTTCCTCATATGTATTTGGTATATCAAATTCAGTAAAATTTGCTTCAAGTTTTCTATCTCTCCTCGGTCGGAGGGTAATGGTCCTTTCAACAGTACTGGGGATCATTTGTGAAGGATTATATGTCTCATCTTTAGGATCGTCATCGCTTTCAATGCTTTGAAAACTTGAATCTGCAGTGCCTTGGTGGTCCTCTGCTGGTATATTTTCTGTTTCACTCTGCTCTTCTTTATCATTAATGGAAATGGATGCAATATTTTTCCTAAGTACTGGTATGTTGTTTTCATTGAAGCGTACATTTCTGGTAACTGTTATTTTTCCATTTCTAAAGTCAAACATTCTGTAATTTTCATTTTCATATCCCACTAATACGAGTTTTACACTCTTTCGATCTAATTTCTTTCGTTTGTCATCAGGTACATGAACATAACCTTCCGATCCAAACACCCTGATGTGGTCTAGAGCAGGCTTCTCTCCATTCCACAATTCATATGGAGACACATTTTTTGTTAGACTTGATGAGCTTCGATTTAATATATATACAGAGCAGTTCACCGCTTCAGCCCATAACTTTAATGGGATATCACGAGCATATAGCATTGATCTAGCACTTTCCATTATAGTGCGCATGTCCCTCTCAGCCCTGCCATTTTGTTCAGGCGTGTAGGGCGCCGTGCATTCATGCTCTATACCTTCACTCTCTAAATAAGCTCTAAATTCATTATTTACGTACTCACGTCCATTATCTGTGTGTAGTTTTCGAGTACCATGTCCAAACATATTTTTCACTATTGCATTATATTTTTTAAAACAATCCAGGACATCACTTTTGTGCTTAATTATATATACATGCCTATAATTGGTAGCGCCGTCCTTGAACAATACAAAATATTTCGCACCGGACACTGATACTTGTTCCATGGGTCCACAAACATCACTGTAGACTAAATCTCCAGGTTCACTCTGTCCTCTGTGAGATTTCTGAAAAGGTAAGCGACTTTGCTTGCCATATTGGCATGCTTCACAAATAAAGTTTTTATCATCCTTCAAAGTCACTGGAATTAAACCATTCGAACTCATATTTTGTACTTCTTTCAGGTTTAAATGTCCCAAGCGCTCATGCCAGATTTTTAAACTTGATTGCACCAAATTACAATTAACTTGGACTATGGTTTTGACAACTAATTCATAAAGATTGTTATCTCTCAATGTTGCTGTCATGACAACAGTTTTATTTTTAAATATTAAGGCCTTATTATTTTCTTTAACAATGACATAACCCCTTCTTGTTGTCATTCCCTCTGAAAAGAGGTTTCTACGTAAACCTGGCACATATAATACATCTTGTATAATACTTTCGTGCCAATTTCCATTAACATATCTTTTAATCAATATATTTCCACGACCATAAACTTCAAGTTCCTTTTTATTTCCCAATCTCACAGTTTTGTCACTGTCATTCTGATTATATTCATGCAACTCATAAAAGTAGTCACGCCTGTAGGACATGTGTACAGATGCACCACTGTCTAGAATCCATACATCCGCATCAATTTCAGATTGTAAACATTGCTCAGCACTAAATGCCAACTTCTGCTGCTCTTGGAGTTTCCATCCAGATTTCTTTGGGGCTCGGCACTCTCTCGCAAAATGCCCCCTTTTGTTACAATTGTAGCAAGTAAAATTATGCTTATTCGGTAATTTGAATGTTGAGCTCTTATGTATGTTTTGATTCTGAAACTTGTTTCGTGACGTAGAATTTTTAGTTGCTACTAAAGCACTCTCAGTTTCCTCTTCATTTGTTAAGCTCGCTTCTTCGTCTAATAATCTTGCAGTTAAATTATGAATTGTCTGTAATTTTGGGTCTAGAGACATCCATGCCTGACGAAGAGAACGATACTTTCCAGGTAATGTGCTTAGTATTTTGGTCATTATCGCTGTATTGCTAATTTCTTCCCCACTCTCTTTTAATTGTTTAGCCAGATTCTCCACTTTAGAAACATGTAGTGCCATACTGTCAGTTGGCGACATCTTGTATTGATAAAATTTTTCATGGACCATCATTTTGTTAAGTTCTGACTTTTGTTCATAAATTGACTCCAATTTTGTCATTACTTCTTTTGCGGTTTCGCAATTTTCAATCAGCGATATTTGGCCTAGATCCATTGAAGACGTAATTATAAACATGGCCATACCATCGTTCTTCTCCCATTGTGCCTTCGTATCTCCCGATGATGGTTTTTCTTCATTAATATTTAATCCTTTTGCTTTCAAGGCACAATTAATTTGAAACTTCCACTGTCTAAAACCATTGCCATTAAATTTATCGATCTTCATAGAACTCGAGACTTCCATGATGAATGTTCTAGAATCACGATCTAGAATTCTCAATTATTCTCCGACTTATTTTCGTAGGCAATTTTCTGCTCTTTACTCAATTCGCGCAGTGAAGCGTTCTGGGCCCATAACCTGTTGGGCTATGGGTGTAAAATAAACTATAATTGAGTAAGATTTCTATATTCTTCAACAGTGGAGCAAAAGGAAAAACGTTTGTTACATCGTAATTTTGCAAGAGAACAACCACTACTGACAAAGTCATGTTTACTATTTCTTATTTTAAATATAAGCAAACACAAAGGCCAGTACGAATATACAACAAAACCTCTGTTATAAAATTTACTCCTTAACACAACTGAACTAGAAAAAATTGTCCACTGGTTAAAAGAGACAAAGCGATTGCACGGCCAAAACAGTTTTTTCGTTCTGTAAAGCATGAAACACACGATCGTTTTAATTTTCATCATATACCTACATCTCGTTGCATGCCTCGAGTGTAGAGACCGTATAAATAAATTTTATGAAACCTGTAGTTACAAGATGCTGTTGTTGAGGAAGTTTTCGTGTTCAAGGCTTGCAAAACATTAAATACATGTCGGGGTAACTACCGACATAGGTATACGTGGGCACACTTAACAAAACACACAATGAACGTAACCTCTTCAACTCCCGGTTTATTGGCCGTTCATTACGTAGTTTAATGTTCAGAACACAATCACTATGTCGGGATCCACTATAAACTCACTTCCCAGTTGCCACTTACTACCTTGAAAACTAACAGCGAACTAACATAGTTACCACCTATCAGTTAAAGTAACACTGCACTTGACTAGTCTTGCTCTGTGGCGAGTTAAACAATGATCCTATCTGATCTACGACTAAAATAAGACTGAGACATTTCAATGCCGAGCCACCCTATTTATACTCGCAATTGTCATTACCACTAATTTGTTATTTCATACTACCCGATGTTTATGTGTTCAGATACCGACATTGAGATTAATAAACATCATACACCCGTCATACATATACTAAGTGCTATCCAACTTTAACGGGATCCATACCTTGGTATCACGTGTCCCCTCTCTCTGGACCTTCTGCCAGCGAAACCCATGATGTGGGCGCCGAGCGAGTGCCCCATCAAATGTACGTTAGTCATGTTATACCCAGCTTCAACGATGTCTATCAGTCTGTCCCCCATTTCTCCCCCAATCTGGAACATTCGAAAATATTCGAGTTACGTTTGATAGATGGTGCTGATTATTTTGAAACTGATAGGAAGCGAATTATGGGAAAAACTCTGTGATAGCTTTTCTCGAATTAAATGTTGTCAGTTTGAGTGCCTAGAATTAGAATGGCAAGCTAGTACGAAGCTAATCCTTTTACATGGACCCAATTCTCAGCAGTAAATTATAGAAAAATATACACACAGTTTTGATCGCACTGAGAATCAAACCCAAGACTTTCGCATCATATGCATATGAGCGATTCTGCCCCTAGAATTCAGAGGTGATTAAGTAAGACAAAAGCATGAAAAATACATTACCGACAACACAATTACCTTCTTAGATTTTGGTACAACAGAGAAAGCATATCCCAATGCTATTCCCAGTATTCCCCTTTTAGCTTCCTCTTCCCAGTCCAACAGGAGTACGTTGCGTTTCCTGGTGGCTATGTAGGCAGTGAGCACGGCCGTGGTAGCAGGACCGGCCACCCGACCTCCGTAACCGAACGTGTATATCATTATTGGGAGATTTGAGTCCAAACATGATAGGAAAGTCGGCGGGAGCGGCTTGTCTAACGGTGTCACTAGATAGTCTTCCAGCGTTCTGAAAGAAATGTTAGTATAGTTAAGCATAGCATCACGCTATTTTCCCTTTTCGGAGGTAGGCAGAAATGTGGCTAAGACCATTAGTGCATTAGTACATATCAATGCTAAAAAACCATTATTGATACAAAGCTACGCATTCTAGATCAAAATTCCTCTCTTGTGTGATTGAACATCAACAGTAATATTGCTATATGCTTATAAAAACCTGCATCAAGAAGGAAAAATATTAACACATTCCTAAAGCACTCGTGTTGTCTAGTTTACATTACAATGTAAAAAATGATCCTTTGTGAATACAAATCGATGTCTCATACATGCATTTGCAATTAACATTGCTATTGTTGTGAATATTCTTAAATGAGTATGCAAGTCAATTGTGTAGGTATATTCTTCTTTTTAAATTAAAATATGTGAGACAGGTATTTCTTGCTGTATGTGTCATGAAATTTTCTTCTAATGGATATTCACTCATACTAGTGTATTTATGGGATTCTGAATTGCGATTCATTATAATCTGATTCGGAATATGTAAGTTAATAGTTCGGATGGGGAGGATTACCCTCTAAAAAGAATGGTCTAAGATCCTACTAAAAAAGGAATCACAGAAATAGGCTCACAATTTTCAGAGAAATCAGTGTACGTACTGTATTCTATGTTTGGCGGCGAAAGGTCGTCGCCACTGTAGAGGATCAGGTGGTTGCGTTCCTCTATTGTTTTTTTTTTTTTTTTATAGGAGCTCGACATAGTGACTGCACTGCACCTGATGGTAAGCACAGTGCAGTCCAAATAGAGAATCGAATGGCATTGGACGATTATCCCATGCCATTCGACACAATTATGCCGGCCTGACCAGCTGCTTCTTCACGCTGCGGCGGAAGGACCCAGGATTGTAGGACGGAGGGAACACGTGCGCCGGCAAACTATTCCACAGCCTGATGGTGCGACAGAAGAAGGAACTATAGAACCTATTGGTTCGGGTCGTAATGGTTTTTATGGGAGGAACCGCAGCTCGTCAAGCGCAACATTCGCCTGACTGGGAATCAACCCCTTCTACAGAGGAACGCAACCATCTGCTCCTCTACAGTAGCGATGAATCTTTCGCCGCCAAATAAATGTTCGTTTCTTGTTCTTACATTCATAAAAAAACCAATAAACACACAAATTTAGTACTTCTTCCTTTTTTGGCAGTTAGTTAATAAAGGCTGGGGTCGAGATCGCGTCGTGCAAATTCAGAGTTGTTAGTATCATACGTTCAAAATAACTGCCCGTAAAATGTCTCTACCACCTACAAACTTGACTTAAATATTTAGCAACCATGCAATTGTTCTTGAGACCGTTTGCTGCAGTCAACTTTGTATAGAGAAGTAATTAAAATGTCGTGCACATGCAACATGCCTTTACGAACGGCCCAGGATGCGGATTGCTTCAACTGTATGGTTGAAATTGAGTGTCGGTGCGTTGTTGATAGAGTTGCCATACGTTCGGAATTTTCCTGACAGATCCGGTAATATAGGTCTTTGTCCGGACAAAGCTTAGGATTCCCTCCTCATTCCGGGGAGGGAATCCCAAGCTGACCGGAATTTCAAAAAAATAAGTAAAGAGTGAAACAAAAACCTAAGACTAATATAACCCAATAAGAGTCCAGTATGGAACCTTCCTACCTCATCAAAGTAAAAAAATTAAAAGATTTCATTTTACGCATTTTGCCCTCTAAATACGCCGAACGCCCCCGCTTCAAACACGCTACGCCACCGACGACGCGTAATGACAATATTAATTATGTTGAAGAGAATCGGGAATTATCATCAAATGTCCGGACATTTGATGACAATTGGGTCCGGAATTTCGAATTTTTGATCTGGCAACCCTAAATTCGTTGACGCAATGCCCAATCTACTCAGCGGTGTAATGTTGATTGCTGAGTAATAGGTTACTTTGATTTGTTGCACCGGGTTTTTTTTTTGTAAATCTATGTTACACAGTGTTGTATATTTGATATTGATGCATGGTTTCGTATTTCTATATTGCATTTAGACTATTGCATTGCTAGGTACTCAAAGATATTTCAGCTACTATGGTCTTGTATATTACAGTTCTTGTTACTGAGAATTGATACTAGTATTTTTGGATCCATATGTGATGCTATATGTTAATATGCCTTCGTAATTACAAAAGTAAAACAATATTTAAGCTCTGGATATTGTAATTTTTTAAATAGATCATGTGAAAAACCAATGGTAAAAAACCTAACAATAGCTAATTAAAATATATTAATATGAAAGTATATTTTGTAACTGTAACTTTAAACATTTTTTTTTTCGAGTTCGTGAGAAATATTTGAGACAATGCCGATGATTTTGAGAGTACTAATCGTTTTCTAATGAATTAATTTAAAAAAAATATTTTTTCTTAAAAAAAGTAGTCCTGACCCTATGAGCAAATTGATACCACATAGACATGTTATTTCTATAAGATACTTTCAATCAGTAGGATCGAAAGGTAGGTATATATTAGTTCTAGACACCTTTAGAATATTTAAATCATGCTTTAGGGCTTAGACGATAAAGAAATCCTTAAGAATTACACCTTTTTGTTTTGTTTGGATCTTCTTAGATAAAGTTAAGGCTCCCATCACACTGGCAAAGACAGTTAACTATATTTGATCAAGGATAAAACAATACAGACTTACAGATGAAACAAGTCCTCGCAATATGTATGCATTTATTTGACTGCCTCGGTGGCGTAGTGGTATTGCGTACGCATTACGAGTACGATTTGCGCGCTGAGGTCCTGGGTTCGAATCCCGGGTCGAGCCAAAAAAAATTGTGACTGGGTTTTTCCATCTTAAAATTTACTCAGTGACTAAAAGTCACTATGAGAGTGAAGGAATAGCGAGTGCACCTGTGTATTGCGCACACACTTGTGCACTATAATATATCCTGCGTACCTGGCTGATCTCCGTTGAGATTAGCCGCCGTGGCCGAAACTGGCTAGGAGGATTTCATTTTTCATAATATCTCCTGCGTACCTGGCTGATCTCCGTTGAGATTGGCCGCCGTGGCCGAAACTGGCTAGGAGGATTTCATTCATTTCATTTCATTACGGTATGACTGCAATGCTGAGGTCTTGGGCACGATTCCCGGTCGGGCAAAGTGATATTGAGTTTTTGAAATTCAGTATCAGCCTGGAGCCTGGAATTTGTGCCCAATGGATCATTCAGCTCAAAAGTACGCACTTTTTTTCAATCGTCTATACACTAAAAAATATAGGGTCCTGATAAACGTTTTAACATTTTATTTAAAATAAATTTATTCTATTTTCATTATTTAAAGAGTTTTTGTACATTGCTTCATCGGTTTTTTGCAGTACATGTTTAAGTGGAGCGGGAGAAATTCGTACTCTTAACCCATCACGTGGGTAAAACTACGCAGAGATGCGGTTAATAGTTCGCACACTGGGTAGCTTCGCACTCAGGTAAACTACAGGCATATAATTACAAATTTTATAAGTACACATGGAATCATGTGGAATGTATTTTTAAACTTCCTTTATTCTTGTTACAAATATTGTAAAAATAAACATTAAATGTACTCCTATTGTAGACACCAAAAACATAATTAATTAGACTGTACTTATAATAAACTTTATTTATTTTTGTAATTTAATGATCACTGTAATTTTAGGAACTTTTGATGTTACTTTTCATTGTAATGAAGTTATAACAGCGTGCGTACTTTTAATTCCGTACTCTTACCCAACAGGGAATATTTTAAAACAATCACACGTCAGTTGAGATGCAGTTATTTTTTAGGACAAAATTAATAACTTAAATAAATACTATAATTATCATGTAAACTTAATATAATCAACGGTCTTTTGTAAACTGATGCACCGTCTATCCATAAACTTTTTCCCAGCACAAAATAGTTGATAACTAATCAACAAAATCACGTTGATCGCTGTTTTTCGCTAAACAAGTGAGGCTTGTTAAAATAGCTTGTGGGCTCTGACATCATCCCTGACGCACCCCTAATTTAGCCGAAAAAGTGTCTGAGCCCCCTCAATAGGTTTCGAGATATTGACCATGCGAAATTTTACCCACTGCGTGCTGTTGCCCCGAATGACCCTATGATGATAGGATCGCCCCCATCACATCATGAGACGACGGAATACGCACGGCGAAAAGTGGGTGCACTATTTGTGCCTCTGCGTACCCCTTCGCAGCGACTGATCAAGAGTTCTGACCGCCCTAGGCTAATTATGAGGACGCGCCCCCTCCACGTGTAAGTGATACGGTCGGCCTAAAAAGTAGTATAATAGTTTGACTTTATTTACTAATGTGAAAATTTTAACATGGCTCCATTGATGTATTAAAAAACATCAATGCATGGCTCATACTACCTATAAACGTTTTCAGATCGATCTGAAAGTGAAACTAACGTTGTCCATTAATCTACACGACATTCAGCCTTAGCGTGCCAAACCATTTTTTTAGCTGACCGTACATAAAGGTGCCTTATACGACCTCGCGCATTATACGACTAAAATCATGACAAGTGACTGCAGGCTACCAAGTAGAAAACCAAATGCATGTCGTGTTTGGCCGCATGACTTGTATTGGCTTAGTTTCTATAGAGAAGTTAGTTGTTGCGGCCATTGACCATGTGCGTGGTAATCTATTGTGTGAAGTTGTATTTATCGTTTAGGCGACTTTTATACCAATATATAGTAATTTTTGTTAGTTTCAAGCGCGATTTTGATTGAAAACGTCAACAAGTTTGAATCTCCGTACGACGAAATTTCTGAAACAGACGTTGGAACTTGGTGGCTAGATTGAAATTAAAGAAAGATATGAAAAATCTGTCTCGTTTATTCCATTAGTGTTGAAATAGTCTTTCCGATGACGTATTATGAATTAATCAGATAAATTTATTTTTTAAAAAATCACGTTGAAGTGTTAAATGAAATAGTCGAAATTTTAGACACGGCCTCTTAATTCTTGACTGAAGACCTTTGTATTGACTAGAGATATTGCTAGCATTATCATAACTTTGGCCTCGACAGTCTTTAATATCCAGTTCCAAAGTTTTATCAATTGTCGCAAGAACAGCCTTCTCCATGTCTTCACCTTTATGACCGCAATTGGGTAAAAAGGTGACAAAATGTTCAACAGGTTCTCCGTCAGGCAAAACATAACTAATTATAAATGTCAACTGATCCGTGTGTGAAATATCTGCAGTAGAATCAATGCTAATCGAATAATATTTTGCTTTTTTTATTTTTCCAATACTCGAAAGTCGAACTTCATCAGCGAGAAGTAAAATAAATTCATCGATTATAGAGGATGACAAGTACGATGGAGCACCTCCGCCTTTTTGTCCTAATCTCACCAAATGCTCAGCCATGAAAGGATCAAATTTGGATATAAGCTCAATACAGCCAAGAAAATTTCCGTTTAGTGCAGATTCAATAATATCATTTTGACCGTGAAATGGAAGGCCACGAGAAGTTAAAAACTTAATTGTTTCTATTACACGTAGTAATACATTTCGCCAATAAGTTATTTCTTCATTATATTGTTTGATTATTTTGGTATCCAATCGTTGTAAAAGTTTTCTCTACATACATAATATTGTCCCAAACATTTACGATGATCCGGAGAATTGTCATGATCAGTTATTAAGTTAGAATTTTTCCAGACATTAACACTTTCACTGCGTAGGCGCCTGAACCTAGTTTTACTACCAGTGCTATACGAGTCATATACTTCCCGTATGAAGAATACCAATCTTGCGGTACGACCTTTATTTTCCCGTATCAGGTCCTGATTTCTAATGTCTTTACAAGCGTGGAATATTACCATTTTTATTTATTTTTTATACTAATCGATAGACTATATCCCTGCGTATATACATCTGCCGTAGCACGGGGATCTACGTAATATAGTAAGAGTTATATTTTTTTTTCAAAATCGGTCCTTTTACGGGTAATTATTTCCCGTCCCGCATATAACATATAAAATGCTAGGGATGAGGGTAAAGTTAATAATTAATACCAACTTTTGAATTGCACTTTCTTTATTGAGCATAAAAAATTGTATCCCTATCGATTTCCATACGAAACATAATAAAAAATTAATAGATTCATTAACATGCATAATCATAATCAACAAAAGGTAAATGAAATTGAACAAGTATACACATTGTGCACAAACTGTTATTATTTATTACTTTTGTAATAAATTACATATATCACTTACAAACAAAAATAATAAAAGAGGTAAATATATATTTGATTTTACAAAAATATTAAAAACTTATCAAATTAGGTAGGTATTTTTCGAATATTTTCGTTTCTTACCTTATCAGTAGTTAAAAATTCACATGAGATCTTTACTTTATAAACCACTAGCTTTTGCCCACGGCTTCGCCCGCGTTAATAAGTTTTTCCGGGCTAAAAGTACATAAAAACCTTCCCGTTGAATCACTCTATCCAACACATTTATTTGGATAAAGATTAATATTATGACGTTGATACAACTCTTAACAAATAATGCATTAATTTCGACCAAATTTGATTACCATAAAAACGGTTCTAGTGAGTTAATCTTAAAAGATAGACATACACTGTCGCGGACATTTTTTTAAATCATTTCAAGAGGAATAATTCTTTCATATTTTTGGTATCTTGAACCGTTTTCGCAGCGCACGCAATGGAAGTCCTCAAGGATGAATAATTTTCCCCGTTTTTTTTCACATTTCCCATTATTTCTTCGCTCCTAATAGTTGCATCGTGATGTTATATAGCCTAAAGCCTTCCTCGATAAATGGTCTATGCAATACAAAAATAATTTTTCAATTCGAACCAATAGTTCCTGAGATTAGCGCGTTCAAACAAACAAACAAACTCTTCAGCTTTATAATATTAGTATAAATAGTAAAGTAGGTATATAAAATTCAAAATGTTTGTAAGAATATTTTGAATTGTCATTGAATATTCATTTTTTGAACAAGTATCGCGTAACAAAAGTCCCCAGAAACGTTTAATTATTTTTTATATAGGACCAACTTCGAACTATTTCAAAAAACATTTGTACCTCTGCACATATAGACCGTGGGCCAGTAGCAAAATTTCGTCAGTCATTTTCTCCCGAACGATAATTGATGAGATGCATCAGAGACGTGTATCATAAAGCCTCGTGAACGTCAGCTTCGGCTCCGTGGGTGCCATGAGCGGTGGTAGCCTCCCAAAGATGTAGAAAAAAATATATTATTCAGTCATTTCCTCCCAACTAAGAATCATTTTAAATTGTAGCTAACCAGATACCTTGAAGAAAAAAAATAATCAGCTGACTGTAACTTGGGGCATTATGCGTCAGCTGGTCTATCAAACATGTAAAAAAAAATATATCATTTCAGTGATTTCCTCTCAACTACAAATTTACCTGATGATAGCTTATACGCAACTATGAATAAATATATATGTCAGCTGGCTGTATGCCGGGGCAAAAACCGTCAGCTGATGCCTTGAAAGTTATAACGCAGGTGTTAGGCGAGAGCTTCTATTACATAATTACATGCATCAGCTGACAATGTTTCCCTCGAATTAATGATAGTAGATTCTCTTTATTAATTACAGCATTGTATTATCAATCTATACATGTAAAATGCTTTGTCCTGAATGACTGACTGACGCACAGCCTAAACCTCTGACCGTAGAGACCTGAAACTTGCAGGGTGTGTTCTTTGTATGCCATAGGCATCTAATGAGATTGAATTTTCCGAAAGTCTACCCCTAAGAGGGTGAAAAGGGGGGCAAAGTTTGTATGGGCCAACGTGATTCCTTGGTCCAACCTACTTCAAATATTGCTTAAACTTATTTTTAACAGAACTGATAGAAGACGTGTTTCATGTTTTATTGAAATTTATCCCGTAATATATAATATGTATAAAAACGAAAGGTCATTAACTCACTCATCACGAAATCTGAGAAGCTACACGTGCTAGGAGTCTCAAATTTTGTGGAGGTTCCTTTTAGGACGTTGGAGCTCACTAAGACGGGATTTTGAGAAATTCAACCCCTAATGGGGTAAAAAGATTGTACGCGATAAACTCGGCCGTGTGTTTTCACGGACCTCGGAGAGGGCCACCGGCCGGTGCCGGCATCGTCGTTGGGGGGGTGCGGATCCCCATCGGCTCTAGCATGAAGTATCTAGGTTTAGTCCTGGATAGCCGATGGCGATTCCGCACCCACTTTAAGGAGTTGAGGACAAAATTGTCCCGGGCAGCGGGCGCTCTTTCCCGCCTGCTGCCCAACCTGGAAGGTCCTGGCTTCCCTTGCCGGAGGCTGTATCACGGAGTCGTGCGGTCCATAGCCCTTTACGGCAGCCCCGTTTGGGCTGACTCCCTGGGCCGCCCCTGCGTCGCCCTTCTGCGCGCCCCGCAGAGAGCTTTAGCGCAGCGGGCGGTCGGGGCGTACCGCACGGTCTCTTTCGAGGCGGCTTGCCTATTGGCCGGATTTCTGCCCTGGGACCTGGACGCCAAATCCCTTGCCGATGTATTCCATTGGCGGGAGGAGGCGTTCAGTCGCGGGGAGCGTCCGGCCCTGAAGGAGGTTGAGGCCAAGAGGGCCGCCTTACGGCGAGCCGCCGTGGAGGAGTGGCGTCTCAGGCTGGAGGCCCCGTCGTGGGGGCACCGGGTCGTAGAGGCAGTGCGTCCTGTCTTTGCCGAATGGCTGGACAGGCGCCACGGAGCGGCAACATACCGCCTGACGCAGGTGCTCACCGGGCATGGCTGCTTCGGTGAGTTCCTGTTTCGCGTGGTAGGTGTAGAGGAGTCGGCCGTGTGTCACTATTGTGACAACTGCCCAATGGACACGGCCCAACATACGTTGGAGTGTTGTCCAGCCTGGGATGAGGAGCGCAGCGCTCTCAGAACAGTCGTCGGAGAAGACCTCTCGCTGCCGGCCGTGGTCGCTTCCATGGTCGGCGGCTGGGAGGCCTGGCAGGCGGTGGCCCACTTCTGCGAGGCGGTCCTCTCGCGGAAGGAGAGTGCCGAGAGGGATCGCCAGCGCAGTGGTGATCCCTCCCGCCGCCAGACGAGACGTAGGAGGCGTCGGGTGGACGACTGACCGACGTCTCCCGCCCTGTGGATTGGGGGCGTTTGGAGAATTCCACCACGGTATCCCCTGCCTGTCGTAAAAGGCGACTAATAGGGGCCTCCGGAGGTCACGGGTGGGCGGGACGTGCCGCCCACCCATTAGTCTAGCCAACTTTTGTGACCCCCGTGATGGACATGTCCGAGGCAGCGTGTCTCACGCTGCCTCGTACACCAAAAGGAGGACACGGTACGGTGTTTCGGGGGTTTCTGAGCCCCCGCAACAGGAAAAGGACCGCAACAGCGGTACGTGCAGGGGCGGTTGCGGACGACAACTTAGACGTGAGTCGGAGGAAGCCCGCAGCCGTCCCTAATGCGCCGAAGATGGCATGTAAAAAAAAAAAAAAAAAACGCGATAAACTCAAAGACTATCAAACGGATTTTGATTAAATTTGGTATGGAGATAATTCGAGCATCTGGGAAACTGGAAAGTTTTAGGCTACTTCTTATCCCGTGAAAATGTATAAGTGGGACCTTTATAAAAAAAAAACTCTTTCGTACGACCGCGGCTGCGGGCAAAAGCTAGTCAGCTTATGAATTTTCATCTGGGAAGATATAATGTATCTTAAATGTTTGACTTTACGCTCAGATATGAGTTTTCCGATGAAATGTATAAATACTTTACGACTAATACGTATATAATTAAATAACTGAAGAAATATTAAGAACAGTGATTATGAATTTATAGTTTATTGTACTCTCCGGAGTAAGATAAAGTGGTCAGCAGAAGACTTTTCAGATTAACACAACCTACTGCAGGTACCACCTTTGCAACACGTTTCTAATCTAAGGGTTAGAAAAGTGTTGCATGCCTACATCGCGTCATACAAGGAACACACCCTGCAAGTTTCAGATCTCTACGGTCAGAGGTTTGGGCTGTGCGTTTAACTGTCTGTCAGTCATTCAGGACAAAGCATTTTACATGTATATATTGATAATACAATGCTGTAATTAATAAAGAGAATTTACTATCATTAATTCGAGGGAAACATTGTCAGCTGATGCATGTAATTATGTAATAGAAGCTCTCGCCTAACGCCTGCGTTATAACTTTCAAGGCATCAGCTGACGGTTTTTGCCCCGGCATACAGCCAGCTGACATATATATTTATTCATAGTTGCGTATAAGCTATCATCAGGTAAATTTGTAGTTGAGAGGAAGCCACTGAAATGATATATTTTTTTTACATGTTTGATTGACCAGCTGACGCATAATGCCCCAAGTTACAGTCAGCTGATTATTTTTTTTCTTCAAGGTATCGGGTTAGCTACAATTTAAAATGATTCTTAGTTGGGAGGAAATGACTGAATAATAATTTTTTTTCTACATCTTTGGGAGGCTACCACCGCTCATGGCACCCACGGAGCCGAAGCTGACGTTCACGAGGCTTTATGATACACGTCTCTGATGCGTCTCACCAATTATCGTTTGAGAGAAACTTGGTCATCGAAATCTGTCACTGGCCCACGGACCAATAAGTTGTTCCAATTCTTTCTGAGGTTTCGAAGTTCGTCCCTTAGAAAAAGTTGTTTATATTGATAAGTAGGTATAATAACACCATTATAATATATTTTGCCGGTATATAGCTATTATTTTTCAAACTAAACAACATTCCCTAAGGAACTCTTCTTCTTCAACTTCTCAACTCAACTCTTCAACTTCAACTTCTTTCTTTTTCTTTCTTTGTTACTATGTCGACCTATAAATTGCTACATGCGCAACTTAAGCTCACGTTCTTACACGTAGTACCTATCTATGTGAATTTACTTTCCAAAAAATATCACAAAAACACATACCTAAATAATATTTTTTTTTACTAACAGGCATAATCAATAATAATAATAGGAACTTCTCAAATTTTCAAAAAAACATCACAACAATGAAACAAAGTCTTTATTTTTACACATACCTAAATAATTATATTTTTTGACTAACATGCATAATCGACAAAAATAAAAGGAACTTCAGAAAATTTCAATGTTTAAATTCATTCATTTCATTTCATTTAAAAAAACTGTAGGGTGAAATTGAACTTCGACAAACCGTAGAAAAACTTTTAATTATTGATTTATTAATTTATAATAAGTAGTTACTTATAGAAATGTTAACTATACGATCCACAAATTATAATATACTACGTATAACAAAAGCCTCCAGTATATTAAAGGTTGTGATTATATTCATCAATACAAAAAAATACTTTTTCTATGGGACCAACATTGAAACTTCAACAAAAATTTCGACCTCTTCATACAAGTTGTCCGATATATCCCATAGTAAAAGTTGTTCTTATCGATGAGTTGAATGAAACACGCTCTTAAATATTATTGAGGACTTTGGTTAAACGTTGTATAAATACGAGTTAATACTTATTCTAAGGTCGACATTTGTGAACTGCGCACAACACTATGGCAAACTAAAGCACCGCGCGCGCACCCCTCGGTGCTATACGGGGTTTCGGCTACGACAAAATAGTTCCCGTACCGCACCAAACGTAAAAAAAATAACTTCTGTGCGTTACGACAAAATGCTTCCCGTATTATTTTTCTTTTTTAAGTGATACTAAACGAAGCGAGAATGACGGATATATAATTATCTTTTTTCTACCTTCACGGGATCCTAGAAAAATACCCCCCGCACCGAGCGCAAAACAAGGATAGTCAGCTGCCGCACATTACAAGACTCAAGTACGGCCAAATAGTTCCCGTAACGCAGGGAAAGTGTTAAATCCACTTTTGGCAAATATGGATGTTCCCATAGAATAATAACGCCGATGTTCCTCCATATAATTTACAAGGACCACAAAACACGTGACCTGTGGATTCTGAGTATACTAACCAGCTTCTCTTCACAATTTCGCCATTAACAAGCTTTATCTCAAACATATGTTTAGATAGAAATCTTTTTTGATTTTTATACTGCCTTTCTGATCTAGGAAAAGTCAAATTCTTCGTTTTGTTGCAGTCCTTTTTTAACAATATAATCACAAAATTCATCGTTTACATGCCACAGTGCAGGGTCACTTGACGGAATAGACGGCTTTTCTTCTATTAAAATTTCGTCTTCATTGTAGATCGTCGGCGTCATCGCTACTGTAGAAGTAGTGTTGGACGGAGAAACGTAAGAACAGTCCGCGGTAGAAGGACCAGGGCAAGAAATCGCTGGCGATAGTTTAGCATTCGTCACCGTTTTGTTCCTTTCTGCAGAGCTCGAAAAAAATGTTTCCAGTTTACGAGTATGTTTTAAAATGTTTTCTTTCTTCTTTTCCTTTTTTTCTGTATTCTGCTGCACTTGGCTTTTTTACTATCGAATTACTCTCATTACTACTCATAGTCTTAAAAAATACTGAAATACGAAGGAAAGGACAATAAACATCAATCACGAAAAACGAATATACTCGAGCGCGTGATAATATGACGGACCTTAGAGTTAGTATAACTACCTATAGAGCGCGCGTATGCAAGTGGGAACAATAGGCACGGGTGGGAACATCGTCCTGTGCCGGCCGCAAGCGCTTGTAGTCACTCGAGTAGGAACGGTGTGAGCACACGCGAGTGAGATCTATGCGAATATTTGATTATTAATACTGCAAAATGGTGAAATGTTCTGTGGAATATTGTAAAAACGACACTCGGAAACACACTAAACAGAATTCTAATATCACGTTTCACAGGCAAGCCATATTTTTTATTTTTAGGTAAAATTGAAATCACGCGTCCCGGTATGAAAGACGCTCGCGAGGCGAACACTTGTACCCCCTGCACTGCCCCGCATCCCGCTTTTTCGATAGTGATGTTACGCGTCGATACAAGAATCGATGTAATATTTTCATATTATAGCATACGTATTTATTACTATCGAAGGCGATGCTTAATATAATGTAGCTTAGGTAACTGTTTTTGTCTGTGTGTGATTTTTAAGCCAATTAATAATTGCGTTTTTGTTTATGAAATTAAAGAAATAATTATTGTTCCTAAAAATTGACCGATTACGATAATATGTTTCAGCTATTGCATAGCTTCTATCGCGTGTCTTGACAGTATAAGTTAGCAAACATTAAGATATATTTTTTTGACATTTTTTTAACATTGGTAATAAATATTTCAAAAACTAGACATGACTATTTTAGGCTTGGGGAGACTAGCTAAGAAATCCATGGTGCGATGCTCGGTTTATATCCATTGGTTCAATTATAATGGATATCCATTAATATTATTGGTTCTTATTGCTTGTAAAAACTGCTCTTGAGGTTCCGTGTTTATAAATCAATCCTCATGGCACTACACCAATTCGCAGCATAGCTTTTATCTATATTAACGCAATACGCTTAAAATTACTCACAAGGCCATATTTTGTAGAACCACAATTTTTTAACAACAATATGTACCGCGCCGCCGGACCTGTACTTATCGATAACTGTTGCATTGGTGCTGCTCGCGTGCCCATCCCTAGCAGTCGCCAACATTTCTATATAAGTAGCCATAGTTCACCTGCCTACGCTGGGTAGTGGGCGCACGGTGCGATATTAGCGCTCTATAGGTACTTATACTTACTCTAAGGCCGGTATTAATAAATGAATCTCAAGTTAGAGTTACATCTCAAGTAGATATAATGTAAGAAGAGTCCAAGTCTCGTCTCAGTCACTCGCTTGGAGCGAGTGACTAAGACGAGTGAGTTGGCAACAACGCAGTCGAGCGAGTCGCTCGACCACCGACCGATTAGAGTGATAAATCAGTGTTTGTTTTACGCGCGCTTTGTCAGGGAGTCCCAGGCTTTTCAGTTCACAGCGCATGTAGTTTTAGTATTTTGGCTCGGTCTAGTTGAATATGTAGATGCAATGATGCTAGATCAATAGTGTATGCGATGACACGATTTCAGCGCGCCCCCCCGATCCTCGCGCCCTAGGCTACAGCCTAATTAGCCTTTTTTTTTTTTTATAAAAAGCCATCTTCGGCGCATTAGGGACGGCTGCGGGCTTCCTCCGACTCACGTCTAAGTTGTCGTCCGCAACCGCCCCTGCACGTACCGCTGTTGCGGTCCTTTTCCTGTTGCGGGGGCTCAGAAGCCCCCGAAACACCGTACCGTGTCCACCTTTTGGTGTCCGAGGCAGCGTGAGACACGCTGCCTCGGACATGTCCAGCCTAATTAGCCTAAGGGTTAATCAGGCCCTGCCCCTTCGAGGATAAAAGGCTTGAGTGTGTGTGTGTGTTATTTAACATCTTTGACTCTTGAATTGAAAATTGTACTAATGCAACTGAATTATTGCAGCAATGTTTAACAAAAGTTAATTTGGTAAGAAACAAGTGTCTCGTGTGTGTAATGTGAAGTAATTGGATTAAAATTCGATGTGGCAATAATGAAACGCTTAGGCCGAGGACCTAGTATACATGACCTTGGCCTACACGATTTTTTGCAGTTGGACAATAATATAGTGTCACTTTTATGATTTTTTTTGTAAACTTGCAACGAATGGTAAGTACCTATATTCGGCCACACGTTGAACACCGCATATTCGGTAAAAATAATCGAACAGCGCGTGACTTGATAATTTATATACGTGTTTGTTTCTCGCTCATTTGTTCAAATGTAATGAACACCCGCGTACGCCCAAAAGGAGAAGGTAAATTAGTTACCTACTGCCTAAAAATGCAGAAAAAGTTGTCATTCTGCATCTTAACATTGCACTCCTAAATTTATTATGACTATTATACCCATAAACATTTGTTTGTACCTAGATTTTCGGTATTCGGCCGAATAGAAGAAAAGTAACCGAATATTCGTTGCAAACCATGTTTCTTTGAAGTCGTCCAGAGTTTTGGCAGAGATGAGTATGCAGTTATGGTGAAGCAGTACCTATATAAATAAACCTTTGCTTATTTTTCGCTTACTTCATACGTGTGTCGTGTAGCCTTGCTATTCAACAGTTAGATATGGCGTATCTAATTAGGTTAAATGTTTATTTTATTTACTAAAACTTAACTCAGGGTTTCACATAGCTAATAATCAAACATTTTTTTCTTCCAGAGAATATAATTTTTTTATAAGTTTTTATTTGTTAAAAATTTTAACCTAAAATTGCAGTGCATGACGTTAAATTCATGTTAAACATAAACTACTGAAATCCAAATGTAATTATTTACAACTGCACCCGTTTTTATTTACAAATGTCCGAGTGGAACATCCTACATTTTAGTGGGTTGAAATGCCTCAGACGCGGGTATATGTTGGGTCACCTCCTCGTGTGCGGCAGGATGGGTAGTCCCTGCGGATACGTCCAATGGGAATGCCGATCCTCTACCGCCGGTATACCTGGGCAACGGCGAGTCACTCCCTCTAAGGGGTCTGGCTCACCGTTGGCGAAGTACCCTCCCAACCACCGGAGTTATCCGAAGAGGCTTCACCAGCGACCTTGCGGCCACGCAGCAAAAAGGACTGGTAGGTCATGACCAGTGGGCGTGTCAGACCGCCCTCTCTGTAGTGGAGAGGTTTGAGCCCACCTACGTCTTGTACCGTGCGTAGTTGAGCGCCGTACGAGGGGATAATGGAGTCCTGGGGGGTTGAGTCTACCGCAAGTCGGCTGTTGATACTTGCGGGGATAACACGCCCCCTTTGGTCCGGCATTCCTTCTAAACGGCAGCCCCAGGTACTAGCCAACTTGGGGTAACCGGTAGGGGCACCCCTTAAGGGCTGCTGGCGAGGTCTACAGGGTCATGGGGTGCGCAGTCGGCGGAGCGCGGGGCCTACGGCTAGCTCGAACCAAAATCTCGGTTTCGGCAGCCCTAGCACCCCTCGCACCGTGCGGACTCGCTGCATCACGGACTCTGGGTCCTATACTCCCTGTGGTAGGTCCTGGTGCTAGAATGAGCATCCCCAACTGCGGGCTCCCTGGAGGGTGGGACGCCACGGGGAGTGAATTTATTATCAACTCTCATTATGCCAAAAGGAAAGAGTAAAAACAAACAAAACAAGCAGGCCGCTGCTTCTAACGAAGCGCCCTGCAACATTAACAAAAGGGTCGCTGCTTCCACGGAAGCGCCCCAAGACACACGAGAGCCGGTCGCTGCTCCCATCTTGGAAGCGCCTGGCCCTAGCACATCGACCGCCACGGCTACAATATCATGGATGGCCGGTG
Source organism: Lapara coniferarum (assembly GCA_949316025.1). Taxonomy (NCBI): domain Eukaryota; kingdom Metazoa; phylum Arthropoda; class Insecta; order Lepidoptera; family Sphingidae; genus Lapara; species Lapara coniferarum. Next base: position 4,201,877 of record OX438922.1, read on the forward strand.
AACAAGTCTGGCAGGTGGTCCATCGCAAAAAAACACCTTCTGACATGCGGAAAAAAAATAAGCGCATGGAAGAACGAAAAAACAAAAATGAACAAGGTAAGGGTAGGAGGCAACCCCCTGCCGCAAGGCAGGGTGTCGCCAAAGGACCGAAACGGATCCCCACCGCAGTAGTAAGTGCAAGGCAACCGAATTATCCTGGTGGCAACCAGGGTCAGGAGGAGGCAAGCACCGAACATGCAGCCCAAACCAGCGGGGCTACGAAGGTTAAACCCAACGTACCCCGCAAACCTAGACGAAGACGCGGAGGCAGGGGCCAGGGTAATGTAATGCCCGCAGCTCAACAGGGCGAAGGGAAAGTACCCAAGCGCCCCCGTCCCGATGACACACAATCACCACAACAATCGCAGGTGAAAAAACAAAAAGCGTCCACCAGTGTCGTATCGGCCAGGGGCGCCGCCACCTACGCTGACAAGGTAGTTTTAAACGACGACTTTGTCGCAGTGATGGCGGAACCTTTCACCGATTTGACACCGACACAGGTGGAAGCCATAATAAGTACCTTGGAGTCTTGCATGGTAGGCATAGTGGATGCTCCAAGGACTTCAAATAACATGCCATACGTGCCCGCCTTCCATGGAAAACCTTTCCACAGTGAAGGAGTGCTCAAGTTGCACTGTGTGGACACAAAAGCTCTTGAGTGGCTAAAAGATATGGTAGCCACTCTCGAATCACCCATCCCCGGAACCCGGCTGGTTGTGAGACGCCAAAAAGACATCCCCAAAAGGGTGAAGTCCGCGGTCCTGTTGCCAGCCTGTTCTGAGGAGATCGGTACGATACAGCGTATGCTGGTCTGTCAGAACGGGTGGTACCAGATCAGCAGATGGTCGCTCTACAGCATTGAGCGCCAGGAAGGGAACCCTCCGGGTACCTTCTTGGTGCTCGGCATACCAGCCGACGAGATACCCAACATACTGGCGAGAGGACGGAAGCTATTTTACAAGCTGGGCAACGCCTATATCCGCTTCTTCGGCAGCAAAGGAAGGTTGCAGGAAGTGCCACCCGACCAAGCTGAGACGGCGCCTATACCCGGGACCTCTAGCGCCCCCTCCACTGCAAAGCAGAGGGTGAGCGCTGGTACGGATCCGGTGATGGCTGCGTCTATGTCCACGGCTAGCCAACCAAACTCCGCCGAAAGGCAGAGCGCGGTCGGCGAACCAATGGTCACCCAACACTCCTCCGCCGAAAGGCAGAGGCAGGATGGGACACCAGTTTGCCCGCTGACTACCTCCGACGGGGACGCCAGTTATGGTGACCTAGAGGAGGCTGTCGCGCATCTGGCCGACCAGGACATTCCGTTAGGAACGGATGAGGAGGTTAGTAGCCCTCTTCGCTCGTCCTCGCCTCACTAACGTAATCCAGACAAACCTCCAGCACAAACAAGCCGCGGCGGCTACCCTGCGAAGAGTACTGGAGGTAAACAACAAGACCATCGCCCTTATCCAGGAGCCGTGGATAAGGAAGGACAGAATCTGCGGTCTGAGCAATATTGGAGGTAAGATCCTACTTGATACAACCGTAATCAACCCACGCACTTGCATTTATGTGCCTAGATCAATCGACGCAGTTATAATAAGTGAGTTCTGTTCCAGAGATCTGACCACGGTCAGGCTCCGGAGCAGCTGTCCTAGCATCCCAGAAGTAATCCTAGCGTCTGCCTATCTGCCGGGCGACGCGGACATACCGACGGTTGAGCTTGCGAATCTTATAAAACACTGCGAAGACAAGAAGCTTGAGCTAATCATCTCGGCGGATGCGAACGCACATCACACCATCTGGGGCTGCTGCGCTTCCAACAAAAGAGGTGATGACTTGGTTGAATTTTTATTTTCCACTAACCTCAGGCTTTTAAACAGGGGGTCCGAACCTACCTTTGTGACTTCCAGATACCAAACTATAATAGACATCACGCTGTCAACGGAGAACGTATCGGATATCATCTCCGATTGGCAAGTATCTAACGAACTGTCCAATTCTGATCACAGATGGATAAGATATAAACTGAACGTGGATACTAAGAAACCTGAACCCTGGCGCAATCCCAGACGAACTGACTGCGTAAGGTTCGGTAAGCTAGTGTCAGAAAGCCCGAACCTCAAACATGTTCCCGAAGAATATGGTGGGCCAGCTGACATAGAGAAACACGTTAATAAACTGACTGAAACGCTAATAAACGCATTTCATAAAACGTGCCCGCTCACGGGGCACTCGACGAGGACCGCCAATCGAAGTAGTTGGTGGGGACCTCAACTTGAAAAACTGAGATGCAAACTACGCAAACTGTTCAACAGAGCAAAAAACACAAGGCAACCAGAAGACTGGGATGCGTACAAGATAACCCAAGCGGTGTACAAGAAACGCATCCGGGAACGGAAACGTGAATGCTGGAGAACCTTTTGTACCAACATTGAATCAAACACTCAAGCAGCCAGGGTGAGAAAAGTTCTATCCAAAGACCCAGATCGTAACCTTGGCTCTCTGAAAAAACCTGATAACAGCTACACAACAACAGATACAGAAATGTGTGAGCTGTTACTTAACACACACTTCCCAGGATGCTCCATCACGGAAAACTTCACATGGGGAGAAGTGAACCAACAGGATTGTAACGAAACAACCAATGACGTTACCATAACTGCCCAGCGGGCAATCACGTTAGAACGAGTCGTATGGGCAATAAACACCTTCTCTACCTATAAAGCAGCAGGTCTAGACGGCATCTTCCCTGGACTCCTTCAGTGGGGCAAAAACACAATAGCCCCACACCTGGTCAGGATCTACCAGGGATGCTTGAAACACTGCTACGTTCCCCATAAATGGAGAGAAGTAAAAGTGGTATTTATACCAAAACCAGGTAAGAGTGACTATACGCAACCAAAATCGTATAGACCAATTAGCCTCACATCCTTCCTCCTAAAGGTAATGGAGAGACTGTGTGACAGGGCTCTCAGAGATGATGCGCTGGCTTATTACCCTCTGCACAACCAACAACACGCCTACTCTTCAGGCAAATCAACCGAATCAGCTCTTCACAGTGTTATAACACCAATAGAAAATGCACTATCAACACAATCATCAGCGCTTGTAGCCTTCCTTGACGTTGAGGGGGCTTTTGACAAGACGCAATTCAATAGCATAAGCCGTGCACTGCTCAACCATAACGCTGACCGGTTCATAACTAACTGGATCGGAAGCATGCTGAGAGAAAGGGCAGTGCAAGTGACAGTCAATGGCACTGTCCGAGCCATTGTTTCGAGGGGTTGCCCACAGGGTGGAGTCATTTCTCCGCTCCTATGGAACCTAGTGGTGGATGACCTCATTAGGACGCTGAACGAAGCAGGCTACCATACTGTCGGCTATGCAGACGATGTAACGATCCTTGTACAAGGAAAATTCGAAGGAGTCCTATGCGATCTCATGCAAGGGGCCCTTAATATCGTCGAACGATGGTGCTCAGAACAACGACTGACAGTAAATCCATCAAAGACCGAACTCGTACTGTTCACAAAGAAGCGAGCAATAGATAATCTTCGCCTACCAAAACTCCAAGGTACTACGCTGTCTCTCACCAAAGAGGTAAAATACCTAGGTGTCACCTTGGACGATAAACTGTTATGGAATAAACATCTAATCTAGAGCTAAATGACAATAAAAAAATAGTAGATGTCATATGTATCACTGAACATTTTATAATGGCGGGACATGAATCAAACCTCAATCTACATAACTACGTTTTGGCTTCATCATACAGTCGCAGTAATAGCAAAAGAGGCGGAGCATGCATCCTACTTAAAAAAGAAATCAAGTATAAAGTGCTTTCAGAAGTTAATAGGTTTTCTATTGTTAATATATTTGAATGTTGCGCAGTCGAACTACTTGATTATGAGATTGTAATAATATGTGTGTACAGAGTTCCCAAACAAAATAATTTATATATATTTTTAAACAAACTCGAAAAAATTTTAAGTTATACTTCCAGACTAAATTGTAAAAATATTTTAATTGCAGGAGATTTTAATATAGATATTCTAAAAAGTAATAATATAACATTAGACTTTGAATGTTTACTATTAAATTATAATCTTATATTAGCGCTACACGAACCGACGAGATTAATAAGTCGAACCTGTATAGATAATTTTGCTCATGATTTTAAAAGGCCTTGTGTAACTGAAGTATTAGAAATGGGTCTTTCAGACCACAGTGCACAATTAATTAAAGTCCCTGTAAAGAAAATATTTAAATTGTCTCATTGGCGCAAAACGAAACGTGAATATAGCACAGAGAATATTAAAAAGTTTAAGGAGTGTATTCAGACCTTATCTTTTTCTACAATATATGACTCTGATGATCCTAATCAAGCCTATCAACTTTTTTTAAACGATTTTAAACTTTTTTATGATCTATGTTTTCCACAAAAAATGTATACAGTGAGAATTAATAGCAAACCTAAATGGATATCGCGTGGGATTAAAATTTGTAGCAAGAAAAAGAAAACATTATTTTGGAATTACAGACTAAATCCTATAAAACAACACAAATTGAAATATGTTAACTACTGTAAAGTATTCAAAAAAATTATTAATTTAACCAAGCGCGCCCAATATAATTACAAAATCAAAGCTTCAACAAACAAATGTAAAACCGCTTGGCAGATTATAAATAAAACGAGAGTTAATATACCGCGAGAATCTATCTCAAATATAGTTCATGATAACATTTACATTAATAATCCCACAGACATAGCCACTGCATTTAATAACTACTTTATTGATAAAATTAAACCTATGTCAGGTATTGGATTAAATGTAACCAATTCTATTAATAACCAATTAAGTTCAATGTTCCTGGCTCCTAGTTCACCATATAAAATTCGTAACATTATCAAGAATCTTAAAAACTCTAACAGCGTGGGTCATGATGGTATTTGTACAAAAATAATTAAAGCAGTAAATGAAGATATCTGCCATCATATAAGTCACATTATAAACCTATGTATAATAACAGGAACATACCCAACAGATCTCAAATTAACAATAATAAAGCCACTACTTAAAAAAAATAATAAACAGTTGATAGAAAATTATAGACCGATTGCGTTGATATCAATATTTTCAAAAATTTTTGAGAAGTATTTCTACGGGGAAATTAATGCATATATAGAAAAAAAATCTATTCTATGCAAAGAACAAAAAGGTTTTCGTAAGAAGAAATCGATAAACCTGGCCATTTTTGACTTCCTTACAAATGTTATGTCCTATGTTGATAAATCCGTGCCTATTTGTGGTATATACTGTGATATGACACAAGCATTTGATTACGTAGATCATAATATATTGACTAATAAGCTACAAGCTTATGGCATTAGAGGTAATGTTTTGAATCTAATACAATCATATTTAACAAACCGTCAACAAATAACACAAATATGCAGAGTTAATCATGAAACAAAAATTGAAGAAACTTTTTCCTCCCCTAAGCGGTGCGTCACACATGGTGTACCCCAAGGTAGTGTACTTGGTCCGCTTTTGTTTATTATATATATCAATGACCTGCCTAATGTTACCAACCATCCTATGACTTTATTTGCCGATGATAGCACGGTTACAATAGGATGTAAAGACATAAATAATTATAATTTTGACATTAATAATTCATTGACATCTATAATTTCATGGCTAAAAAATAATAATTTAATGATCAATATAAAGAAAACCTACATAATGCACTTTAGTCAAAGATTAGAAAATCCACTAAACGTAAACTTGGTTCACGGCAACCATGTTATAACACAAGTAGCAAGTACACGTTTTTTGGGCTTACATATAGACAGCAAACTAAATTGGAAAGAACATATTGCGGAACTATCAAAAAAAATCAGTAGTCTATCATATGCTCTCCATAAACTTAGACCAATTATTGATACAGATGCCATGCTAACGACATATTATGGTCTTGTCGAATCTGTATTAAGATATGGAATAATTTTCTGGGGAAACTCAACTAATAAACATATGGCATTTAAAATGCAAAAGCGATGCATACGTGCAGCATTTGGTATCCAGAGTACTGAAAGCTGTATACCATTATTCATTAAGTACAAAATTCTCACTCTGCCGTCGCTGTACATATTTGAAATAGCAGTGTTTGTAAAAAACTACCCGCATATGTTTTCCCGTTTGTCTGATAATATTACACGTAATCTTCGAGACAAGGATAAGCTCTGTATTCACCCAGCTAAAACGGCGCTATTGCATAAAAGTGTAATATGTAGAGCACCAGTATTGTATAATAAAATTCCAAAGGAAATTAGAAATCTGAATGTAAATGTATTTAAAAAAAGATTTAAAAAACTATTAACAGACAAATGTTATTACAGTGTAGATGACTTTTTGAACGACAAAAATTTATAATAATTGCGTGATTCTTAATATTGTAACTAAGCTGCATTTTATATACATTCTATTTCCATTTGTTTATGTTATATCATGTTTTTATTTTGCTATTTATGATTGAATTGTATAATTGACCTAGTTGTGACTCATTACCATGAATATTTGTACGCCTACCATGGCAAAACATGCATGTGCTAAAACTATTTATAACATCCATTTGCATTCTTAGTGTATAATGATTTACGCATGTTTGACAAATAAATATATCTTATCTTATCTTATCTTATCTTAGACCACAAACTGGAGAAGGCCTGTATCACATTCTGGCAGTGCAAGAGACTCCTAGGTAAAACCTGGGGAGTACACCCCAAAATTGTCAGATGGCTATACACTGCGGTGATACGACCGATCATCACCTACGGAGCTGTTGTGTGGTGGCCTAGAACCAAACTAACCACAGCAAAAACCAAACTGCAGCACTTCCAGAGACTAGCTTGTACAGCTATAACAGGCTGCATGAAAACCACACCCACGGCAGCTTTAGAGGTCCTGCTGGGGCTAGTGCCCTTGGATCTATTTATCCAACAAGAGGCTGCCTCAGCAGCAATAAGACTGAAGACACTCAAGCTCTGGGGTACAGCCAATGGTGCCCACGCCGCAATCCTGGAAGAAGCCATCAACTACCAACCATTGATGGCTGCTCCCACCGACAGGGTATCCAAACAACACATCTTCAGCAAAAGCTACACTGTCCAGCTGACCGAAGAACAACATGACTGGTCTGATAAATACGAACTGCGCATATACACCGATGGCTCAAAGACAAGGACAGGATCGGGAGCAGGAGTGTTTTCACCAGAATTGAACATCAAGATATCAATGGCCTTGGGCGAATACAGTTCCATCTATCAATGCGAATGTGTCGCCATCACACAGGCTGCCAAAGCAGTGGAAAAGCGGCGCCTTACAGGCTATAAAATACGTATTGTATCCGATAGCGCTGCGGTATTACGAGCCCTAGACAGCAAGATTATCCAATCAGGGCTCATACTAGAGTGCCACCAGGCACTGGAGGGTATAGGAAAAACAAACTCAGTTACCCTACAGTGGATAAAGGGGCACAGTGGCTCTCTAGGTAACGACGCAGCTGATGAGCTGGCCAAAAGAGGGTCAGATCAGGTATTAATGGGTCCTAACCCAATAATGCCGCTGCCCTTCAACCAGCTGAGAACATGGCTGCGACACAGAACGCTAAACCAACACGCGGATCAATGGGCAAATATCAGTACATGTAGACAATCCCGGGAAGCTGTGCCACACCCGGATCGACGTCTCACTAAACGTCTCCTATCTCTGGATAGGGCATCCCTACGCATAGTTGTAGGCACCATTACTGGACATTGCCCACTAAACAAACATTTATATGTTTTAGGTATGACTGACAGCCCCCTATGTAGGGGATGTCTGTTGGTCGATGAAACAGCTGCCCACGTCATCCTGGAATGTGAAGGTGTAGCTGCGCAACGGGCAGAAATCCTCGACTCACCGGGGTCACTCCGAGAAGCCTGTGGAGATACCAGGAAGATCCTGCGCTTCTGGTCGGAGTTAGGCTGGCTTGTCCTATAGCTGGCACGCATATCACGCACAATGGCCCGATATTTTACGGGCTAAGTGCGGGAAAAGGAGCCCATAACCATACCATACCATACCATGCCTCAGACGCGAAGGCGCGTGTCCGCTGTCGACGGGTCCAGTTTATTCGAATGAAAGGCAGTAATCGATTACGTGCATCGATTATACAACATTAGTTGTGCTAATAATCTACATATCGCGACCTTCGTTTTGCAGGTGCTCCTCGTTAACTATGCTTCTGCGTTTTCGTTTACGAAATTTAGAAACCCTTTGGAAATTGTATGTGGTGTTCCTTGTTAAGCATTTCAATAGACAGCCTCACTGGTTTAGTAGCCAACGTATGTGGCTTAGGACTGGCAGGTCCAGGATTCGTTACCATAGTCAACATTAGGATTTCGTATATGATTTTATAACCTAAAAGTTTCGTTTCTGAGACCCGTAGAAGCCTATTATTTAGGATGCGTTTTATCTGCGTTAGCGTATTTTTGTTTGTGCGAGGTAATTCGACTAAAGCTCTGAAGTCTCAGGTTTGTGTCCCGGATCGGCAGGGTGATATTGTTTTTTTTACTCAGTACCAATTCTGAGTTTGGAATTTGCGCCTAATATAGCAATAAGTTCACCTGCATCATATCATGGCACGAAATATATATGGCGAAAAATGGGTGCACTAGTTGTGTCTCTGTTTACTCCTTCGAAGATAAAAGGTGTGAGTAAATGTATGTATTTTTGTAGGATGTATTATTCTAGTATTATATAATAGACTTTAATACGATTAATATAAGGTCAAATAACGCAAATTTCATTCACGTGGAATCAGATTCCTTATGAGGATAAGTTATTGTCTCAGCATGTATGATTAAGGCTGATGAATGCAATACACGAACAACTAATGTATTATTCGAAACACATGTCGGATTCTTTATGTTTTCCTTTATGGATATACGATAATACGCTGTATTTTTGAATTTCGTGTATTAGCATTCTGTTATGTATGTGTTTTTTTAAAGCAGCCAATACATGCCTAAAAAAGGTCCAGTCATAGGCGGAACTGCTACATAGGTACATGGCATTGATTAAAAACATTACAGTATAATGAATCATTCAAGTCATAAGTCAAGTCAAGTCATAAGAAGGTTTCATCCTTTGTTATATCGACTCATAACCCTTCCTTGCTTCGCCGCAGTCGGGTAAAAGACTAACTGTGAGCACCTCAAGTGCACTTTGAAATGAAAAATAACATAAACGTTTATGTTGGTGACGTAAATCGAACCCTAAATGCACGCTTCACAGTCCAAGTACGCTACTAGTAGACCAATAAAGCTCATTATAAAAAGCTTCGATTTGTATATTTGTTTACATACATACTAAACATCACGCATTTTTCCTTTTCAGGGTGGGTAGAGATCTAACATACTCACATCCGCTAATATGTTAGGTCCCATGTAATAGGGGGCCGGTCTGTTGCCATTTACCGGACACATTTCCAGACTCGAAGCTGATACTGAGTAGAAAAACCCAATATCAATTTGCCGGTCCGGGATTCGAACCCTCAGCGCGATAGTGGTACCGCGCACACAATACGTACTACGCCACCGCGGCAGTCCGTTGTCTGTATGCTTATTTTATTTTTATTTTGAATTATTTGGAAAACTTACAGCTAACATAACAAAGCATAAAATGACATAGAATAGACTTATGAAGGCCAACTACAAGTTTTCACAGATAGGTTGATATTTAAATAAGTGATAGGTCGGTTAAAGCTATAAAATACAATACCAAACGACATATAATTAATTTAGGTATATGCATAAGCCAGAAAACACACACATTTGTAAAGGATAAACTCGAAAACTTATAACCGATTAAGAAAATTCTTTCCTCATTTAGAAATGTACATTACATCTGAATGCTTTATTATGCTAGATTTTACTTCGGTAATGCTAGTATTTATACAAACATATTCATTTCATCTCAAACGTCTCTTCGCTTTTTATATAAATATATAATTTCTGCATTTGACACATGCAATTAAAATTTCTTTTGTTGCGTAACTAACCTAATGCGATAAAAGGAAGCAAATAACGATGTTTTTGTGATATTATTGCCTTGATAATGTGAGGTTATGGAGTTAGAATGGTTGAGTACATCGATATTTTTTGTTGGTAAAAATTCAATAGATAATAACGGCTTTACGTGTACTAATATTGAAAAACATAATTTATATTACAACATTCATAGTTAAATGGATGCTACATAGTATGTTAAGTTACATAATGTAACTAAATAAATAAAACCAAGGCTTTGGGACGCCTTATAAGACTAACACCTGATGAACAAACACCAATTCCACACACAAAATTAATGAATAATTCTATGCGTTTTAGATTTATATTGTTTGTTCTATTTCATTACAGTTTCTGGTGCAACTTTGTTCTTTTTAATTGACGTGTGATAGTAAAAGATGTACTAATAAAAGAGAATGAGTAGATAAATTAGATAATGACCTTACCCTTTATAACATCTGAGAAAAGCTGCGCTTGCGATTTCAATAGTACCTGAAAAATATTATTCGTAATAATATATTTTATTTAAAGATAGCTAGGATTTTTTTAATAACAATACTTTGATTACTACATATTCATAATCAAATGAATAATAGTAATATAATCCAAATAAAATATTACAGATTGTTATTTTAGGGTTTTCTATTAGTGAGATTTTTTTTTTAGTTCTAGAGATTTACTCCTACTGATAAACTTAGAGACCATTTATTTTATAACGTTAGTTTAGATTACATAAATGTTCATAATTAAACAATACTAGTAAACTGAGTTTTTGAAATAGCTGTGAGGTATCTAGCGGGGTACTGTATTTTTTGTCAAACTTGTAGGCAGTAAAAAGATTAAAATAAAATATAAGAATCTGACACATAAAGACCTATAAAAAAAACAAATGTGGTTTATTTACTTAAAGGTTCGTTGGGTGCCTTGTGAGCTATAAAATATAAATAACATAATACCTTTCTATGAGTACATTGTAGGTACACACTACACAGTTTATGGTTTTGATTTAGCAAGTTAAATCTTTGATTTAAATATTTGTGCCAAAATATATATTTTTTAAATAATTCAATAAAAAAACACAACGAAACGGCAACCCCACTAGCTGCAACTTTTATTGGCTTGAGTACCTACCTGGACCGCAAAATTATGCACACAACTTTTCATGCCATTTTTAATATTACGTAAATGAAAATAGTTTAAAGTGTTCAAATACAGCATTCTTGGGCGTACTCGAATATTATTATTTTACGTGCGGTTTAAGTTTTCCCGCGCAGAAACCGCTAAGCACATAAACCGATTTGTGTATAGGCAAAATCGTGTTGTTAGGATTATATTACTTAAAGAGTAAAAAACAATAAATGCAGTTGAATATTATATTTTTGTTACACTACTAATCAAATCCTGAAAATTATTTCACTAATGGACATTTGTTTTTGAATGAACTACACAATAATTTTATTTTATTTAATTCTACACTAATTTTTGTTCCGGGAATCGCCTTAGTGCAGGCAGAGTAGAACAAAATCTATAAGATTTAAAATCAGAAATTTAAAGGTGTTTTTTCAATGAAGTCTAGTAGAGTCAACTGAGTAGAGACCAGTCCAAGGAAAGATCAGATGGTTTGTAACTCCACACTGATTTTACCTACTATTACCAATGGTGTAGAGTGAAGCTGAATTGGCATTTATAGAAGTGGACAAGTGCATTATCCATCGAGATTTCAATGAAGCATGGTCGGAGAAGAGATATTCAGAATAAGCCCAAATAATTAATATCGATCCAATCTATAATATCTTAGTTCCGCTCCATTTTAATTGACATACAACACGTGTTTCTGTGCTTTGCTATTATTGAAAGTATCGTAAACAAATAAATAGGCCAGAACAAGTGATAATGTTATCTTGTAAATTTATTACTCTTACCATATGAAACTTGTAAGTACTTTCTGTTTACATTTTATAAACATCGAACAAAGTACCTAATATTTGACCTGGATATCCATTATATATTTTTTAATGTAATATCATAATGCCTTGGCTCTAAAATGGTGTTTATCGGTCTCTCCTTCTAAAATGTAAACAAAAAAAAACTGATATGTACATAATTATATGTTTTAATTTAAAAGTATGAATTGCAACGGTTTTCGTAAAATTGTTGTACTACGAGTATTATTGATATCAATTTTGATATTTAACAAAGACTTACAGAAATGATAAATGAAGATCCTGAAAAATGAAGTCAAGGCAGAGTCCATCTTCATTTTGATATTCACTTTATTTACCTAAATTAAAAAACTATCACACATTACATTTAATTTGCGCCCAAGGAAATAGTTTTATTGCAGAAATTAAAAATCACAGAAATAAAAATGCACTGATTTATATAAAACCTCTGGTTATTTTTTTCCCGCCAAACGGCTCGTACGTTAGGTAACGCACAGTCAGTCGCGAAGTGCCCGCGCATGGACTGACATTACCAATCGTGATATCACTTTTAAATTCCGACGTATATGTATAGTAGATTCTTATCTTTTTACTTTTCAATTAATTTGGATACATACTTCGAGGATCGTGGATTTTTTAATTACCACTAACGATGTACAATTTGCTTAGATTAGTGTTATCTCAATGAAGGTTTGTGAAGTAGGCCTTTATACCCGCATTTAAACACGGCCAAGGTGTCGGAACTGTTTTGGTGATATTGAACTACTTACATAGAATTTAAAAAAAATAAAAATAAGAGTTTTTTTTATAAAACAATAGTTTTAGTACTGGCCAGTTAGATAATAAGCAAAATAAATTAAAAAAAAACCAAACAGGTAAATAAATTATTCTTTGTATGATGAAGTTCAGTTCGTTAGTTATTGTTGTGGTTAATGTCTAGAATAGGGTCGACTGGCGTCCTATTTTTCCGGCATGTCCTGGTTTTTGTAGCGTCCTGGGTTTTTAAAGTGCCCCGAGAAGTTATCATCGGTACATATTAATTAAAATCTATTGCTATTCGTTTACTGCGTCCTTTAATCTGTTTTTAAACGAAATTAATTGTCCTGTTTTTCCAAATTCAAGTCCTAGTGTTTAAAATTTGGGATTACGAACCCTAAGCTAGAAGAAATATCAGCTGAGCCAGCCCTGCGGGTCTCAGGTAAGATTCCATTTCGAGATGTCCATTCTTTTGACTCTTGAAATTAAGTGTGGGTGTGCTCTTCATCGGTATCTATTAATTTTATGGTGTAAGAAAACATAAATAAATATTTCAAAGTATCTTATTATTTTTTTCAAAAGGATTTTAAAGGATCAATGAATGAATGAATGAATGAATGAATGAATGAATGAATGATCAATGTATCAATAGTAAAGTCTCAAGCTGACCAAATAGGTATAAAGACTGCTCGTGCTCCCCAATATACAATTTATTTGATACTCGCCGCATGACAGACGTAAATATTGTAATGTTATCATGAATGGCTATATTGATATTTTAACCTCCATTCATTTGTAGCTACAGCCTTCATTTTATTTGAACTGTTAACATTCACTTTTATCTAATTTCACGCTACAATTATTCGTTTATGATTAACAAGAGAGTTCTGCATTTATTGTTATAAAATTATTTTAACTAAATTATATAATTCCTAGAATCACAGTCATTTTCATGTCATGTCATTTTACTCTTGAAGCAGATAAAGTCCATGCATTATAGTACCTATAGTTTATAAATAGATTTCAAAGCAATATAAACGAAGTGAAGGATGAGAAGGGACTGATGGTGAGTAACGCCTGATGAATAAAAATAGTAATGACGGAATTTTGAATAGCAAATTGCATTGGCATCATGATTCCTATTAATTATAGACAATGTTCTTTAGAACGCATACACGCTGGACAAAATATATAGAGAAATCAGATTTATTCCCATATCCAAGAATACTACTTACATATTAATTCATGTTGTGTTTCTATTAGTGAAAATCTTTATACAAATACTGAAAAATTCGCATCTCTTGATCATTATGGAATATGGAACGCACTGACGCGACGCTTTGCTCGGCAAAGTTATCATGTCAATATGGCACAAGCACCTACGCATTAAGCGTGGCGTCAGCTTCAATACAGTAACCAGAAGTGATAAGCTGTGGCAGCTCTTTGTCAGATATCATATTTTAGTTTCTTTGTACTTACAATTACGACCAGTGTATTTAAGGTAGTAAAAAGTTGTAGGTACAAACACACCAAGCTATAAATGTTTTGAGAGTGGTCTTGTTCACCACAATGGAAATACGAATGATTGGCAACATAATGCAAGTGTAGTTTTGTGGCAAGGCTATAATAAAGTACGCAAACTTCGATATTTATATTGGTTTACGGCAATATTGAGAAGTCTTTGTTTGTTATAGGTCGTATAATAATAGTAGGTACTTATTTATTTATTTATAGGTTTTTACTTAAAGAACGTATAGAGCCCTGTCAGATAATGTTGCCCTTATTATAATGTGATTAAGTTAAATTTCCGGGCGCTAATGTGTAATCACAAAATAAAAATCTTTACCGTATTCGTTTTTTTAGCTACCTTTCACTAATTAGTTGAATATGATTAAGTAGTGCTTCTTAGTGACATGACATAGGGTTTGTAGTTCAACTGTACTATCGATGATACTGTGATGCCTCTCTACATAATATTATAATTTTTGAATTATGTAACTAGTATTTAATCATTTGTCTATAATAAAATATCTAGTTTATACTCAGCATTCATATCGTTTTATTCATCTCGTCAGGCATCCTCACAATACAGCTGTGTCATCGATAAATTGGAGGTACCTATATTTAGTAGGTTCACTCTATGAAATTGAAAAATCCTCTTAATTTTTTATCGCATATAATTTCGTGACTAAGTTATTTGGTCAAAAAGATTAGTAACAATTGTATTTATGGAAATTAAAAATAACTTTAATAGATGTAGTTGCACCATATCTTCGTCCTTTGGAATTTTGTGTAGATTAAACTTATTCTCTTAATCCGTCCGTGCCTTTCCCAAAAGGTTCCGATGGATTGGTAGTCATGTAGTAGTTACCTTGGGCGGCCCTGTGCGAGAAACAAAAGTGTGTTACTAGTTAGCCAATATTTGAAATATATTATAAGAAAAAATCACTCCAAATCTCAAAATAGAAAATGATTTGGCATTTTTAAGGCAATATTTTAAGGGACACAACACTGTGTTTATTTTTTATTGAACATGATTCTTAACGTGGCCAAGCCATAATAAACAAAAGACAATGTACTTATACCGAAAGAATATTTAAACTTTACCTCATAATCCATAAGGGTACAGAATCTTCTCAGTTTCTTGACCTAATGAACTTCAGCAGTTCATAGCAGAAATCTGTACTTACGTGATATTATGATCGTCTCCTATATCGATGACGTTAGTACTGGTGCCATTAGTAGAGACCCAGTCCCAATAGTTCGCAGCTCCACTTGCGATCAGAGTTTTTGGTTGCTGCATAGCGTTTACGTAAACGTAAACAGATCGTTTATGGCTACAAGCTGGAACAATACAGTAATTTGGATCCCTGTATTCTCGATAGGCTCACCTCTATCACATCATTGGACGCAATACTGATGGCGAAAATTGGATGAAATAGTTGCACCTCTATCTGATCTTTGGGCATAAAAGGCGCGAGTGCGTTTAGAATCACTGCACGGAATCTTACACTGCTTCACTTAATATCCAATATCTATAATGACTCGAAAACTCTCGCCTTTTATCCCCAGAGGGGAGACGCAAGTAGTGCACCCACTTTTCGCCGTGTGTGTTCTGTCCCATGATGTGATAGAGGCGAGCCTATCGCCATATCGGGCACAAATTCCAGACTCCGAGGTGATACTGATTAGAAAATCCTTGAAACTCAAAAATCCAATATCACTTTGCCCGACCTGGGGATCGAATCTGAGACCTCAGCATTGCAGTCGTACCGTAAAACAACTACGCCACCGAGGCAGTCAATAAAAAATCTTAGTTTTCATTGAAATTGGTCTGCTTTGTTTATATGACAGCCCATTGAAGTAAAGTTGTCTGTACTATAATAATATTATAAAGAGGAAAGATTTGATTGTTTGTTTGCATTGAATAGGCTCCGAAACTACTGGACCGATTTGAGAAATTCATTCATCCATATAAAGCTACATTGTCACTAAAATAGGCTACTTTTTATCCAGGTGAAATATAAATCGGGACTTTTATTCCGGTCAAACTCTTAAAATAAATAAAATAAAATCATTTATTGATCAAATAGGCTTATAAAAAGCACTTATGACAGGTCATGACATGAAGGTAGACACAATAACAAAGGTACATAATAAACCAATGAAGTAATTTAAAGTTAAATAACGAACAACCAGCACGGGCTGATAGGTACAGAGGACACGGACATTGGGGACGGGAATAGGGCTAGGGAAAGGAGAAGTGGAGCTGATATAAAAGAAAGGGAAGGAGTATCTTTACACTACGAGGAAAGGAAACGCCACGGTCCTCGCCGGCGAGGATAAAAAGGTCCTAGCCTAGCTAACCTAAAAGCCTTTCACTAGCTACCTAAGCGATGACGACTCGAAGAAGAAAGGCAGAAAGAAACTCCAGGCTCAATTTTTTCGTTAACAATTGTCATGATATACTGAATTTTTTTTAAATATATATTTTACAGCATGATTATTACATAGGTTAATGCATACATGAATGTAGCCTAAAAGTCTTGTACTTAGAAGTCTATATGCGAATAAAGACAATCACTGCATCGCTATGCCTACGCACTGCGAAGGCTGTCACGTTGTCAGCGCTGAGAAACAGACCTATCATAACTTTGGTTCGTACTAAGCTAAGGAACGTTTGTGAATACGGGCGGGAGTGAACGAGACGCCGGTCTACGAAACTGATGTATATCCTTAATATTTGTCTAAAGACTGTGTGATGTTCAATCAAAGAGCATTACCTATATTAATACGGAAATGTTCAATGCTAAACATTGTATATCAGATATGTATGTGTCTATCGTAAAACTGGACACAAACCCGGAACGGTATCTCTGTAAGGCACAAGCTAGTTCCTGCAACCGACTCGAAACCACACGTATCGACTGGGTACTGCCGGTTATATCCAGAGGGTGGCGTAGATTCTGGGCAGGTTGAGGACACAACATAATGGATCCCACAGGATGGAAACCAACAGTGTTGGTCTCTCCAACCATCAAAGAAAGTGTCTCAGAAGAACCTCCAACAGTTGATGCTGTTTAAATCATCTACAATAGATGTATTAGGCTAATGATGATCGATTGATGGTAAGATATACTATATCAGCATAAAACTTTTTTTTGTTAGTGCATTCAATGACGAGACGAACATGCTGTTCACATGATGGTAAGCAATACGACCACCCATAAATAATAGAAACACCATCCAATACCTTGAATTATAGAGTACTGTGTGGCATTCTACTGCGCTCGTCATCCTGAGACATAAGATGGTAAGTCTCATTATGTCTAGTAGTTACACTGGCTACGTCTTTCAAACCGAAACACAACAGTACATGCACACTGCTGCTTGGCGGTATAAATAGACATTGCGGTGGTACCCACCCAGACGGACTCTTACATATGAGAGACATACCACCAGTAGATTTGCAATATTTACAGCTTCTGCACCTTGTTTTCGTTTGCGTATTCGATTTCCATTTCCATTTCCCAAAACTATACTTACCGCGATATATACTTCTATCTGGGCATCCTGGTTGGAGATTGTCACCGTTAATGAAGTCTTTGTAGTTGACGTACACATCAAAGTTACCATGAGACTCGTTTAGGCCGAAGTAATAAGGATCAGTGTGAATGATGAATACTAGCTTAGCACTATCTCGGTCCAGAGGCCTGACAACAGGAACAGGTTTCCCATAACCAGGTTTGGCCGGATCCAGGCATTTTATTCTGTGGAATGTCAAATTCACTTGTTATTAGGGAATATGTGAGAACTTCATGAGGTCATCTTTGATGGTCAGGAAAAAATAAACGAGTTGTCTAGAATATAATTTGTCATAGGTATGCATTGAATAAAGAACGCTTTGTGTGTTAGGGAATAGGGAGACTAAATATTGTTTTGTGGAATATACCTACTACCACAGCTAGCAGCATTTGCTAGAGTTTTGATGAATATCTGAATAGTTTAAAAATATAACTCAAGAAAAGTTAAAAACAGTTTACTAAAAATACAAATACAAATACAAATACAAATAGCCTTTATTTCTGATAGTACTATATATATACATTACTTTCTTATTATTAATATTATTATAAATCAGAAGTACAATAATAAGAATTCTAGTTTTCGACATCGGTAACGTTCCTATCAGCTTGCCCTTTGGCATAGGCCTCCCCTAAGGATTTCCATAATTTTCTGTCTGCCGCTTTTCTTTGCCATATGGTTCCTGCAATTTTTTTGATGTCATCTTCCCATCTTATCTTTTGACGACCTTTCCGTCTTTTGCCATCACGAGGGTACCACGTAGTAACATCTTTCGTCCATTTATTTCTGCTGTTTCTTACCATATGACCTACCCAGTTCCATTTAAGTTTTTTCACTGTGTATGTGACGTCTATAACTTTTGTTTTGCTTCTTATATTTGTTAATTTAACTTTGTCTCTTAACTTTATATTTAGAATGCTTCTTTCCATTTTGTTTTGACAGACTCTTAATGCTCCACTCTGTTTGTTAGTAAGGGCCCAGGTTTGTGATCCGTAGGTTAAACATGGTAGTATGCATGAATTGAATACTGTAGCCTTATTTTTCAGAGGTATGTGTGGGTTCTTCATTATTTCTTTGAGGGACCAAAATCTTTTCCAAGCGTTACTTATTCTGATGTTTATTTCTTTCTGCATTTGATTTTCCGGTGAGATGATTTGTCCTAAATGTGTATATTCCTCAACATACTCTATTTGGTTAGAACTCAGCGAGATGGAAATTTTTATATGATTAGTCATTACTTTTGTTTTGTCTAAATTCATAGTCAAGCCTACAATTCTGCTTTCTTTTTCTAATTGCGTTAACATTATTTTTAGGCTTTCTAGGTTTTCGTTGAGCAGAATCAGGTCATCTGCAAATCTTAAGTGGTTGAGGTTTTCACCATTTATATTTATTCCAAATACATCCCAATTTATTTTCCTGAAAATATGTTCTAATACCGCAGAAAAAAGTTTTGGTGAGAGAGGGTCTCCTTGTCGTACTCCTTTTTTTATTTTGAACGACAAACCTTTTCTTTCAGTCTGGATTTTTGCTGTGGATTCCTTGTATATGTTTTTTATTATTCTGATGTACTTTGGATGTACTCCTTGGGATTGTAGAGCATTCCAAATATGTGTGTGTTTCAGAGAGTCAAATGCCTTGTTGTAGTCTACAAATGCCAAGTAGTACATTTTTCCGTACTCTGTGCTTTTCTGAATAATTTGCTTTACTACGTGAATATGATCCATTGTTGAGAAGTCGCTTCGAAATCCGGCCTGTTCTCTCGGCTGATTTTCGTCTAATACTGAGCTAATTCTGTTTAAAATTACCTTTGAAAATATCTTGTATAGGTTAGAGATTAAGCTGATCGGTCTATAGTTATTTATTTCTGTCTTATCGCCTTTCTTATGGAGCAATATAATAGTTGATGATGTCCATTGTTTTGGTATTATTTCTGTAGTTAGGATGTTATTGAACAAATTTGTAATACCCTTTATAGTGTAGTCTAGGCATCCTTTTAAGATTTCGTTTGTTATTCCATCATCTCCGGGAGCTTTATAGTTTTTTTGGGTTAGTATTGCATGTCTTATTTCGCTTTCCAGTATTGGTAAGATAGTTTCTCCATTGTCCTCAAGTAGGTATTGGTTGCTTGTGTAGTCCTCATCATCATAATATAGATTACTGTAAAATTTTGTTGCTATTTCCATGACTTCAGGTCGTTTTGTTTCTGTCTTTCCAGATGTTTTACTTTTGATGCATGGAATCCAGGTGGTATTTTCCCTCAACTCCCTTAAGGCTTTCTTTACTAAAAATACTTATTTGCAAATCATTAAGATAGAGAAGTAAGATATATTGAAATTACTTATCTATTTTTATAAACACAAGTATCTGACTAACAATTACTCGTTACAACTGAGTCAATAAAACATATTCAAGTTCACAATATTTACCTTTCAACGTAAGATTATTACCATTGAATACGATTAACAAAATGTCGGTAATATTGTTATAATGTCTTTGACTATAAGTCATTTAACCTCAGGATGGAAGTGATAAAGAAGATTATTTAAAACTTGGATTCATTTCGGATTCACGTTATCATTGAGTGCTATAGGCTATTTTTTATACGATAATGGTCATCGAAGTTAGATGGAACCACGAGGAAAGCTAGAATAACGGGTGCAGTGACCATTGGGGCGCAAACTGATCGGCCCCACAAATATATTTGACGCTCAATATGGTTAAGACAGCCCTGTTTATGAGTAGGTATCTACTACTGACGGTTACAGAACGGTACTTAAATGAATAAACTCACTGAAATATGTCTATTCCTTGAGACATCACCGACCGCCCCGCTTCTCCTAATAACGGGCACCCTAAAGACCATCCTACTAGCACTGTATTCATCAAATCCAATCCGTTATTAAAGAGTGTTATTAATGAATCTGCCATTTGACGTCCAATCTGAAAAAAAAATGTGTTGATCACTTGCGTATGACGATAGGCTCGCCCCCTATTATCTCTTGAGACGGAATATGCTCGGCGAAAAGCGGGTGCACTAGTTACACCTCTGCCTACCTCTTCGAGGATAAAAGACGTATTTGTGTGTGATAACGTAGAATTCTTAAACCTAACTTACTACTTACTAACTAACTTAAACTTAGAGACTATCCAAAGTAATCCAAACTAGACTTCAACACGCTTCTATAAATAACAAGAAAGGTGGCGTTTGCTTGCACTTAAATGGACGCAGTTGCCTTGCAGAACATCCTCATAAAGTGACGATCATGAAATTAAATGGTCATCTTTAAGAGATCAAACAGGGAACTTGAAATTGGACAGACGAAGGTAGGGTCGAAATAGCTCAGTTGGCAGAGCACCGGCACGGTCGTGGGTTCAAATCCTACTTTCGACTGTTTCTTTTTCAATGTTTTCATAAAAATATAAAAACTTATTATAGATCCTTCAAAATAAATTTCCTGTCTAATGCCTAGGTATTCCTTCCTTGCCAGTGAGAGTGTCCTGGACCACTAAACTAAGCAAATCCAACAATACAGTTATCTACCTGCGCATTTGTCTATGTTCTGTATTTTGTTATAAATAAAACTCATATTACAGGAATAGAAATCACAACGAATGAAATTACAATGAATACCAATATAACTCTGATACATACAATAATAGAATTTGCGACAGCCAAGCTGTAGAAAAAAGCGTCATCGACGACAGTTATGTTTGAACTGTTATTTTCGTTGGACCAATTGAGAAGAAGCACATTACAATTCCCTTTTGCAAAGTAGGCTTCAAGCATGACCTTGGTGGTATCATCATCGGGCGTTGTTTTAAAGCCAAAGACGTAAACCACAGTTTTAATCGCTATGTCAATACATCCACTTTGTATAAACACTTGGGCATTGTATAGATCAGCTACTTCATAATTGCTTAGTGAACTGAAAATATAAAATTTTACGACATTTTACAATATGAAATCAATTGTAGAAATTCAATTAATAATGTGAATATAGAAATAACAAATACAGTTATGAATATGATCATAATGGATTCAAAAAAGCAAAATAGATCATTGGATCCGGTAAAGAATTAAGAAATACCCAAATTACATGTGGGTTTATTTTATTTTCCTTAATGATAGATACTTGATCTTTTTATATCTATATATATAAAAGAAAGTGGTGTTAGTTACACCACTTATAACTCTAGAACGGCTGAGCGGATTTAGCTGAAAATTGATGGAGAGGTAGCTTAGAACCAGGAGACGGACATAGGATACTTTTTATCCCGGGATAATATGAACCGGGACTTTTATCCTGGATAATCGTTTTCTGCCAGTGGAACAGCAAGAAAACAAGTATAGAGATATTTCGAGATCCAGTTGAGGACATAATTACTCTTATCCCGGAAAAAGATAAACCGGGAATTATATCCCGGATTTTAATTTCTCGCGAGTGGAGCCGCCACGACTAAACCACTGAACCGATAGCGATGCAATTTGGCAGGGAGATAGTTTTAAACCCTGGGAAGAATCTAGGCTACTTCATATCCCGGGAAAATATAAACCGGGACCTTAATCTCGGAAAATCGTTTTCTGCCAGTGCAACCGTATTAAAATAAGTATGGAGATAGTTTGTGATCCAAAGGAAATCAATCTCAAGTTTGAGTTACATCTCAAGTAGACATAATGTATGAACAGTTCAATACATTATGTCTACTTGAGATGTAACTCAAACTTGAGATTGACCTATTAATACCGCCCATAGGCTACTATTATCCCGGAAAACAGACACCGGGAATTTTATTCGGGATTTTTTTCCGGAAAAAAATATGGTTAGGTATTATTTACGGGGGGGTGGGGGTGTTTAGGGATTTTAAAATTTCGTTAAATAAGGACTCATTTGGTGGCAGGGAGGTTTTTTGCAAGAAAATTACGCGGAAAATTTGAAAATTTAAGAATACTTAATCGCCATATTAAACGTGTATGTCACTGAATTCCTCCTAAGCGGCTGGACCGATTTTAATGATTTTTTTGTGTCCTCAGGTGGGTTTGAGAATAGTTTCGATTAACAATTAGATCCGGTAGGTGGCGCTGTACTCGGGTTCTAGGATTTCATTTCCTTTTTAGGGCAGGACAACGTCTGTCGGGGCCGCTAGTCAAATGATAAATTATAAATTTGATTCTACTGCTCTTACAATGAACACTAAAAAGGCGTATTATTTTACCAATATAATTTACCCATCTATTACGTGGTATAGGGAAATAAGTTTTGTCATTGGTTTTGCGCCATTACTTACCCGTTATAGCATCGATAATTAGCGGTTTCGGAGATCTCCAAACTGCCTGAAAATATAATAACAAACGTACAATGTTACCATTTTATTTTATTTTTTCGCGGGGAAAAACGCATTATCGCTACCACCACTGGGGGGTGAGTGGAACGGTTATGTTGGTTTCACACAGTCTTACAGCCCAATGTCGACACTCGGGAGTATAGCATCATCCAGGTGAACATTGGACCGAGTCCCTAACAGTATATACACCCTACACCGGCATACCAACCAAAACCCGCGGTGGCCTTCTTCGGCGCCTAGAGGACGGCCCCGGGGTATCTTGTTGCACGAAGATAGCTGCACGGAACCGCCCCTGCGCTATGCCGCATTGCGGCCCCTCTCTAAATGAGGAGGCTGATATTTAATCTATTTGTTTTAAACATATGAAAATAAAATATACATAAATTTTTATTTTATGTATCAACAAGACTTGTAAAAATGGCAAATAAGTAACAACTATAAATATGTCTATTAATTGCTTTAACTAGCCCTATCAAGAGCATTAAGGGAACGTAGTATTTATTTTACTTTCTTGAATATGATTAGTAGTATTGTAAATACATACTCAAGCCTTTTATTCTCGAAGGGGTAGGTAAAGGCGCCACTAATGCACCCACTTTTCGCCGTGCGTATTCCGTCCCATAATGTAAAAGGTGGCAAGCCTATCGCCATATCGGACACAAATTCCAGACTCTGGGTTGATACTGAATAGAAAAATCCAATATGCACACTGACACTGCCTGACCCGGGGATCGAACCCGATCAGCATTGCATTCGTAAATACAAAACTACAATCACTAACATTTTACTATCACTATATAATATGAAAATTTTCATAATGCAGCATAAAAACAATATTTGTCGCGTTTTGTTTGCTCACTCCTATGGGGAATATCTACAATTGACAACAGGTTCTACACCAAAGCCCAATATAAATATTATAATATATTTACCACAAAAAAATATAATACACAAGAGCACCCACATTGTGCCTCAGTTTGAAATGGTTTGACGGTTATGTTTGGTATAAGTACCTATAGCGTAAATAATAAATAGTGCAGCAGGCAAGTATATGTTTGAAATGCGTTGGCTTAAGGTTCCGTGGCTATTGAGTGATTTTTTTTTAAATACAAAATTAAGAGACGAGCAAGCTGCTCCCTTGATCGTAATAGGCTTTCATGTGCATTACAATCGCGTATAAACGGTAGCAATACTAGAATTGCGAAGTACTTTGAACATTAAACTACGCATGTAACCAAAACGCCTTTCTACAATCGTTCCCGCCAATAGAACAGAAAATAATTTATACGGATGATATATTATCTTATCAATAAGTCAGGGGCAAGGATACGTTCGTCGAAGGAGACCTCTCGCTGCCGGGCGTGGTCGCTTCCATGGTCGACAGCCGGAGGTCTCGGTGTGCGGTGGCACACTTCTGTGAGGTGTTCCATTCGCGGAAGGAGAGTGCTGAGAGGGAGGGATCGAGGGCGTGGAAATCCCTCCCGCCGCCAAACGAGACGCAGGAGGCGCCAGGTGGACGACTGACCGGCGTCTTCCACCCTGTGGATTGGGGGCCCTTGGAGAATTCCACCACGGTATCCCCTGCCAGTCGTAAAAGGCGACTAATAGGGGCCTCCGGGGGTCGTGGACGGGTGGCAGGGGCTTGTCCGTCTTTAGTTTTGTGTTGAAATTGGCACATTGTTGCGACCCCCGTTGTAGGGCTCACGCTGCCGTTGACGCCGAGGGCGTCCTTCGGTGCGCGAGGGCTTCTGAGCCTGCCCCAAAAACAGCAGACGGGCTGCACCAGGCGGCAACGCGCAGGGGCGGCCGCGGACGACAACTTAAACACCGCCGTCAGAGAAAGCCCGCAGTCGTCCCTAATGCGCCGAAGATGGCCACCGTGGAGTTTTAGTTGGTATGGCGTGCGTTGTACATAGGTTAGGAACTCGGCCCGGCGTCGTCCGATGGCGGCTCAGCGCTGGGTTGTTAGACACGGTGAACCCAACATAACCGTTCAGTCGCTCCCCTTGAAGGCTGGGCTATAGTAATAAGTCTCTTCATCCGCGATAACAAAAAAAAGGTACAAGGATACGTCACATCCACACATTTTATCATATTCTATTAACGTTATAGTAAAAGTAAATGTACGGCTACATTTATTTATCACAACCAAGTATAATTGTCCAATCTCCTAATACTCAATAGGCACACAGATTGGCTACAATTTTCTTCAAATCAGAACACAGTGGTGTTGATATATTTTGTTGTACTAGGTTTTGCCCGCGGCTCCGCCCGCGTTAAAAAGTTTTGACGGGATGAAAGTCCCGCTTTATGTTTTCCAGAACATGATCTAGCCGTGTGCTAAATTTCAACAAAATTCGTTCAGTCCTTTTTGCATGAAAAAGTAGCAAACACACTTTGTTTCAGACTTTCGCGTTTATAATATTGGTAGGATTTATGAAATTAAACTATTATAACGGATTTTATCGCGGTTTTTTATTTTATTTTTCTCCCGACATTTCGAAGGCTTTTCAGCACTTCATGGTCACGGGGCGGACTGCTTAATATTAGATGTTAGCGGATTGTTATAATAGTTTAATTTCAATGTCTTACATTCGCGTAAACATAAGGAATCATTAGGATTTATGAACTTTTATATTTAACATACTGATCCCTTACAAATACCTACTGTAAAAACACTTGTTGTTATTATTAATTTAGTGTTATTCTTGACGTCATGTAATAATATAAAAACATGTGTTCAAATAAATGTACCTATACACTAGAAGGGATATACATCCCCGACCCTTCTAGTGTTCATTCCCCCTTGAGTTGCAAACTTATTAAAATATAACACATCAGTAAAATTTGTTACGCACATAGAATTCTTAGAATTTAAGAATCACCATAAATGTCTCAGTCTCTTCTTTTTTTTATTGCTTTGAATGACGAGACGAGCGTGCCGTTCGCCTGATGGTTAGCGATAGGACCACTCATAAACATTAGCAACACTATCCAGCACCTCGACATACAAAGTACATACTGTGTGGCATTCCACTGCGCTGGTCATCCTGAGACATAAGTTGTTAAGTTTCATTATGTCCCGTAGTTCCACTGGCTACAATGTCCTTTAAGTCGAAGCATAACAGTACCTACATTCACACCACTGCTGCTTGGTGTTAGAAATAGACAATGCGGTGCTACCCACCCACATGGACTCTAACATATGAGAGACTATACCTTCTTCTTCTTCTTTTTAAAAATGGCTCCACCGTTTCTTCGGTGATTTTGCCAATGTCAATTGGATAGATGTTAAAATAATATCATAACTTTTTTAGAATAACTTTCGACCCGAGGATAACCAAGAAATAATGGTAGCAAAGAGCAATGTAGCTAAAACATTTGACATTAGTTATGGCAAAGAGAATGTAACCACTACACAAATTTAAAATCAAGCATATATGGCAGATTATATCTTGTAAATATGGAATGATAATTTTGACAGCTCACGCGCATGAAGTTTCGTATTTTTTTTGCGGTAAAATGTACTTCCGATAATATCATACTTTATGGACGGGTACCGCCCTCTCAGTGAACAAATACAGACTATCGAAAATCTATTTGAAATCAAACAAATCGATCTACATTTTGGTTAAATTATATTATTTATGGTAAATATATGTTAGTAGGTTTTACCCACGGCTTCGCCCGCGTTAATAAGTTTTTCCGGGCTAAAAGTAAATAATAACCTTCCCGTTGAATCATTCTATCCAACACATTTATTTGGATAAAGATTAATGTTATGACGTTGATACAACTCTTAACAAATAATGCATTAATTTCGACCAAATTTGATTACCATAAAAACGGTTCTAGTGAGTTAATCTTAAAAGATAGACATACACTGTCGCGGACATTTTTTTAGATCATTTCAAGAGAAATAATTCTTTCATACATATATTTTCGGAATCTTGAATCGTTTTCGCAGCGCACGCAATGAAAGCCCTCAAGGATGAAAATTTTTTCCCGTTTCTTTCACATTTTCCATTATTTCTTCGCTCCTAATAGTTGCATCGTGATGTTATATAGCCTAAAGCCTTCCTCGATAAATGGTCTATTCAACACAAAAAGAATTTTTCAATTCGAACCAGTAGTTCCTGAGATTAGCGCGTTCAAACAAACAAACAAACTCTTCAGCTTTATAATATTAGTATAGATTTACAATTATCTACCTATCACATTTATTTGTAAGCAAAATCTATAATTAATAATGTATCTAATGTTCACTTTTTCAAACCCAATGATAATTGACTCTCGAGTTATTACTTATTAACGCTGAATAGCCTGACTGACCGAATATGTGCACAGGAATTTTACAAAGTATAAAATATGAATGAATAAAAAGGAATTTATAAACACACACACACAACTCACGCCTTCTATCCCCAAAGGGGTAGGTAGAGGCGTAACTAGTGCACCCACTTTTCGCCGTTATTCCGTCCCACGATGTGATAGGGGGTGAGCCTATCGCCGTATCGCGCACATATTCCAAACTCCGAGCTGATGCTGAATAGAAAAACTCAATATTACTTTGCCGAACCCGAGGATTGAATTCGAGACTTCAGCATTGCAGTCGTCCCGTAATACAACTATTCCACGGAGGCAATTTATAGATACGTATAATAAAACAGTAGAACCCGGTCTGTATGAACATCGAAAGAAAAGTAACAAAAAAGTAAGGGGATGACCATGGAGGCTAGCCGTTTCCTCTGTACTGTGTTGATGACCAAAGAAGAGTAATAGAACACAAAACACCAATTTTTAGAATTCTTCTCTGTCTGCCTGTCTATCTGTATTTCTGCACATCTCTGAAACTACTGAACAGATTTTTATGCAGTTTTCTTAAATGGACAGAGTATAGTTGCGAGCAGAATAAATATTTTGTTTCCTTAAAATCGGCCTATGGAAACGAAAGTTATAGTCATAATAACGTTATAATTGCCACAGATTGGATGAACGGATCTAGATAAAAATTTACATAAAGATAAATTATAGTCTGGAATAGCACATTGGCTACATTTTATCCCGGAAATGATTACGGAAACTATATCACGCGGGCGGAGCCGCCAGCAAAAGCTTGTTAGCTGCATTTACGCTTTTAAATACGTTACTGAAGAATCCTTCATGCCCTTGGCTTGATATGTTTACAAGTTAAAAATATAGAAACAATGTTATTATTATTCAACTAGCTTTTGCCCGCTCCGCCCGCTTTAAAAAGTTTTTCCAGGATAAAAGTCCCACTTTATATTTTCCCGAGATAAAAAAATATCCTATGTGTTAATTCAGGACAAGATCTACCCATGTGCCAAGTTTCATCGAAATCCATTCAGTTTTTGCGTGAAAGAGTAACAAACATCCATTCATTTTTACAAACTTTCGCGTTTATAATATTAGTAGGATACACTGACGCCTTTATCCCCGAAGGGCTAGGCAGAGGCGCATCTAGTGCACCCACTTTTCGCCCATTATTTGTATAAGTAGGATAGGATTATAGAACTGTTGCATGCAGTTACTGTTACTGGTGGTAGGACTTTCATACGTAAGAGTCCATCTGGGTGGATACCACTGCAATGTCTATTTCTACCACCAAGCAGCAGTGTGCATGTTGTGTTGTGTTTCGGTTTGAAGGACATTGTAGCCAGTATAACTACTGGACATAGTGAGACTTAACATCTCATGTCTCAGGATGACGAGCGCAGTGGCAGTTTATTATTATATTATACTTTTATCCCGGAAAAACTCGTTCACGCGGGCGGAGCCGCGGGCAAAAGCTAGCTTATTATAACTTGGTAGCTGCCTTTACGTGTTGTTTGCAGCTCGCAATATCAAACGTCGATGTGATATTATAATATTGTTAGAGACTGAAGCGATTTTTTATTAGTGATTATACAGATGTATTTTCACAAAGCTATAAGAGACTGCGACTGAGCAAAGACAGGCCGAAAGCGTGCGTGAAAAATATATCAATTATTTAACAAATGAAATTCTTTGTGAATTAAATAAGAAGTGTTCAATTAAAATATATCACGTCTTTTTAACAGCTTCAAACGTATATATGTATGCATTTATGTAACTGACATTTGGAACATGAATTTGACCCCCTTCAAAACATCATATTAAATCGAAGCTTGGCAAACTTATCAAGGACCGATGAGAATTTAATATTTTAAACTAATAACACGCTCTTATGGAAAATAGTTTCCGGGATTAAAGTCCCGGTTTATTTTTCCCGAGATAAGAAGTAGCCTAAAGCCTTCCCAGGGTCTTAAACTATGTCCCTTCCAAATTCCATCAAAATTGGTCGGTGGCGTGACGGCTCGCGAGATTTTTTTAATAAAAGTCCTGCTTTATATTTTCTCGGGATAAAAAGTAGCCTATTTGTTAATCCAGGACATAACCTACCCGTGTGCCAAATTTCATCGAAATCCGTTTAGTAGCTTTTTCGTGAAAAAGTAACAAACATCCATACAATCTTACAAACTTTCGCGTTTATAATATTAGTAGGATTATTTTCTATTTTTAGTTGGATTTTACATGAAGCGTATTTTTTTCGTTTTTTTTTTATTTTACATCAATGCTTTATATCATTGAACTAGAAATTTTATTTTCCATCGATCTGTATTAAAATTGTGATATCTTCTAAAATTAGGAAACTTTGGTGAGATTGGTGTGGACTATACATATTTTCTAGTCGATGTGTTGTAGTAAATGACGGAGTTGGAAAATGTTGAATAGTAACTATCAAATTTCGGATTCAAACTTTACAACTTTATTTTATTTCAAATACGGGAAATAGAGCGTGTCAAAAAATATATTCTTAAAAAAATATAAAAAATGCAGTGAATATTTTGTTTTTACCTCCAAGTTATGTTGATATTAATATTGTGATTATAATTGGGTAAAAATAAAACAGATTCGACAAATGCACTGTTTTTATTTTAAAAACAATAGGCATGGTGGAATACAAGAGGTGTCATACGTGGGTACAGAAATTATAACACAACTTTCTAGCCTTCAGGGCCGGACTCAGCGATGTATCAAAAGACCCATACCCCCACTGCATAACCGCTCTCTCATCACCAAAGATTTACATAAATACACAACATGTTTATTTATAAAAAATATTAGTAGTAAGAATACACTTATGTCACTAGACAACACACTAAAATGGAAAAATATTAACGCTATGTTTAGTTTTGTATACATTTATTTTTCTAACATTTATTAGGTTACTACTTAAGCAAAAATAACATTATTTATATGACACCTGATAGCGATGAAACTGCATGTATTTTTGACATTATAAAGGAAGATTTATGAAGAAACTACCGCTTATTACGAATAGTGTGTTATGTATCGCTAGTCCTCAACTAATTTCAAACTTCCTAACTTTCAACATCCTTATGGTGTGTTTACACAAAATCCTGCAGAGGCCGAGCTATGGTGGAACGAACGGTGTAAGTTTATTATTTCGAATTTATATCAAAAGGTTCTTCTTAGACTCTCCTTTTATGACATCTATAGGTGTGCTCAATGCCGTAATGAAAGTTATTAGCGCCTGGAATTTGTACATAGCTAAATGACTAGATGTATACGTCATTCGATGAGTAGTGTCACGATTGCTTATATACAGTTGCCATATCATCCAGAATCTCCAATTGAAACATTCTACACCGTACTGAATTGCGCACATCTTCGTTTCGATGTTTCAGATTCTAATATTGCATTACAAAGTCCCAGTATTTTATATAATAAAATCATCATTCGTTATGATTATTTTCAATCATTTAGCTAGGTGTTTACACTCATGTTGCCAAACCCTAAATGCAGCCCTGTTTATTAAGATTTATATTATTATTATGTTTTGTACATTCGTCTGAAATTTTGTGATTAAAATTATATTGTAAATGTACGCAAGCTTTACATAATATATATATTTGTTGTTACTTCTTGCATTAAAAAAAAAAACTTAATAATGCGTGTTATTCTATTATGTACACATACATTTAGTATTTACAAGGCTTCATAAAATCTAACACGGAAGTTAAAATAATATATTTATACTGTAGATAATTTTAACTTTTCCTTAATTCGGGTTTTTTAAAACATGTATGTTTTAACAGCTGGTATTTAAAATATACATTAATTGATAATTTCAAAAATCTTTGGAAATTTAATGACTATTATTACAAAAAATGGATTTAAATATATTTTGTTTATGCTTAGAAAAACTATAAATAAACCATGAATAAATTACTTATTAGTATACAAAATCTTTTCTTGTGTACCAATATTTTTTTAGTAAGTATTATATATTGTAATTTTGATCGAAAATATACAGAAAATCATAATAAACATAAATCAGCTATATTAAAAACTGATTTTCGTAGTAAAACAGTCAACGTGACTAGAGAAAAAATCAATGACTAGAAAGGCAATATAATTTTATGTTTTATGTGTTCGGTATCAAATCAAGAGTCAACGAGACAAACGATTGAATATTCATTGATTAATAATGTTTATTGGTAAATCACTAATGAATTCTATGTGCTGTCTTTTCAACTAGTAAAAGTATTCCTTCAGCAATAATCATTGACTCAACCAGTCCTTATCTGTAACAGTCAGTTACTGTTACTTTTGTCAAAGTGACATTTGTGTCAATTCTTATGGCGTTAGTTGCTACTTCTCTTCAGAGAGCATTATAATACTACGGCTTCACTTCAAAAAGAGTTGTGTGGTATTGTTTCTTTTCAATCAGTAAAATAAGTCGTTCAAGGCGGAGCGGATATGTTGTTAGGCACGATCTCCGACACATCGTCTGCGGTGTCAGCCTCATTTTCCACAGTGGGTTGTTCTTCTGGTTCGTCCCTGGTGAGAGCGCGGTATTTCTTCGCAATCACCTCCCAGTCTACTACGTTCTCTATCCTGGTGGCGTTGTTGAAACTGAGCTGAGATCCCAGGGGACTGAGGTGAACTACTGATAGTCGCGTTGAATCTGTAATAAAGAATTTGTTAGTTCGTTTGAAGATATTACTTCTAGCAGTTCTGAAGATCGAGTGATGAATTAGGTGGCTGGCAGATACGGAGCATTTTGGTTAAAAGCGATATCTTTTTATAATAATTCTGTAACTGGTGGTAGGACTCTCATATGTAAGTGTCCGTCTGGGTGGGTACCACCGCAATGTCTATTTCTACCGCCAAGCAGCAGTGCGCATGCACTGTTGTGTTTCGATTTTAAATGCATTGTAGCCAGTGTAACTATAGCCTACAGGACATAATGAGACTTAACATCTTGCGTCTCTGCTTACCCCTTCGGGGATAAAAGGCGTGACAGTGTGTATGTGAAGTTATGTAGTGTATGGTGTTGGAACAGTTTTCTCCGGCGTTCATCTAAAATTTATCTGAAGAATAAATAATCATGTTCCCTAAATATGCTCTTGATGCTGACCCAGTTGTTTTTCAAGTTCGACTATAAGCACCGGCTTGACCCACTTGAAAATGCGATTAGAGAATTCTTACTATTTTATGGTCTTATGGAATTCGGGTCAATATCGTGTTGTTTCAATGTCACCTCTAGGTACTTCGCTCTCATTGTCAAGGGTTCGTCTAGCAAGTTGCCCTTGGATTTTAATTATATTCATTAATAAGCGTTATAAATTCATGTTCTAACTATTATTCTGTCACTTTATTTTGTGGATGTGTCACTCATATAATTACAAGGTCAGATTGTTTAATTTTTTTTTTGTTTGTCCTTATTCTGTAACCTGGGGGAAATATATGTATATATCATTAGAAATATATCATTAACTATGTCAACAGTAACTGAGAAAGATTTTCATGCCTATCTCCTGAACTCGCTCCATAAACTATCATATTTTCTAGGTTACCTTTAGGCACGACCTGTCCTCTCTTGACCTTGGACAGCCACTTGGCGCCGGCTTTAGACCTGGCGCTCAACTGATCCTGCCGCTGTAGACCAATCATATGCACCAGGCTTGGCCTCTTCTTTTTACTAAGTCTTTCCTGATTAAAATAAATGTACATCAGTATTGTGTACAATATGAGCCTAATAACCTAAGCAAACATAATTAATTGACAGTTCTAATATCTATTTAGTTTTCTGTTTTTTTCTTTACATCTTGTATAGACTCGTCAAGCCCCGCGACGGACGCCAGCGTCCGAGTATGAAATCCTCCTAGCCAGTTTCGGCCACGGCGGCCAATCTCTACGGAGATCAGCCAGGTACGCAGGAGATATTATAGTGCACAAGTGTGTGCGCAATACACAGGTGCACTCGCTATTCCTTCACTCTCATAGTCCGGTGAGACGGCAATCCGACATGACCAGAGAGAGATTAGTCCGAGTATATAGGGTTTCCGTATACATCTATATATTATATAAGCGGGGCTTAAAATTAAAACAGCAATAACAAGGATAATTTTGTAATGTCCGTATATTACGTACTGTACAAAGTATAACCTTTTTTACAAATTCAATTCATAGAAATTTTTAAAATATCTTGTTAGAAATTTGTTTATTGTAGTATCAAACCCATTGATCAAACCATGAGATCACTTTCATTTTATAGTCAAAAAACCTTAATTCTATCTAGTTTTACGTTTCCGTCTAACCCTGCCTGTCTCTTTCTAGGTAAAATTTTAGTTGCTATTAAAAAAAAACACAATATTATAATTTTTTACAAAAATCAAAAGAAATGTCAGAAGTGGGATTCGAATTCACGGCCACTGAAGTGAACTGAGACTTAAACACAGCGCCTTAGATCGCTCGGCCATTCTGACTACACGAAAGCTCGCCTGAAACTTTCGTACTGATACGAGCTTTCGCTGCCAATTTCGTTTGCACGAAATATGTTATTTCGTATAACAGAACTTTAAATGGGACAAGTATTACATTTTATACGTAAAATTAAATAAAACAATATTTTGAAAGTAATGTAATAAGAAAATAAAAGAGGGTCAAAGAAGAGTTACAAATCAACTATTAATAGAATTATTTTCTGACTGCTATTCTATTTGTAGGTTAGCGCACGTCTTAGAAACTACTGAACGGGTTTTCATCAAGTTTTCACAGGTGGGTTGAGTAGAATTAAAAGCAAAATATTACTATAGTAATCACTAGCAGAGGTTCCTCAAATATCTCTCTAGTTGTAAACCTATTTAACAATTGTGGAGAGCAATAAATAGATTTGATTTGATTTAGGGCCCACTTAACCAGGTTTCACTGTAATAAAACTTAAATATCGGAAAATGCAATACTTACTTTACACCTGGCTATGAGCCACATCAGCCATGTAGTGACTAAATTCAGTGGAGATGGCGCTGTGTTCGTCCTGTGCATATTCCTGATCAACTTTGACAGACCATACTTCCACTCTATGTCTGATTGGGCCTGAAATAAATTACATGTTACGTCATGTTCGTTGTATTTGCTCTTTTTTTAAGAAATATTTTGACTGCGAAAAGATTAGCCCGAAATAATGCTTCCACAGTCCAATATAATTTTTACGTTAAATGGTTTGTAAGCTTAAATTCATTGTAATATATGGTTTCAAGTGATAAAAGTTATAAATTGTGACCACGCTAAATATTTTACATTATTTTGTAACCATAAATATAAACGTGATTCGAGAAATCCATCGAATGATTCGATTCAAATATTTGTGTATCTTCGAGTAATGTTTAAATAATATTAAAATGTATTCTGATGTCTACTAGTTCGATGACTTAAGGGACCATTATTTATTGTCAAATGTTATATACTTATATATTTCGTAAAAATCCTGTATCGAGTTTAGAATTCATCACAAACATGTTTTCTAAAATTGATAGAACATCTCTTTACGCTTACGAACTGAGATCGCGTTTTAATATCATGTTGGTATTATTATTTATTGATCTTATTTATACTTATTGTAGTTACCCTCAGGGTATAACAAACAAGAACATTTGCTGATGTGTCATTGTAACATAATAACAAAACTCATATTTAATTAATTTCCCGATTGATTGATTAAAATTCCTATGAAGCAACATTGGTATGGTCGGCACGTTCGCAACATGTTTAATCTGTTCACGCGTTACCTGTATCCTCTGGTACGTGTCCGACATCATAGCAATGAGCAAGTTTATGAGCACCACCACCGACACCAGCATGTATATCCCGAACACGATTTTGAACAAATAATTCGTCCAAGCGGGCTGGGTGTTACTGTCGTTCCGATGCACCCGCGTCTGCTCCGTCGTCGTCTGACCAAACACGGCGAAGAACAGCAACTCGAACGAATACAGTGGGTTCATTGTGACTGCGAACAAAACGTTAGTTCTGGGCGACAAGTTACCTGTATTCGTTGGTAAGTGTCCGACATCATCGCAATGAGGAGCGTTATCAATACGACGACAGACATCAGCAAATAGGCGCCGAACACGAACTTGAACAGGTTCGACGTCCAGTGCGGTCGCAAGTTCGACACGTAGTTCAGGTCGGACAATGTGATCTGGCCGAAAAGGGCGAAGAACAATTTCTCGAACGCCTCGACCGGTGACAACGTCGCTAGAAGACAACACTTACATGGACCCGTTTCTTATCAACTTCGACGCGATTGAGTATAGGGGTAGATTGATGCATTGTAAGAAAATCTCAAACGTGGTTGGCATATCGTACGATTACAGATAATTGTGCAGTACATTACATCTATCTCCCCCTGCTAATGTTCTATCTAGAGATCTAAAAACCACGACTAATTTCACTTTGTGTTTCGATAAGGTAGATTGATACAGATGTTGGTATACATTATTGTTATGTGTTTTTTCGGTACAAACATATTTCTAAATTTCGAATTATTCACATATTTCATTATGTTGACACTGAATCATTCTACCCCACCGGCTCTACAGCAGTGTGTCGAGCGACATCGAGAGCGTGGGCGACATACGCCACGGACGACAAACAGCCAAACATATCCGAACATAAACAATACCTCAAGACACCGGCGTGACAACGTGACGCGGCACACAAGCCAGCCGCGGCATGCGCAAATCATATTGCTCCATCAAATGCGGTGAGGTCGGCCACTCATTCCACTAAAACTATCAACGTGAGGGCAATGCATATTCTGTCTCCATCTGGAAACATCGGTAAGCTCACGCGATGCAGAAGATGCATTGTGTACACTGAGTTCACATTCTAATCATCGAATACATCCTGCGCCGCGAATGACTGGCAACACCTACCGTCATTCGCCGCACGGTGAGTTTGTGTGTAATTTTGTATAGTACAGACCTAATTTATCACAGTGTTTTATAGCAGCAACCATCTATCATAGATCTAACATGGTAAATTGACGATGATAACATTCTCGATGTAACAAGCCTGCAAGCGGATGCATGGGTCTTGGAAAATAAAAAAACAAGCACATCGAGATATATCGCGATCATTGTGATGTATGCATTCGTCAGTGTAGTTGTTCTCTGAGGACTTACGTCCGGCTGGACCTTGTTTCCGTCTGTACGACTCGC
Organism: Lapara coniferarum; assembly: GCA_949316025.1. NCBI lineage: Eukaryota > Metazoa > Arthropoda > Insecta > Lepidoptera > Sphingidae > Lapara > Lapara coniferarum. The sequence goes on from OX438922.1 coordinate 4,238,725, forward strand.
CGGGCAGTTTATTTAGCCACGGCGTATCGAAAACTTGTCGTTTCATTCGTAGAGTGTCTATTATGTAACAATTACATAGTTATTTTGACTAACTAATCGTGATTTGTATTCTAATGTAGACATTGTGAAATGATGTGTGAACGGTGACGGTGGAATAGGAAAACACTCACCGTCGGAGAACAGCTTTCGTCTCGCTTGTCTTGCGTACTTATTGTCCTCGGCTTTGTTTATATTTCTGAACGGCTGGTTCAACGCTACTATGTGCATTGAAAAGCCAAATACGAATATAGCTAATACAGCAAGAAATCTCCCCAAGTCTTTCATAAGATCCCCTATAATGATTGCCCATGGTCCGAACAGATGATGGAACGATAGGAAATCCATTATCTGGACGCACGCTAATAGAAATGATAACGCAAAACACTGGTTCCTACAGTACATTAACGTTGGCCAGTACTTGGGTAGAACAAATATCCAACCAACAACGTGTGTTGCTACACCTATCATACCTATTAATAATACAGCTATCTTAATCCAACCTAGACCAGATTTGTCACTGGGGTTAGTGAGTTCAAATAATAGAAGACCACTTAACGATATAAGTAGCATCCATTCATACCACCTCGGCACCAAACTCTCCCTAAATATAGAATTATAAATAGGTGTTATAGCTACTAGCGATAACAATATCATAAGGTATATGTGCGCTGTTAAATACGACATAAACTTAATTATTGGTATCTTATTATATTTATGGCCTAATGGAAGAGAAAACACCACCCAAACAGGTGGACATATTATGAACGAGACAAAAAGGAACATAATTTGGATGCCAGTCCATTTGAGGCTCCCTCTCCAGAGTTCCTGGAACAGAACACGCAAGTTATTACCAAAATAATGAAGAAATATGAGACTTCTGTGTAATAGGGAAGTTACCTATTTTTTACCTGAAGATATCTTTGGACCACTGTATGGGCAATGACCTCTTTCTGTTCGTTCTCTATTAAAACGTCAAGGAATTCAATGTTTCTGTTGTCAGTGGCGGTGAGGATGTGTCCGGCGGAGTTCGCTCCGGCCGCTAGGGCGAGCAGCTCGGTGGCCATCGCCTCGCATTGTTTGCCCGCCGCTATAAGATCTTTGGCACGCTCCTTTTCCTGTTAAGGAAGACAATGCAGTATGAATATTGATGTAATGTTTCGTAATAGGTTCTAATTGAATTCGATCGAATTAAACAATGGTGACGTCAACTTTTTTAAAACTGTTAAACAACACAAAATACTTGATGATGTTTAACACAGTTTTAACACAGTTTTAACACAGTTTTTCGTTGATGAGAAATATATCTATAGACATTTGAAAAAGTTAATTTTATAAACACGAAATTAAATAAAATATGTATTTTTTTATTATTGAATAGAGTTGTAATTGTATTATATTACCGTCTAATGTATCGAAACATACCTTAGTGGATAAGTTGATGTAAATGTTGGACAATTTGGCGGCGGTGTCAACTGGAGCCGGTGACACCAAGACAAACTCCTCAATCGGGATATTGTTGTGATTCTTTGAACACACCATGAGGTTGTAAACGAATCTTTTGTCGTCCATAAGGGACTGCGTATCATGTTCCTTATGAAGCAAGTATTCGAGCACATCATTATGGTTTTCGGACGCGGCGAACCAAATTGGCGCGCAATTTAAATTAGTTTCGCTTTTCGGTGATGCTCCGGATTCACATAATAACTTCACAACATTTAAATGTCCAGCTTTTGCCGCGCAATGGAGTGGAGTCCAGCCATTTTTGTCTGTGGCATTAATTTCTGCACCTTGACCTAGCAACACTTCTACCATTTGGTAATGTCCGTGCGTTGATGCGATATGTAAACCAGTTTTTCCATGTCTATCTGTGCTCTGAAGTAATTCTGCTGATCTACTAAGCAGCAGGCCGACGATAGACATGTGCCCCCCGAAGCAGGCGAGGTGAAGTGGATTGTATCCCTGAAATATGAAAATACGGCAACTGATTTAACACCACTTTTGTTCCAATATACTCGCAAGTTTTATACATCTAGATTTATTTTTAGCAACGTTATCAAAACAATTTTCCTAGACACTTTATTGTAATAAATTGTACATTGTAATTAAATTAGTTTTGCTACGGTATAGTTTTAGGACGATTATATCAAACTCACATTTTCATTACTAGCCGCATCCACTTGAACTCCAGCAGAGTTGAGAAGTAATCGCACGACGTTCTCATTACCATTATAAGCTGCCAAATGGAGGGGCGTTAAACCAGACTCTGCTCCCAATTCTGGGACTAAGGATACTCCCGTGGGGGCTTCTGACTTTACTGTTCCAGGAACGTAAGATAACAACTCCCGGACAGTCTCTGTAATGAAGAAAAGGAAAAATAAGAATTGAGTTTAATATATCAATTTCATTATTGAAAGTATAACGTACCAGCTTGACCATAATACGCTGCTATATGAAGCGGAGTCAGTCCTAACTTTTTACTCGATATCCTCAAAGTATTCGTTGAACGCATAACATCCAATACATTTGTATGACCATGTTCTGCTGCCAAATGAACAGCTGTTAGTCCAGCTCTATTTTCTTCAGTACACGACGCTCCTGCCCTCACTAAAACCTTCACGACATCCGCATGGCCCCCTTCAGCAGCTAATTGTAGAGGTGTTGAATCGTTCAATTTATTTCTCGCAGATATAACTCCAGTTCTGTCGAACTTCATTAACTCCTCGATCACTTTCACTGATCCCTGAATTGCTGCTATGTGGGCACATGTGTTTCCATCTTTTGTTGTTGCCATTACTAAGTTAGGATGCTGTTGTAGAAATAACTGAACGACTTCCGAGTAATTGCTCTGTGCGGCTGCGTGTATAGGTTTCTGACCGAGTTCATCAGACGCGTCTATGTTCGCTCCGAGTTCCAGTAAAAGTTTGCAAACTTCCATCTGTCCGCTCGCGGCAGCCAGATGTAAAGGTGTCTGTTTCTTTAAAGTCAGAACGTCGATCACAGCATTGTGATCTCTTATAAGAAATTTTACCAAATGCGCGTAGCCATTCATAGCCGCCAAATGAAGTGCTGTCCTACCATTTCTCGCTTTGGAATTTATAAAGGCTTTGTTTGTTAGTAACGCATCGCATACTTGTAAATACCCGTGCTCTGCGGCTAAATGTAACGCTGATCGACCTTCCACATCGAAAACATCCACTCTTGCATGATTTGAGAGCAAAGTGTTAACAAGTTCCATATGCCCTCTATTGCATGCTATTAGCAACGGTGTCCAGCCTATTGAATTTTGTCGGTTTAGGGCTCTGCTGACGTCAGCTGTTGATATGTGGGTGATCATTTCTGTCATGACGTCATTGTTGCCGGCAACTGCACAAAAATGGAATGCTGTTTCGTGGTTATGCCTTGTTTGTAAAGACACATCAGCTCCATTCTCAATGAGGCATTTGACAACTTGCCTATCTGCTGTAGGTATCTTTACTTCTTCTTTAGTGATTTTGCAGGCGAAGTGAAGAGCACTTGCTCCATCGTCATCAACCGCGTCAATGTATGCTATAGCAATATTTTCGCCTTTGTGTTCTTTGACGAATTCTATCAAATGCCGGACGACGTCGGGTTTACAACTACGACAAGCCATATGTAGGGGTGTTTCTCCACTCTGAAAAGAAAAGGAACTGTATTAAGAAGTATATTGTTGACTACTGAGGCATCAATTCCGTAGCAAGTAATATTAGATACTAGATTTTGCCCGTGGCTCCGCCCGCGTTAAAAAGTTTTTGCGGGATAAAAGTCCCGCTTTTTATTTTTCCGGGATAAAATTTAGCCTATGTGTTAATCCAGGACATGACCTACCCGTGTAGCAAATTTCATCGAAATCCTTTTAGAAGTTTTTGCGTGAAAGAGTAACAAACGTTCATACATCCAGACATCCATACATACTTATAAACTTTCGCCTTTATAATATTAGTAGGATATGTTGGAGTTTAAGGTTTAATTGCCGCTTCCACTAGTTGATTGCCATTATCTGAAGCCGTAAAAATTGTCCTTCCCTCACTTTTAAGCATATTGAACATCCTTTGAATTAAAAACGAGTGGCGAGTATAGCTAGTATGGTATAAATCTATGTGAAACCTTAGTTTTCCTCAACGGGTCTCCTCCGTCTTCTAGTAACAGTATCAGTGTAGCCAAATTCCCAAACTTTGCAGCGACGTGAACTGGTGTCATGCCATCCTCTGTAGCCTTGTTTGGACCAGCGCCAGACTTCAATAGCATTAATGCGCATTTGTCTCCTGAGGATGATTGAAGAAAATAATATATATTTTTGATAACAAGAGCCTTATCAATACTGCGAGCATTTTTTCAGTTCTTGTTTGCTGAGAAAAATCCATCAGGCGAAGCCTTACAACGATATGTAGAAATTATAATACGTATTACGAATATGATAATATATAATTCGTTCCTCAATATATAAAGCCAAATTAGGTATACCTATACACTCAGGCCTTTTATCCCCGAAGGGGTAGGCAGAGGCACAACTAGTCCATCCACTTTTGGCCATGCATATTCCATCTCATGATGTGATAGGGGGCGAGCCTATCGCTATAAAGTTATACTATTTAGTGAAAAAAGATAGTTTTGAAAAAGCTTGTGGAATATTTGTCAATCTTCGAGTAAATAATATTCAGATCAGTCAGATAAAGACTGATTAACGATGATCATAAAATATGCATGTTATATCATTGTTTTGCTTACCGTCTGGTATTCTCGCAGCTATATGTAAAGGTGTTTCTCTCTGCTTTCCACCTCTGATGTGAACATCAGCACCGTAACCCAGCAAGGTTTCTACCACAGCTGGTTTACAGGACTCCACGGCTATGTGCAGTGCTGTGTAGTTGTCCTGCAATCATGACAACTGTTATATTATTGTCTATATGGGTTAGATTACGGTGGCACGATTGCTTTTTATGTCATCAGTGAGGTTGCCAACTATCTCAATCCTTGTCTGAAAATAAGCTAAATGTTTTAAAGGTTGGTGTTAAACTCACGATTCCGATGATTTAGTATTTGGTATACCAGTCCAATTATACATACTATCCCACAGTTAAGAATGGGTCTTTTTACTACTGAGAGGAATTTGGAGTTGGTACATAAGGTTGGTTGTCTCTGTATTCAGATTAGTAAAAGCAGATGCATAAATTAATCTATTAGATTCCAAATAAACTTAAGGCTTAGGTTTTTTAACCATAAACCAAGCAACGTAAGTATGAGTTTCTTTAATAATTCGAAGGAAAGCTATGATTAAAGGATGATAATGCAGCTTACATTAGTAGTGACGTCGACACTCTCGCCTTTCTGCAATAAAGTGTTGATGATGCCCACGTGGCCGTACCTCGCAGCCGTGTGTATGCTCCTCGCTCCGTTCTGTAAGTTAACATTCATTAATATATATACAATATCACGCCTTTTTCCTTATCAGTTGTAGGCAGAGATATCCACACCTCTACATTGCGTTAGTTATATTAGGTCTCATGTAATAGAGGTCAAGCCTACATTCATTGAGATTTGTTTTATTAATGCGATTTGAAAATATAAAAGGCACGACGTTCCATTAATTACATTTATCATGATAGCTTATAATTGTCTCGCTGTTGGGTAGAAAGCTCTAAGTTTTTCTAATGCAGATTGGTCGTTTGGACCATGTATGTCTATTAAGATCCACAGCCTGCAAGTGTTTGTTGTAATCTTGATGATATTGAGAGAAATAGTACACCACTAGTTTTAAAATTATTTATTACAATTAAAAGATTACTAATTAATGGTATAAGGATCGGCGTCGGTTAATCTGCATGTATATGAAACTGTACTTCGGTTGCAAGTAGTTTTAAGTAGTAGCTTCTCACAATTTCGTTAGTTCTGTTTAGCATGAAATATTTATAAAAACTTGAGAGGTGTCAAGGGACACCCGGATGGAACGAAGTTCTTTCGATTAATTAGTGAAGATATTGTAATAAAATTTTATTTCTTTTAAGTTATAATAATAATTGTATATTTTATTAAAACGTTACTACGTCAATGAAAACATTTACTTCTACCTACACAATAGATATGTCATCGAATCACGATCATCACCTAAGCAAGCATTGACATTAAAATGAATATACAACTAACGAAAAAAAACTACTCTAAAAAGCATTTAAATTGTCTTTTTTTATTTAAATTTCGAATGTCGCTTTTACGGCCAGTTCGTTATTGTTACTGGCTAGTTTCACAGGGCAAGTATAAAAGTGTCGCTCAACTTTTCGTGAGATTTTTTCCGTCTAGCTCCCTTTCACAACGCGCGATAAGGAACTGCGTTCCAATATAACATTTTTGTATTGCGGAGAATACAGAAATGTTTACGAAAAGCAGCGAGTGAGCAATTCAGAAATTACTGCATAATGTATTTTGCATATATGCAATAATTTTCATTTACATGATAAGTAACCTCAGTAAAGCCTTCATGTTCGTTGCAAGAAAAGATAATTAACGCATACATTACAGTAAAAACGGATAATCGTAACGCAAAGGAAAAGTAGGAAATATTTAATGTTATGCACAACTAATAATATGAAGCACGCGACGCCGTGCGATCCCTTTCGTGCCTTGGCTAGTGTTTATTGAGGAAAGACCTTACTTACAAATTTATACATATAAATGTACTTACGGAATTTCTTCATTCGCCCACTTCAAGGTTAAGGGTATCTTTAATTATTAAAGCTTGCGACGTTTTTGCTATGTCGAGTTTGAATTAATTCAGTTTTGCATATTATGTATTATAAATTAACAAAGTTACCTTTAGACGAGTTAAGTTTTAAATTATTTTGCATTGGTAGTCAAATACTTTATCAAAACATAGCAATTGATTATTTAATTACTTTTCCGGAAGTATACGTTTTAACGTGATACCATTTCTCACATAAAAATATTCTGAGTTAAGGCACCGCGTAAGGCCCATCGTATAAGCTCGGCCCCTGTCCTATAACACTAGCCCTAGGCTACAGCTTTTGTCAGATACCAAATCATAAGAAAATATTTACTTTTATAAAATTTTGGGGCACCTGACGGCAGGCGCTGGTGGCATTTTACCTGTCATACCAATTAATTACGCCACTGATACCAATAACTGAGATGGTTGTAATAATTTCAGCCCTATATTATACTGTCCCATTGCGGGGCCTCCTCTACTACCAAAAAGGTGTAGGTTCACATTGCTGACCAAGTGCGGGTTGACTAGTTGGAGATAGTTATTTGTAAAAACACCCACCTTATTTGGCATATGAAGGTAGACTCCTTTCTTAAAGAGCATCATGGCGCAGTCAGCATGGCCGTTGAGTGACGCTATATGCATTAACGTGCTGCCGTCTTTCGTTCTCTCGAAGATAGAAGCCTTGAATTTATCAGCCAGGAGTTCTATAATGGCTGCGTGTCCGTTTTCCGCTGCCAGATGCATTGGAGTGCGGTCTGAAAATTGTTTCGTAACTATTACCATTGTTCTTGTTTCAAATTAACTTGGACATAACGAAAAAATACGGAAGAATTTGGAAGTTGATTTTAAAAATAATCTGCATAACGTACAAATCTAATTGAACAACTTAGACACAATTCTTTCATGTAAGATTTTTGTTGATCTAGTTAGGGGGCGAACTTTTCAGTTCACAGTAAATTAAGGAAACGAAGAGTCTTAAAGTGACGCAATGTATAAATTGTTACTTATTGAATAAACTTCTTTTGCCGTTATTTGGTAAGGTAAGATTCCTTCGTAATTATTATAAAACAGATCATTTTGTATCAGTGATAACAGTATTTCATTCTTATATGATGCAGTTATAAAACTAATAAAAACAATTATCTGTCTACATGCAATCTTACGTCATACATATCTACAAATTTTAGTAAGCTTAAATTACAAATTCTCACCTTCATTATCAGCTATAGCAGCATTGGCTCTAACTCCGTAGAAGTATTTGACTAGCGGCTCGTCTCCTTCAGCGGCTGCTATATGAAGGGCGGTCTGGCCAGCTCCATTGGTAGCATCCACTACCGCTCCGTAGTCCACTAGTATCCGAGCCATGTCCACGTCTCGTCTCCTGGCTGCGAGGTGCAAAGCCGTATCTCCCGCGGGAGTTGATGCCTAGATTGAGTTGAAGTTGATGACTTTGAATCAGTAAAATAATTAAATTAATTTTATAAGTTGTTTAAATTCATTAAATTGGAAGAAAAGGTAAAGCGCATGTAATAATGTAATAAGTTCATTTATATTATTATTATGGAAAACACAAATTAAAGCTTGCGTTTAAAGTTTTCCTTTGTTCCGCAGGAAAGGAATGCAAATGTGGAACATAATTTAAAGAAAACAAAGGAAATAAAAAAAACCAGCGTATGCGGAAGTAGGTGAAAATGCGGTTATAAAGCCATAAATAGCACTGTGTGATACCCTTAGCTGCTCGGCAGTCTGCGCGCTCAGCAGCTCTCGCACCATGCTCTGGTTGCCCGCCTCCACCGCCAGCAGCAACGGGATCTTGCCCCTCTGGAACACCAGGTCGCGTATTAACTTTTTCCATTCCTTCTGTTTCGCCCGCTCCTTGTTCAGCTCTATGAAGCTGAGCTCGAGTTTTTGTAAGTCCCTCTGCTGGTTAGCAGGCGGGCTGCGGACGGCCGAGGGGATGCTAAAGTTCGCACTCCGCGGCTGCTCCCGCCCGCCTTCGGACATAGCGCAAAACTTGCGTCAAGTCCGCATTGAAGTCCACGCGACGCCACGAGCCGACACAACGCGCTACTAGCGACATGCACCGCACGAATGCCTCGCGGCGTGACACCACAGACAATAGTATTAGACTTATGTGCATCGCAATCTTCGAAAGCGGCCTATTATAGGGCATAAATCGATCGGTATTGCGGTTCACATTCCATTTCATATTTGCGCTCAGTCTCTACCACGATACGTACTTGCTCATCCATCGTCACTACTTCAACACGAAAATCGCGTCGGAGGACATCGCGAAGCTACCTTCCACTGCCCGTGACGGAGGAGCGACTGAGACTAGTATTAAAATTAGCAATTTTGAATTTCAGTGCTGACGTTTTACTTAAGTAATATTCAGCGAGTGATTTGCATTGTAAATTTGCGCTGTGACGTTTGCTAGGGCGGCTAAAGCTCCGCGGATAATTAGCTAGTTTGTATTCGTGCGGGTGGCTCGTTCCCGCAATCGGAGCGTCCTTAAAATGTCAACCACACTCCCCCTTTCGCGAACGGCGGTCGAATTTAGTAGCTATAATTAATAATTGTCAGCTAACGCATGTTGCGTCATGTAGGATTGCTATTAAGAAGTTAGAGCATTTGGACATGAGGAATGTGTTGCTTCGGTGGAAGGCGGGTTTTTGTTTACACTCAGTGTGTAGGGTGTTTTCGGGGGTAGTTCCTGAATCGCCGCATGGCAGTGCCAGGCGACGGCGACGGCGGCGGCGCCACGCTTGCACGCGATCCTCGCTGCATCCACTACTACTATTGTTTACGGACTGGATTCCTATTACGCTGTAAACTTAAAACATTATCGTTACACGCGATTTCTATAGAATATACCGATTGTTTAACAATTTCGTATCTGCATACATTTGTATTCTTGCTTGCTTGCTTGTAAATCAATGCACCCCGAATAGGCAAACGACCTTGCAAGCATTTTGTGGCTAATTTATACTGCAACTAGTCTTAACGTGGCTTTACTTACGGCACGTAATAGTGATGCTTATTTTAACTAGGCCCGAAAACATAGTATTTGCGTGACATCACTCACAATATTTATTATTAACTATTAAAATTCAGTTGTTATCAAGGAATACCCCTGTGAAGACATAGGTACATTGTATTCGTCGGCGAAGGGTGGTATATTGATCACGGCTTTAGTTTTCTGATCGATCATAAGTGATGCTAGTTTTATGGGCATTGCTCACGTCACCCGAAAACCCTTCAAAATATTTCTTTCGGTTGTTATTTGCTCAAATATTTTTTCGTTTGTGTCAAACGGCTTTATGCAAACTTTTATAATTAGGGCTATCCCTTGTACACCTATGTGTACAAGTAAAAATATTTACAAAACTTTATAGTGTCATCTATTTAGTAATTTCGGATACTACTAATTTTCAAATGCAATGCATCTTTAAGGTAATTAATTTGTTAGTCAACTGTTTGATTAACCTTAGCACAAAATGGTCTTCTTTGCCAAATTGCATAGCCATTTATTATCATGCCTATATTTACTATAACAAGTTGAGCGTACCAACTTACCCCATCTGCCCTGAGCCGAATGTCTTTGCCAGCAGCAGCGAGGAGAGCTCTAAGTATGCTGGTCGCTGTGCCGGTCTGTCGACTCGCTACGATATGCACTGCTGTTTGCTGTCGGCTCTGTGAAAGATATACTTTAATACGACAGATAAAAAGGTTTTGTAAATATCTCCATGCTTGACCAGTAAAAAGCAAATGTTTCATGTTAGGTTTTTCCACGCATAAGGTGGTGGGACACAGTGACTATTTCAAACTGTGTTAGCCCGACCTTATTTGACGGGTAGCTGGTATGGCCGTCCGATTTGACCCTGTCAAATACAGAGGCCCAAGTTCACCGCAGCTTTTGTAAGTCCAAAATAAAGAAATAGAATGTCCATTACTGACTATTTTAAGGAAAAGAAAAGATCGTTTTTTTTTGCGACATTTGGGGGGTAAAATGACACAATTTTACATACAAATTATACATTGTAGAACTGGCAACCCTAGTATGAATTCTTACCCCTCCAGTGGCGAAAGGATCGACGCCTCTTTTTGACAGAAGCAGCTTCACGATGTCCTCTCTGGAAAACATCGCGGATATGTGCAGCACGTTGTAATTGTCCTGATAACAAACGTATACTTACATTAAACATGAATATTCTACCTATTTACACCCTTCCTGTGGGGTGATTGACTCACTAGAACCTGTCTTTGTAAACAGTTTTCGCGCAGAGGCTGGTGACAATCGTAACGCCTGGGGTTCGGTTCCCGCAACAAGGTAAATGATTGTATCGGGCCAGAGTGTTGTGAGACAGAAAATTCTTCATAACTCCTTATACTCATAGCACAAGACTGATAGCGTGGTATTGGCGCTACATAATATTAGTGGGTGTATTTGTTTTTTCTATCTTTCGATTCATCATCATCAGCAAAATGAATTCCAATTCTGGACATAAACCTCCCCTATAGATTTCTAGACGGCGTTTTTTCTTTGGATTCGAATCTCTTCATTCGAAACCAATGGCCACATCTTGCGTGTCACCAAATAAACTCTGTCTCTTCAATATCCACCGTCTTACCTTTTGTCAAAAACTAAAAACGCAGAATGACTAAATTTTTCCAGTGAAGGGCGCCTGATACGGTTCTAGGGTTCTAAAGATAGACGTCGGGTAAACGATGTGTCTAAATTGTACCTTTTTACGACTAAAGGAGTATTAAATATTTGCCTAACCACGACGCGTTTTATAAAAAAGATCCTTATTTAGTTTTGTATCAGCCAGAGTTGAAAAGGTATTTTGATGGAGAAATGAAAATTAGGGGTTATTTTTTACTAAAAAAAAACGAGGGGTTTTTTTACGTCAATGATTACGAAATAGAATTGTCAAATATTAAAAATATTAAATAAAAAATTATGTATTTTGATTTATACTTGTTACGTCGTATATTATAGTCGATTTAAAAGTTCTAGTGCATAGGCACTGGAATTTTATTAGTTAGGCTGTCAATGTTTTGTAGTGTGGCGTGTAGTCGCGTCGGCGCAGCCCTGCGCTAGCGTGCGGCGCGCGTGGCAATAATGAAAATCAAGAATCAAAAGATTCCAGGTTCGAATCCTGGCAGGCTCGCCATGTAATATATGAGACTGCTAACAACTGACTTACAATAGTCGTAACATCTAAAATCCAGCCTTTTTACAACACGGTTATTAATTCTAGAATCTAGGTACAACACATGACCCACAACAGCTTCGTATCGGATCGCGTGCGATGCAATCTCACCCCAAGAATAGCGCGTATAATTACAAGTAATAGCCAAGCACACTTCCCTCGTTACTTGAAGTAAACATTTTTTTATCTTGGCATCGAGAATTGATTACACTGCTACGGACACTGCAGGTCAGGGGCATGCAAAATGCCTTTCTGCAAGCGTTAAAGCTAACGTGGTGCAGGTGGAACGATAATATATTGTATCCTGGTCTCTCTCTAGTCCTATCGGATTGTCGTCTCAACGGACAATGACAGTGAAGGAATAGCTAGTGTACTTGTGTATTGCGCATACAATTGTGCACTATAATATTTTCTGGATACCTACTGTTCTCTGTTGAAATTGACCGCCGTGGCCGAAATCGGCTAAGAAAGGACTTTTTTTATCTGCATGGCTAGTTACCACCGTACCGTCATAGCGACTTACATAAGTCTGTCGCGTTTCGGGATAAGCCTGTGTACCACTACTACTACCACCAGCCCTGTATTATATTCTGCCCGCTGCTGAGCACGGGCCTCCTCTACTACTGAGAGGGTTTAGGTCTTAGTCAACCACGCTGGCCTAGTGCGGGTTGGCAAACTTCATTCAAAATTCTTATAGAGAACTTCTCAGGTATACAGGTTTCCTCACGATGTTTTCCTTCACTATTAAAGCAAGCGCTTATTCACAAAGAATACACCAGTATAACTTTAGGAAAGTCAGAGGTGGTTTTTTTTTTTTTTTTTTTTTACGCGGTGAAGGTGAATTATTACTACCGCCCAGTGTTCAACGGGAACGACTGAGCGGTTGTGATGGATTCACCGTGCCTCACGACCCGACGTTGAGCCGCCCGGAGAGATGGAAAACGTCGGGCGACCGCTGGGCCGAGTCCCTAACCTATGTACACCGCACGGCATACCAACCAAAACTCCGCGGTGGCCATCTTCGGCGCATTAGGGACGGTTGCGGGCTTCCTCCGACTCACGTCTAAGTTGTCGTCCGCAACCGTCCCTAAGTCAGACGTGCATGCCCTTGGGTTTTGAACCTGCGGACATTCGTCACGGCAGTCCGCTGCACTCCCAACTAGGCTATCGCCGTTTGTACATCCTGTGTACAGTCACCAGTAAAAGTGTATGAATAAATTCAAAATTTCAAATTGCCTACATAATTTTGTGTTCTTACTAATCTTTTTTTTCTCTTCACAAAAATAAAATAAAGGGATTTACTGCATATGAAGTAAAAAAGTTTTCAGTTTAAATTAACGTGTATGTAGGCGATTTGAAATTTTGATTTTGTACAGATATTTATGCTGCTGATTGTACATCCGGTTTGAATAAGCCGGCATAATTGTGGCGACTGGCGAGGTATAGTCATCAGTCGGCACTCAATCTGGATCCCATTTCACTTATCATTAGGTGCAGGGTCACTTTGCCGAGACCATATAAAAAAAAAATAACAAAATAAACAAGGAATGACATATCCTCCCGATAGCCTTGGCGTTATTAGCATTAATGATCGTATAAAATTATCTTTTCCAGATTATGTAGACGAAATTATCGTAACAATATAGTTTTCTATGGGTACGATGTGTTTATTTATTTATGAAACTGCAAATTATGTTCGCTTGTTTCTGTTCTAGGTATTATCAAGTATTTAATTTAAAGTTTATGGTAGAAAATGCAGCAAACCTTAATGATGTGCACACTTGTTTGACCTGCTTTCGAGTTGGACGAATGTAAGGCGTGTTTGAAACAATCCCCTTACTAATAATATACATTACTAGCTTTTGCCCACGGCTCCGCCCGCGTTAAAAGGTTTTCCGGGATAAAAGTCCCGGTTTATATTTTCCCGGGATAAAAAGTAGCATATATATGTTAATCCAGGAAATGATCTATCTGTGTATCAAATTTCATCGAAATCTGATCAGTAGTTTTTGCGTGAAAGAGGAACAAACATCCATACATCCAGACATCCATACATTCTTACAAACTTTCGCGTTTATAATATTATTAGGATAAATCACCGTTTTAACCTAAAAAAAATTGTTCATATCCTAAGAAATAATTTGTAAAACCAAATATTGCAAATTAAAAAGACAAGGAATTCTTTAGTGAATTCATTTAAAATATTTATTAGTATTGTAGTGTGACTATGTAAGTTTGGTAGGATGTTTATACGTTTGTTAGCTCAGGAACTACTGAAACGATTTTGAAAATTCTTTCACTAATAAGAAGCTACATTACTCCTGAGTGCTATAAGCTACTTTTATCCGGGGAAAATAATTTTATCACGGTAACACTTGCTTGCTTAAGCTAATTGCTTATAAACATATTGTATTCTTGTATTCTGTACTTATTATAATTAGTTATCAGGTTAGGGCGACATTGCAGAATGTCTTTTTAAAGGCAATTGGCGATTGCTTATTTGAGAAAATTACAATACGTTCTTCTATCCAAAGGTAGTTAAAAAAGCTGTTTATAAATTCCGATTTTAAAGTCGTATTGCGTGTACAGTACAAGACGTTTAGGCTCGTGTTGTCAACGACATTGTAAAGTTCATAGACCTTAACTAAAACAATCTTATTTTCAGTTCCATATAGATAAACTATAAATTGGTTAAAATTAATTATGGTTTCCAAATTTATTTGAAAACAATGTTATTTTGTATTACACCAATATTATAAAGAGGTAAAGTTCGTATGAAGAAATTTCCAGAATTAGAGAACCGATATCTGTGAAATTTGGTAGTTGGATAGCGTCGAGATTCTGGGAAGGATAGGCTACTTATTATCTCGGGAAAATCTAAAGCGGAGCTTTTATCTCGGAAAAGCATTTTCACGCGGACGCAGCTACGAGCAAAAGGTAGTTGGATATAGGTTTACTCCTGTCGGCCTTAGTTGACAGTATCGGTCCCACAATAGTGTCAGCGACAAAGCTTCTTGGTGGCAGAAGTAGACAAAGGTGGCCAAATTAGATTCATTTAAAATTATCATATCTTTATCAAACAGTGAATCAACTTATATACCTATTACTTGATATAATAACCTGTTTTAGACGACTTCAACGGATTCAACGAAATAAAGTCTGTGATTCTGATATTGCGTGTACGGCCACTGGTTATTGTCGATTTACTTGGCGTGAATGCCACAGTCTTTGTTCCTTATGGTATATGAATCACACACACACTCACTCACGCCTATTATCCCCGAAGGGGTAGGCAGAGGCGCAACTAGTGCACCCACTTTTAACCCTTTAGAGTTTCTGCATTTTAAAAAGTGACTTAAAATTCTCAATACTTACCTAAATGAGGTTGTTACTTCGCTATAGACTTTATTTGTAATTTAATAAAAAACTAGCGACAAAACTTCGACAATAGGTTGTGAATAAAATATTCCATTTCATAATTCGCCTTTCTTTCGACTTGAATCGGTAAGTTCATTATGTCGAAAGTTGGTCGTATGCATTGACTTGTGGAATATTTCAAACACGACTGTGCTACTTTAAGTACTTTATACACGTAGAAACTTGATTAAATAGTAATTTTCATTATCGTAATCAAAAATGCCATGTAACAATGTAAATGTCAAACTAAATTAAAAGTAGAGCCTATAGTAAAATGTCGATGAAAGAAAATTTGTTAATAATATTCTCAAGGTCAGGTTTTCAAAAATATGTGAATGACAGCAATGTCTAGACTTGACTATTGACTAATGCGAAGTAAAATCGTAGGGTAAGTGGAAATATGGGGTAAAGTATAAGCTGGAAGAAAACGTCTTTGTCTTCTAAATATTTTAACCTAATTTATGTAAGTTATTTTTTATTACGAAATTAAACTCTAGATTCCTAACCCAAGACCCCTCGGTATGTAGTTTGGTACCCTGTCACTAGATTAAGTTATGTATGACTGGATTAAATTATTGGCTGAGGAAACCATGGATAAAATAGATAAACTAGTTAAACTTTATTATTTATCGCATTACACGAAATCAGTACTTACTACTTATAATAAAATATTTTTCATAACCCCATCATATTAAGGTACAAATAGATGGAAATCTAGCATTTCGACCTACGTAGATGAATATAATATACTCATATAGTTTAGACCAGCTATACTCAACAACTTTTTGACTCAGGCCACAAAGACGTGCCCTGTGGTCCGGGGGCGTAAAGAGAGTTCCGGCACGGCATCCCCTGCATGTCGTAAGAGGCGACTAAATGGGGGCTTCGAGAGAGTCACGGGGCGAGCAGCGGGGGACTGCTCAGTCCAATTTAAGTGTAACAAGATACCCCGGGGCCGTCCTGTATGCGCCGAAGAAGGCCACTGCGAGTTTTGGTTGGTATGCCGGTGTGGGGTGTACACAGTGTTAGGGACTCGGCCCAATGCTCGCTCGGATGATGCTATACTTTCAAGTGTCGGCATTAAAACCAACATAGCCGTTCCACTCACCCCCCAGTGGTGGTAGCGATAATGCGTTTTTCCCCGCGAAAAAAAGGCCACAAAGACGTCTAACGTCCAATTTTTTCAACCATGGTTATGTCTTTGTACGGGTATCATTAAGCGGGACGCCTCTCGCCTGGAGCACTTGAAGCTCTGCGAGCGCGTTATGCTTAACACCAAGGATTACCCTAACCAAGACTGAAAAAAGTCCAGGCTTAATTGTGGTGCCTCGGGCTACAGCGAAAATTCACTGAACTACTTCAGTACCTAAAAACGTTGTTAAAATGGTAATCAAAAGTATTCGACATTAACTGAATGTTTTTTTTTTCTAATAAGGTCAGTATACAGCTGAATCGATAATGGGATCTATCAATTTATATTTCAGACGAGCCATTTGCAATGTATCCGCGGGAAGGTTGAGAATCGCTAGTCTACACTCGACTATGTCGGGTGCAATTAAAGTCATTAGAGTGATTACTAGACATTTAGTGGATAGCGCGCTTTATAAGGGGCAACTTGGCACACCTAGAAGGAAATTACCCCTTCACTGCGACTTGCCTTGCTTCAATTCATGTATACACGGCTTTATGGTTTTAATAAACATTCTCATGTACATTTTCTATTTTTTTCCATACTGTGCGCCGTAGTGTAGGGAGTGCCTTTGTTAATAATAAATGTTTGGATATGGTAGTTACCTACGTGTAGGTAACTGTGGTAAATATTTATTTTGTCTATGAGTAAAGTGATCAAAAATATTGCCCTAACCGTAGTCATCTGGTACAGTGACTGAGAGTGTATTCCATAGAAACAAAATTAATCTAAATCTAAAAAGAGTAGTATGTGTGTGAGTTTCTTGATATTATATTCATACATATTTAAAATAATTTCTGATAGAATCTATTTTTAATAGATTTGAAACTCACATTGTTCCTCGCACCGACGTCTGAGCCAAGTTCGATAAGGCGCTCCACAAACGATGTCCTGTTGTCCTTCACTGCGTACATTAGCGGCGTCATGCCAGTGGTCTGTAACAACGTATAAATAATATAATAACGATACATAAATCAAAATAATTACAATATAGGTAGGTATAGAATATAGATATGAATGCCCTTCTGGATAGGTATTGGATATCATTACAATGTCCATTTCTACCGTTGAGCAGCAGTATACAAGCCGTCGTTTATTTAATTTTATACTGCTATACATCGCTAAGGAATCACATAAAGCTGAATACAGACAGTTAGAGATCAGAATACAAACCCACAATCTTTGACGATACGACGAGTGAACAGACATAAAAATAGTTCACATTTATTTTGTGCACTACAATTCGCAGAAACTTCTGTAGATTAGGATAAATATTTATCGCAGGGCTTCGTAGATAACACTGTATATTTGATGTGACAGTTTGTTATTCAATTAAGGACGTAAATAATTATATTTCTAACGTTATATTGAGACTGGGAAACCATTGGTATTTGAAATCTGCTGATGTGGCCTCGAACATTGCCAAAAGATGAATTAAAGTAAAATCATGTCCGTTTTATATAATGCATGAAATATCTATTTATTCACAAATACACACACACACGCACGCCTTTTATCCCCGAAGGGGTAGGCAGAGGCGCAACTAAATACACTTACTTTTCGCCGTGCGTATTCCATCCCATGATGTGATAAGGGGCGAGCCTGTCAATTTTCTGACTCCGGGCTGATACTGAGTAGAATAATCCAATATCACTTTGCCTGACCCGGGGATCGAACTTGAGACCTCATTATTGCAGTCATACCGTAATATGACTATGCCACCGAGTCAGTCACACACAAATATTTGGAATGTTTATTCACAAATATTAATATTGGTACCACTTCGCTTATCATTAGCTGCAGTGACGTCACTTTGCTATGCCTTCATAAAAAATAATACCCGGAGACCCTCCCATCACTCTCCCTTTTTTAAATTGAATTCGATTAGTAATTGCTGATCTCTGCTTTGTACTTTGACGACTATAATCGACCATAATTACCATTTCATTCATTGTTTTATTGGAGAGTGTTGCTTTATTGGAGAGAGAAAGATGTATAAATCTACCATCTCAATCTACTCGACTCCCACAAATCCAACGTAATGGAAGGTTGGGAATCTAAATAGATCACTTATCTATCGCTATATGATGATAAGAAATCCTTATCTGGAAAATAGGCACGGCCCCGACTGATATATAGAAAATTACTGAAGTTCACGATAGCCACCTAATTGTCGCGGCGTGGGCATGGAGTTGACGTGGTGCTTACTTTTATTGTATCATTAAGCATTATTATTTTGTGTTTTTAACCCTTCATGCCCCTCTTATATATATAGATGTATGGGAAAACCCTATATATATGGACACCGGTGTCCGTCGCGGGGCTTGAGGAGTCAATTCTTTGCTCACTGCTGCGATAATAAATAATTTTTTTTTCTTCTTTCTGCCTTTCCATTGTATCATATACTGCCCACTGCTGAGCAGGGGCGTCCTCTACAACTGAGAGGGTTTTAGGCCTTAAAAGGCCACCACGCTGACCTAGTGCGGTTTGGCAGACTTCACTTTGTTTCACTTAGGTACTCTCCGTTAATTTTCGCATTTAATATCCATCTTTAAAATTGAAGTAATATTGTGATTTTCAAATTGTAAAATATATATATTTAAAAAAAATTATAAAAGACCTACGCTGAGTTTCCTGGTGCATCTTCTCAGGTCAGTGGGCTTTTCCGAAGCACCGGTAGAATCTTTTAGTAAAACAACATTGTGAAAAATGAAGTGTAAAAGTGCCCTTAGGGGCCTAATTACTGAATAAATGATTTGAATTTGAATTTGAATTCACATACCTTCGAAATTCAGAGAACTTCTCAGATAAGCAGGTTTCCTCAGGATGTTTTCCTTCACTGTTAAAGCGAGCGATAATTCACAGAGAATACACACATAATTCTTTAGAAAAGTCAGAGGTGTGTGCCCTTGGGTTTTGAACCTGCGGACATTCGTCTCGGCAGTCCGGTCCACTCCCAACTAGGCTATCGCCGCTTATAGCCATTCATTGCTGTAAGTTAAATATAGGGAATAGTCATAGGAATTTTGAACTATTTAGATCTTGTTGCACCATGTCGGAGAAAGCAATAATCATTAAATATAATGTAGGGAGATAAAATCGAGTCAAGCTCCCAAACAAATGGTAAACAAAGGAGTTCAGCACAGTAGCGTAGCGTAGTTAGGGCGTGAAATTTCGTGTAATAAAAACTTTTAAAAGTATTAAGTTTTTGGTGACGTAGAAGGGGAGGAGTACTTGTGACTGTTATGTGTTGAAATGACCTTTTTTGGGTCCGCCCCGGGCGGCAAGAAAACACGCTACCCCACTGGTTCAGCATTAAAGGCCGGTTTCAGCAACAAAATAAACACAAAACTCTAACCTAAGAGCTAGAGTGACTTTCGTGTTTGGTCGGCTTATTTTTGTGACAAATAATGTTTATCAGCAAGCGGTTGAATCGGTTCTATCTGTCTTATACATTTAACTGGCAGATAACATTTACTTGAACATTGTAAAACAGACCCTCAATCCCAGTCAATTGTCGACCATGTAAAAAAATATGGGAGGCACTTAATCGTTTGAAACTGTGTAAAGCTTGTTAGTTTTTAGCAAATTAATCGTGTGTATGTTCCGCCAGAACCCTTGAACTTAACTGTAATTGTAGTCCACTTTAAAGTTAGTTCGTGCAGTTAACTGTAGATTGGGTGTGGTGCAAAACATAAGCGAAACAATAATTATTACTTCGATTTTTAGAATCTAATTTTAAAGTTCTCGGTTAAGGGTAAAGTATTTATGGTAGAGTTTTAAATGGTTATTTTAAACGTTGAGGTTATTGGATGAATTTTGCCAGTAGGTATGTTACAAGTAGTAAATAGTAGGGAGGGTCTAAGTAATATTTATTTTCTATTCGGTATGATTTAATAATTGTTGAGAAGATGTTAATATTACGTTACATAAGAGGATATTATTTTAATATTTAATTGTACATTCAGTTGATAATATGATTAGGTCTTCGATACAAAATGCATGTTTAGAAATCGAGGTGGCTTCGTAATCTAAATTGCAGAAAAAAGCATGGTTAAGTATACTTTGTATTAGGAACTGGTTATAGTGAGCGTGCCGCGTGACATGTAATAGAATTTTACACTCACACACACATTTACGCATTTTGTTCCCGAAGGGGCAGGCAGAGTAAGCCGGTAACTTTTATTGTCGTCCAACTGGTAGGTAGTAATGTTTTTTTAGCAGAAAAGCTCTTCACCCTCTTCACCAGTGTATTATTTTCTTTAGTTTTAATACTATATTTTATACTTCTTCTTGAAGGACCTCTCCAACTGTTGTAGTTTGGCAGACAGCTCAGCAGCTCGTCAAACTTTAGTAAGACGAAATATTTCTACAGTTTTGCCATCTTCGGCTACTCGCTGATGCTCTATAAACACGATTGGCGATCCTTTGGCACTTATTTTTCGCATTATATGACTTAAAGGAGTTCATAATTGTAATTTAGTAAAACAGAGTTAAAATCGCCTTCTGCTCGTGACTTGTACGTCTCACCCTTGGCAAAAGATATTAGTCTCTTTAGAAGTAATTATTATAAATTGCAAGCGTGACTTTTATAATCATTGTAAGAATAATTTTCCACGCTAATATTTATTAATTAATAACTTTCGTGATATGACTTTTTGAGGAAACTTTATCATAATATTATATGCACATAAAATAGAATACAGAATACTTTTTATTCTACAAGTTCCGTTTCCGAGTCAGTTGGAATACATCCACTAAGAGAGGCCGGCATAATTCTAGCGACCGGCGAGGAACGAAATTTTTCCCTCATTCACATTATACTTGTAATGGCTACAGCTCTGGTGGTAAATAAAGGTTACAGAAGTAGTGTGATTATAGAGTGCAAAAAAAAGTACAGGCACGTCTGATTGCCCCCACTAGACTTGATGGTAAGCGGAGCGGAGTCCAGATTAGCGTTGAAAAAAACTAGGAATATTCCCGTTTCTTTCAAAATCCATCGTTTTTTCAGTGTAATATTCGAAAATTTCACAGAAGTTTGATCGGGAAAAAACAAACCATGAAAAAAAAACATGTTTTTTTTCGATATTTATCCTCATAACTTATAAGTATATAAATTTATGTGTGTATTTATGTTTTCACATAAGTCAACACTACCAGTGCAGTCTACATTTAACCAAACACAAAAAGAATCACTGATTCAATTTTTTATTGATATATAATAAGCTCATCAATGAGTAACAAACAAAGAAAAAGAACGAAAAAAAAACGAAAAAAAAAACATATTTCCGTTTTTTTCGTGAAAGAAACAATTCGTTACTTTCAGAATTTTCAACGCTAGTCCAGATAGAGTGCCGACTGACGAGCGATGGATATCCCTCGTCAGTCGCTACAATTATGTCGGCCTGTTTGAAACGGATATACAGATGCTGATCCCAGAACGCGGTACACTTACGTGGGCCATTATAGCAAGTTTTAACACCTTATGTACGGTGGTCACTATCCTATTAGTCATTATGAGAACATTGCACTATCTCTATAACTGGAATCTAGATATAAAAATTAAATTAAAATTTAAATAGCCCCCGATCAAAAAATCTCGAAAAAGTAAAATAATAATAGTGTATTTGTCGTTTAAGTACCTAGTAATATGTTGACCCAACCGTCGTCGCGTCGCGTCGGGGGACCGCTAAAGAAGTATGTTCATCTCCCTGGTCCGGAGCTCGGTCCCCCGACGTGAGGGCGCTTGGGTCAAAATATTACTAGGTACTTAAACGACAAAGACACTATTATTATTTTACTTTTTAGAGACGTTTTGATCGCGGGTTATTTAAATTTTTATTTCAAACTTTTTAAATTGCTTTATTCTCTATCATGGGGCTTTGATAATCAACTATCTATCACCTACTTGTTGAGCCCATCCTTATGAGCCCAAACACACTATATCTGCTATAAGTTGCTAAGGAGTTGGGTATCTCGCAGACTACTTGATGCCGCAGCATCAGCTCATGTTTAAAAATATTTCCAAAGTGACAGTACACCAAATTTAAAATCATTCGGATTTTTTAAGTTGGAAATGAGCTGATAATCTTCAAACGCCTGAACAGATCTTCATAAACTATAGCTAAGAACCATCGCAGTCACGTCAGCTTTCAAACAAAAAAACCGCGTCCAAATCGGTCCGCTCGTTTGAGAGCTACGATGCCACAGACAGACATACAGATACACAGATACACACCCTGAACTTATGAGTTATAACTCCCCTCTTTTTTGTCGGGGGTTAATAAGGGTACTACTATGTTATAATTTTTTGTTTATTTTTCATTGATTTTGCGCCCTTTAAAAATGTCTGTAGTTGTATAAATGACTATTTGTAATATTAATTATTATGAATTGAATGTATCTTGACACATCATAGTGCAACTATGTTCGCCTACGTGAAGAATAAAGTATTTTTTTTTTATTAAAATGAGATTTTTTTATACCGCGGCCGAAAAATGCCTTGCGTAAGTCAAATTATTCCACATACTTTACACTCAAAAACAAATAAAATATGTGTCGAATACAATGAAATTACCATAACAATACCGCGTATTTGGCACGGACCCGTTTTGCATAGAGACGAGGGCTGTAATAAGAAACGGTGTCGGCAATTAAGGCCACGTATACGTGTTATTTTCGTGGATTTTCTGGTAATAATGTACCTTCCTTATACATAAATAAGAATTTCACGTTATTTGTAACTCAATGAGACGAGCAAGCCGCTCACTTGGGAGTTAGGTATAAACAGTATCAACACCACCTAGAACTTTAAATTAAACACAAATATACTTCACGCAATCTAGAAATCAAATCCAAATGTGAGGGTTTATTTCTGGTATGCCATTATAGTAATGAGTTGAATATCCTAAATTAGGAAAATTCTAAGATGCGTTTTGATCGGTGCGTTTTTTATATCGACACAAAACTTTCAGTTATAGATTTTAGAGAATTTTTAATAAGGAATACTAATATGTGCCATAAATAACACGAAATATTCACGCACAAAAATAACAAAAAGCAATTTTAACCACTGTAGCTTGAACCATAAGAATTTCGAAGATAGACACCTGTCAACCCGGTTAACTAGGCCAGGGTGTGGACTAAGTCTTAAAGACTCTCTCAGTAGTATTACTG